>OY754940.1:12011035-13211035 GCA_963576515.1 Cryptocephalus primarius | reverse complement strand
AACAACATGAGCTTGTCAAGTAGGCAAAGTATCTGCAACTTCGTCGATATTTCATATTCTGGCAGCCCAGCTCGCGCAATTTACGTGACACGGGATCATACTGGCTTAAACTGTAAACGTATCTCAAAAAACAGTTCTGAATTTTCTACACTCTAATTGTTGTAGCAACATCTATAGAAGGATGATAAACTGGCACACAATAAGTAAAATGACAGAGAACGAAGGCATCGCATAATTTAGTTTTAGTATTGCGAATTAAGCAGTCTTTGTATTTGTAAAATTTTATCAAATTTAGGTAAGCTAGAGGTATCATTTTATTTTGAATGATTACGTTTTACTTTTGTGAACCAATTCAATTTTATTGGTGGGCGTTTTCATTTCGGTAGCTTATTTTATTTTGAAAGTAAAATTTTAATGGTATTCAAACTCATGGAACTAGATGTAATAAGGTAGGGTATTTAGGCCTTTGTCAACCTGTTAGAGATGTTACTAACTTATTTAATAAGAAGCTAACTCAAGCCTGTTCGTCTTATTTTAATATTCAATATTCAAATCCTGCAATTAGAATGCTTTTACTATTATTACCATGATATGCTGTACCTATTTCACAAGGCTTTAATTATCTAATATGTTTGTATTAAGAATTTCTAATTTGGCGATTTATTGCGCAGAATTAGTTGTGTGGTTATCAAATCCAAATTATTCTGTATTAGGGAGATTGTGAGCTCTTGCTGTGCGTTTGCACAGCTATTTCCTATCAAGCAACGTTGTTTCTAATTTTTCAACTTTTGTTTATAATTTTATGTTATAGATTAATTGATTTGATAAAGTATCTAGGTTTTGTTTGATTTTACGTACTATTTTATTTTTATGCATGTTCAGTTCATCACTTGATTAACTGAAATTAATTAAATTTCTTTGATTTCGCCGAAGGACGATCTGCCACAATTTCTGGGTTTAATATTGAACACTGAGGAGGTCGATTTGCGGTAATATTATTTAATGAAATTAATAAGTAATTTACGGATATTAAGTAAATTTTGTTGTGGGGAAAATTGATAAAATTAAGGAAAAATTCGGAAGATATATATTCTTGAGTATAAGAAGATTCAATTATCTTTAACTCTTGAAATATTAATGAATTATCGGATAGAGAAAATATGAGAACATTTATTGCTGTTGGTAAAGTCATATATGTGAATAATTTTCATGAAAATTAAAACTTTTAAAACTTTAAAACTTTATAACTTTAAAACTTTAATTATTTAAATAAATAACATCGGCAATCCCCAATTACTGCTAAAGCAATATGGTATGAACAAAATTTTATCAGCATACGACCAATTAATATACCAATATTCAAAGTTTGTGATAAAGCAGTGTTATTACAATTAGAATCATAATAATGAGCAGTGCGGCACATATTAATGTAAACATGAATAGTTTCTCTCTTTTCATTCTTCTATTGATGGTGTACAGGACTATTATTTTATTTAAATTATGATGGTTTTAATGCAAGTATATTTCTATTTGGTTAATTCTATTATTATTATTGGTTTAGAGTTTTCACAAGTTGGAATTTTCAATACTTTCTCTATATCTGGGGAAGTTTATTTTATATCTTTGTTCAGTTTTCGGACGCTCTCATACTAATTTATTTAACAATAAGGGTACGCAAAGAATCTCTGGGGTTGACTATAATAGTTTTAATAATTTATTGTAATGGAAATATCAGTGAGTTCATTACAATAAAATTTAAATATTCCATTTAGTGATATGAATTATTGATGATTTTATTTTGCTCTGTTTATTTTATTTGTATTATTTATAGACCTATAGGGGTTGATTTTTTGGTTATATTTCATAGGTCTTGGAGTATGACCTATTGAAGTACTTAATAGTGATTTTATCGTATGGAGATTGTATATTAAATATTTTAACAAGGGTTAGGTTATTAAGCTTTAATTTTTGATTCAAGACCATTCAAATTTATTGTTTCAAATTTTGTTATTTACTGTATTAAAAACTATTATTCTCTGAACGTATGTGTATTTCAGCTACTAATTGTAACTGGGTTAGTTTCAACACCTTCGTTAATTAGTGGCAGGGGTTATTAATTTCAAAATCCTTGATTATTATAATTGGAGGATGGGTTATATTTTTATTCAATGCATCAATATTTTCTTTGGCAATAATAATTGTCATTTTCTACTATTATGATCATATTGGTGGATAATATTATTATTAACTGAACCTACCATTAAATTTTTTTTATTTGTAAAATTGTATTTTTTGGAAAGATTCCTGTTTTTTTTTGACAATTATGATTGCATGAAGTTCATCTCGAAGCTCCTGTTTCTGGTTCAATACTTTTGTGATTTGTGAAGATCTTCTTTTGTGACTTTGTTGGTAATAATTAGACAATTTGGTGGAGTATATACTATTTGTTCACCACAATCAGATAATAAATCGATAATTATTTACTCTTCTATAGCTCATAGGATTATTGTTAAGTGTTTAAGCAGCTTTATAAATTTGGGAATCTTACAGTGCTTTAATTATGGTGGGGTTTGTTCATCAGATTTATTCTGTTTAGCTAATTTATTTTATGAACGTTCTAATATTCGGAGATATTATTTAATGAATGTTTTGATTAATTTATTCCCAAGATTTTCTTTATGGTATTTCTTGTTTACGTTATTAAATTTATTACCAGAAATTTGTCTAATTATATTGGAAACTGACTATATACATTTTGCAATATCAATCGCTTTTTAGGGCTGCTCATTCATTATATTTACTCCCTTTTTCTCTACATGGTTTTATTGATTACTACAATGAACTATCTTAAGTTTTTTATTTTTAAGGATGATTTTTTTTAAATCTCTGTAGTCGAATGTAAAAATGTCTAAAAATATCGTTTTATGTCGTTAACGAAGCACTAATTCATTCTAGAATAATTAATACCAGGATATTTTATTGTATCCATTTGTTTAAATTAAAATAAAAATGTTTGACGACCGCATGCCTCTAGCAATCGGGTGCTATATGGGTGCTAAGCTAGTGCTAAATGGCAAGGTACCCTAAGCGTACGTTAATACCATCAGACCCGATCGCAGCAGAACTAATATTTTAAAGCATACTAGAAATAATATTTTCATCCACCGCATTAATACTGTGCACAGCTTTTCCATCGATAGGATGCTAGGTACAATCTATAATAAAAAATTCGTTTATTGCATTCGGATCGTCAAACATCTCCGAACTGCTGCGGATCACATCAATAGCAATTGCTTCCAAAGTTTTTTAGGTGATGTGGTATCTATCCGATCGAAAAATTCTTCTTTTCTTTTTTAAGTACTGTGGTAACTTATTTTTCCACATTTTATACTCCACGTTTTACGATATCTTGACTTCGTTTTATCGGGAAGATTCATGTTAAATTTTAAATGTTCAGTTATCCACGGAGCTCCTGGCTTTGAGAATCGTTTTGTAACAACTGGTGCAAGCAAGTCAAATAACGTTAATAAGCAGTCATTAGAAAAAACAACTCAGTCACATACTTAGTGATTTAAGAAAAAATTTCAGCTGTCAATTTCGTAAATTGAAAATGGTTAGTTTTGCTTAAGTCGCGATAATTTTATAAATCACGTGATATTTGGTAGTTCTGCAAGACATGAATAATATGTCTGATATCTCGAATTGTCTTTTTAAAAAGTTTTATTTAAAAGCAATGAATTACATTGATTATTGGTGGAACATGTGGTTACATGGGACAATGTGGGACAGTGGGACTATGGTGTTAAATAGAAATTGAGTGTTAAGTATTAGGTACTTTGATCAAGCTGTGGTCTTGAAATTACTTTGAAATACATCACTAGAGCTGTTTCGTAGAAAATTAGGGAAAGCTAAAAATTCTCAAGAGTAAAGTGTCTTTTGCAGCGGGTTTACAACAAAACCTTTCAAACGAAAACTATAGACATTAAATAGATAAGTCATGTTGCGAATGTTTGAATAAACTGTCAAAGCCATCAAAAGCAAAGTCAAGAAAAAATTTAAATTTTCTAGTGTAAATCAGTGCCGTTTATTGTCAAATAAGAAAAATTAGAAATGCTTAAGAGAAAAGTGCCCTCTAGGGCGAGTTTAGTGAAAAGTGTTTGAAACAAAAATTGTAGGTATTTAATAATTTAGTGTTTAGTAAAATTTGTTAGAATATGCGAAACCGTTTTGTAGAACATTGTAAAAAGCCCTAAAATTCACAAGGGCACCGGACTCTTCGAAATCGATGATATGAGCTTCATGCACAGCACCTGATTCGACCAATTTGCTTGATTTTGTAATGGCTACCGAGAACATCAACTTAAAGTACGGGATGGTCCAAAACCCGGGCTACCATATGTGGTCTAAAATCAGGCAAGCCCGTTATTGGATTGGATGTTAGTCCACTTTTACACCATGGAGTCGTTCAAAATATTAAATCCAGTCGAAGGCAACAAAGTTATTGACTTGACTACAGAAAAATATTATTTTTATTTGGAAATAACAGATAAATAAGTTAGAAAAAATTTATTTTATAGCACCAATAAACAGAAAGAGGAAATTATCTGATATTTTGTACTTAATCTGTTTTTAGGATGCCCAGAACTAAGGACAAATTCGAAAAAAGAACGCAAGGTTGAAATTGAACCCAGACAACAGGGAGAAAGCCATCAATGTAGATCGTCACAGGAAAATGGGAACTTTGAAGGCAAATAAAACTTTCAACGTTCTTAAAACTACTTTCCAAACTTTGAATACAAAATTGATATTGGACTAGCATAGGCTGCTTAAGTCAAGCTGGGCAGGAAATCTTTTTAGGGAACGAATTGGAACTTAAAATTATAGGTTACTTGCTCGATACCGAAAAAAATTTGATGCACCATCAACGTTTTAAGGCGTCTACCTTCTGAATTAGCCAGTCAGGAAACTCCTTGGAGAGATTCTGAGATTATGATTCTGAAAATATTGAAACCTCCTTCAATATGTTGGAGGAACTCTATGACAAATTTCAGTTTCCTCCAGAAAAAGTTTTTAACGATGAAGAAACAGATTCAGGGCAATTATCACTGTTATTTTAAGAAAAGGGAAAGAAGGAATGGCTGCTATATATCTGCAAAAAAAAAGTTGCATTATTACAATTATTGCTTGCAGGGGTGCTTCCAATAATTTTAATCATACTTATGTTATTTTCTCAAGAGTAAACATAGCAAGAACGTTCATGAAAGGTACTCTTCCTCAGGCCATTGGAAGGGTCCATCCGCCTGGCTGTGTGTAAACTCACCTGTTCATCGAATGGTTGTCTTTATTTATTGAACACACTAAACCAACTAAACGGTCTCTTGTGCTGCTTGTTTCGCAGGGGCATTACAGCTAGCTGCGAAATATTGATGTGAGCTACTTAGTAAGGGCTAACTTTCTAACTATTGTGTACCTCCCTCTTCAGTCAATCCAAAAAATCCAGCTAGTCACTAGACAAGAGCTCCATGGGTCCTTTGGAGGCTCACTATAGTGAGGAAGTTAGGAAATGGTTGTCACTCTAACCGTCTTATTAGCATAATCACACAATGGAGCTCTTTCAAAAAGCCTATTTTAAATTTTAGTCTTTAGAAGGTTCTGTGAATGGTTTCAGAACAACGGGATATACCCTCTTAATAGATATATTTTTTCAGAAAGTGATTTGTAGGCTACTGCATAGGAAGCTGAAAAAATCTTAGAGTCCACCATTTTCTGCAGCACCATCTGTCAACTTTTCTGACATTAACATCCACCTAATGGATGCTAGCATGTGTCCCTCTTTCCGATGAAACTTGATTTTATAGGTTATGTCGATTTTCGTCGATTCTGACTTCGGAACCTACAGACATGTATCATTGTACTCTACTCTGATGTAAAACAAATCTCTAATTCCAATGGGTTACGGTACAGCGGAAATTTCCCGCATTTCATTTTATGAGAGTCTTCAAACACATGATATATTGCGCAAGTTTTAAGCACGTTAAAGCAATCCGAAAGGCGTGAAAGTAGTTGCCGCAAATAAAAATTAAACTGTGACAACTATGAAAATTTTTGGGGTTAGGTCTGAAGTTGAGCTCATACTTGGAGCCTCCAAATAGAATTGTGTGCTTTTTAATAAGTTTGGAAATATATAGTATGCAACAAAAGATGTCAAAATTTGGGCAGCTGTGAAAAGGCCAACAAATTTCTTATGCGAAAAATGAAATGAAATGAGATTGAAAAAGTTCTTTTACACTAGAAATATAGCTTTTTTTATCAATAATGTCAGAATCAGTTTTTATCCTTGTTTCCACAAGAAATTATTTTGTAAATTTTGTGGCAATAAATATTTTCAATTTTCAATTTTTTTTTCAAAATCTTTCACAGAACCACTTTGTCCAATAATGGGTTAACTCACCGTATTCATTACTACCACTCATTAGATAATTTGATACTCGTATGTGTATATTATTTCAAGTCAAACATTTAACAGCATTGTATCTGAAGTGATTTTGTCTGAAGTTTAGTTTATTTCTGCATTTTTATTTGAGAATCGAGAAAATATTGGTGATTCATGTATTTTTCATTTGATGTATACCACCTCATTCACGTAAGTAAAGTGAAGACAACAAGTAATATAGACTAAATTGAATAGGCGGTTGACAATGTGTGTATATAATATTTGCCAGTTACCGAAGATGCAAAGTAAACAAGCTACTTAATAACTTTAATATTATAATTTTCTCGCATACACTTCGGATTAACAATAATTACGAGTGCTTGGTTAGTTAACATGTTATGTAAATATTTTATTTTAGATTAAGCAATATTAAATCCGTCGTATCATGCAACAGTAATTCATAAATACAACCAGAGAGTTACTGTGAATATAGAAAGAAGTAATTCCATTTTTTCAAACTTTGGGTGAATACACGTAGAAATTTATGTTTTTCAAAAATAACATATTTGCATGTTCATAAATATTATTCTAACGTAACGTATCCATTTCCATTCCCCGTTATTTTAATTACCTCAATCAAAGGACTTCTACAGTGTTTTCGCTTGAACAAATACAACTTAAATAAACATTACATGATGATTAAGCTGAAAATGAATGAAAGAATTATTTTCATCCGCACACATTTTATGACAAGATTTCCTTAACTCCCATCACCATCAACTTTCCCTCTCGTCTCCATTATTTTTTTTTATTCCGGCAAATTATCCGAATCGGTCACATTCGAGCGATAATTCAAAGCACAAACCCGGCTTCCATGCAATAATCGTTGGGGGAGGAATTTTTGCGAGTCCACCAACTTCTCGTCAGATTTGACGGGGCGCGAATTAAAATGAAATTTCGTCGAGAGGGGAAGAAGCGAATAGAGCGAGGGAAAGCGAAAGCGACGCCAAGAAGTTTTGGAATCGGCGAAGCTCCGTTTAAATTTAATTACTTATCGGGGTTTTTATTTAACAATAGTCCGTTAGGTAACGCTTTGATGTTGATATTTCACCAATAAATATATACGCTGGGTGATTGGCAGAGAAATACTTCGCGAGGTAGTATGTGTTTAGTGTAGTCAGTTATTGTAAATATTTCTCTTTATTTCGTCTTAATTACGTTGTAATATCGCTAAAAGTGTACGTTCTGTTTCAGTTTCCTTGTTTATTTCGTGTACATTTCAATGCCCTTTATGTAATACAGTTGTAAATTTCTGTTAAGTATTTTCTCGTGACCAACATTTGAAGGCTGAGAGAAGACGACACTTGAATTCGAGATAAAAGTTTACACATATCTATCTTCTGTACTTAGGGAATAATCCTTATGCAAAATGTTCGTAAAAACAGATGTAAATAAATTACTTTTAGACACGTCTTGAGTTTATTTTACATTTAATCAGGTGTTGGCAACCAGTGCCAGATTTACCGTCAATATTCCATGACAAAATAGTAGGGATAAACAAGGGATAACATGATAATGGATCATGTTACGATCTCTTTGAAATTTGCTACACAAACTGCGAATTTCTGTATTAACCACTGTGCTAATGAAATTATTCGTTTGTAAAGCAGTGCGGGTGTATGGGTTGTAGTGTCTGTTTTTATGTAAACCTACACTGCTTGTAGTGAGTAGGTATAGGCTGAGGTACGGAGATTTCCCGACAGTTGATATCTCAAAACGCAAACAATTTCGTCAAATATTGGGAGAAACAATTTTCTAAGCCACCAACAAAAGACTATAAATTAACTGTTTCTATTTTCCCTTAATGGTAAACGAACAGAGAAATTTAAACTGTCAAATCAATCTCCTTCCATGTTGACGGTATACCACTAGTAACGTCAAAATTAAAAAAGAGTTATATTTCCTATTGTTCGTAGTTGATTAAAAATTGTCTGAACTGGATCCCTGATTGCGCAGGTTTAATAAAACAAAAAATATCAGGTTTTGTAAACTTTTATATATATGCACCATTATGGACCTAAAAAACGGTATGTGAGCTAAGAGATGTAGAATGCGGAATATGATAAGCTGTAACGATTTATCGGTAACGTTAAATTTTAAATAATCAGGTAACTCCAAACACTAGATTCTACAAATAAGTAGATGGAGGTAGTTGGACTTTATTAAGGGAAAAATATTTTAAATACGTTATGTATATCAACTATATAGATAAGAATGACTTAGCTAGGATTCAATTTAATTAATTATTTAGGTTGCTAGTGAGTGATCCCGAAAAAATATTTACACAAAACACCCAACTTTAGAGTTATCTTCTACGATATATAAATAAAAAAGGACATTCCATAGTAGTCACGATCTGAGTGGTCAGGAGAATCTTCAGGACACCTCATCCAGCACAGCAATAGCGTACTTGGAATAGGACACATCAACTAGGGCTCACGATGTTCAAGGCTGCAATGAAGGCTTCTTTAGTAGTAGGGCTCCGTATCCGGAAACCATTTTTTTCCGACAATGAGTGCTTACCTTGTATATTCAAATTATATAATGCATACTGTAGCCCATAATCTAATTACTTAGGAAATAAACAGCTTACTCATTTGGTAATTGTCGAGTGTTTCGAAGTAGTTAACACTTACTACAACCATTATTGTGATATTACATTAAGTGTATAAATGTCACGGCATTTACAGACACATTTATAACAGTTTGTTATGCGCAATACCTTGCAAATATTCGGTTCTGTCATGAACCTTTTCCAATGCACCGTACAATTGTTCAGCTGAATCTCACGACTAATTTTCTGTCGAATGTAATCCAGCTCACCTAGTTAAAGCTACAGAGAAACTTCTCATAATATGTTGAGTAGAAGAAAGTAAGCGAAGTTCATGTGATCTTTTTTAACAAATCCTTCCTAAAGTTTATAAAAAGTAATGTCCCTTAAATGAATCTCACGACGTTTTATATTAACGACATTTATTTTATCTAAACCACAAAGTTTTTAAAATAAATAGATACTTCTGAATTGCAATTGCTTTGCCTTGTCGACAAGTAAATAAATGGCGCATACCTTAAGTGGCGAACACAGACAGCATCAGCAGGATCGGCGTTCCAAGTGCTGAAGCAGGAATTTCAGGAGTGGTTCTTGCAGAGGTCTAACGTTGCTCATTACTTGGACGAAATTAGTAGCATATAAACAGAGGTCTGTCTAGGTAAAGACCTAAAGAAGTTTAAATCACGTATTATACTTGGAATTAGTCAGATGTCTAAATATTTAGGAGATTTGTTTAAAAGGCACTAATAATCAGGGAACCGTTATATTCAGTAGTTGCTGGCACAGTTCTGCTGTAAATAGTAGGTAACGATCCCGTTTTAAGTTCCATTTTCTATTTATTTTTAAATTTATTTGGAAGAATTTTCCAATCCAATCGAAAAATTATCCTTTCAAAGAAGTGTTTTCAAATAATTGTCCGTAAATCGTAGGGTGCAGCTTAGAAAGCAATAAAGCGGATTCACTGACAGAAAAACAGCTTACTCAGTAATAAGGCGGCTTTAACGGCAGTAAGACTCTCCTTACTTAGCAATAAAGCGGCTTCAATGACAGCAGGGCACAGTTTGCTCAGCAATAAGGCGGCATCAACAGCTGCAGCTTCTGTGTGATAACGGCGATAATGGTTTACATATCCGCAACCTTTAGTGTCTAAACCTGTACCCGCCCAGTCGCCGGGCGCAGGTCTTCTTTATTCGACTTCGGAGTGCTGGTACGACAACCCTCGAGCGTTATTTCGTCACTCGTGGTATCTCTGAGATCTCCTCAGTTCAGTTTATAGGCTGAAAGTGCTTTTATTTAAATTTTTACCAACTACAATAGATACAGATGTGGGAAACATCTCAGATGGAAGGTATTTATTAATTAGGTCGTCGGCTAAAGACTCAAATTATTCCGGCCATTAGGTCTGGAGATAATCAATGAAATCGTCCTATTAATAATTAAACACCCGTTGAATCAACTCTAGCTAAAGCATGGGAGTAAAAATATTCAAATTATTATATTAATTATGGAAATTCCTGTAGAACCAATACCCAATTATATGCTCAATATTCCCCGAAAAGTAAGCGTTACAGTCTCCGTTTTCTTTCTAACGGGGCTTCCTCGCCTCACCTAATATCAAACATGAAAAACTGAACATATTTGTAAAGCCACCAATCTGGAAACAATAACAGTAAACTCATTCATCCCTTAAAACAAGACGTGGACGTACCAATCACCTCTCACCAAATAGTACCCGCCTTTCGTTACTAGCCAAATAAATGTGGAGCAATTCATTAAAAGAGTTCAAACAATAACTCATAACCGGTGAAAGGAAATAAGATGGGAAGAAGTAGAGTGGATTGTGATTGAATATTTTACAGGCGCTCTAAAGTTGTGCGTCATTTGAGTCCTTTAATTGAAAGAAAACCAAGAAAACTCATCACACTCATTCCACATTTTACTAGTGCGTTGGCAGTTGGCTATTTTGAGTTAGGTCCGTTGATTATCACAAATATACGACGAGATCTCTGCAGTTATCAAATCACGAGCAAATTCAGATTTACTCAAATTTTTTGAGGGCGATAGTGAACACTAAACCAAACCATTTCCGTTTTTCCGCTTTTTCGTTTTTCACTTCCTTGATCTAAATTAGTCACCTTTGTCAAACAAGACAATCTCCGGGACACCGAACAACAGAAAAACGTTATCATTAAGATAACTTAAACCGTCAACAAAACAATATATCGGATCACGGCTCAGGCCAAGGGGAAGCGTGATAAACTTTTGTAGACGCACCAACAACAAAAGTGAGAGTTGTTTATACAAACGACATGCCTTGTAACTACAAGCGTAAAGAACGTAAAACAGTGTATGAATATAAATAGACAGAGGAAAGGCGCGGAGAGCACAGTTGAGTCCACACAGTGGGGTCTAGACAGTGCGGTCCAGGAGAGTGTTATCCAGAGGGTCGGCCCTTGAGTGCCGGCTCGACGGCCGGTTGGAGAAGACAGATCAGAGAGAGTATCCGGCCTGAGAAAGGGGTTTATCGACGAAGGGTCGGTCCGTAGAAGAACCTACCACCCGAAGATGCCCTCCGCCCTATCGCACTCTGTCGAAGTCAGAAGGTCCGCTCCAGCCATCAGGATTGCCTGTGTTCAATAATCTCATTTTCTCTTTTTGGCTTTTTTTTTATTTGTTTTCCTGACCTATAGGTTCTCCGCTCCAGGAGAGAAATAAGACCTTTTCTTCTTTTTTGTTGTCGATCTGTTTTATTCATAGCAAGTTCTACCCCTGTGGCTACCAACCCCCTACTTCACGCGGCTGTGACACAAGGTGAAAGCGTCACGGTACGTGACAATATTACTAGAACAAATGTAGTAAAACTGATCAGTGACCACCAAAATATACGGAATTCTCTTTTACCAGCAGGAAGATGACAAGAAATCCACAGAAATGGCTTAAAAATAAGAACGAAATGTTTTCTGGTTACCCTTAAAACCAGGACGTATCAGCTTGTCGCTCTTTTGAGAAGCAGAGACCTTACAGTTTTTGACATAAATATTAATAATAGTAATAAAATCCAGAAATCCTTGTTAAGGTTTTCTGTTTAAAACCTGTTTATAAAATTGCAGAACTATTAATAACTGTATAAAAGTAAAGCACAATTAACTGATTATGATCATTTGTAACTGTATAACTATGATAAATAATGTACTACTGGTGCACTTTAAAGTAGAAATGATTGTCCATTACCCTTTATAAGAACTCATAAGTTTTTAATTTGAAATTACACATAATGGCATGTAATATGTTTGCAAGCATTTCATATGACAAGATTAAAGTTTTATAATAAATTACAGAATATGGTTTAATTTGATTAAATTAATATTTTGTTATATTACTATGTACAGTGTTGCGAATGTTTGAACACCGAATAATTGTTTAAAAGTAAGTCAAGAATTTTGAATACTTGTGCCATTTTCTAAAAAACCATTACAGGCAAATTTTCAATATCCAGTTCAGAAAACACAACAATATAATTCTTTTTGTACTTTTTAGTTTCACTATACAATTTTTGTTATAAATTTTTAACGACCCCCGACTCACGTTAAATTCTTTCTTTTTCGAAAAACAGGAAAATGTTCTGGTAATGCACTATAGTCTGTCTAAAAATGAGGCGAAGTAATAAAAACTCATTATAAATGCAAAACCGATACAAGGTGGCACCCACTAAATGTGTCGAGTTCTCTAATGTTTTGCACGCTACCTTCCCTAATCTCTTTATATTACGAGTGTTTCTCCCTGAACATCTGCTATTTTGTGCGTCTCGACACATGCGAAGAACCACTCACTGGCGTACGGTCGGGAAAAATGACGAAATGTGCAATAATCGATAACTGAAAAAATTGTGCGTGTGTGCGTGTGTGTGTGTGTGTGTATGTGTGTGTGTGTGTGTGTGTGTGTGTGTGTGTGTGTGTGTGTGTGTGTGTGTGTGTGTGTGTGTGCGTGCGTGCGTGGGCGCGCACTTGAACGAGATAGAGAGGGAAAGAAAGAGAACACTTCAGTACATGTATGATCGTGCATTCATTTATGAAATTTTGCGGCCCTGAGAAGGGCCAGTTTATGAAAAGTTTTTCCCAGCCGTCACCTTCTCCTTGGTAACCTCAGTCGTCGTCGTCATCGTCGAATTCTTCCCAAACATCGAAATCTGAAGAAGAATCATCATTTGGGTTGATAATACTTGGTTCTATCAACGACTCCGAAATGTTATCCAACTGAAACATTTGGTCTTCTATTTTCAGAACGTGATTTATGCATTTTTGCCAATTTTCCTTGGAAACTTTACATATTGCTTCTTTAAGCAAATTTTTGACATCTGCTAATTTGAACGTTGTATTTGTTCTCGCCACGTCCCCTTTTATTTGTGCCCATAGTAGCTCAATGGGATTCAGGTCGCAGTGGTACGGAGGAAGCCGAACCACTGTTATTCCTTTCGCCTTGGCTAATCCATCGACGACATGCCTTTTAAAATCACCTTTACGTGAATGGGCTAAACGCAAGAGTTCTACTTTTAATAGGTTTTCGGCACATTCGATCTTTTTCGAGGATAACCATTCTGCGATACGTTGTTTTCGCCAAGAGCTATTTGGTAGCTCTCTCTTATTTATTTTTCTCTTCTCTTCGGGAATGGTAACTAGCGTTGTCCATAACTATTACGGAACCATTCGGAATTAGATCGATCATTTGACCAAACCATTCTTCAAACACGTCCGCAGTCATTTCTTCATGGTAGTCTCCTGTCTTAGTTGATTCAAAAATTAGTTCTCCCCCTTCAACGAAACCATCCTCGCTTCCAATGTGGGTAATAATAAGCCGTCGCCCTTTACCCAACGAAGGCTTTAAACTGGTGGACCAACCTTCTAGAAAAGCTCGCCTTCGATTAGTTACACTGGTATCTTGCCAAAATTTTGGCACGGAATGTCCTGCGGTAATCCAAGTTTCGTCCAGATAGAAAATTTTTTTCATTTCTAGCCTACTCCTTCGAATATCGCGCAGGTAACTTCTTCTCCACACAATGATGTCATCTCTTTCCATCAATACAGATTTTCTATTGTGCTTCCTCCATCGAAATCCAAAATCCTTTAAAATCGTCCATAATGTACATCGGCTCATTTTTGGAAAGTCCTCGTCTTCTTGGACAGACAATAGAATTTTATCTAGTGTTGGAAGTTCGTTGCGGAAAAAGAAAGCGTGAACTTTTCGACGTAGTCCCCTTTTTAGAAATTCGCCTAAGGAAATTTTCGGACGTCCTGGAGACTTCTTCGCAGGTTGAACAGGGCCACTCTTTCTTTCTTTTAATAACCTGTACACTGATGTCTTACCAACTCTCAGCATTGCAGCGGTTAATTCCACGGTTTTATCCACACTCGCATCTAAATTTTGTTTCTTGATGGAATCGAAACAATTCAAAATTAGAACTTTCTTATTAACTGAGAACGGCGCTAATTCTGGGCGTTTCGATGGTCCCGGTAAATTCTCCATACTCCAATACGTATCTCCGTACTTTAAAAATACCACTATGAACACACAGGAAAGTCACTGTCAAAGTCTGTCTAATCACACACACGTACACGTCTATAAGCAATGCTGACTGACTAATGTTTTTTAATGGAATAAATGGGCCGATCTTATACACATAACCACCTGATATGTTAACGCAAGCATTAAGCGCAATCAGTTCCTTTAACTTACCTAGAATTACTGAGAAAATAATAGCCGTCTGGTCCCTTCTTGGAATAGTTAATCACATAATCCGAACTTTAGTATTTATCTGCACCTCGATTAGACAGCACTCACTTTTGTACTTCGGTAGGAGATGTTCATATCTCTTCGATTCTTCCATATCCCGAGGATTTATTAGACAAACAGTATGAAAAAAAACATTACCGTAAAATATTATAAAAAATACCGATTTCCAATATTGTAATATGTTATATTAATGACGAGTTAACAACAATTCAGATAAAAAGGGAAGCGTTCCTGAGATGATAACAATCGCGGTCGTAATACCTACCTTTTAATAAATCAATTATACCGGTTTTAAGGAAACTCAACATTACATAGACAATTTTAATGCATTTATTAATATTCGTTGATTTCTTTAAGAACGCCTCTGGTTAGCTGCGAAATAATCGGTTTATTACTTCGCCTCATTCTTTGACAGGGTATAGAAGAAGAACCTTGTCATCAGAAATTAGCCGACACGAATGTTAAATAACTCTGTACGTGTAGGAGAAAAGGTAAAAATGAATCCTTAAATTATCCTTTATAATGTTATGCACCAGAGACGTTAGTAGGGAGCTCGGAGAAATGTGTGTTAAAACGTTTTTTACCGTTTCGTCTTTCCCGGTCTCTGCTCTCTCGTCCCATATTTCATGTTATTTTTTTACGGTTCGTTCGAAACAATTTCCTGTAATGCTAGTTGAGTGTAACAAGGATTTGCGGAGTGGAAATGCCCCGATGGCAGACAGCCGAGATTAAAAGGAACAGAAAACAGAGAGCGATGAGCGCACTTCACGAACTACTACAAGAACTGAAGAGGACAGCAAACGGAGAAAACGCCAAGACCCCTTCTCTCTCTCTCTCTCTCTTACTTTCTTAGTCATCACACAAGTTGTTGTTGCTGTGGATTAAGGAGAGTTCGACGTACGAAAAGAAGCGCTGATAGCACTTTCATTAGTTACTAAGCCGACTTATGTGGTGTGCGCCGGTAATTTACTAAACGTCCATCTTCCGTGGAAAAGCTGAAACTTTTCTCACAGAGGGAAAAACCGGTACCGGCCGCTAGGAGGTTTCCAGATTTTGTTTGTTCGATTGGATTATGTTTTGGATGAACTGGAAGTCTCTTTCATGCTTTTTACGAACGAGGTGAAACACTCTTTTAGAAGGAAGCAGATTTTATTTCTTTTTTCTTTGAAAATGATAGTATTTTGAAAGTGTCATATCATTTGCGATATTTTTTCTTTGTGGTTTTTAGATTAGTGCGAAATTAAAAGTCTGTTGTATCTTATTTAAAGTTTTAACGGCGCCAGCTTGACACTTTCTGTTCACGTTGCCCTTTAAATAAATATGTAACAGGTTCTAATCAACTCACTTAATCCATGCCAAATTTAAATCACCTAATGTTTTATATAAAATTAGTCCATCCAACTCCAAACAATGTTAATTTTAAACCAGTGCAGTTATTTATTATCCGTTAAAATCATGCATAAGTCAAGTGGTGATGGTTATGAGAAAATAAAAAATAACAGACTTAAAACCATTGTAGAGGTCACATGTTGAGAATTACTTATTAGTAGTTAATAGGGTGTGGTTCGAGATAAATTCCAGCACAGAGATGTAAATTCCGTTTCTAAGAAGTTTAACTAGGAAAGGTTAAAATTGTTTGTGATTAGTATTAAGAATATTGTATGAAATCTCCTGTTCTAGTGATCGAATGTTAATGATCCTTTGACAAAAAATGTAAGATGTAAAGATCTCGCTCGCCTCTGTAACCCTCGTAAATAGAGAGATCTCAATTAAAAGCGTTTAAGTTAATAGGCGACGTAAGGGGGTTACTATTTCTACTGAGTTGGTAGCTAACCTGAGATTTCTTAGCTATACTGGAGCTGGTTGGCTGTCGAGTACTGGTACGCGTAATGCTGTCAAGGCTATTAGAGAATCTGAAGT
This sequence comes from Cryptocephalus primarius, assembly GCA_963576515.1. Classification (NCBI taxonomy): domain Eukaryota; kingdom Metazoa; phylum Arthropoda; class Insecta; order Coleoptera; family Chrysomelidae; genus Cryptocephalus; species Cryptocephalus primarius. The sequence goes on along the minus strand of OY754940.1, from coordinate 13,194,284 downwards.
CTATTTATTTTTGTACATAGTTGTTACTAACAGTAGCCCATTATTTAAAGAGCATAGTATTGCCATGGATTTTAAAATTATTCCAATACTGTATATAGTCGCCTATTTTGCCTATAAGCTGACACTTGATGTAAATTATGATTTAAACTAAAATCTCTTGTGAGATTCTGTTGTTATTCTCGCGGGGCCACGGATTTCTCCTGAGTATAAACTACTCGCGAGTACTGCAGCAATCAAATCCTATAAAAGCTAATGCCTTAGAATCTCCTACTCGTTCTTGGTTTTCTAATATCAAATGCGAAAAGCTCTACTTGAGTTTCGTTTTGGATGCTGCTTGCATCACAAAAATAATTCGATTTTTCTTGCAAGGATGAATTCCATGGCAACAACCTACCTCCACAACTTTAGCCGTGAGTTAAGGAGCTACTTATTTACTAAAACTATGCGTGGTTAGAAGAGATTTTCTATCTGATCAATCGGACTTTTTCCTTTTAACCACTCATCATCATGCTGTTTAGTAATTATCCGTCTTATTGTACTTTTTGGGACTTTCACTAATTCACGTGTCACATTAAATGCATCGAATTGATTTTGGTATTTATGTACACTTTAAACTCTAAAAATATTTAGAAAAATCTGAACACTGTGCCTTACGTTTAATCATACATGGTTATTAAAAGCTTTTGCTACATGTCACAAAGAAAACTACCGCTAAGTGTAGCACACGCAATCGCAGCTCAACAACAGCTGAACTTTTTTAAAATTAACTTCTGCTTCATTTACTATATTTAATTTATTTTCGTCTTCTTTTCTCTCGGCTTAAGTTCCGTAAGTTGCTTAATCGAACTGCATGAAAGTGGATAGCTTTGAGATCTTAACTATAACAATTTCACAAACGACAAACACAAGTTGTGTTTACATAGCAATTAGGTGAAAATTGCTTAATTACTAAGAAAACATATTAAATTCACCTTTAGCACTAATGTCATGATTACTCACAATGTAAACCACCAAACATTTCTTGTGAGGATAATAAATCAGCTAAAATCTATTCATAGTTGTGAGTAATTATTTCCAGACAAAATATAAATGTACAAATCTTTGTCTCGACTTAAATTGTTAGAGTAAAAATGAATCTTGGCTTGAGTTACAATAATTATATAAAACTAGTAAATCCAAGTGTGATACGTTGTCAAATTAAAATGTAAAACGAGACGCGGGTTGAGCCAAAGGGTTTTGTGTAATTAGCGAATATTGTTTAGATGTTGATCGCAACTTTGGCCGAAAACACTAAATCATATGGGAAAAGAAATATTAATTTACAATATACATTATGAGGATGAAACCGCTAATGGAGTATTTCCCCGGAGAAGATAATTTCCCCGCTATGGAAATAAAGCCCAGGGTGTATTCGATGAGGATGAAGAGGGAATGAAGTGATTAAATGGGTAGGGATGGCGAGGAGGTAAAAACATTCAATCTACTTACTTGCGTGAGAGATGAAGCGGTCCACTCCAGAAAAACTACGTAAGAAACTGGATGATAATTTCGTTCCGAAAAGAAAATAATGACGGAAAATTTTAATATGAACGATATGGCATAAGAAGAAAATAAGAGAACCCATCTTGAAAAGCAGAAAAATTGTGAATTAAATTTGAAACGAAGTTATGAAAAAGGAATGATACAAGGTACAATCATCGTAGATGCAAGAGGTAAAGGATGTCACCTAAGATTGTTTCCAGAAAAGACCTGGCTTTCGAGAGAAAATTGTAGAATATATTAAAAGCATTTAACTGGGCTAGTAATAAATAAATTCGTGTCAATATATCTTGATCTTTTAATTTAATTTTTTAATTTTCTTGGTTTTCTGGAAAAGTTGCAACAAACTATAAACTATACGTTATTATAAAAAATAAGTATTTTATTTCAGTTTAAAGTATTATTAAAATATATCAAGCTGTTGAAAACTATTCTGTATTAATTTTTTAATTGGGATTAATTAATGGTTGAAATTTAGTAAAGTATGATTAACTATATTCCAGGGCCTGAAGGAATATTCGTTTTACATATTTAAACACGATTTCAATTTTTATAATTTTTAAATTTATAATTTGTACAATTATTTTAAAGATTGAAATTTTCAATAACTAAAAAACTGTATTACAAAGAGTTGAAAGGGTTTAATTTATTACAAATATACAAATAAAATATTTTATGGTTTTTAAAATTCAGTTCGTTCTTAAATTCGATTGTAAGGTGTGATTACTAATGGTGATTACTAATGTATTACTAATTACTAATATTACTGTGAATTACTAAGGTAATGTGAGGGTTGGAACTAATTACCGTATCATAAATCATATTTCAGAATATGAAAGAATATTTATTTTACTTTTTTAAAAAGACTTCATGATTTAAATCACTTAAATCTTAAATTTTCCCAATTACCATTAAAACACAAGGCACACTTTGAGACCATGTAATTTTGAAACAGAGGGTAAGATTAGCTAATAAACAAATTTTTATGAAAATCCATACTGTACTTTATTAGTTTCCTTAGACGTTCTACTAATCACTATAATAAACTACACTTACTTGTGTAATCCTTATACTGGATATAAGACAATATGAAAATTGGTAAAATGGTTGGAAGCTTACTTCGTAGCAATGAGTTGTGAAGTGAATATATACAGGTAGAATTCAACGTGTGGTCATGACTTCCCTGCCCCTGGAGAATGACAAAATTGCGTATCTCTTTTTGCTGTCTGCGCATCCCGCGTCACTCTTATCCGACTGCACTATGACGTCACTGTTGTGGGCGATAGTGGCGCCCTCAAATTTGGCGTTCGTTACAAGGACACAAAGAACCAAATTCGAATGGGAGTGTATGTGTGCGTGCGTGCGTGTTTGTGTGTGTATGTGTGTGTGTGTGTGAGAAAGAGAGGGAGAGAGGGTAAGGAAATTAGACGCAGGACGCTCCATTAAACGATGTGTTCTACCACTGATCGCCGAAGGGCGCCACTTTCCATTGACTGTGACGTCTATTTTTAACCGGAAAGAAAGGTAAACGGTTTAAAAAAGGCAGAGGAAATAATATTCTGGATTCAACAGACCCATTGGATAATATTTCGTAAAGCGCAACACACTTAGCACTTAACGTCACGACAATTTATACGTTTATTGTAAAGTATTTTGTTACAATATCAACTTCAAAAAAACGCTTCTTACCCTACAATTATTTTATAATGAATGAAGTTGCACAGTTATATAAGGCTGTTAATTATTCCTTTGTAATTTTTCTTTTTTCAGTGTTCATAGAAAAACGACCTGTTCCCTTTCATTATCACCCTCATTTTTAATTAGATTATTATTCCGGCTTTTGTTTGAATAAGATATTTTATACATGAGCTCATCTCTTCCTCAAATCTCCGGGTGCCGAAAAAATTCACCAATCTTTTCAGCCATATCGTCCTGAATTATTTAAAATCTTATTAGCCGGAAGTGACTGAAGTTTAAAGAAGGCGGACTTTAACGACGACGTCTACGCCAAGTTTCGAGCTCAAACTAACGAATAGACCAAGTTTCGTGCTTTAATGAAAAACATCAACAGAAGCAGATTTAAGGCAATTGGCAATGCTGCATGAATTTTGTTAGTAGAAAATTGCTTCCCCCCTTAATAAGGCGTGGAAGGGCATATGTGTGATGGTAAAAGTTATGCTTTGTCATAAAACGGATTCCATCAACATGTTAATATTTCTCCACATAAGAGAATTTCAGATTTCGAGGTTTTAAGCGTTACTCCAGCGATAACTCATATTAATCAAGGATTCACTAGACTAGAATTATTTAGCAACAGTTTATAGTGGCGTAAGTTTTTTATTTGTTGAGAAGATTTTAAGGGTGAAAGTTCCAGTAACTCGTTTCTTTCCCCTCTGGTACTTTTCGGTGGATATTAGCTTTCAAGAAGCGAGATGCGTAAAACAGGAGCGCCACCACTAGCAGAGGGCTCTCTTTTTGTTATTGTACGAAATAAAGCCCCTCTAATGAGCTGTGCAATTTACTAAAGCTAGCGCTGGGTAATTAGTTCGGACGATGGGTCTTTGGAGAGGTTTAAAATTATATCTGGCAGTAACGGACTGAACTCCCTCGAGTTTCTTATTTCACCTGATGGAGCCATAACGGGCAACTTTATCTTTTACGTTTACGTCAACGCACCTCAAATACGCGAACTTCGTACCCAACGACGAAGCGATAACATTAATACTCGGACACTTTTTTATCGTCTGACGCCTTTTTAAACTCGAATTTATCTTAGGACTTCTAAGTTTTGATTTAGCGGATTTTAGTTTACTTTCGCGTTGCAGCATTCCCGAGAACATGAAAATAGTCTGGGGGCGGTATCGTTGTTTTGCATTCTAAATGTGAATTTTGTGGGCTTAAACAAAGAAGTATATTTTAACTAGCGTGGCAGTATCTTTTAATTAGCAAGAATATAGTTACGATGGTTCTCTTTGGGAAATACTCGATATGTACGTTATTTCAAAATCTTCTTAAGATAATTGGATACGAAGATTTATCTCCCTACAATTCTAACATTTAAATACTTTTCACTGTCTAACTATAGTTTGAAGTGTCCGTTCGATACATGATGAAAAATCAAACATTCCTTCAAGTCTCCACTTTACTAAGTTTGAACCCTTAATCACTCTCTATTACAAAATTAAAACAGAGTAGTTTTCAACGGCTTAAAACATTTTAATAATACATTTAAAATGAAATAAAGTCCGCTATTTGTTTATAGCATAGTTTATTACTTGTTGCAACTTTTTAACCTTTAGCAACTAACCCTTAAAAAATAATTGCTTAATTTGAGGATGAAAGCGTTTATATATATATATATATATATATATATATATATATATATATATATATATATATTGAAATCGTGTAAATTCACACCATAAATATTATTTTATACTTTGGAATATCTTTTGTGATGTGTTACAGTGTTGCAACCCTTACACTCAACTCCCAAATGATGATGTAATACACAGTAATATCATCCATCGGCAGGTTTTCCCTTGTGGTGTGTTCCATATGTATTCGTCTTTTAGCAATGCGATCATATCAAATTCAAACGTATGTATTGAATGAAGATATACCTATCCAGCTACAGTATGCGAGAAAATCTGTTATAGATACGTACATATGTATACATATAAGTATATCGCTTTAGAAAAAGACGACATGTGGTGATTCTATCCCACTCAGCTATTTTTCGCTATTTCACAGACCACGCTATTCGGTCAGATAATGTCAATTTTCGTGGTCTGTGAGGCAGCGAAAAATAATGCAAATAAAGGAATAGATAGAATCGTAACGCGCCGCCTCTACTCAAAATATTTCAGATTTTACAGTCACATTTCCTCTCTTACATTCACCATCGCTCGTTCTATGTATAATAGTTTTTCTCACGTAATGTATTCCACGTTTACAACACATGTTTAATGCATCAAAATGGCAGGAATAAAAATATTACATGCTCGGAAAATTTCACCTAAAAATTCGATCGGACTTTCATGGATAATTTTCTTTGTTTTTAAATTATCCAATCGTTTCAAAACCCATTTTTTGGAGAATTTAATATGCTACCAATGCTGTTATGCGATGTTATTTCAGTATCGGTTATTTGAACTTTTAGCTTTTCAGATTTTGAGTATAAATCGTGCGGGAAATGTGGTCTTAGCTTTCAAAAGAGAATTTTAACGATGATATCTTAATTATATTTTATTCTAGACAATAAAAATAATTGTTTGTTAAAATATGTATATATTTGATCCAGAATTTTTACAAATTATTTTTAAATTTTGAGCAATTTTGTAAAAAGGAAACTTATTAAGAAATTTAAACAACATTTTAAAGTGAATCCATTTTTTTTTCATTTGGACCTAAAGCAGTCAAACTCCTTGAACAGATTGCTGAGTTTTAAAAAATTTCCTTGTTGGTAGATTACGTTCAGTTATAATTCTTAGGGCAAAAGTCATCGGTTTCATTAGTTTCTTTTTTTCGAAAAACGGAGAATAACCATTTTATACTCGCCATTTCTCTTTTACATTGCTTTTATATAACTTTACTTACATGTCTTTTATATAATTTGTGTTCCATTGTGTGTTGTGACCATTTGTGAAGTCCGGAGTCATTTGCTCCCTTTGCAGTAGGCTTGATTAATTGTGTTTAAAGTCAATAAGAATCAAGCGAGTCACTATCAGACACTACGCCTTCAACGTATGAGTTTCCCTAAATATTTTTCTAAATTCGCAGAAATACTTTTCCTTTATCGCCGGAACGCTGAAGAAGCGAATCAGTCGCCAAATAAGGCGCCGAAGGTACTATAAAAGTAACAATGAGGAGTTCATATTTCTTAAATGGATCTTCAGGCGAGAGTCGCGAAATACTACGTTCAAATCTTCAACGATCGTTATTTAAATTGATCATTTTTATCATTAATTTCGTTGTTTTACTATCGGATTTAAGGACACTGTAATGCGGAATATAATAAGAAGTAAGTATGGAGTCGTGACAGTTAACTTCATACCCAACTTAACATTATATATTATGCTATGAAATGATTATATTGCGAATAAGGATCTAATTTTTTAGCAACCTATTTTCAAGGGATTAAAATCTTTGAAAAGGCAAATCTCGGATGCCAGAAAATATTGCAAGAGGGTTCGAAACGGCAAAGTAACAACATACTTTTCACTTTTATGTCGATAGTATGATTCTTTTAAATAATTAATGGCATTTCTTATTGACAGGAACCAAGATAGCTGTACATTTTGAATCTTTTCGACTTCCTAAAAGACTTAATACAAACCTCCAAATGCTAACTAGAAGGGGAGCAAAAAAGAATGAAACTTAATAACTAACCTTAAACTTAATAAACTTAATAAATGACCTAATGAGAACTTAATTGCATCAAAAATTAAATCTTCAGAAGGCGAGGAAGAGAAAGGAGAAGTATAAATTTCACGAAGTTTCTTGCATTATAGTGTTAGAAGCTGCAACGGCCATAATTTTGGACTATTCCTTTGACAATGATTGTTTTTGAAATATTTCCGATTTGATTGGTCGAATTGGTTTGATCTAATTAAAAGTATGTAATAAATCAGATGCTTTGGAATGAGACATTTTCCGAGTTTGCATCCATTAAAAATATTGATTTCTCAATTAAAATCAAATCAACGTGTGAGAGAAGTGAAGGGGGAAGGCATTTGTTAAGATGATCGGAAATTCCGGAGAATGACTTTGGAAAGCTAGGAGACGCGGAAAAAAGGAAAGAAGGAGGAATCTGCTTATTCAAGCTAAGGATACCGAACGGTGAAAAGACTGGTGTGAAGCGTAAAGAGTAAATCAGAAGAAGGGAGCCGATCAGTGGACGGAAATGTAAAAGCACGCGAGCTAAAAGAATTAACTGGTTTGCCCAGGCGATTTTAGCGAACGGGAAGGAAAGAAGTACTAGTGACGTTCTCCTGAGGGGTTCCCGTGAGAGTTCCCGTGCAACTGATCCTGAAAGCCTTCCCGAGAAGCTGAGATTGCTCCTGAGAATATCCCGTTGAAACTAAGTTTGTTCCTGTTTTCCCCTGCCAGGCTTCGCGTCCACTCACATATGATAGTAATGTAATATTTACGTTCTTATGCCCCTATCATCGAGGAATCAAATGCTCGATTGAATACCGTTAGAGACTTCTACAAAAGCTCCCAAATTTCTCTTGTATGTAGCTCTCAACCGAGAGATCCCCATCCACCTCTAGATGTGTTTATACAAGGATCTAAGGTCTCTTGCCTATTGGATACCAGAGCTAACCAAAATGCCATTGGGGCCGAAGGCTTTAAAATATTAGCTGAATGCTTAGTTTCCTATTACCTTGTTTCTGCCTATATAATAGTTATCATGGCGAACCTAACACTTCAGGAGGTGTCAGGCGAAGTTACTTCATCATAAAATGGTGACTTTTATAGTAATCGCTTAAATATTGGTGAACGTTTTAATGTCCAGTTTGATTTTAAAAAAAATTCATTGGCTTTTGCTGAGAACTCTGATCGACAAATAAATTCGCATATTGCCATTAAGGTTAGTAGCTTCTTATGTCTTATGAAAACGAAGGAGCTAGATGAAATTATCTCCTCATTTAAAAATTTGTCACTGTATGGCTGAGACCAATTACGTTAACGGAACATTATATCAACACTGGTAAAACGAGGCCATTTAAGCAAAGGCAATATCTGTCGAGTCCAGTGATGCAAGCTCATCTGCATAACGAAGTCCAAGAAAAGTTGGACCTGGGGGTTATTCAACGTTCTCATTTATCCTCCTCCTCACCTCCAACCTTTTAAGTTAAGAAAAAGGATGGAAAACTAGGAGCTCGCTTCCATGGGCGCAAATTAAATTCTGTAACTGCTTATCGACTCGATACTGAATCGTCTAGGCGATACTTAGTACCTATCCTCAATCGACCCAAAGAAAGCGTTCTGGCAAATTCACTTGAAGGAGTCTTCTCGTGAAAAGACTACTTTTTGTGTGCCAGAAATGGGACTATTGAATTAGTGACAATGCTATTTGGTTAATCAAACTGTCTCCAAACCTTGCAAAGATGTATTGAATATATTTTGGGTATTGACCTGTTGGGGTAGAGTAGTTCGTCTAGCTTGATTATATTATTAACGCCTCTCTCACTTTTGAAGAACATTTAGGTACCTTACGATATGTTAGGGAAAGAGTAATGGAAGCAAGCTTACCCCAGAAAGGTTGGAAGTTTGTCATCCCTCCCTTACATTTTTAGGTTCCGTTTTCGATAAAGAAGGTCTTCGGAATAGTCTCGCGAAAGCTTTAACAATAGTTAATTTTAGTACTTCTAAGACTTCCACAGATATTAATTGTCCTAAACTGATGAAGCTGAGAAGGCTTTCCAGCAGCTGATTACGTATGGTGTTTATCAAACTCTTCTCTGATAGAATCAATTTCTAAATAGCGAACTAGCAACAGGGATGGATTTGACTTTCCAATTTTGTTTTTCAATTTAAAATTGTCGAAGCGAATTGGAATGATCAAAAACGGCAAAGTTGTGCCAAATGTGGTTATAAGAAATGAGATACTTTATGGTTATTTTTCCAAAATTGCATAGAGAGCGAGGAATGACCAACGGTCTCTCACATTACCTCAAAATAGCCAAATGTACATGAATAATGATATCATAGCGTAGGGACGCAGCAAACATGTTGAAGTGCCTCAGTATATGGTAGGTTTACAGTGTGTTGTAGTTAAAAACACTTTTTGATAAGCATGTTTCTAACCTTTCAAAGGAGGCGTAATTGAATTACAGATCAAGAGGAAACACAGTACAATTATTTTGAATTTCACATGTTAATTACTGCAATAATCCAGTATCAACCGTATCCGGTAAATGTCGACAATTTTTTTTATTTTCAGGATCAACTGCATGCAGGCGCAATTGGTAACATAGTTTCACTTTTTTCGTACATTCACATACTTGAGGATTCCACAAACCTTAAGGCGTACTTAGTGTGCCATCTGTATTTAGTGGTCAACTAAGTGCCCCTCATGGATGAGATGAGGCCGAGGTCAGCTTGATTTTATCTGGAGTATCCTTCACAAAATACCAAAAGTTAAGTTCGCCTTCGAGACGTGGATTCAAAATGAATGACGATTATTATGAATACGTCAAATGAATTATTAATAATATAAATCGATTACCTAAGCGGTATTTGAGAGACAGGCAAAATCCGTTAGATTAATGTAGTGAACGTAATTTTATAAGGAGGTATCATTTTTCTAAGAATGCAACTGTACATATTATTTTGCCTCTGATTAATGACGCTCTTCATAAACCCAATAATAGAGGTTTGTCAGTGGTTCCATTGACCCAATTATTAATCACTGTACAATACCATGGTACAGGAAATTTCCAGGCAAGTCGCATTTTATTATATGTATTTATATCTAGAAAAAGAGTGATTACTTATGCTTTATTCATATTTGTGAACTTTATTTATCTATTCTACTATTTCATACTTATTTTAGACTATTGCTGGTGATCTTAGGGGAATTTCACAATCTACAGGGTCTAATAGTAAAAAAGATTTCAGAGCCATTTGCAGAAAAAATGAGGAATGTCGTAAAATCCCCAGGAGAATCTTTATTATCAAGATTTTATGAATGAATTTAATCAAATTGCAAACTTTCCTGGGGCAACATCCTGTATAGACGGTACCCACATCACAACACAAAATCCTGGAGGCACTGTAGGTGAAATATATAGGAATAGAAGGAGCATTTTTCTCCATTAATTTACAGATACTTATATAATCTCAATAATATTTGATGAAATTGTTAGTTATGTTGATGAAAATGAAGTGTTATATCCAGGTGGTATATGGCCCAAGAATGCATATATTATACATTGTCGCTAAGTATCCAGGGTCCACTCATGATAACACAATTTTTCAGAGAAATGGGGTTCGTGTCAAATATGAAAATAATGAAGTGACAGGTCAGTTTATAATTATTTGTTTAACGTCAAATTTGTAATATGAATCAGTTATGAATTGTATGATGCTTACAGGTAAAATGGTGGGTGACAATGGCTATGCATGTAAAAGATATCTACTAATACCAGTTGTACATCCTAATACACATACAGAAAGATTATTATATAATACGGCCCATAAAAGCACCAGAAATATTTTCGAAAAATATTTTGGAATCTGGAAAGAACGATTTAGGTGCTTTAAAAAGAGGGTTGAGGGTTTAAATTTACTTTTTCTTAGTTTAATTACAAGTTTTAATTTGTTGTAGTTTAGAACCTTACTTCGACACGATCGTAGAACCATAGAAATAGAAATAATACTCCATAGACCTTTTCCTTATTCACGATTTGCACTGTTGTCAGAACTTCTACCTTCTTAAGTGTTCCTTGGCTGAGGCAAGAAGATTTTGTAACTATTTAACGGCTTATCTGACGTTCCACCAAGGTTTTCTCCACCAAGGCCTTGAGCACTACTTAAGTGATATACTATAAATTCTCCCTTTAGAGTTGTTTTAATAATTATTGTCAAACTGTGTTACAGACTAAGGTATTGGATATTACCTATTTCCAGTTCCGCATCACCATCCGCATTCTAGAAGTAATATGTATGAACACATTTTCTAACGATAGTACACGATAAACCTCTGAACTGTTCCTACTTCCAACCTTTGTTACAGTCCCAACCACCCGGGAAATCCCTTAAAAGCGCACTCTACGGCCATTCAGGACCGTAGATCGTGACATTCTTTGGGATCTTTGGAAACTTAACGATTTTTTTATGATTTTCGGGAGACTGTAATTAGGAACATTTTGTTAATAGTTGCCTGTGACTCTAAATATGCTTCCTAACATGGGATTTACGTAACAATAAATAATTTTCAATTATTTGGTAGGTAATAAATGTACAGTAAGCAATATTTCACAGTAAACGTGACACTTGTTAAGATCAATGGAAATAGTCCCCTGCGGCACAACAAATAATATATTATATCAATTGGTTGCCCCTTGATCCATAATTTAATATTATTGATTATGCTAAAGTAGTACTGATTAAATGAGATGCGTTTAATATTTCATGGCGTCAAATTGAAAAGTGTAGAATTTACTTACGTAAACATACGTAATATCGAAGCGTGGTTTTATGCTTTATCCACAACATTAATATATATCAAGTTAAAGCAAGGAAAATAAAACCTTTCTAATGAAAGATTCACGAACGAGAATTGATACATCCATCCGGCTGTCTTTTTACGATCGGAGAGAAGGGAAAGGGAGAAATAGAGGGGCAAACGTGGAACCCAGAAACCTCGTGGCATCCATTTTATCGTAATTATCATAAATTGTGAGAGAATCTCCACAAATCTTTGCAGGCAGCACGTCGTAGTCGTCGTCGTCGTCGCAGCCCAAATAATAACGGTTACCGATTCTAAAGTGTAACCGAAACTTTAGCGAACTCATCAATATTTAGTGGTTGGATATTCGTCTGTCTGTTTTCCTTTCTCTCGAACTTTATGGCCTCATAAGTTAGGCAATCTCGGCACAGTTTCTGCCTTCGCGGACAATGCGGCTCTGCTGCTGTTGCTACTGCTACTGCTACGCCTGCCAGTGTTCAGATTTCCTCCCCATCCTTCTCTCGCCCTTTTCTCTTCCTCCCCTCTCTCTTTCTTTCTCCCTCCATGTGATAGATTAGCCCGGGTAATTACAATAGACCGGCATTTTATCTAGTCCAACATAAAACTCGGAACCCGATATTGTTCTGTTAAGGGAAGCTATTAGCTGTTCTAATTGCCCTATTAATTCCGCATTGTTTCATATCTGCGTTGGAAGAATTCAATGCCGACGATGGATGGTCGAGTTGCAGGCGTGATCCCTGACACGGATAAACGGATTAAAACGAGCGTTTAATTCTATCCGATAGATCTATTCGGGTTTTAGCAGATGGGGGAGAGGTTTTCCTTCGCGTTAACATACATGGGACCGATGACCGCAAAAATATCTCTTTCGATTCAAAAAGTTACGTGAAATCACAAGTAGTGAAAAAAAAAGCCTTAATAAAAACACATTACTCATTGTCCTTTATAAATCGACGGTTTAGTCAGAGTTCGCAAACGAGTGCTATTTTGACATACCGGGAATCCTCTTTAAGAAAGTTCTCGAGTTCCTTTAAACAATAGGATCACACGTTAAGTTTTGTAGAAGTACCTTTCCCATTACAATTAGTAGCAAATAAATTGTAAACATTTTAAAAAATTGAAAATAATTTGTTAACCCAGATTTTGTTATAGCTATGGGGAAGGTCTGATTGTAGAGAAGAAAGCAAACCGTGATTATCCTTTAGCCATAATAAACACTGAAATTATTAATCGTTTCAATTATATTCGCCACTGGATCTATGCTAGCTGATAATCCAAAACTCTTTGATTAAAATGAAACTTTTAAACCTGAATTATGTAAACATTTGTATATAGTGCATCAAAAGTGTAAGTTGATAACCATTTGAATTTTATTTCCTTGATTAGCTAAGGATAAAAATATACTCTCTCTTGATGTTGTTGAAAACCTAAATTTAAAAGAGGAATGTATACAATCCACGCTACATTCCTCAACCATAAGGGTAATAAATTAATTAAAAGCATCTAGAAACCTTGTCTTTAAATCGCTATTTCCTGTAAGGTTAATGAAGAAATGTTGTGTTGATATCTGTATGTGCTTATAATTTTATGGGCTGGTGTTCTACGTTTATTAACAATGCATCCTAATACATTTGAAAATTGTGGAAATTATAAGAAACTGGATAAAAAGTTTCGTCATAAAATTTGTTTAAAAATAAATTAATACTCACCTTACCGATTTCATTGAAAATACATTGTTTTTCTGCATCTGAAGTTGGAATTTTCGTTACTGATCAGGCCATGTCTGTTAAAAACTCCATAACCAATTCATGAGTGTTGTGGAGCGCAGAAACAGCTATATCAAATCTTTATGAAATATCTCGCAATGAAAATTTATTTCATGCGAACCTGAAAAATTACCATTTAATTTAAATTGATACAAAGGAAAACACAATCTAATGAAGTATTTTCTGAAAAATACAAGATCTTATCGCAAAACAGATAAATGTGTGTTTTCATCTCATATGGGAGCTTTACCACTATGCCGGAATTTTCTTTGGGCAGATAGAGGAATTTTCAAAAGTTTCTGTAATTATTTCACAAACCTCTTTATGCATGAAATGTTCGACTACATTTACAATGAATTTTTTTTTGTAGGGATTTCTCTCTGCGACCTTCCCAATAATGATAACAATTCAAGTTCATCTTCACTATCACTAGGGTGTGACTATAGGACTGATAAAACAACATTTTTTTTGTAACTGCATTGAGTCATTTCGACGAGTAATACAGTTAAATAGAAAATATAAATATTTTTATCTTCCTTTAAAAGGACGCTGTGTATTGAAACTAGCATGATACTATTTTGCCGAGGCGACAATTATTTCTCCATCATGTTCCAAATAAAACACAAACGTATGCACTAAAACTACCAATAGAAATAATTTCTGCGCGATAGCAGATTTGATTTCACTAACAGAAAACACTATAACAATTCTTATATTGTCAAGAACCAGTATAACCTTAAAATCCGCATGACTATTAAAATTTAACATGTGATAACTGTCGAACGGTAAACGACCCTGAAAATTATTTCTCAAATAAAAATAAAAGCATAATACAATATATAAACGTAATATTATTCTTTATTACGAGCTTCAGTACAAGTTGAAATAGAGGCACAATAAATATTGAAATACGACATATATCAGTTAGCTTTTTTTATTCGTTCTATAACTACTGTAATTCACATTGTTATGAGCAATAATGAAATCATATTTTTTCTCCAGAAAATTTAAAAGAACAAATGTATAATAGGGTAGTAGACTAATCTTGAAAACTAATCCCAACTATACCTCTGCATGTACTATTACCAACATAGTATTTCTTGGAAAAAAACTTCACGTGTAAATGTAAAATTTGGTACTTGTTATTTTGATTTGAATTTTCGCGCGAAAACGTCGTGATCTGTTATGGCGGCTGACGTCATGTCATAATATGGTAAGCATAAGTGGACAGCTTTCGTAGCGTTCGTTGTTTTAATATTTTTCCTTCCCTTATTCGTATATGTTTTATTACCTAAAATCACTGAAATTAACTTTAAAATTTACAAATGGTATGTAGTGCCGCAGTGTAAATACATCCCTTAAAACATCCAACAAATTGTTTGTTCATATTCCGAGAAACAAAAACATGAGGAACAAGTGGCCTTAGCACTTGCATGTCGGGACCCAGGCATATCCATGAAAATCTCAATTTACATGTGTGAAGACCACTTCAATATAAGTGCTTTATATTTCATCCGAATCATGCAACACACTATATTTAGTAGTCAGCATAATTGCTTTGCACTAAATAACACTAAGGAAACTATTTAATGTTGAAAAACAATTTGATAACAGCCCTCACTTATTTCTTCATATACCCTTTTGATACTCGAATTGAGAAAGGACAAAAAGTTTTTGAGAACAACTATTTTTCTCTTATCGAGATACATTCGAAATACATTTTATTATAAGGCACTATTCTACATTAATATTACGGGCAAGCTCGATCAACACCTTTGTGGAAAATAAATTGTCTGTGGAAGGAATTTTCTGCATGCACCTTCTTGTAAGTTTCCAAAATGAAATTTGACAAACTGATTCAGATGTTTAAAACTATTTTTAATAGTTAAATTAGTAATTAATATTAAAAACCTAATTAAGAATAGAACCCGATATTAACTTACACTCTTTAATTATTGTCACAATGCCTGAAGGCTACCAAATCAAAAAGGGGAGGACGGTTTATTACGTCAACAAATCTTCAAAAAAATTTTTCTCACACTCCTCGCCTAAACTCCCTTTAGGAATCTAAAATATATAAGCACGTTTATATACATATATGAAAAATATAAATAATAGCAAACAAAAAAACAAAACCTACCACAAAATATTGTGTGTACAAAAAAATTAAGCCACCGATATTTATCGGGTATACTATGTGAAAAACCAGCTTTCATGAAAGTTCATCTAAAAGCTGATTTCTGACTTGGGTTACTGCATTACCAGCTACAGAAAATATATTTCAATGTACTCCAATCCGTTTGTCGCCTAAGGTACCTCAGCTTTCATTTATTCCTTCATTTATTAATGATGCTTTCAATTGACTGAAATGAATGTTTTTAAATTGCAGGAAATAATTTGCCTATGCCTATAAGGCAGTGCCAATGTGCAACGTAAGCCAGAGTAGGGCGGTCTATACATATGACCAAGCCCCTCTAAATTTTCCGACTTCTGTGGTTTACCACTACACAATTTCCGACCGTATTGTATCCAGCTGAGCTCGATTAATAGATATCTCAGGAAACCCTCGAATTTTCCGACCTTCACGGTTATGGAAGTGCATTTTCCGACTGTAACGTACGAATGGAATCCTAGGTTACGGCCGTTTACCTTGATTTTTATATATCAAGTTTTAGTTAAATTGGCCTGCCCACATATGTTGCTTTAATTGATTAGTTTCTCGCTTAACCCCTTTTAGCTGCATAGCTAGTTCCCCGGTTAGCAAATAATTAAAAAAGATCTCTTTCCCTCTTCAAGACTTGCTTGATTTCAATTGAATATTTGCTCTTTCGTAACATGTATATGATGTATCGCTTAAATTCTTTTTTTTTAATGTAGTGGTCAATAACCAGCTTTCTCTCAATAATCGGAATGAGTATTATTAGAGTGATTTTTCAACAATTTTATCATTTAAATTTACACCAGGCTTTGTTACAGTCATAACTAAACAGTTGTGAAAAACAGTTACAAATATATTTATTTAAATTTAAGTATACAGCTTACTTTTCCTCCGTATAACAGTTTGGAGCTAGTACTTTTTTGTATTTGCATTTTTGTCACGTAAACGCCTTTTTTATTTTTAATGTATTTCAGATTAACGTATTTCCTAGAATTCAGCACAGTTTAGCTATATTTAGAAATATTCTTAAACCTATGAGGTAAAAAAGTATTTATATTTTGAGTTGTACTTATTTTTTCGTTATTTTCATTACTATTTTAATCTTTAGGATATCCTGAAATCCCTAAGGTGAAAAAAGTGTGTATCGCTTGGCACAATCCAATCCGTCTCCTTTTATTTTAGTAGGTCTTTGATAAGGAGTAAATTAGGCAAGTGTATTACTCATAGTAATCGGCTAGAACTATGAGCCAAATTAATAAGGCAAGATGTAGTTGTGAAAATATTGAATAACGAATTGAAATCTTGGTCACATTTTGTAACTGGCCTATTACACTAGGTAAAACGTTTCTTACCGATCATTAAAATTATCATTTGTACTTACTTATTTCTGTAATATTATGGGCGCAAGTGTTGCACGTAATGCTGATACATAATTAAATATGTAATATGTATCTTCTCAATAAAAAATAAACAAATTGAAATTATAGTAAAGTATATATTAAATATATCGTAGCATCACAGATTGTCACTTAATGTTTTTTACGTTTCACTGGCCTGTACGTGGTAAAGACGTTTTTAATCGTACGGTATCTTTCGTCTATCTTGTTATTTTCCTTTAGCGTACCCACCTACGTTCAATTACTTCGAGTATTAATAAATCTGCGTATTCGCCAAAATATTAATTAATTTCGTTTTGTTCTTCGCTTTAATTAAATTCCCTATTTCTGATAACGTTAGCTCGGCGGTAGCGTAATTTAAAAGGAAATCGTTCCTCTCCTTCCACATCCCTACGTGTAATTTCCCCCTAAATCTTTTTGTTATTTTTTCCGCAACGATCAATCCGGAAAAAAAGACGGCGAAAACGAAAATGAATCGACCGGGAGACGGATTTCATTTTGCTCCTGCTGATGCTGCTACTGCATCCACATTCACACACACACATACACATACACACACTCGCGAGACGTCGATCCGGACCATTTGTCAAAGGCACCCTCCGGAACCGGAACTAAGATATCTCTGGAAAACGCATTCCATATAATCTGGCTCTTTTGTCTTCACCTTAATTCATCACTGGATATTCTCTCCCTTTCCATCACATAAAACACATAATCTTCGGCTGAGAAGTTGTCGATACTCCCATTCAACAAAGATTTAAACAGCTTATATTGTTCCCCCCGCGGATATCTCTCTATATAGATTATATATGAATGATATCGAGATAATTGATTTTTCTTCAGCCGGCCGGCAATAAATTTCTAGGGGTAAATTATGCTTAGCGTTGTCGGTCGACCGTTTATCAAAAGCGAGCGTTTTATAAATTTTCAATTTTGGGTCCCTAGAAGCGAGAAATATTAGTTTTCCTTCGCCGCAGCTTAATTGCAGACGTCACATTTTTGTCATTTTCGGGAATGGAAACCCGATGGGGGCTTTCATCGGTTCTACACCACATGTGGTGAAATTAGTAGGAGAGAAAGGGATGATGAAGGTCTATCTAAATGTGAATATGAAAAATATTCTCATCTGAAATGATAGTATCAACCAATGGTTTATTGTGCAAATTAGAGGTGTGATCGATCGAATGACGTCTTTTTATAAGACTTCTAGAAAAAAGAAATGTTGAATTTTCAGTGGTAGATTATGTACGTATGTACGTTTCGTAACTACCAATATTTACGGGCTTGATTGATTTTAATGCACAACGGTTGAATAGATTCCTTAGTTCAACAAAAATGTCGTAAGCTGTATTCGAATTCGATATAATTAATTAACCAGTTCGGACATAATTGGAATTTCCTACCGCACTATTAGTAGCCGGCGCCTTAACCAGTTGTTATGAGTCGTTGGTATTTATTTATTTGTTATTTATTTAATTCCTCAGGGAGACGTGGAGGTGAAACACATCGAGGTGTCCACGAACTTGTTTGGAAACTCATATAACTAGTAACAATCTGATAAAACATTTAACTCGAACTAAGATAATAGCTGTAACAATTATGACAACAATAATAAAAATAATAATAAATATGAAAATAAAAAGCTAAATATAAACTGAAAGAAATCATATTGGTTAACACCTAAATGGAGCACATACACACTTAATCTAGATATTTATAAAATGCTCTTCTATTTTTAACTTTAAAGAAGTTATGATGTAGAATAGAATCGACTATGTGTTAGACAACATATTGTCACGAGCCGGGGCGTCTTTCCCTGAGTCACGGCTGCGTGAGGTAAGGGGTTGGTAGCTGCGGGGGTAGAGCTTGCTATTAACGAAAACAGGTTAAAACAAAACAAAGAAATAGGCTTTATTCTCCACAAACGGCGGGGAATCTAAAAAGGGGTCAGGTCAGCACAAAACAAAACGAAAATAAAACAGAACAAGAAGATGGGGGCACAGCGAATCCCAAAGGCTGGAGCGTTAGAGATGAGGAGGGTAACTTACAGGAATGCCTGTCGTCCGGACTTTCGGGTTTCTATAGGGGAGGGCCTCTTGACAGGGGGGTTGGAAGGCTCTTCTTCGGGCTGGTTTCTGGAGACTTCGACGATCCACCACAGTCTCCGCTCGGGGCTCTTTCTACTCTTTTTCTTCGACCGGCCATCCGGCTGGTCCCTTCAGGGACGGCCCTCTTCCGGACGGCCCCTTGGACAGCACTTGTCCAAGCTCGTACGTCGGGACCTCACTGGTCCTCTCAACTATCTTGTGCCTTGTATTTATGTTCGGTTTTTGTTTTGCTTATACTTGCACTGTGTCTTGTTTTGGTAAACACTCTCGCTCTCATTTTTCGTTCTTCACACGTGACACACACACACGTGACATGACCGTGGCCTCCGGCCGTGTCCTAATTCCTTGTTTTTTTATTTGTGGTCGTCGAAGTCTCGTGTTCGTGACAATATCACACCTTCTCACTGATCTGCATCATGAAGGGTAAAAAGAACAATTTGTTCCTCCGAATAGTATTAGAAATGGTTCACAATTTCGTAGTTGCCCTTGTGGTAAGTTAAAGGCAAAGATGAAACTAATTTAGAACTTTGTAAAACATTGTTACGTAACTGGAGGGAAAACTCCTAAATTTTCGATACCATATACGACCTATGAGATCAAAAAGTTGTTACTAAAGTCACATCACGCCACGCCCTTCTTCATCACCACAAACACCACATCTTCGTTAAACTACTGATAGAGATCGCGGAGATAGAGAGAGAGATAGAGAGAGAGATAGAGAGACAGAGAGAGAGAGAGAGAGAGAGAGAGAGAGAGAGGGATGGAACGAGAAGGAGAGTATATATGTGTACAATATGTGCGTGGTATTGCCGCGTTTTCGGTGTCGTATATTAGTGAGCTGGGGTGAGGGGGTAAAATCCTTCCACTCTGAATTGGCCCAGTTGAAGAAAAGAAAGCAATAAAAGTTAATATCCAACCTACCGACACACAAAGACCGAGATACCGATCCATGGACGTGTCATATTTAGAGAAATATAAAAAATTGTTGCTCACTTTGGGAAAGAAATATTATGACGGGGATTAGGTAGTGTAAACATTATTTTGGAGTTGATTTTTTGATAGAAAAGTTAGTGATATAAAAAAATAACTGAAATAAGTAACTAAATAAATAAAATATCAAAAAATTTAATTGTCCGGCGAAGACCACGAGGAAGTGTGAGTAAACTTTGCTTGGATAGAAAATATGATTGTTATAGTTATTAGGAGGGATGGTCGTTAATTAGCAAGATAAATGCAGATTGATTTAAAATGCAAGCCGAAAAAAGTAGGTGTAACTAATGCAAGATGAATAGCAACAACAAGTAAGGCATACGTTATTAAAATAAAGCAGTATAAAGTATTTTTTTATAATATTTTATAATTTTTATATGTATTTTTCTTTGATTTTTCTTAACACATAACTACAAATGTCCTCTTGGAGATTACATTTTTAAATGTAATTAATACTGTGGAAGAATCGTGGTTAAGATTAATAACTATCGGTTGAACAGGTGAAGAAACAAGGTACACTTTTTCTCGTTGGATAACATGACGAAGGCTGTTTTTAATTAGTTTAAAGGAGTTGTCATTACAAACAGTGGGAATATTTTTTAAAACAACATTTGATTGTGTGGGGGAAAAGTTCTATTTTCGAAAATGACCCTTTACTGTAGCCCAAGCTAACCTTATGGGATTAAGGCAACCTTAAAACAGTGTGTCCATATTCCGCTGCTAAATTGTTAATAAAATATTGCGGTTTAAAATTATGATTTTTGTAGGAACATCTACAAGTACGTCTATTCCCCAACGGAGTTATATTAAAACAACGATAAACTACCGTAATATTACTTTATAGCTAAGAAACTTTACAAACTTTCTTTGAACATTTTTGGACGTACCTACCATATAAGACCGCTATAGAGTGTTCCAGAGAGTACTGCAGAAGCTTAGTCGGCTTAGGACGAAAGTAATGTATAGCACTATTAGTTGTTTAAATTGCGAGAATAGATAGCAATTCCATTGTATCAAGCCTAAAGTTTTTAATGCACTCTTAGTTGTGGGGTCAATATGAAAGGTAAATAGTCTCATATCCAAGACATATTCATGGCAATTTTTTAATGTCTATCAAGTAACGATGTGGACATGATGGTATGAACAGCTTCCCGAACATATATATAGGTGTTGTACGTATGTGTTTGATATCACGTTAGCATCGAGAAATTTGGTAACTTAATATACGATAAAGAATCGGGAGAAGATGTTCAATGATGAAGCGTTTTATATAAACTATACTGGATTCCCACTCGTGAGAAATACTCCTTTTTTATGCATACCCCCATATAATACAGCATTAACCTTGGGGTCGATAAACGGGCTGAATTTACCCAGCCTCCTGGTTTCCTTCCCAGCCTTTCTGACATTTATACAGCTATGGAAAATTGCTAAAAAGCTTGTGTTAATATAGTTCTGAAATGTATCATTACAGCCCTTTCTAACTAGTCAGGTTCTTTATCGTTCGGCTTAAGTCTATTCGAAGGTGGGAATGAGTAGGTAGAACCAATTTAAACGTGTCACTTGCATGTACTTCGATATTTTTCTTTAAAAAGTACCCATAATATTTACAAATCCTAAGCCAGCCACATTCACTCTTCATTCCCTTTCATATTGTCCCTGTTTGTTTTTCTTCTTTGTGGGATTTTGTTTCAGACTGACAACGGTAAAAAATCACAGAACAAACGAAGTGTCATTTCAAGGTACGTAAACGGAATGTCCTCGATGTGTCTCGGTCCCTCGTTGAAATAACGGTAGCCCGACACTTCTCCTGCGAAATTTCAAAACTATTTCTTTATTTCGGCTCGGTCCTAAACAAACATTTAACGAGGCAGAGTGTTTAAACAGGGGAATATAAAAATCGTTCCGAAATCCCGCTTTTTTCTCAGGACAGAGATTACTGTTTTTGAGCTGTGCTTTGAAATTTATTTGACTCGGGTTAATTTGTGGGCGGGGAAAAGTTTCATATTAAACATTAATCTCATCTTTACTCATTTTTACTGTATCATTAATCAAGTAAATCATAGCATTAAAATGGCGTTTATTTCATAAGCGAATTATCAGATATGTAATTGTTGATATGATTGACGTACAACAAGCGTAACTCTTGACTTCTCTACAGTTCTCTAGTTTTACAACAATTAAATTGAAAATAATTTCTATAAATATCACTTCGTTAGAATTATTTTGCATAATTACGATTGTAGCGACCTGAAATCACATCATATTCTATAAGAGTAATGTGACGCTTATAATGATAAAATCAGAACATCCATAATAATATGTATAAAAATCTACTTTGTGACTAGTTTCCTGTCAATTTATTTGAAATAAGTAGCGATTTGTTTAATATCCACAACAGATGCTATCTATCTATTTGAAAAGCACGTCATGTCTGTGTGCACATACACTCGATGGCACGATATTTTCAACCGTTAACTTGAAGTCTGTAATGCATGGAGAATGAAAGTCAACTTTAAAGGGTTGTGGAGGTTATTTACATATGTTGGAGAGAGAATAATTTTGATATTGTAACCACCTTATTGTCGTTTTGGGCGGCATGGCACCAACAGCAACGGTTACTTATTTGATATTCAGCCGTTGGATTTTTAATTTAAGGTGAGAAATCCAGCTTCATTCGTTTAATTTACGGCGTACCTTAGTCGTCCTTAAAAGAACGTACTGAATGACATGATATGTCGAATGTCTACTTAGCGGGAAGGTCGAAAGAAATAGGTACGCAATGTTCAGGCACTAGATTTTAGAGGCATTACTCACTTAGCGCTACAAGTAGCTCAGTAGGAGAACATCAGGTTGTTCGTGAGAAACACCACTACATTCAAATATAATTATTGTGCTTTACCTCGGCATTGGCAGTATATACAAAACCGTGCTAGTATTGGCAACACTGTGCACCAAATGTTTAGTTGTCTGCCGGACTTTCGAGAAGTGTCAAGTTATACACCAAATCGGTGAGTTTCGGGCTTCCAGAAGGTATTAACTAAGTCGTATACAAAGTGTTCTATTGAGTTACAAACTTTCAGAAAGTATTGGTCATTACATATAAAATCGGTCAATCATAGTCTTTCGGAAAGGTTTGGCAACATTGTTTTTTGTGTATGATTGTTTTGAAAAATTTTTTGTATGTCATAATAACTTATTAAATTTTAAACATAGGATTGTACATTGTACGTTATATGCTATGGCAAAAAGTACAGAAAATCACAATTTACATGGATACAGCTTAATTATTTATCATGACATACACTTATAAAACAGTTATACACACATGAGCATTTAAAATGAAGTTACACTTCTTGTATATTAGAAAGTAATTCATGAAACTCCACACTAAAGTCATCAACATTACAATTTTCAATTAATGAAGCATTCACATCGTGATTACTATTACAGTTTTTTACTAATAATTAGATATTAAACTTTGTCAACAAACTATACTATATTTCCAAAATTTTTTTGCCTATACATACGTCATTCTTATGTACTTCTGATAATAACCAATCATAAAAATAACCCAACGAGCAAATCTCCCTTCACCACTAATGCCCGTATCCCTAAACCGTTTGAGTACAAATTTTCAATACTGGGGGCTATTATGTGAAACTAGACGCTACTTAAATTTGAATATGACAGAGTAAATGGAATGAAAATTCCAATTTTTTTTAAATAAAGGGCCATTTTGGCTTTCTTTTCAAACGCCCTAAAAATATATTTATTTATTGTGATGTTATTAACGATAAACGTTATAAACAAATAAAAGTTTTTCGGTCTCCATTTTGATTCCACCGTAGGAGCAGTGAAAACTTGTCGTTGGTCGGGGGCTCAGTAGCTGCTCTCAATAGAAAAAGCCGGGTTAAAGGGCGGTGAAGCAAGGAAAAAGCTCAACAACATCTTTCAGAACCAGGAAATAAGGAGCTAACCGGAAAGGAACACGACACAATAACTATAGGATAGAACCGCAAGACTACAGAGCCGAAAGAGCACGCTGGCATCGAATAAGAATAAGTGAGAAACTAGGGATAAACAGAGGACAACAACAGCAAGCGGAAAAACACAAGAAACGGGATACAATGACAGGAGGCAGGTGAAACTGGAGGCAGCAGACATGTACATAACATGAAACAGAACACGGGTCAAAACGCGAAATCACTATCGCAAGGACAACTCATAAACAATTTGCAAAACTAGAAGGCCGGAAATAGTAACACAAATCCCTACAGGATCAAGAAGAAGAAAAAAGCAGAACAGACCACACCAGACGCCAGTCCTCCATCCCTAGGCTCTAGTCCCCAGTTGCTTAGAACTAAAGCGACAAATTCCACCGACCACTAGGCTACGCCAACAGACAGAGAACCCACCTAAACCTAAGGAAGGGAAGTTTCACCCATTTCCATTTCCAAAGAAAGAAACAAAGCGAGGAAACACCTCAATACAAAAACGAGAGGATTTAACTCAAGACAAATCAGCGATGATTAACTTCACAATAATGCAGAGTGGCTTCAGTACACATCAACTTCATCTTGATAGTAATAATAACAACAGAAGGAGAGGTAGTCGGCCAAATAACAGGCAGCTGAAGGCCAGGAGACCTAGTAGTTCGTTAATAAATTGTTGGGGGCTACTTATAATCTCCCCTTCGGTTACGACAGGAGGGTGGATGGTTTCGAAGTACAGTTCTCACCGACAAGCTAGATGGTAATCTGTAAGGCTGGTGGAAGTGTATGTCACTATCCATGGTGTCACCACCCGACATAACCGACCCTCGACATCAATGCTGTCACCACCACACCAACAACAGCAAACACTAGGATATCGTCCTTAAGGCAGATATCGAACAACATTCTGTTGAAATGCCATGGGCAATCCCCACGTCCCTCACCTTCAACCCTTATTTCCGGTAAGTAAAATTTTGTATCTTTAGTAGGTTTCAACTGTACGTTGCAAAATTATTGTGCAAAAACCATAGAACAAATTTGAGCCAGATTTCCTTTGTTGTTTTGAAGTGTATTCAAGTTTTGTACCTGAAATATGAAGGCCCCAAATGCAAAATAAAGAGACCAAAAAAATAATTTTTTTTGTTTAATTGTCGCTAATTTACAATGACAAAAAATTATATCCTAGAGCAACTTGTGCAGAAAGTAATTGCATAAGTTTTCTTTTCTTCAACTTTTCTCTAAAGTGATGACACTTCGAGTTGCACAAAACAATTAAAAAAAGAAGATAAAAAGGTAAGGAAAATGCCATCCTTGTCTAAATTCGGTAGCCATTAAATAAAATTAGCGATGATATGGGAAAAAACCAAATCAAAACAGACTCCGCTTCGACAATACATGTACTATAATATATTTCGCCTCAAGGCGAAGTAATATTAATGAAGTGCCCGTCAAACTCACGCAGGCAATCATACAAGGAAGTTACCAATTATCGAGAACCCGGGTGATGGTGTAGCGGCAGGACTTTGGGAAATTATTATGCTGCTTTAAGGCTGGTTATATAGGATAAGGAATCATTAGTTAAATATCATTGCAGTTAATCTCTAATTCGAGGTAAAAGACACTTAAGAAAGGACAGGTAAAGAAATAATTGGTTAATGAAGAAAAATTAGTTTGTTTGTAGTTGTTGGAATATAGATATTCATTCGTTAAGACGAATGCTTCATTCTTTTTTCTTCAAAAACGAAATCCCAACGTTAGACAAAATTCTACAATTAACCAATGTTGGTGATGACTTTCCTATTCTATCGAAGAAAAAACATGAAAAACATTAAAAGGCATTAATTTTTCTTCAAAAAAAAGTAACAAATTAAACTGTTTTAACTGATAACAATGAAATCATTTTGCGGAGATTGTAATATTTCGATCGATAATATTATTGAAAGTGATCCTCAAGCATGTATAGGAGGTTGGCCTACAGGCTTGAAGTTACCTAGTGCAGGAGGATCATTATCACACACACATTGGCAGTAAAAGAGGATTTGTTGAAGGTGGACTTTTGACCTTTGTTTCTCAGAAAACCGGCGATTATCACGAAGATATGAATGCAGATATATTTGAAGAATACTTTGCACAAATGTTACGCCTTATACCAGTGGGAAGTATAATTGTGATGGATAACGCGAGTTATTATTCTAGGCAAGTCGAGAAGGCACCTACTACATTATAAAAAAAGCTGACGTAATTAACTGGTTAGATAATAATAAAAAAATAATGGTGAATCAATTCACTGTGACACTCATATGGCGGCCAGGGACCAACGAAAAGGAAATACAGAAAATGTGTTTTAGATTACATGGCACGACATCGAGGCATTACGATTGTAAGACCTCCACCGAATCATTGTCAACTAAATTCAATCGAATTAATATGGGCCCAAGTCAAAAGCTATGTTGTAAGATGCAACACAACTTTACATTGAAAGATTTAAAAGTACTGTTATGAAATGGAATAAAAATTGTGACCCTCGAAAATTCGAAAAAAGCTGTAGATCATAGCATAAAGGAAGAGGCAAAGTTTGGGAACTTCATAATTTCATGATAGAATAACAGAACCCCTCATTATTTCATAAATAACGATGATAGATCCTCTGAATTTTCAGATGATTAAAATTATAAGTAGTAACGAATTTCAAAGTGAAATAATTTATAATGTTCGTATATTCATATATTGTATTGTTAGTATGTAATTAGTATTGCCGAGCTGCAATAAGCAGGCAAAGTTTTAACCACGCCAATTTTAACAAACGCCAGCCCTAATTCTGGATAAAGTGGTACGGAAGTGTTGCCTAACAATTATTACAGTGAAGTATATCACTCATACTAAAACATTACGCATTATTCCTGTCGTGTCTGTCGAATACGTGAAACGCCACTGACATTTCGAAATCCGATCGCTTAAGTGCCGGATTTCTTCTTCTACTTCATCTTCCTCTTCTTTGGGCCTTTCGTTCTGACACTGCTCATACCGGGTGGACCCTACAAAATTATTAAAAATGAGTATAATAAAGTGGTACGGAAGTGTTGCCTAACAATTATTACAGTGAAGTATATCACTCATACTAAAACATTACGCATTATTCCTGTCGTGTCTGTCGAATACGTGAAACGACACTGACATTTCGAAATCCGATCGCTTAAGCGCCGGATTTCTTCTACTTCATCTTCCTCTTCTTTGGGCCTCTCGTTCTGACACTGCTCATACCGGGTGGACCCTACACAATTATTAAAAATGAGCTGAACATACAGGGACTGATTACGACGATAACTGCGAAACTTTTTCCCCCGGTACAGGAAAAATGCCCTCTTTTGACGGATACCGCATTAGTATTACTTTGCGTAGAAGCGAAATACACTATACTAACACGTACCCACAGGCACAGGAATCCTATCTGAAGATTCTGCCCCTGTGGAACTTGTAAGTTTGACATTGAAATCGCGGAATAATTTCTATTGATATTCCTGAAAGAGATATGTGGGAATATGTCTTATGATAATTTTATATGGCATATACTCGTATAACTCTCTGGATTTTGCTTGAGAGCTGAACATTTCGAAATCAGAATAAATTGTCTTGTTCAGAGTTCTCACTGGGAATTGTAAAGTGTAAAGTTTTTAAATCGTTTTCCATATCCCTTCCAAAGTAGGAAAACCAGAAAACTCTTACTTATTAAGGGAAAGCTTTCGGTAAGTATTTGTCACTTTTGAGTTCTAAATATATAACAAAAGGTTAACATGAAGTATATAAAAGTACGTAAAAGATTAAGGAAGCAGCACTAAAAATGATATTAACAATTAGAAAATTTGACAATATTTCAACTATCATGAACACAAAATAGTAAGTAAGTAAGTCGGTACATCCCATTTAATAGTCTGAATGTGTTGTAGTTACATCATGTTCTATACACAAGAGAAACTACTTTCCAGTTATTACTAATTACCTAAGCGTTAAGTAAACTCTTGTAAGTTTGTTTGAGCTTAATTAAACACTTTAATAAAATTTACGTTGTTAGAGTTATCTCAAGAGCAAAGAACAAGTCGGCGGGCAGCGCAAGATCCGTTATATTTATCTTTAATAACTATTTATACTTCGTTCCTGAAGGTATCTTATTATGAAGCCTAGGAAGTTCCTTATAATAATTAGAAAGAAAACGAAAAATGTTATTTAGATTTCTTTGTTCCAGCCTTTATAGATTGCGAACGTTTATTCTTTTGCCTGAGTTTTCCTTTGTGTTCCTCATTGTTTCAGTCCGCCTTTATTGGATATACGAGAACTTTAAAATCGGTGAATATATACGATTCCATAATTCAGCACTAAAATATATATCTCCGTCTACGAATCCTGGCCCTCACATAAAAACCAGATTAACTACAACTTTTATATCTCTTCCCGGAAACCAACTCTAATTACTGTTTTCATTTTGCTTTCTGCCGGTTTTGTCCTACGGAGGCGTCAGTTTTCTTCTTTCTTTTTTTTATCAACATAAATTATTTCTAATGTGATACTTTTATCGCGATAAATGGAAATGGAAAAATTTATATTCTGACGGAGGGCAGGAGAAAGGATGTAATTAAAGTGAACGCCTGACATTTTAAGGCCCGTCTTTAAGATTCGTTTGTGTTAATTTCATCATTAACACCTATTTAAGTTTTAACGGAGTGTTAACTCGAGGAAAGGGTTGGTACAACGAAAGGCCATTCTAACACCAAAATTGGGATGGACGTTAATATTTCTTTTGTCGCCATCTCATGTCTGGTTTCACTTTTATTTTTCAACCACAATATTCATTATAATTTAAGGATAATTTAAAACAATATTGCATTCGAAAATATAAGTAAAATTTATATATTAAACAATAAAAGTCTTCTAATTTAGCAACTATCCACTGCAATAGTTTGGATAAAAGATAGAAATAAGAGAAACTGAAGGACAAGAAGTACAAAATAATGTTAGTTATCCTTAGAATTTACGTAATGGTTTCAAATACTATTCACTTAATGTTGATATGTGATCAAAATTTATGTGCAGCAGGACACTTGTTTTTATCTAAAATCTGTTCCAAATTAATAAAAACATATAAAGCAAATTCTTCAGTGTGTATCACGATTGTATATTTCATTTTTATTGTGGAGTGTTTAACTGTTCCTCGGTTTGAATGAAAATGATGGGATGTTAAAAATAATCAACTCAGTATTATTGTACATTATCGAAAATTATAACAATATGTAGTGACTATACAAAGGAACATAATTGTGTTATAATTTTTTGATTTTAAAATGTTCATCTGAGGACACATGTTTAAAAGCAATGATGTGTAATGCTTTTTGATTAAATAGCTGCCTAAACTATATCTGTAAGTTATTGAATCGTATAATAATCTTAAAAATATTTGGTACTACTCTACAAATTGTTTTAGAATTTTCAATAAAGATTGGCTCGGGTTTTTTACTCGATCACGATTTCTACGAAATAAAAAACGTGTATCGATTCCAAAATAAAAATGAACAAAGAACTGAAGCCTCATTATAAGTATTCTATGCTCATAGACAATTCTTACGAACAAAACACGCGAAAGCTTCCACAATTAATTAGGCCCCAGGCCCTGCCGATGAGATCGATTATTTTGTGACGCTATTATTAGGAAAACGTCGGAAAAGTTTCCCTTTGTTAGATAAATACTTCGGCAACCTTTCTCTCTTAATGAAAAACTCTCACTAACGAGGTAAAGGTTCTTTGTTTAAATTTGTTAGACCACCCAAAAATGCCTTCAACTCAGATCAAAGGCTGCTGCCGAAATGGCATTTCGGGAAAATTATCTCTTTTGACGGGCGACGTTGCCAATCATCCGGCCGCAATTTGGCATGAAGGGTGAATATTATCAGATTACAAAAGATTTTATCGTTCATTTACGGTTTGTACTTGGAGATTTTTTGCTCATTGCTTATCGTTCTTTTGTCATTTCAAAATTTTAACCAGGGCCAATAACGCTTTTATGATGATAATTTAAAATAAATACTTGCCACTCATACGTCCCACTCACATGTGGTGAGCAGCCCACCAATAATTAGATGGTTAAAAAACCAAAGTAACCCCTTATTAAAGGTTAGCCAAATAAAACCATTTCAAATAGATTTGTCATATTATCGTCAACAAGAAACCTATCTAACATTTTTTCATTCTAGTGGGAGGTAATTTGTTATTAACGAATAACTTACAAAATTCCAAAGAAAAAATCAAATAAAATGGATATCGTCGTTCAATGTAGTCGTTCTTATAAAGCGTTCCTTTAACAAAAACAATTTATTTTACGTGTACAATTAAGTATGTATC
This sequence comes from Cryptocephalus primarius, assembly GCA_963576515.1. Taxonomy (NCBI): domain Eukaryota; kingdom Metazoa; phylum Arthropoda; class Insecta; order Coleoptera; family Chrysomelidae; genus Cryptocephalus; species Cryptocephalus primarius. Next base: position 13,163,743 of record OY754940.1, on the reverse strand, counting down.
CATTTACAACTAATTTCTTACAAGGAAAAATATCCTTGTGATTCAATCTCCCATAACCCTCGTTAATGGGTTTGAAGTGAATGTGAGTTGATAAATATGTTGTTATGAAACGATTTTTGCTGTGCGTCGTCCCTAATTAAGTAATATAATTATTGTAGGTATAGATGGCATTTTACAACTACGCCAGAGAGTGACCTGCGTAGTACTATTGGACCTAGAGAAAGCATTCGACACGATTTGGCTCAAGACTGCGAAGACACAGATGATTCAGGACTACTTATAAGACACGATCTTAAGAATTAGGCAGCAGGACAAGAGATCGATGACCAGGAGGAGAGAGACCGGGGATCCCCAAGGATCCACCCTAGCTCCGGTCTTGTATAACATCTACACCAGCGACATACCACCAGGAAGAGGAAACACGCACACCAGGACCTATATATACGCAGACGACACAGCGAAGGCGGCAACACCGATACGGCCGGACAAGTCGGTGGAATACCTTCAGCGTGAAGTGGACGAGATGAAGAATTGGACCAGGAGTAGGAAAATTAGGAACAACGAAGACAAGACGGCGGCGATATGGATAGGAAAAACGAGGCAAGGACCGACGTCGAACATCAAGATAGGAGACCAGACGACACCCTGGAAGGAGGAAGTTAAATACTTGGATCTACTTGGACAAAAGGTTAACCTGGATAAGACACATCGATGAGATGGCGAAGAAGGCGAGCATAAGGATCAACCAATTAGGACCAGTAATAGGAATAAGAAACCAACTACGACTAGACACCAAGGGGAAGATTTACTTAGCGGGGATACAACCAATATTGATATATGGAGCAGTAGCATGTGGACAAACCGTAAGAATACACATGGAGAAGTTGGAGAGGATACAAAAACCTGGTAATGAGGAAGATGACGAGCGAACCATAGTACGTGAAAAAGGCGCAGTTAAGGAGGAAACCTGAAAATTGACGAAGTGAAGAGGACCATCAACGAGAAGAACCGGAAGACCATCACCAAGGTAGATGAGTATACGAACGCACTAATCAGAAAGGCCATAGAGTACGGAGAGGGCAAACCACCGAGGGGAGAGAGACCAAGAAGGGAGCTCCTGGAGGATTTGGAAAAGCACCGACTATCGCGAAGAAGGAAAAATACCAACAGGAGGAAACAGGGCCAAGAGGACAACCACCAGGAAGAGGACAACAACCACGTCAAATCGCGGAGGAAGAAGACATAAATACAGAGTGGGAAGTAAGAAGCTAGAGGCTGTCTGGGTAATCTTCTGGGTATAAACTACCAGAAATTCAAAGGCAGTATACCCTTGAAAAATCTGGTGCCTGGGGTGCCTAAGATGCCCTTTTGTTTTGAAATCCGCTTAACGACTGAGGCGTCAATTTTGACATATACCTCCTCTTCTATTGTAGCAGACTAGCTGCGGACTACTACCACGACGACGACCGTCGAGAAGAAGATAAGCTCGTTAAAAATTATTTTTAAAATAAACTATAAAAAAAAATATATCCGAAAGAGAAATGCCAAATTCTCATTTTGGAGAAATCTTCATATTTCCAAAACGGTCGAAGTAATCGAGCTGAAATTTACACGGTGAGCTTAATACCTTCTAAGGCACATATCTTGCTGGTATTAATGAAAGTTCACATGTTGAAAAATCACTTTCGATTTTTGCCAAAATAGAGACAATATTAGATTTTCAAAATGAACGTTCTTTTGAATTGACGTTTATAATCGTTAATTTTCACTCAAAGTGCTCCGGTAAAAAATTCAACCATTATTTGTCTAATGTAAATATCTTGGCCGAAATTATATTCCTTTTGCCTCCTTTTCAAACAGGGTGGTCTAATTAGCAGATAATTTTTTAATTGTAAAACAGAAATGCAGTCTACCCACTGGCGTGACTCCAAGTACTACGGTAACACGTAAACGGCATTAGTAGTTGTTAATTAATATAACGGGTTAAGTAAGTAATATAATACACTAACAGTAATTAACGTAGAGTTCGACAACAGTGCTCGGAAGTGCGTAACTTAAACAAAATAGCAGGATAGGGAGGAAAACTAGAGCTGGACGTGTAGAGGGAGAGAGAGATGGAATTGGGACTGAATGTTTCCACTAGTGAGATCTGTTTTGGTGATCAATTAAATTGAATTGTAGGGTAGCGAAGGTGTATCGGTTGAGTATTTCTGGGAGAGGTACTCACGTCTTCCATTAGGAGTATTATTTTATGGGCTGACCGAATGACCGATTGAAGAGGGCTCTAACGTTTAACTACAATATTACATAGGAGATTATTGCCGATAATGAAATTAATCCGAAATGAAATCGGTAGAGGAGAATTTAGGTTATCATGTACCGAAACGACACTTTTAATTCGATATTAACCGTATTTTCTGTAAAACAGGGTTCTGATAGTTTTATGTTCTTTGGTTTACGATATCCCACTGTGTAATATCTGTTATAACCGTGGAAAACATTGTAAACCTAACTGGCATGTGAATTTGCATATCGGATGGCAGTTTTAGTGATAGTTTAAATATTAACACCACCAGCTGTGACGAAGTCGTAAACTTTATGATTCAACGAGTTATTTAAAGAACTCTGTTCCACATATTTCCAGAAAATTTTCAAAACTATCACTTTCCAACGGTATTCTTTCTGACAATGAACCGCACAGTTAATTCCCAGTTTTCTTTCGTAAGATTCACTTGTAATGTTTCAATAAGTATAATTTGTCGCATTTTTATTTGAGACTCGAATTGTGGTACGCGTTACCCAGACCGCGACTGTAAAAAATTGTAAACGAATACTATGAAAGGGCCTAAATATTGTTATCTGTTCGTTGTGACAGGGTATTTACATATATTAAATGGACCGTACTTAGAGTACTTAAACAAGAACGATGAGTCGTGGTGTAAATTTAAATTACATAATAACGAGGTAAAATTGTCTTAACGGTGGGTGAGATAGGAACTGAAAATATATTTAAATGGTGTATTAAAATAAATTCATTTTACTCTGATCTTGACAAGTGTTCGTTTCATAATTTTGAAATGTGGCGGCCTTGATTAAACAGAGAACTTGAAATAAATCAAGAAGCAGGTTCAGATGAAGAAATAGCAGAAGATGAAGATATGGAGTATGGCGAAGGACCAGAATTAGGCGAGGAAGAATAATGACCTAGACAACGTATGCAAAAAAGAGGAAAGGAGACGATTTAAATTTTTTTATGGTGTGGAATAGGTTAATTTGTCTGTGATCATTTAAAAATTCCGGTACGATCCAAATATCCCAGACGACCATTCGAAACCATATCCTAATCGGCAATAAAGCACTTCACCTTTCCCCATTCGAAAGATAATTTATGACCTTTTATTAGGGTGTCTTGTACCAAGTTTACTGTAATTTTGTCTCAAAAAAATGCGACGTACTATAAAAGATTCCTAAAAGATCAAACCATATTATTGCTGAAATTTGTCGAATGGCGCCCACTGATTTTTAAAAAGGAATATGATTGTTTTTTGAATTACATTGGCATGACTAAGAAGATTAGTTTACAGTTTTGTCACTAATTTGAGTTCTTTGGAGGTTTTAATCTATCGACGAACTCGTCATTCTGAACTTTTTGTTCTGTTAATGCTTCAAAAGGCGTCAGAAACATTATAAAATCATTTTGAATGAAGCTTTATAAAGTTTTATATGAATACAATAAATGGAAATCTTGCAAATAATAAGTAGGGTAAAAGTCTGATTAAACTTTATTGTTAAATTCTACACTTTCAAAGCGGTTTACTTGGATTGTTGAGTTCCACACAAGTATTTTTAAAAGTATTAAAATAATTTATATTTAGTTCAACACACCCTTATAGCGTTCTTATGAATAAAAGCATATTTAAGAGTTACATATTTGACTAAAAGGCGAAATAAATGACCAACCAGCCTAAGGGTGGAAAAGTTTTTTCCAAACGAAAATGCCGCTTCATGTAGTAACCAAATTTTTCCTTTGTACATCATCGAATAGACTTTAATCAGATTACCTTACCTTTTAGTTGCTCCGTAGCCCTCCTTTAATAAGGGATTAGACTATACCGTTTTCTCGTTATAGCTCGTAAAGGGATCCAAAAAGTCCGTAATCGAACGAAACGTAATTCAAAATAACAAACCTCTTTTTCTGTACCATCCACCCTTCTAAATAGGAATGTGAATCATAAAATTTGCGATATTAAATTTATTTCCTGTTACGCATCCTCATATTTTATCATAAAAAAGATGAAAGTGTTCCTTGTGTTTTGTGTGTCTGTGCAGCGCCGCTTCTTCCCGTTGTTTCGAATTTTCGTTACAAATTTCCGTTGTAAATCATCCGCCAAAAACGTAAAAAATATTCTCTAATACAAAAGAGGATGTTTAGCATTCGGAATGTTGCCGCACCGAATCCAATATTCTTAATAATGACTATAAATCTCTTTTTCGTTGGGTTCGTGTTCTACTTTAAAATTTAATCCAATTCTCAAGTTCACAACCAAAGTTTTGTTTTTAATGGGGGAGAAATCCTCTACGAGAGAAACGGATTTATACGATGCGTCATAACGAGCGTTTCTTGTAAATCTCGGTGATAATTTTTTGTGAATTTAAATTTTTCCCAGTCGGCGATAAATTAATAATACATAGAGCTTAATATACTATCTGGTTTATGTGAGTACTTACTGCTGAACTTCATTTCAAAACGTATAACATTTGAGCATTTTATGAAACGTCACATGCCGGATTGAAATCTGATATATATGTATAACCTGTCGTTTCAAAGTAGATGGTTTTAAGATAAAGATGTCCAAAATGTCCAAAAAAATCCAAATTATATCTTCATTTAAGGTGTAAAAGGTTATTATTATAAAAATACCTGATTATCTACAAGTTCTTTGCAATAATTTTGTTTCTTTAATTAGAATTCATTATGGAATGTTCAGAAATAGTATGTTTAACCCGCCTTTCAATAGGGTGTTCTGGTAATATCCAACAATGACTAAAGGGTTAGACATATAATCAGTTCAGAACGTGAGATCTCTTAATCGTTTCGATAGATGCCCAATAATAACGTTGGGGGTAAGATGTTTATACAACCTTTTAACTTAGTAGGAATCCTCCTCCTTGGACATACGGAAGAAACGAAGGGGAATAATATTTCATTTATTTCATTTCAACAATTTCTAACACAATATAGTAGCACATTAAGTAGTCAGTTGTTGGAAGATGTTAGAAATTTTATCTTGAAGACCGATGACCGAGACTTGCCTTACTGATGTTATACTCATTACATCTACTAGAAATATTATTACCACGTATTATAATCGGGTGCATAGTTCACCGGCAGTCGAAAGTAGTTACAGAGCCACAAATACGAAAGAAAATTTTAATTTAAATATTACGGTTCTCTAATACCAATAAAAGGTAATGATGTATTAAAATTTTCATTCCTTATGTGTACGAGTATGAGTCAGTTTTATAAAAATTTCGTTTTTTCATACGAAAGGCACAGCCTTAACGCGGCCAAACATTAATTCGCTAAATAAAGAACTTTTGTATCAATTTAGGGATTATTTTAGGAAAGTAGGTTTCATGCTGTCCTTATTTACTACAAATAATTTTTAAAATCCATCCAGGACGCTCGTTATTAAAAACAAATTCTAGTTTCTTTTGCAACTACATTTTATAAAATTCGACTACGTAGCGAGTAATTAAAAATACAAATGCAAGGTCTTTGCAATTTTTCCATTATGAACCGTGAAAATAGAATAATATTACTATTGAAGTCAGAACGGTTATGTTTTATGACATTTCAAGGGTGTAACATGTAAAGTTGTACATTTTATTGCCATTAATTCCACACAAATCAAGTTAAGATAAGGCTTGCAAATTTTCATTATGATTGATGCATCCGTTATGAGATTGTGCCGTTGGGTAGGGATTTTAAAAACGAAATTTATTACAAATGAGACGTTCATTACCACAGGGCTAACAGCTAGGAAATTACTCATATTCATAACATAAGGGGAGCATGCAAGCTAAGCTGTATACAATACGAAACTTGGCAAATACAATCTCGCAACTCCACCGGGGTCAGATGAAAACTATGGGGTGGGATCAAAGTTCGAAATCAAGGTGAAGTCTCTTGGGCCCCTTTTCAGAGATCAGAGATTTCAGGCTAGTGTTCTCGATCGTTTCTTCTTGAAGTGTACGTACAGATTTTATTGATAACTACAAACATAAATAAAGGATATGATAAATATGATAAAGCGTAGATAGCGCAGAAAAAGTTAGCACTTTACTTTTTTTTTTATAGTATGGACAAAAACATTTTCATAACGTTATGCGTTTACCAAATGTGATTGAGTCTCACTTACCTATACCATCACGAGGAGGTAACAACGCAGATCATTTCGAAATCGCAATGGCAACCCGCTAGAGATACTGATGCCAGGTGAGCAGGTTGTAGACATGACTGTACAGTGTTTAAGGCCTCATTATTGTTAAGAAAAGCTGGGGAACTTTTATATATATATATATATATATAACGATAAACAGATCATTTCGAAATCGCAATGGCAACCCGCTAGAGATACTGATGCCAGGTGAGCAGGTTGTAGACATGACTGTACAGTGTTTAAGGCCTCATTATTGTTAAGAAAAGCTGGGGAACTTTTATATATATATATATATATATATATATATATATATTGTCGTGCATATGCTTGAGGATAATTCTTAATGCCAACTCCAAATCCAAACACACTAGGCCAAAATATTTATTACGCAACGCATGTTACAACTAGAAAATATGTCGAAATATGTTTTGTTGTAACTGTGTAAGAAATCTGACAGATTTTTAAAGAAAATTGTCCGTACAAAAAGTATTACAAAGGTATACCAAAAAATTTTTAATTGCAAAAAGCATACTGTTTTCATGGAACTCAAATTTAATTAAGTTCATCAAAAGTCGCCAAATTTTTAGAAATGTTTAGATAAATAATACACCATGTACCAGCAAGCGCAAAGAATACAAAAAAAAAATATGAATATGAATAGAAAAAGCAAAGACCGAGGGAGGTCTACCTCCCCAAAGATGCTCTCTGACCCGCCTCGCACTTTGGAAATCCCAAGGTCCGAACCACAAATTCACTGTGCCCAAAATCTCTCTTTCACTTCTTATCATTTTGTATTTTTTAGTACCACTGACATACGAGTTCTCCGTTCCAGGCGGGAATAAGACCTTTTCTTCTTTTTGTTGTTATCCATGTGTTATTTTATTTACAGCACACTCTACCCCCGTGGGTACCAACCCCCTACGACATGCGTCCGGGACATGAGGTGGAGGCGCTGAGTCATATAGCTGTGACAATACGCTTATTTATTCAATTTTACATTTGTATAATCTTATAATGATGTAATTTGCATGATGTTAACTCTGTTTCAACCCTGACTTGAAACGAATTAAAACATCTAAGGGTTTTTATGCCGCTAGGCTTCTCCCTCCACTTCTTTTCTGAATGTATTAAGGGATTTTGGTATAAAACGAATGTTCTATTTATTTCCTAATTATACACAATATCAAAAACAGTTTGATAAAAGTTTGATGTAACATTGTTTGAAAAATCTAATGATTTTATTGGTAGTGCAGAAGTATTTAAAAAGATGGACACTTCTCCGGAACTCATTACAAGTGGGATTTGCTGTTCTACTTGCTGGATATGGAACTCAAAAAAAGGCTGTATAGACAAATATAGTTATTTAAATATTTAAAAAATGCATAGTACAATAAAACAGTATTTCTATCCTGTCTTCCACGAATGTTTGCTTCTGCTTATCAACAATTACATTGAATACATTATCTAGTTAAAATGTTGCTAGGCAATTAACTGAACCCATAACACTGGGGTTGGAAATGAATTGAAAACACTTTGCAGCTAATTCAAATTTTATTCCCACCTGCTAAAGAAAAATTTCTTAGTCATGTTTTGCAATTGCAAAAAGGGTTGTGAGGCTTCACACTGTGGCCGTAAAAAGTCGAATTGTCCAAAAAGTCCAATGTTGGATAAAATCCAACAGATAAGGATTCTTATGGTATCAACGAGGAAATAACTAATGCCTCTTTATTTGAAAAATTTACGGATATCCAGCAATAACAGGAAATTATTTTTGAAACAGCGTTTGGAAATTATTGGTCAAACTAGAATTTTCCAGAAGTCAACAATAATTCGTTCCACTTTAAATACCATTTTTTCCATTTAATAGAATATCAGTTAATAAAACTGAATCGCAATGAATCATGCAGTATGCCTACCGGGAAAACCGCGTTAAAAAAATGCGTCAAACACACTACCTTAGAGGTGGTGCTAAATGTGTGCATATTATGTAGAATACAACTTCTTCGACGATTTGAATCACTAAGGAATATAAATTCGTAGGAAAAAGGTATTAGAGAAATTTTTGTAGACATGACAATTTTTGTCTGGTCCATTTTTATAACAACACTTACCGTTTACGAGAAAAATAGAAAACACGATATTTGTGACTTTTCATTGATTAATTTCTGTTGCAGATGTGGAATCGATGGGTATGCTTAATATTTTATTTATAATAGTGCCGTAAAGACCTACACAGATTTTTAGCTCTATACAGATTATAGCCTATTTTGACTGGATTGTAAATTATTTTCGGATTATTAAAAGCAAGTTCCTATGACAATTTGTGTTAATTGTCATATTAGTATAAATTTTTTATAACACGTAAATATTTTTTGAGAAAATGGTAACGATACAATGGCTCAAGAAAATTTGCAATGCAAGAAATTAGGTTATTAATAAGTATCCAACGTCCTCAACATATAGACTGGTTGTTTTCAGAAATCATACAAGGACCCATATGGGCAATTTGGGTCTTAGCTATTAGAGATGTAAAAATGCCAGGGATTAAAAGCCGTTAAATTATAGTTAAAATTTTGCGAAAGCTCTTAGTTTAGATATTTGAAGCAGATTCAATTAATACTTTTCTTCAAATTTCGCATAATGCACACACTACAATTAATAAATGATGAATTATCAAACTTAAGAACATCAAACTTAGGTAGAATCACTGTATAATATTGTTAGAGCTATTATAATAGAAAATGAAGTAGCATAACTCTCATTACTTTTCAAAACATCATAGCGAAAATGATCTGAATTAAGAATCAGAGAAAGAATTAACCTATCGACGTATCTAAGTTAGATTCTTAATAAAATTTAAAATAACGAAATTCAGTTTGTTAATATTTTAAATATATATAAATATAAAATATATATAAATATATATAATAAATAAATATAATATTTTAAATATCTCTTCACAGTTCACTTTAGTCATGATATAATTAAAAATCGTTATCTCTATATTTATGTAGCCTTAAAATGGAGTTTGAGTGGAGAGTGGGTACAGTAATTTCTAATAGATACGGAATCAAATTAGGTACGTATATGTACTCTACAAATTCTTCATTCTCCCTCAAACTTATACTTGAAGTTTTGTTTTCGATACAAGAGAAATCATTCATGAAGGTTGACCGAAAAGGATAAATATCGGTGATACATTTTCCTCGAGGTATTATGAGAAGAGCTATATCGATATTGGTATATATGACATAGATAGGTGCCTACGTGTGAAGAAAATTAAATATTCTCAGGGCTAATCGGGGTCGTAACGAAATCATGTTGCCGTCATCATCATCGGGCGCTGGAGCGCAAGAGGGTCGTCGAATTAAAACGGCCGGGCACACGATATCATTAAATCTACTAGACTGTGCAAGTCGCTTCCGATGAATAACCCTACCGACGAATTTAATTAATTTCATTGCATTCGACATCGATCCGCTCCACCAATTTGCATGCTTCTTTGAGAGAAATGAGGAAAGTTCATAGACACTTCAAGAAAGAGTCGGAATTGAAATAAGGTAAACTCCCCGCCATCGAGGCTCTGGTTTATTAAATCTATAAGGAGGAGTCAGTGATTCCTCAAATAACCATTAGTTATTGCAACCGAGTACGTATTGCTTATAAAGATATTTACATTCCGATCGACATGCAACCCGTATTCGTTTAAGCAAGTTTTATTACTGGCTTAACTTGCATATCAAACAACGTCGTAACGAGGTTTCGAATTTAATTAAACACTTTGAAACTATAGTTTAAAATATCATTAGTACTTAGCCTCAAATATTGTGATAAACATTGCTTTCGTATAATTAACTAGATGAATTAATTTAACCAACTTAATGTCTAATATGCAGTATACAATCAGGAAAAATTTAGAAATGAATTTAAAATGGGTGATCTATTAAACCATTATATAAAAATTACTCTTTGTTCCCTACTATAAAACTTCTTACTTCTAGAAGCGATCGCTATCGGTTTCTGTATATACAATAACTGACTTTCTTTTCTAAGAAAAATACCTTTATCTTATCTTTAAAGGGTATCTGGGAAAACGCTGTTTAAGTAGTTTAAGTGGCACATCCCTCGCTACAAGCTCCAACCAGATAACTAGGTCTGAGGGAAAAAAGAGCCCCAGGACAGCTAAAATCATCAGTACAGCGGGCTAATTCAGTTCAGCTAACAATCTTTGGGGCAACTACCATTTTCAATAGAACGAACAAGCATCAGAACAGCTACCAGCATCAGTACGATAAAGGGTATCTGAGAAAGTGGTGGTTAAATGGTATCCCACATCCCTCGCTACAAGCTCCAACAAGCTAATAAGCTCCGGGCAAAAAAGCCTCAGGACAGCTAAAATTATCAAGACAGTTGGCTAATTCAGTTTAGCTAACAATCTTTGGGGCAACTACCATCTTCAATAGAACGAACAAGCACCAGGATATCTACCAACATCAGTACAGCGAACAAGCTACACGACAGCTACCAATTTCCGTACTGCTAAACAAGCTCAGGAATACGGGTTATTGCTCAGGTTTCCTCTCTAGATCAGTTATTCATTCAGGATCAATTATCTCAGTACCTCGCTCTATTTCACTTTTCTCTTCTAGTGCGTCGGCCGTTAGATGCCAATGGCCTTCGGTTAACCAATCCAATTCATTAATTATATTCACCTCCGGGCATCACTACCAAAATAGTTTCACGTATCGCCTCATACATAGAAATAAAACCCCCGTTACTTTCAACTTTAATACTGTTATTTGAGATCACTCTAAATACGAGAGTTACAGAGGTAAGATATATCTCAAACCAAGGGGTCAACTTTCTACACAACTTATCAAATTAACATAGACCTTACATAGAACATTAACATAACAAATTAACCTAGATTAGTAGAACCTGAGATATTTTACACATTCTTATTACTAGTCACCAACTATTTCAGCCTTCCCCAGTTAAATTAGGACCTAAATTGGATAGAGCTTTTTAATATGCATATTGGAACGAACCACACGCTATTAACCACGAAAATATAATTCTTAAAACGTGTGATGGTTACATACGTCATAAGATTTTCTATGCTAGCCTTTTAGAAAATTAACTACTTGTTCTATTAATGTTTAAATAATGTTTCCATTTTATAAATGTCCTTTTACGTAGGATGAATTTTTTCCGTCCTAGTGGCCTTAACGTAGAATATTTAGATGCAGCACCCACCATTTTGTTATTGGTAAATTGGTAGATGGAAAGAAAATGTGAGTAGTTATTTATGCGATTATAAAAAGAAGCAATAAAAGTTTATTAAAAGTAGCTACAAAAACGAACTGATGGTAAAATAATTCAATTCTCTGTAAGAAAGTAATTAATGTAATCTGAAAACTTTGGGATATTAGTAATTATTGTGTATTATATTTTGCTCGACGACTTTCGTCTATGATAACAGACATATTCATGGACTGACACTATAACAGTTACATAAGTGTTACGATATAATAACTATAATATTACTTACTTATTAGTGAAACGTAAGAAATTATGTGATATGATAAAATGTTTTTTAAAGGAATAGAATGTCTTACTTGGGTGGGTGTTGTTATTTGGTTTGTTAATTTGTGGGTTTTACTGAGGAAAAAGGAATCACATCTCTGTTTATAGTTATTTTATAAATCAAAATTCGAAGTTTGGAATGTCCCTCGTACCCTTTTGTTGAATATTTTAAATTTTTAAAGCTCCATTTTTGGAATAAATTTCCATAAAATATTATTCATTATATTCACTGAAATATTCTATGTGTAAATTAATGTACAAATTTAGAGATTAATTATTTGATTCAAAGTGAACATTAAAGTTTACATTATTTTCTTATATTTTTGAGTCATATTTTGAAAAATATTATATTCAATATTAGGAAAATATTTGTATCAATCACTTAAACGAAAAACAAAATCATATTCCTTCGAAGTTGTCAAATCGAAGGAATTATTCGCTCCTTTCCTAAGTTTCAACTTAGTTTTTCATATGTACACCTTAATACTCAACAAAATTTCATTTTTGATTTAAAATACAAAACGTTGATTTCAGAAAAATATTTTAGAATTCTTAACAACAGAAGAGCATGCCACGTTCATTGCTTGAGTGATGTTATGAACAATCTAGACCTCATGAGTTTCCATCATTTTGAAAAACAAAAAAACACTTTTTTTTGGAACTTCAAATCTAACCATTTTAAGAAAATCAACCAAGTATTATGTAAACAAAAAACGTTATATAAAACCTCGTCATAATTGGTTTAAGAACATTTCTAATACTGAAGTACCTCACAATATTAAACACATTTCACCTTTGTCAATGAATAAAAAGTTCAATTTTATCGTTTTTCTAGAACCTGCATTTCATAAGCTACAAATTGACCTAAATGGCATCCAGAATTCACAAGATAATCAGTACATTATTGATGTCAGAAACAAATTAACATCTACATAACATTTGATCAAATCAAACACTACGTCACATGAATTAACTACCATTTACAACAAAATAGTGATTAACGTTAATAAAACGTACCAAGAAGTTTGTGAAATACAATCCTTAGGTCATATTACTCTATGGTGATAAAGGTACTATTTGAATTTCTGATGTATAGATCTAATTATAATGAAAAAATAAGTATCATCTAATCAGATATAAAAAAATAAATAACCATTTGATTACAATATATGAATTTTCGACCTTTCAAGATTTAAAATTTTTATTGTTAAATTATCTCATTTTGCAAGGTTCATAATATAACAACGTTTCTATATCAGAAGCCGTAAAAAATATTTGCATGTATGACAAGAAAATCGCTGACATTTTTAATTCGGCCATGGATAACAAATGCTTTAAAATATTTTTATGATGCTCATGTATTGCGTTTCAAACTAGCGAATTCTCTTTTCCCGGATCCCCCTTAGCCCATAATATTAATTATAGCGAGCAGTTCTAAAGAAAATAACTCGTGCGGCTTTGCAGATATTCGAAATAGCGTGGGATTTTCAGCACATGTCGAATGAATATAATAAATAGTCTCAGCGGGTACAAAAATTTCGGGTTTTGAACATGATATCTTTTGTATTAATAATTTACAAGCCTGAGGCATCGAAAAACAAAGCGCTCCTCCTATGGCAATTTTTAGTGCTTGTTGGTTGGGAATTATATTATCACAATGCTACATGCAAATACATGCACTACACTTAGTGTTTTCAATTCGAAACTAACCGAGTTAATAAGCACTGATTGGGCTAAATTGAGGAAGCAAAATAACATAGCAGTAAATAAACTAGAGGGTTTATTAACATTTAAAAATTAATATCGACTAGTTGTTTTTTAGTTCAAAACAAATATAGCAGATTAAAATGTATAATGATACATTCTTGTGAAAAACAGTGACCTTCCCTCCAATCGTCCTCCAACAAGAGAGTTATGCTGATTTTTGGTCGAGTGTATTTGGCAAATACCCATTTTGTAGTAAACTAAGTATGGCTGAGTAGTTACCATATTTCAACTGTTATCAAAATTTAAATGAATATTTAGTTAAGAAATGATTTTACAACATGTTACATTACTATAAAGACGAAATATTAATGCAGATGCACAAAGTCAAATTTAGGTACATTTAGGTCCTTTGCCTGTGTCCATTACACAATACACAAATACTCTAACATTCTCTCTCTCATGGTTCAACATCCCTCGAATTTCTAACATTAGTCTGTAACACTGTTACTGACTAATGCACGTATGCGTACAATGCGAACTACTATTCCCCATGCATGTTGAAAATTTTGTTCTCAGTTTAATGATGTACCGAATGCTATGAAGTTAGATTTCATAGGACAATATCGGTGTTTTATAATAAAATTTTTGTCCACTTAACCTAATTTAACTAGACAATTGTACTTACACTTGTTTGGTTACACTTAATAATTGATTCATTTAGGGATACCTTACACGATTAAATATTCGATTAAATATTATTGAAGTAATATCGAATGTCTTTAATATATTGAAGCTGTAGGGGTTATGTTATATAAATAATATTTTTTTTGCAGTTGAGGGATTATATCAGTATCTCATTCAATGTACTCATTCTATCATCATCTCCCACTTAGAGTAAGTGAACGAAAGGATGATCAGAATCGTTTATTAGATTATAATATACGAAAATATAAAAGATTGTTACTCGCTTTATCAACGAAATTTTATGACGGGATTTAGGTAGTGGAGACACTATTTTGGAGTTGACCTTTTGACATATAAGTTAGTAATATAACAAAATAACTGAAATAAGTAACTAAATAAATAAAGTATCAAAAAATTTTATTGCCCGACGAAGATCACGAGGAGGTGTGAATAAACTTTGCTTGAAAAGGAAATATCATTGGTAGAGTTATTTGGAGGGATGGTCGTTAGTTGTTGGCAAGAAAAATGCCAGTTAATTTAAAATGCAAACCGAAAAACAGTAACTGTAACTAATGCAAGGTGATTAGCAAAGGCAAATAAAGCATAAATAAGTAAAATAAAGCAGAATAAATTATTTTTTTATAATATTCTATAATTTTTATATGTATTTTTTTATTTTTTGATTTTTTCTTTACACGTAACCACAAATGTCCTTTTGGGAATTACATATTTGAATGTAATTAATACCCGCTTATGTATTCCCAATTTAATCCCAAAGTTAATCTCAGGAGGAACGAGGATCTTCCTCGAGATCCCTTCTTTTAATCTCTTCATCGAGGTCAGGATTAATAAATATCGGTTGAACAGGTGCGGAAATATGGTACTCTTTTTCTCATTGAATGACACGACGAATGCTATGTTCCCAAATAAGTTCAAAGGAGTTGTCATTACAAACAATGCAAATATTTTCTAAAACAACATTTTGATAGTGTGGCGGAAATGTTATATTTCCGCAAATGACGCTTTAATGTAACCTAAACAGACTTTATGGGATTAAAAACGCAATGATAAGGTGGCAACCTTAAAACAGTGTGTCCATGTTCCGCTTCTAAATTGTCAATAAAGTATTGCGGTTTAAAATTATGATTTTTGATAAAGCCTAATGAAACTTTCTTTGTTGCTGCATTTGGAATTTCTAAACCAGTTCAATCTATACAATTTAATATTTCAGTCTTCATTGTATTGTGATTTGGAACTTTCTCAAGTTGCCGGGAATGATACGGTGCATTATCCATAACAATTACTCAATTTGTTGGAATATTTGGAATAAGTTATTCAGCAAACCATTTTTCAAACAAACTGACATTCATATCTTAATGATAGTCAGCACAACTTTGTGCGATGGCTTTTGCTGAAAGAAGTAAGGCGTTTGGAATAAAACCGTTTTCATTTCCAGCATGTAAAGTGATAACCTCTTTTCCTCTCGAGCAAGGTGCATTTAAGGCACAATTCTGAGAGGTACCTACCCAACCGTATTTTACCAAGTTTCATCCAAATAAATAAGACTTCGATAAAATATATTCGAAATACTCGATATTTGGTATTAAATATTTTGTCCAATTATCCGTGGTATCATCTACATCCCATCTGTGCTGTCACCCTTTCCCATTTTATATAAAGAACTTCTTTCCTTTTCTTAAAGGTTAGATAAGTCTTACTGTTGCACGCTTTTGTACCTTAACCATAATATTCTTTTATTTATTTCACCAGCTAAATAAGCTTTTCGTCATGCAGCGAGCGCGTATGGAATATTGGTCTGTACCACCTCCACATAGACGGCCTTTTTGGTGCCTCGAGCCTCGAATCGACCCCGACCTTTGCGCCACTTTGACGACACGTTGTAGAAGTTGTGCTTGTGGTCAGCACGATATCATCAGCTTACACAATCCTATATATCCCTTCCTGATGTTTAATCCCGGACGAGAGGACCTCCTCGAAGAGAACTCTTCACAGGATAGAGTCCAGTACCGAACCATGTCGGAACCACCTCGTGTATTTTCGGGTGTTACGCCCTAATATGCATGTCTTCGTAGTAACTTTCCGTCACCTTAATGAGGCACCTCGAAATCCCTATGCAAGAGTCGCTGTTATCATACTCCATGGTGCCGTATTAAAGGCGTTTCGAATATCGAAAGGCACCATGCAGCACCATTTTTTTCCACTTGTATGCCCACGTCGTGATTACGGCCTCTATATTTACTCATGCATATTGCTTTTTTCTCCAGGAGTTCCTTCTTCAGCCGGTCTCTTATAATGATTTTGTATCCAAAGAAGGATCCTTATCCATAGGTTATTCAGTCTTATATCTTAGTACCACGTTGGATACTTTCTAGCTTGCTGAGAAGCTTTGTCTGCGGATCTGAGAAACTTTCGGTTTAGAATCCTTGTACGTAGTCGTAAACTTCTATTTCCTTATGGATTTTCTTGCGATGTTATAAAACTATTGTTGGCCGAATGGACATGCCAGGTTACGTTAGGTTGCATGGTTTGGCGGATTTATTTAGAAACATAACAAATCTACGGTCTACCGCACGGAATTCGTCTTAAAATGCTATGATTAAATTGTTCAGCAGGTTTCCAATAAAGTATTTACTTTACTTGTGTAGTAGTAGTTTCCTTGTAACTCCTTTCACAGTATTCGTTTCATGAGAAGTCGAGTCAATAACGCGAATCAATTGCAAAATTTTACTTCAGTACAAGTTAATCGTAATATTTGTGAAGTGGGAGTTTTCCCTTGCCCTCTTGCATAACCTTCTAGATCTGCACCCACGATACACGTTTCTGTTTCATACCCCGCTTACTTACCTCCCTCTGATTTTCAAATAAACTTTTTTGTATTAAATATTTACTTTCCATAAAACCACTCCTAATATTTCTTCAATTGAAAATACCATGCTTTACTTCGGACTTTTAGCCAATATCAAATCTTTTCCTCTTAGTCAGGCTGTCGACACAATTTGAATATGGTGAATGCCTCTAATTGTTTCTTCATGTATCGCTCCGAAATGTTTCAACGAAAAATTAATATTACCATGTAGTTCAATTATAAGGCATAATTACTGGTACTGAAATGCTGGAAAAATGTGGAATTTGGCCAATTTTGATGAAATTTCTCACATTTTTTTAAAAACGATTGGTTTTCTCAAGGTAAAATTATTTTTATTTCTTTTTAGTACACTAAACTGTCATCTTTTACTGAAGAAACGTCTCATTTTCGGGGGTATCGGTCGTTACAAAAATGTTTACCCATTGCTCTATTTTGTAGAACATTATAGTTTAGCCCCTCAAATACCAAATGACAATAAGATTCTAAAGTTTTTAAACCCTCCTATGACAAAATATTCCTCATTACCTATCGTATCAATATAGAATATCGTGCCTAAAGGAATTGTTCCGTGTGAATGTAATTCAGATTTAACCATAAATTCATCATTTTATTTGATTTGCAAACCATATAATGTCGAGTATTTTCGTCGATTTATCTCGATGTGTTAAACGGTGCCCGATTCCGAAGCTGTTTTATCCTTTTACGGTCAGTCTGTTTTGTTAAACCCTTGACCTGGCACTTGTTCGAACTTCTTGTAAAATCCTACAATAGTTCCGCGCTTCCTTAAGTTCTTCCGCTGTCACTTTCCAATGAATGTTTTCTTTGTCACCAGTGTTCCTGAGAAAGACCTAATTTAATGAACATTTCGTTGAGCAGAGGAGTATGGGAAAATACACTTAAGAGCCCGTTCGATAATGAAACATGTTGCCGGAGGAGAGATGACGTTTGTGAGCTTACGAAATAATTAATGACGAGGGGTGTCTAGCTGTTGCTTTGAGTCCGACGTTTCCCAATCGGCAATGTATTATTACATATCGATTCGTCGTACCGCAGGAATTCAAAAAGCGTCTCATTCCACCCGCTTCATGGCAGGCAGGGCGATAATTAGGTGAGATCTAATTGAAGTCGGGGGTCCGTCGAGGGTCGGAGCGTAAAGGGCAGGGTATCTGCTCATGTCATTTAATATTTTCCCACTCGAGTCCGACGCCATTATCTGCTTCCTTATGATAATTAAATTTGAAAGAGTTTGATTGGATTTTAACGAGGGCCAGGCTTCGACTCAGTCTCTCTCCCGCTCTACCCTCTCCTTCTCTCTCTCTCTCTCTCTTTGTGCAAAGAACTTCGGAGTTCGGAGTTTTTTTGTCGACGTATAACGAAACGGAAAACGAGAAAAAAGTGTTTAAATTAGAGGGATGGAATTCCCTTGAGGAGAAATGATGTTAAATCAATATGTATCCGCAGTATTAATGGGTGGTGGGTATAAGTATAAGGTATGTTCGAAGAGGCAAAGTGAAACAAACGATAATATTGCGGCGCAAGGCGTATGTTTGAACCGTGCAATAAAAAATGCAGTGACATTAAATGCATAATAATACAAATACAAAAGAAGAAATGCAAAATACTGCAATGTACTAATATCAATCTAATTACTCATATTCCAACCAAAACACCATATATTACATAACGTCAGAGTTAAATACAACAGATGTAAATTTTTCTAGTAGGTTTATTCTGAAAAATTTTACTACAGTACTCTAACGTTACGTCGGTGTGGGCTTACGTTGTGACGTAAAGGCAAGGTTTACATCGATAGCAGATTTAAAGTTCTGGAATTGCCGACGCAACTTCTACTTGTTCTTTAATACGTTTACTACGCAACTAACTTCACTCTGTCAACATGATTATGTTAAAATTTTAAGCTATTCACTAATCATCGCTTTTTTCCTCTAGGATTAAAGACGTATATTCCTCAACGAATGCTGACGCAGCAACTTTATCCCTCAAACGAACACAATGTTCAGAAGCCCCGTCGCCTCTGCTGGGATAGGGAATGTTCTAATGCAGTTCAGGAAAAAGCCCATATCTTAAGACGTTTGAAGTTGGACTCTACTAAAATCAAAAGAATTCAATCTAACGCTCGCTATTCTTATAGCGCCGATAGTTTTAAAATTTACCTTTGATGAATTGTAAAACATTCTCTACAAGAAGGGAAAGTCGATTTCAGGTGTGCATTAAGTTGCGTAAGACCATATGTCTCCAAACTAGAAGGTGTCGTCTTCTCCGGTCAACATACAGCTGAGCGGAGCTACTTTTCATTGACTAACTGAGGTGACTTATTTGGGTTTCCAATTTCAGAAAAACCTTACCTGGGAAAGTTATGTTGATCACATTTTCGTCAAATTTGCCAAGGGAATCAGTATAATGCGAGCGCTATGCCTTCGTGATGGAGCGCCATTTTTAATCTCTTTATAGAAATCCTCCGTCTTGCCATACGTTGATCAGGGATTGGATTCTTCTGGGTAACTGCCAGACTAAGTCTTGGATTGATGAGTTCCAGTCCAAACCCTTTTATCTTCTCAGAATCTGGACAAAATACTTTTCATTTCTGTAGAGTATTTTAACAACCAAAGTTCTCCTAAATATACTCTCATACGATAATACAGGTAAAAATTACATAGGGATGCTCATTAACAGTCTTTTCCAGCATGTCCAGAGAGTTTTTTTGTTGTTCAAGTATATTATTTGGTGCCCCCGTTTTCCCCAGATCTGCAATTTTCCAATTGTATTTCTTGTTACGCAGGTTCTCTCGCTTGTGCCACTAAGTAAATGTTCATCTTTAAGCCTTTGCCTCAAAAAGCATGTAGACAATAAAATCGATTTCACTCTATATATTCACCTTAAGGGATTATTAGCTAAATCCGGTAGGGGAACTGCTTTATTTACTACGCCAAATGCACATTATTCGGGTTTTCTTATCAAGCTTAAAAATCACATGGTAAACCTGATTTCAGAAATATTCTTAATGGTTAAGGATGAGAAAAAATCTTTGGAGATTCAATTTCGTGTCCCTCTGAAAGTCCTAAGGTTCGAGAGACGTCAGTTACGCCTCATGCAGACTCAAATCAGGTCACAACTTGTTTGCTTCCCATTTACAGAAAATATCTCTGTGTGCGAACAGTAGCAACTCTGTGAGCATATTCTTTTGGCTTGTCTTCTTAACGTCCAAAACAGTATCATATATATTATTACATATAATACATAGTATTATATAATTTCAATAATAAATCTCTTTCACCACAAATCTCCTCGGATAATATTGTCAATCGCTCTGTTTCCATCTTTGACCCCTTTTTAAGAACCCACAAAAGAATTCTCACTATATTTTAAAATTTCCTCTCAACTTCTAACATTTACATCTAAAATACTTCCGATTTCCGTTTCCCTAATCCCACATAATCGATTCCCTTAAAGGAAACCATGGAAAAATTTAATTTTTCAGTTGCTCATATACATAAAACTATTAATCTTTTCTATATCACATATATAATTTTGAGCTGTATTTCATATAGAAGTTGATTAGAAATTGAGCATTTACTTCGGTAATTTGTTTGGAAAATAACATTTTTTCAACATCAACATCAACATCAAAATCTATGAGAAAAACTTCATGCTGGAGCATACGTGAAAGCTGACTGCTCTCGGGCTACCAAAATAATTTATTTTAGCTACCTTGCTTTTGTTTCTAAACTGTATAAAGAATATTAGCTAAAATTAAAATTAAGCAAATAACTTGAAAAATATTTAATTTGTTAATAATACATTGCATACAAAACAGAAGAGGTTGTAGCTAATAAAAACTTTTGCACTCAATTATAAATATTTTCTCTCCTTGGTCGACTTGAGTTGAAATTGGATGCTTTTCCGTATTATCATTAAGCGAACTCTAACCATCCTGTTTCATATTTGACTGTGCACAGTGGTCAAACTTGCATCTTTCATTTTCTTCAATTATTTTTCTAATATCATTCCATCACGGAAGGAGTATTGACACATTTACGTGAACATTCCCTAGTTCAGTCGCTATCATCTGGCGTGAATTTTCCCGACATCTCTGCACTTAACTTTCATGCTCGATAAATTGCTTCTCGTCTTCCTGCTTGTGTGACATGTGTGCGTGCGGTAATAGTCTTTGCAACATTTGTAATGTTACCGATATTCTACACTCTTCCATTACATTGGTTTCGTTTGTCGCGCGTACTGAATGTTCTCTGTCGCGTGTTATGGGTCGAAAAAATAATTCCAAATAATAACCCAATATTATTAAAAACAATCGAGATTTTATTAGAATTCGTTAGTTTTCCCAATACTAACTAATATCAACTAAATTATAATTATAAAATACTTGATTAAGGCAAACTGAGTGGTATATTATAAAAGTTTATGAAATGGCCTTTTATTGATATTCTCTATCCCTTTAGGCTAATTATCTACACTGAATTAGTAAGTAATTGTAATGTATTGTATTATTTAATTACGAGTTGAGGTAAAAAGATGCCAGTGGCGAAAATGACACATTTGAGTTAACTTCAGCTAGTCTCCATATTACACTTTGGATTATCGCTTCAAAATTCAAGATCTTTTCTTTATAGGCACAATTGTGGTTACTGTTTACTGTTCACGCCCTTTCCGTTGTTGAATTTGTCTCCACCATCTTTTATCTCGACTTAATTATACCACCCTCTAACAACCAGAAATACGTGTCAGTGGTTGCCGTTTCTTGGGGGATAAACTCCTGTGTCATGAATTTTTTTCTGCCATGGAATGCTTTCAAAAGTTATCTGAACACTATCGCGTACCATGGTGTCGTATGACTGTCGGAAGACAATGAAGAGTTGGTTCAAATCATTACAGAATTCCCAGCTGTTCTAGACGTTGGCGGCTCAGTAAATGTTTGCACCACTGTTGATCTATTCGCTCTGAAGAAGACGTACTTGTACTTTCCGATATTTTCTTCTGAATATGATGATATCCATCATGATATTAGCCACTATTTTATATGTCGAGTTCTGTAATGTGATTCTCCTCTATCTTCTGCAATCCATTCGGTCTTTTTACGGTGTATGGAAATGTTTATGCCTTTCCTACATTCCTTGGGAAACGTCTCCGAATTCTAGATGTGTACTATGGATTTTTGAATCGTCTCTAGAAGTAATATCTCTTTGTATTTTAGACACGTTGCTGGTATTGTGTCATTACTTGAGGATTTTTGTTTAATATCTTTATTGCATCAACTTTCTCTTGGACAAACAGTCAATCAACCATGATCTTTGCCGCCTGGAGTAATATATTTTATATTGTTTGGTTGTCCGTGTAGTATGGATTTAACAGGGCGTCAAGATATTTCTTTCAGGTTGATAATGCTTGCACAGCGTCTGTTATTACTTACTTTATTATTACCAGTGTTCATCAGCGTGCTATTTGTTTTGATAACAATAATAATCATCATCTTATAGTTAAGATATTCGGAGTGATACAATTAAACGCCATAGCAAAGCAGCAACAGTAACGCACCGAAAATTGAGGCTCAGAAGAAAAGTCGTTAAGAACAGTAAACATGGCGTCCCAGGTGCATTGCTTTGCAAAGAAACCAAACTGCGTTTTGGTGATAATTTTGCTAGAAAGAAGGGAATGGAATAATCTCATTTTAACTCGTTTCGGTAATAACATGGACAAGAAAAAGAAGTGAAGTTACTATAGTTCTAACTATATAGTTACTATGTACTATGTATATGCACTATATATGTACTATGTATAGTTACTATAGCAGATGTTGCATTGCCATCTTTGTGAAGTGGAAGACCAGGGCAGTTTCAAGGCAGTCGTAAAGGATATCCGAGGAAAAAGAAGCATTGATAACTGATGTTAAAGTGCATTCAGGGAAATGGTAAAATTCCTAACTGATACGCCATCGATTTCAGAAGAGGTGATATTTTTTTTAAAAGTCGAGAGGGTATTTCCACATTGCCAGAAGAAAAAAAAAAAAGAAGAATGTAGAAAATCTAAGTCGGGAAAATTCTTATAAATAATATTGGCGGCTAGTTCGGAGAAGTTAGTATCTAGTGGAGGCTCTAGTGGAGGATTAAAAGCGGACAACTATTTATTTCTCAGATTATTAACCATTGGTCATGTTTCACTGACAGTATTTTTAAAGCCAGTTGTGGTCAACCATATACATTTCGTACGGTAAAAAGTAAAAATGTTTAAAGGCAGTCATGGAAAAGTACCTGAGGAAAAAGAAGCATTGATAATTGATGTTAAAGTCCACCCAGGTAGATGGTAAATGGCCATGGATTTCAGAAGAGGTGCTATTTTATTTAAGTCAAGAGGGTACTTCATACTTCCACATTGCCAGTCACGGAGATAAAGAAGAATGTAGGAAATCTGAGTCGAGAAAATTCTTATAAATAATAATACTGGCGGCTACTTCGGAGAAATAAGTGTTTAGTGTGTAAGGCTCTAGTGGAGGATTAAAAGAGGACAACTATTTATTTCTCAGATTATTTTGGTCATGTTTCAGTGACCACTGTCATGATCACTGATGTCACGAACACGAGACTTCGACGACCACAAACAAAAAACGACGAATTAGTACATGGCCGAGGGGCAACGTCAAGTCGCGCGAAACGCGAACAACGAAAGCGAGAGAGTTTACAAAAACAACACGCATCGGAAAACAAAGTCAAATATAAATAGAAGGACCAAGGTGGTTGGGGGGACCAGTTGGGTCCAGACGTGCGATCTAGGACAAGTGCTGTCCAGGGGGCTGCCCGGAAGAGGGCCGTCCCTGAAGGGGAGCAGCCGGATGGCCGGTCGAAGAGAGAGTAGAAAGAGCCCCGGCCGGAGACTGTGGTGGGTCTCGAAGTCCCCAGAGAACAGCCAAACGCTCGAAGAAAAGCCTGCCAACCCTCCTGCCAAGATGCCATCTTCTTGCTCTAGTTCACTTTCTTTTATGTGTTGACCTGACTTTTTAGATTCTCCGCCGTTTGCGAGGAATAAAGCCTTTTCTTTCTTTTTGTTCTAACCTGTTTTTTACTAGCAAGCTCTACCCCCATAGCTACCAACCCCTTACCTCACGCAGCCGTGACACAGGGCTCGTGACAGTATTTTTGAAGCTAATTGTTGTCAACCATATACATTTCGCACAGTTAAAGTGAAAATGTTTTTAATGTTGCTAGATCAAAATAAATCCCTTAACTTGGTGTCAAGAATAATATTCCATTTTATCGAATAATACGATAGTTACTGCAAATTTCATCTTAGAGAACGATAAGATACATTTTCAAACAAGAATTAATTTGTCGTTTCACGAAATTAATTAATTATTTTACGAAACTGCCATGTTAATAGTTTAATGTTCATTGGTAATTCACGAGTAAGAAACTGAATCGATAGTGTTCGTTTTAAGTATCTCCGAAGGGGAGTGATGTTAATAACGTTCGCTTAGCTTCCGATTAATCAGCTATAATGATGCAGATACATAGGTATGCAGGTTACTGCTTAACCGACATCGTCGCGCTGTAGATCGCATTAAAGTCTCATGACATAGCTCACTCTGTTACCTGCAAACTATTACACGCACATAACAAAGGAATTAGGTTCTCTTTGCAGAATTTCACGTCAGGTATACCCCCTGTGCCTATCACATGAAAGCATTCCAGCCCTCGGGGTCGATACTATCTTGTCACAAAGGCAGAGCACATTAAGCTCATTGATATTGTAGGGACGACTTGAATATGGAATTTTATTCAGCAAATTACGAATGTGAATAGGTGGAGTTGGAAGAGAGAGAGAGAGAAAGAGAAGGAACGAGAGAGTTGGAAGGAAGACGGCACGGATAGACGTGGAGGGATGAATGTTTATTAGGCTAACAGATTTGGATAAGTAACGGGAGTTTCCGGGGGGAATTCCGAGCTTTAGGGAAATAGGGAGTTTTTAAGATCCCGCTGAAATGGAGGTAGAGATGATTCAATATCGCGTAGGCGACGAGGCAAGGGTTCGGCCCCTGCAAACGAGTCCGCATTTGTGTACATCACCGTGCTCGTATCTTTACCAGTAATAATTGATTTACGTGCGCGGCGGCTGTTGCGACTTTATGACGTGTGTAATTCAATCGAACGTCGCGTTTTTTTTTGGGAAAAACAAGTGGAGCACCGTTGCACGCCGTTCGTAGAAATAACTGTAACTGTAAATCTTCAATCAAAACTGGTATCGATTCCGCATAAACATAATCCGGCAGCAAACACAATGTCCCGTATCTGATTTATGCGTGGAAAACATAAAAACGGGACGAAACACACAAAGAGAAAACGAGAGAAGAGGGCGAAAGAGTGGGAGAGAAAGAGAGAGCGAAAGCACTGCTTGTGATTTATCCGAATGAATAAATTCATCTTTTCCGAATAGATTGCGTCAAAACTCGTATACTCGGCGTGTTTCTATCGGAACGGATCACGCTCTCATTTCGCCCAATTTGTGAAGAGCAGCTTTCACCTAATTCGAAGCGGAATGCATTAAGCGCTCATCGTCCGAACCTCCGATCACGTATACTCACTAAAATCGAGAAAATGAATTACCTCACTATCTCCTCGTACGTACCGAGGACAGGAAATTGATGCGTGACGCCCATAAAACATCCCGCCTGTCCATTTATCGGACGCCACGAGCATTATTCACTTATCTGAAAAATATTCCGCCGATTTCAGGATCCACTCGACCTTCCCTCGTTTATCTCGTCCTACCTAAGATCTTTTAATCTTATACCCACTATCGTTGTAATGGATAGTGTCTAGGTGCCCTGGAAATAGTGCTCGGACTCTCAGAGCAAAAAACATTATTAGGAATCCTGATAAACAATACATAAATTCCCCCTTGATCATGTATAGACCTGCAAGATTTTCTCATTAACGTCTAAAGCGAGTTTCAGATTTTCCAAATTTTTTATAACAATGTACGAGGGTGGACTGTAGTATGTATAGCTAGCAGAGAGTAAATCTACTCGTTGGTTGAAGAAATACAGCAGGAGGTAAGCAAATAACTTTCATGGATAGATATTCGTTTCGACTTTATAAGCAGCCAAGAGGGGGTCGGTGATCATGATAATATAAAATGTAATAGAATCCACCAAGCTATGCAATTTTTAATGTAAAATGGCGTGATACAATTGTGAAGCCCGCCGTTGCCAAAAGTTCGGAATATTTTGGTCTCTGTTTTTTTTTAATTACAGTGGCGGACGTCCAATTATTTCTTGTTTTGTTTTTATTTGTCTATAATACCAGACCATCCGGCACAAAGAATGGTGAGTACACCTGTTTAAAGTATTTAGACGCGGTCGTGCTCATTTTTCCAGTGGAGTTTAACGTGTAGAGCGGTGCCCCTTTTCATAGAGTGGTGTTTATTGTCGGTATTTGTGGAACGTGAGAGAGGATAGACTTTTAAGGCTTTTGTGTACTTATAACATTTTGAGAGAGGATTTGTTATTTTAAATACGGTATATACTAATCACGCAATAAATTTTGTGCAAACAGTTAAATGAATATGTTAAAGCCAATTTTAGTAATTAACGATCTGGTTCAACTATCAAATTCGAGGTCATCCCTGAAAAAAAAACGTGGGCGAGAGCCTTCTTCTGCAATCGTAAAAGACAGTATTATGAACATCTACAAGCCATATCAAGTTTTCCATCCAGGGGCTAACCAGACAGAAACTATTAAATTTACTGCAAGTGATGCAGGAAAAACTTATATAAGAATGCTACTTAATCGATTATCCATATTTTATATCTTATCTCTCCATTTAAAATATTTGAAGAATTGATATGTAAACAGCCCTTCCAGTCAATATTGGGCCAGTTGCAGAAAAGAATGCAATAAAAGTTAATAGCCAACCTACCGACACACAAAGGCCGAGATACCGATCAATCGACGTGTCATAGTTAAAGAAATATAAAAGATTGTTACTCAATTTGGCAACGAAATTTTATGACGGGGTTTAGGTAATGGAAGCGTTATTTTGAAGTTGACTTTTTGACATAAAAGTTAGTAACATTACAAAAGAACTAAAATAAGTAGTTAAATAAAAAAAGTATTAAAACATTTCATTGTCCGGCAAAGGCCACGAGGAGGTGTGAGTAAACTTTGCCTGGATATGAAGTATGATTGGTATGGTTATTAGGAGGGATGGTTGTTAGTTGTTAACAAGATAAATGCAACTTAATTTGAAATACAAATCGAAAAAAAAGTAAATGTAACGAATGCAAGATGAATAGAAATAGCAAAAAAAACATAAATAAGTAAAATCAAGCATTATAAAGCATTCTTTTATATTTTATAATTTTTATATGTTTCTTTATTTTTTTGATTCTTTCTTTACACGCAACCACAAATGTCCTCTTGGAAAATACTATTTTGATTGTAATTTCAGCTCTCTTTGTATTGGAATATGGAATTTTCTCAAGTTGCTGAGAATGATACATTGCATTATCCATAACAATTACCGAATTTGTTGGAATATTTGGTATAAGTTGTACAGCAAACCACTTTTCAAACAAAGTCGCATTCATATCTTGATGATAGTCAGCACAACTTTGTGTGATGGCTTTTGCTGAAAGAAGTAAAGAGTTTGAAGTAAAACCGTTTTCATTTCCAGTATGCAACATTATAACATCTTTCTCCCTCGAGCAAGGTGCATTCAAGGCACAATTCGGAAAATTATCTACCAAACCGTATTTGACCAGATCATGTGTATCAATCCAGGTTTCATCCAAATAAATAATACTTCCATTATTGTCGCGGTATGCCTAGATGAATATTAGATAATTTTGTATTATTTCATCGATACGAGGTGATTTCGTAGTTATCATTCGCGAGTCTAATTTCTTGTATTTAAATCCATATTTCAAAACTATATTACGGAGAGATTCAAATGACTGACTTAATTTAGCTTATTGCCAAAAATTTGTTAACAGATTAAGCATATGCTTACTTATTACATCCTCAAAGTAAGCATATTCTTACGTAATAAATTCAACACACATTAATAAAAATACAATTCATTATTAAGTTACGCTACATGAGTAGATGGCTCACTTTAGCAAGTAAAATATTTTGTAGTATCTTCATATCAAGTCGGTTCGTTACCTTCGTTATGCGAAGTTGAATCTAATTTTAACATTTGTTGGAAGTTTATAGAATCACGTAAAGGATCGATTTTAAATTTAAATAAGTCCTTTCAAAATTGTAAGAAAAGTTTCTTAAATGAAAGGTTTTCTTAAAGCACCTTTAATAAAGAGCTAATTAGGAATTCATATTTTATATAAACCGCTTCTCAAGTAATGTCGAGTTTAGGTAGTCAATCACATTATTCAGAATATGAATTATGTATTCCAGCAATTCTGTTAACAAAACGCGTGTAAACGAAAATATGTATATTTGAACAAGAGCATTGTCATTTACTGAAAATAGATATGATATCCTTCACCCTTTACTTTAAACAAATAGAAAAGAATGTTTTGGTTACGGTCTCAAACCAACCAGTTCTTACGATGTGATTAGCAACAATTTAAACTGAATGGAAATTAATTTTGAGAAAAAATATTTTTGACCGCCATCAGAACCTCTATCTCAATGGACATATGTTCAATATCTGGTAGCAGTCAAAATACCTTTTCTCAAAACTTATTTTCGTGTCATTTATCACTTTAGGCCGCAAAGGCGAGAATCTGAAATATAAATAATTTCGTTATATTCCATTTCTTGTTTAATGGTAGTCATGGGGGTACTTCTTTCTGTTTCGGTTTCTGTACTTCTCGTTTATAATTAATTTAATGTTAATAAGACTTAGAAGACTTCGTAAATTCTTCAGCACTCACTACTTTATCTGAATACAAAATTTCATGGGTTGATCGATAAGGTATTAATTTTCTACTGTGTAATAAAAATTATCTAATGGTCATAAACCGAAATTCACGAAATATTTCAAAGTGGTTCATGAAGTTCAACTTACTCTTACTTACAACTTACTAAAGTTCATTCTTTTAATCCTATAGTCGATGTTCGCTTACAGTCTACTTACTTTTGCCCTGTTTTCCACCCCCTTACAATGTGAAACTTGAGATTTTGGATTTTAGAATTTCTTGCTATTTACTAAGTATTGTATAAATTTCAGCCCTTTTCCATCATCTCGGTAAGCCCAGTTCAGTATTTTTAAATTTTATCTAGCCACTTGGAGGCTTAAACGGTTTCCTGTGCAGGGTTTAGTCCAAGTTTTCAAAATCAACATAATGGTGGCAAAAATAAATTATATTTTAGAAGTTCCAAATGCACCAACAAAGAAAATTTTATTAGGCCTTATTAAAAAATCATCATTTTAAACCTCAATATTTTATTGACACTTTACCACTCACCTCCTCATGATCTTTGCCGGACAATGAAATTCTTTGAAACATTATCTATTTAGTTACTTAGCTCAATTATGTTGTTTTATTACTAACTTTTATGTCAAAAAGTCAACTCCAAAGTAATGTTTTCACTACCTAAACCCCGTCATAAGATTCAGTTGATAAACGTGAGTAACAATTTTTTATATTTCTTTAAATATGGCACGCCTATGGTTCGGTATCTGGGTCTTTGTGTGGCATTAGGTTGACTATTACATTTTATTGCTATTTTTTCAACTGGACCAATTCTGACTGGAAGGACTGTACATGAGTTGATCTTTAAATATTTGCAAATATTGCACACATTTGTAAAGGTGTTATAGAATTTGAACTATAGTCCCCTAAATAACCATTTTATTCTTATCTGAACAATACAATTTCAATTACAATATGGTTTATAGCGAAATTATACTTGGTGGCCCAAAATTAAATATTTGAAAATATCTGAAAACCTTTTTATAATTTTTATAAATGAATCAGTGAGGACAAAAATTAGTTTTAATATTTCTTTTACCGATATGCTCCCTTACAACGTACTGAGGAATTCGAGAGAGATTTCTAGGACACCCCGTATACGTGTTACAAAGTTACGTAGTTATTTACAAAACGAAAGTTACAAATTGCGGTACTTCGAATTCATTCCGTCGCGCAAATAATAACAATATCAATCATATTAGGTTCGTATTCCAGATATCTCCGAAGCTGTGGCATTTGAGACGTGCACATTATTCAAATCAGAAACGGCAAACAATCGAAAGCAATATCGTAACATTTTAATGGTGTATTATGCAGCGGGAAGCGGAAAATTTAACGTAATTTGCGCTAATTTCTGGAACAAGTAACGGGTCATTACTTACGGAAATCCGAAGGTAATGTGAATTTCCTACGACCATTACCTATGAATTATTAACTTGTGATGCGATTTTACGCATAATACATGTATGTAGTCACTCCTCTCCTATATTCGCATAGTATGCAATTATTCGGTGTGCGAAGGCAATTTATCGTAAATGTAAACAAACTTCTACGCTTTGGAATTTTTTCGCATAAAAACATCTGATTTGACGTCCGCGCGTTTAACATTCGTTTTGATTTATTACCGCATTCAATGTATTAATTGTTGATAGTGTTGCAACAGGTGTCCATATTTCTTTATGATCTATGGCTATTCCCGTCAGATAAATCACCCTGATGTTAGCTTGAATCTACATATCTTTACAAACACTCTAATTTAAAAATTATTGCATACCAAAAATTCGATAAAATTCCAAATTAACGGGCGTATGAAACAAAAAGTAAAAGACTAAACGAAGCAAAACAAAGATAATTTTAGGAGGATTCGACCAGAAGATGGAGAGAAACGCTAAAGGAAATTCTTTTTCGAATCCTAAGAAACTCAGATGGAAAAATGAAGAACAATATAAAATAAGATAACAGACGCAATTCATCGGTGAAAACAGAACTACCAACCAAGAGAAAAGAATCCTATCGGGCATAGAAAAGAGAAACAGACTTTAGGACAAAATGAACAGATGAAAGAGGACACAGCAGGAGAAGAAATAAAAGAACATGGAGATGAAAAGAAAAGAAATAACTGAAAATAGAGTAGGGGATAAATAACAACTATATGTAAGAGTTATTTTTTGATTGAACAATTTTAAAATGTCCTCGTATTCCATTCTTCGCTTTTCGTCATTTTTACCTTATTCAGCTGGCACCAGCTAGGCATCTCGAGGTTTTGTCCGACATACTAAAAAGAGGACTTTTTTATAAACACTTCGAGAGCATCGGCAGGCAGGTTATCGCGAGGAGTGGGTTCGCCTGTGATTTACTCTCTACGTACTAATCTACGTACTTGAGCACTTGCCTTATTGTAACGCGCTTGGTTCCTGTGAAGTCTGCAATACTAAACGAGCAGTTGGAAGAAACAACCAATTGGTGAGTTTATCACTAAGCTATTCCTCTTTCTACTGTTGGCTAACTAACTTAACTATTTAACTGGTAATAAACCATTGATATTAAAGCTATGTAATAACAGTAGTTTTCTCTATTTAATATATTCAAACATGAGTTGGACGCCGTTCGCAGTGCCGTCTTTCATTCCAAGGCAGAGTACCTCGCGCGCCATTCCCTTGGTACCATTGCACGGTCGGTGCTAGTGTATTGCGTTTTCCTGGCATTTCGGGTGGTTTAATGCGCTATTCTCTTAGTACCATTGCACACTCGAACCCAGATATTTATGAAATTGTTGTTTACTAAGCTGGGTGACTACTTGGGGCGTTGTTCCTCTAGTACCCCGGCACACCCAGTACTAGGATGTTTGAAGTCTGGTGGGTATTTCGCGCGCTACTTCTTTAATACCCATTACACAAGCCAGACAAAAATAGAGCTAACGTTTATAGAAATTATACTTAAATTGAATTAATTGCTTATACAAACCCCACGAGAAAGATACAACATTCTATTGTTTTTCAACTTAGAGAGAAGATGAGTTGCTTAAATACGTTTTTATTCTTTGTTCCAGAAGTGCCATCATCTCACTCGTCTCACACGTGCTTCACGTTAATGCCTCACCCTCAACATCTGGCCCACTTTTAATTCTTTATTTATTTAACACTAGAATAAGTACGTGCCTTTACCATTAATTGTTTAATACAATCAAATAGCATTTACTCATATATAGATATTATTTACAGGTCCTTATATTTTAAAGTATTGGATAATTATACGCTCATACACATTACACCACTTACACAACTTATACGCTACACAATTCATTCTATTCCTCCTCTTACATATAAGACTTAAGAAACAATATTAAAGGACAGAATCAGAAAATAATTGTGTACCACTTGGATACCTGTACAACAGTGGATATTTATTTAAACTACCATTCGAAAAAATTTCGGATACAATTACACATGTGCGATTGATTTGGAGGAATAGAAAAATAACTGAGAAGACAAAAAGTATGAATGCTGTAATTATCGGTGGACTCGAGACGAGACAAAACAAAATAAGTCTAGTATTGAACAAAATTCGACAAAATTATGTCTCGGCTCGATGTCACCTAGACTTCATCTTGTACCCGACTAAATAATCTCGAATTTAATCAATGTGCCCTCGTTTGTCACAACTCTTAACTGATTTTCCTGAGATGTACATGTACTGAAGCAAAATGTACACAAATCTAACACATATTGGAGTGTCCTTATTCGTGCATGTGTATATGTATGTAATGCAGAGACGATTAACAACTTCTAGATTATCAGGAGCTTTGAAACTTTGTACGCTGATCGTTTCGGACTCGAATAGAAACTGGAAAATTCAACAACTCCGAACTGCTACTCCCGAGGGAAGAGAAATGTTGGAATTTATTTTTTTCTAGTTTAATTTAGGTACTTCTCAAGTGACCAAACACTTTAAGGTTCACGGATAGATAAATGCCTATAGTTTTAATATATATTGTAGCGAATGCCCCGTATTAGCCGTTGTTATGGAAAAACAAGTGTTGTTTATGTAATTGTGAAATGTAAAATACTGACGTCAGTGTAGAACTAAATCTCTGTGTGTAAAGACTGCTGTAGTTTTAGAAGAGTAAAGCCTGTTTGTATAAGAAACCGCTACAATATAGATAAATAGTTTGCCTTTACTTATAAAGTATCTTTATGAGGCCAACAGCTAACAATTGATCGTCGCTAATAGTTTCATAAATCACTCAATAGTAAGATGTTTGGATGGACTATGAACATACTTAAAAAACTGAAACTAGGTATTGTTTTCTACTGTTATTTGGCATATTAAAAGTCATTATGTTTCCTTTTCAATATAATACCTATTTGTGCGATGATAATTTTCATATAGTGCCTATTTGAAATTAATGAAATTAAGATTTTAAATCTACTAACATTCAGGTAGTCGGTTTTAGATTTCAAATCTCGGATAACCGTTTTTAGAGAATATTGTGCCCCACTAATAAGTTTAATAAAAAAATCCTCCTCCTCTTAAGTGCCTTCTCGATTGTAGTTGGAGGTAGATATGGAGCATGATTCTCTGCCTAGGGCTTAGTGTATGAGAGTGTTTCCATCGGTGTGGATCCAGTCTCTTATATTTCGTAGCCACGATTTCTTTTTTCTGCCAATGTTGCGTTTACCCTCGATTTTGCCTTCTATGATTAGCTGCAGTTGTTCATGTTCCATATGCCGCATTATGTGCCTAAGGTAAGTTGTGTTCCTTATTTTGAATGGGCCAGTTAGGTGTGCACGAGTGTTCATTCTTGTTAAGACTTCGTGATTTTTGGTTCTGGAAGTCCAACTTATCCTAATCGTCCAACGGTACATCCACATTTCAAAGGCATTAAGTTTATGTTTTTTTTTCAAATGTCCATGTTTCACCCCCGCATAAAAGCAGGGACCATATGTAGCATTTTAGTGTCCTTAACCTCGTCACTATTGATAATGTAGGATGACAGAAAACTTTCTCATGTTAAGGAAGTCGGCCCTAGCGTTGTTTCAAATTGTACACCGTTTATTATTATGTTGGTATTGTTGTTATCTTGCGGATTTATGTTAAAAATCATAGTTTTTGTCTTAGCAGTATTAACTTATAGACCCATTCTGGCACTTTCAACTGTCAGTTTGGTCATCAAGATTTGCAATTACTCTTCCGATTCTGCTAATATCATGGTGTCGTCTGCATGCGTTATATTATTTAAAATTGTCCCGTTTATTTTGACACATTCTGGACAATTCTCTGGGATTTTCTGATTATGTATCCGGTATACACGTTAAACAAAAATGGTGACCATATACATCCCTGTTGAACACCTCTTTGTATGTCTACATAGCTTGTATTACAGTTTTCTGCTCGGGCACATCCTTTATGGTTCCAGTATTCGTTTCGTATTGCTATAATATCCCTTCCATCGAGGTCTACTTGGGTGAGAACCTCGATAAATTTTTCACGTTGTATTCGGTCGAAGGCGTTTTTATAATCAATGTAGCCCACATCAAGTTTTCTTTGATCTTTCATATATCTTTCTGCAGTTAGAGTTAGACCCAGGGAAGCTTCTCTTGTTCCTGTGCCCCTTCTGAAGCCGTATTGTGATTTGACAATATATTCAACACATTTGTCGTATGTTTTTTTGAATATTATTCTCATAAATGTTTTCGCTGCGTGGCTCATTAGGCATATAGTTCTGTGATCTTCGCATTTTTTCACCTTGCTCTTCTAGGTAGTGGTATATAAATTTAGATGTTGTCCTATCGTCTAGAATTCTTCCACATTCATAAACGGTGTTGAAGAATAAGGTCAATATTTTAATGACATCGTGGCCACGCCTGAGACTGGTGTTTCAACGCTAGTAACCTGTTGCAATTAATTAACCAGCCAGAATCTATTCAGCATCGAGTGTAGAATTTAGACACAATTTTTAATTCTGTATTAAAAGCGAACCTGTTTAATTTTACAGTTTTCTAATTAACATCGCTTAACCCTCTCCTATTTCTGGCCATTTTATATTTTAGTAAATTAAAAACTTAAATATGTACATTACATACATTTAGTAAATTTTTTTAGTAATTCTTGGGAGACTAGTTATAGAAACAGTTAATTTTACTCAGTTAGAAAATATCGCTTTACAAATCAAATTAGAGAGTTCAAATGCAATATCCATTTCTCTAAAATCTATATATGTAAATTTATCCACCAAATTATATACACATTTTATTTGGCGAAAGTATTAAGAATTTTTTAATCTATTACTCCATTATTCCCTTAATACACAGCTAAAAACTTGCAATCTCAAAATCTGCCACTTATATACCTGCTACAACTGCGATATTAGCCGCTCCAATCTCTATAAAACGGAAACAAAGCGATCACCCGCAAAAATCGCCTTAACCGTCTGGAATAATGTTTCGTTTCATATTTTCAATAATTCATGCGTATAAAACTCAATTCCATTACTCCATATCGTGCATAATGGATTACGGCCCTTCTCATCGTGGCAATTTGTTCTTGAACGCAGGCAGATTTCGTGAGAAGGGCTAGCGCACTTAATATATATTAAATCTACGAGAACTAAGTGATAAAGCGAAAGACTATAATTTATTAACGTACCACCCTTCTGTAGTTATTATGAAAAGGCTGTTGCTATAATGTCGGTGGTATAACGCTAAGTAAAGTGCGGTTGAAGCGGTCTCAATAGAAATCGATAGATGTGTAATGACTGTTATGTAACAGACATTTTTGGTATCGTTAACAAGACCGATCTTGTACGTCCCTCGGTGAATCGTTGTGTACAATAGGTAACGGAGTCGAGGTTGGCAATAAGAACTTATCTATGAACAATATGAGTTTCCGTGTAAGAAAGTGACTAACAGTCGGTCGGGCAGGCATTGAAAGCAGTCTCCGTCAAAAGGGCATAATGCGCTTTCTGGCACAGACAATAACACTTGGCACTACCGCTGCTTTCAAACTGTAATAATTAAATAATCACCCCACCTATTTCGTGTCAGTCTGCTGGCTTTTTGCACCGCTTTGTTTACTCCCCATCTCCAAAAGACTATTCCCATTCAAAATGGGTTTGCTTAACGTTTTGTCTTGTCTGCCTTCGCTCTATTCCTTATTGTCTCTCGTTTAACGCTAGTTTTCTCCTAAGTAATGGTCGTTGTTGTCATACTGGAAAAATAAAACGATTTGCTATCTAGTCGTCGCAAAGAGAAACGCTCTGCGGCTCTTCTTGAACCAAT
The DNA here is from genome assembly GCA_963576515.1 of Cryptocephalus primarius. Classification (NCBI taxonomy): domain Eukaryota; kingdom Metazoa; phylum Arthropoda; class Insecta; order Coleoptera; family Chrysomelidae; genus Cryptocephalus; species Cryptocephalus primarius. Next base: position 13,127,194 of record OY754940.1, on the reverse strand, counting down.
AATAGATACAATATTTTACTATTTCAGTACAAGCACGTATAAAACGTCTCGAACATTTTACTTTTTTATACATTCCATCGTTCATTTTCTAAGATTTCTGAGAGTAGGTATTTGAGAAATTTACAAATGCAACAGTCGTGCAAATGTGCATTTAACATTACCTAAATTAATTGGTTGATTCTGAATTCTGTTGTTGGCCAAATGAATTGTTCTAAACAAAACCCACCTTTAGTAATGTGTACTTCATAGTGTACTTTACCTATTGAAGTGAATCAAACAGTTCATATACATAGCAGTTATCCATCTCAAAGGTGGGTCTTGTGTTCAATAAGAAGTCTGATAGTCTTCTATCAAATTCCTGTATTGCTTACAATGAGACAGGAACTGGTTTCAAATGTTAAAAACCGGTCTAAGTGTTTGTTCCGTGTTTGAACTGATATCAGTGGTTGGTATGTTGGGGATTTGACATTTTCTTGTACAGTATGATCCTTATGTGACGTGTAGATTCCTGTTTTATTATCTACATTATTGCTTTTGCTATCCATATTTCTTCCCATATTGCCTTTAACAGTGACTAATTTTGTAGATATGGTAAGGTTATGTTTGACATATCTTGTTACTATTAGTAATGTTTTCTATTTTATTCTATACTGTAATAGTCCGAATGTGATGTAATGATTGATCCCTATCTTGTAAACAAGATAATACAAAATTTTGTTGGAAGTGGTAATGACCTTTACTTACATAAGATATAAATACTTTGTCCACAAGGGAGAAATCAATAAATCAGTCACAGGCAGCCATAGCAATCGGTTCACAATCCGCAGCAATCGATAAACTTTGAGTTATTATACAATTGTTACAAAAGGAATATAAGTAGTTTTAAAAACTATTAATTAAATTAACTAAAAATTAACTAAACTAACAAAAAATTAAGTAATTTCGGTAGTAAAAGTGATGAATTAGTTTGGCGAACGTTTACAGCGTACAAGTCCAAAGAAAAGAAAATAAATAATCCAAATTTTAGAGACGTAGGATGATGGTAATATAATACTAGAACAATCAATATGTGACAAGATCATGTTGACGTTTTGTCGTTTATGTTTGAATGGGCAATTAGATCGTGAAAATTTCAAATATGGCTTAAAATTAAATGGCAGTTGAACGTTTTCAAAGGACAAATCTAAAGTTTTAAAACACGAACGTTGAAAAGTTGCAGAATAACCGTAACGCAAGCGCATAACTTCTTTAAAAAAACGAGTGTGAATCAGGGGAGGAAAGCGAAATTAGAGCAGGAGTTGTTATGTACGATTCTCGATTTCGATATACCAAACCTATATCCGCCTTGCCAAAATGGCGTTACATGACTTTTGAGGACACAAATAGAACGACTACTTACATGAGCAACGAGAAGAAAATATTAATATCTAACTGAAATGTCTTACGTCTTGACCCGAAGGCAAGATCACGATAGAACAATGCTCGGAACCATGTAAAGATCTTCTAGGTTTGAAGAGAATATGGAATGTCTCAAAGGACATGAGATTTTTGCGTTAGGAACAGACTCATAAATCTTATAAGTCTAATGACTCCATTAAAATATTCAAAATAAATTTGGGATTACTTATCCATAACGATGACAAAGGTTGTACAAAGGAACTAGCCTAAACGACTACAATTGTATATTTCGAATATCCAATCCATATCAGACACCTGATATGTGAGGGAGATCATGTGATCGAACTTGGAGAGTTACCACCGCTCGCTAGGTGGCGTGAACGATACCAGAATGAAACAAAATAATAGTTTTAAACGTAACTGAATAGTGACAATATGTTTTATAAAATATATTGTATCCTAAGATATGTATTTATAAATAAATGTAGATGCTTTACAGGAAGTTGCTTATTTGACTAGCTACAAAGTAGTTCTCTAATTTGCCGCCTGTATTCTCGTTCTACCTTAGGCAACGTCGCGAATGACGATAAGTACGTCAAAGTAGTAGATGAGCCAGCCGTAGACTTATTAACGTAAGTGGGCGAAATAAAGTAGCCAGTATTCACCTCTTCCTAGGGGCTACCACGTGACCTCTCCTAACTCTTTTATCCATTGAATTTATTACAATTATATGGTTAGTTGTATATCCCATAGAAATAAAGTGTTGACACATTTCATATTTGATCATTATTTAAATCTTTTCCATTACTTTCTTATAAGACAATAAAAACTACACATAAAAATCTATACAAATCTGTATCGTTTTTATTAGAGTATTTTTAATTTCGATAATAATTTTTGTCGAAATAAATTTCTTTCCCTTGCGAATTACATGCGACGTCTCCTAGCTTAGCCAGCTGATCTCAAAAATACAAACTAATGTTATTCAATCCATTATACCTCGTGATGCAAGTAGCCAAAACTAATTTTTCGAATTAAACGAAAGGAGAAATATTTCATTATCTAACGAATTCTAACTTAATTCTTAGTATTTACAGTGAAGATACAATGTTTTGAAGTGCTGACTCCCATATGGTCCCATGTTAATTTCGAAAAGACTATGAATATTGTTTTTATTATCTCTCGAATAAAGAATTTTAAATCAATTGAAAATTCATGTGGATTACAAACACCCTTTTATTAAACAGTTCTCGCATTTTGAAATCATTTTACGTGTGTTACGCTCAAACATCCTTATGCCAAAAATGTCACCACTGGATTTGGAAAACGTGAAAAATCCAACACAAATTCAAATTCGGTACGTGCTTAAAAACTTATGTATGAGGTACTCTACAATATTAGATTAAAAATTCTAGTGAATCAGCAAATATTTTGTAATCCTTTGAAGATTTGAAAATATGACAAACTTTATTGGTACAAATGTACAGTTAAAAAGTATTGTCATGTTGTATTACTCTCTAAGTAAACAATTTTATGTACTCTAAAGTCAAAGCAGCGTTAATAATAAAAATTATCCATAATTTTAATTTTACAAACCGTAGACAAAAACAAAGTAAGATTTTATTGGCTCTACTGGATGTTAAGATCCTCATATATCTGAATGATAGGAGCGACTTTATAATATCACACATATGGTACTAACATGTAAATACTAAAATAAGGCGAATGAACATAGCTACATTCGCCAAAATGCCGAAGTAAAAGAAATAAATTACTATATCCCTAATCAATTTAATTGTTGTATCACCCAATACTGCATTCATAAGGTAATGAAGAAAATTCTACTGAGGGGGTTTATTTAATATACAAGATTTATTACGAATATTATTCCTCTTTACTGAAACAAAAATTAAAATAATTTTAGTGTATTTTGGAGACGACGAATGGATATCAAACTGGCAGAACAAAATTAGTCCAGCCTGGTGCTTCCTGCTCACACAGGAAACCAACCACAGAGTTGCAACATGCCCAGCAAAGGCAGGAATTGTTTAAGTAGGATTCGGGCTGGCCGTGGTAGAAGTGGATTGGACTTACACAAATGGTGGCTGCGCCTAAATGCAAAATGAGATTGCGGTGCTGCTTCTCAAACAATGCATCACATTACCTACGAATGTCCGATAAGGGTCTATTCTGGTACAACTAGCGACTTTTTGCATGCAACACCCCAGGCTATACAATTATGGTCTGGACTTAACCAATTAAACATGGAGCAGTGAGAAATTTTAAATGTAAATAAACACTCAATGTATGTTCTTTAGATTTCTTTTGTTGTGTTTTTATATTTTATCTCTATGGATATTGTCAATGTAAGCTAAATAAAAAATAAAATTACTTGTTTCTTCGTTAACATTTTTAATTCATAATTATGTGTGTATTTATTTTGTTAAAAATTGAAAATACTTATATTAGTATGTGTATGCATGCTTAAAAATTTCAATATACTTTCAAATATAAAATATATAATCAATATTTCAAACATAATTTACAAGCATAATATTTATATAAAAAATTTTCAGTATTTCAAGTATTTCAGTATTTCAGTATTAGTATGTGTATGTATGCTTAAAAATTTCAATATACTTTCAAATATAAAATATATAATCAATATATCAAACATAATTTAAAAGCATAATATTTATATAAAAAATTTTCAGTATTTCAAAATAGTCAAGAGAAATTAATCATTCTCAGAAGTAAAGTACCCGTTTGACGATTAATAGAAATTAAATGTTCCAATTGAAGTTATAGTTATGAAGTTGTTAAGACAAGTTGCAAATGTTGACATAAATCGTTAAGGCCGTCTAGGAGAACATTAAGAAATCTATACGCTCTCAGAAGTTCTACAAAATAATATACTAAGCAAATATTATAATTACTAAATACCCAAATCAGTTTACGAAGTCTTCAGTGAATCATTAAATTTGTTTTTAAGAAAACTAAGATAAACTAAAAATCCACAACAGTGTAGTGCCCTATACAGGTTGCTTAATTTTTTTTATTTTTTTCGAATAGAATTGTTGGCACTTAATTTAAAAGTTGACAGCCATTTTGGAGAAAACTCAGAAGATCTCAGTATTCAAAAAGGCAAACGACAATTCCGAGATCCGTGAATAGTGTGGATGATTTTTCCAAAAATACATTTTTCGGGCTCAGTGGACCCTAAAACATCTAGAAAATTCTCAAATTTCGAAAGTCGAACCGATTACAATATATTCGGATTTTATCTTCGTCTTATCCTTCGTATGACTAAGATTTTCCTGTCAGTCTGCCTCCTATTCAGTCTCAGTTGTCTCTCTGCCTTTTTAGTAGTCTCCTAATTGGTCTTATACTATAGAGTTTGTTGTTCTTAGATATCTACGTGATCGTTCCATATGTTTTTTTATTATCTTTATTGCCTTATTTTTGTTTTGTTATTTGTGTATATTGCATTTACCAACCCAATTACGGTACATGCGATTTGATTTACTTTTCATAATTTTAAGATGTATTTTCGTCATACTCTATCTAGCATATATAGATACAGATTTGTTGTATTCAATTGACTTTTCCAGTATCTTTCTGATAATAAACGTAGTATCTATAGTACTGCGTTTTTTTCCGAAGTTTTGTTGTTCCTCTGACATATCTAATCTCTCTTCTATCTTATCTTTTATTGTGGCAGTTAACAGTTTGAATGCATCTCCTTTCTTAGTCATTGGTATTTGGATTTTTTCCATTTTCCTGGAACTTTCCCCTTGTTCATTATTTTGTTGAAAAGTTTTTGAGTCCATATATGTATCTAATGTCCTTTCTTCATATTTTATGAATTCACTGTATATTCCGTAAGGCCCGGTGTCCTTCTGTTTTTTAGTTGTTGTATTCTTGTTGTTAATTTGTGATATTTGCACTTCTTCAGATGTTATCAATTGCTCCATCCTCTTCCTCCCCTTCCCTGTATAATTGAGTGAAGTGTTCAATCAACCGTTTTTCATTAATTCATTAATTTTTTTCTCTGTCCTTTCATCATTGTCGATACTTTCATTTGAGACCGGAAATGGTCATGCTTCCATATCTTTCGTGAATTTCTCCCAGTGTTCGTTCTTGAAGTTCTTGTATATACTACTCTGGTTTCGATTATTGTCCTCTTTTTGTATCTTAATGCATCTTTCTTTTCTTTCTCTAATGTTTTAACTCTTTCATCATACCACAGTGGTCTCTATTCTCGTTTGTTTCTGTTACTTTTCTTTTACCTAGTGCCTATACTGCTGCATTTAAAATGTTTTTCTTGATGATTTTTAAACATTCCTTCACATCTCTAACTATTTCTAAGTTGTATGGGTTTAATTTCCTTGTTAATCTGTTACGGATACAGGTTTTTAATCCCTTCACCTTTGGAACTTTCAATGTTTATTGTTTCATAGATATTTTTGTTTTCAGGCTCCAAGAGTTTCGTTTTTATATTTATTTTTTCTAATATAATTCTGTGGTCTGTTCCTGTGGAAGTTCATGGTAGAGTACCTACGTCTACTATATTTCTTGGATGGATTACTCTATGTGTAATGATAGAATCATGGAGTTATGACCTCTTGTATTTTGTACTGTATTCGGTGATCAAAGCAGGTGTTATTGATTCTAAGACCATTTAATAGGCAAATTTCTATTAGTATTTATTCCTCTTCGTTTAGCGTTCATTCATTGAATCATATGTTTCACTCCACTGATGGGTCTGCTACCGACACACACGTTCACATCTTCAAGGATAATTATTTTGCTCTTCGTTGTAGTAGTGTCGAGAAGGTCCTGTAGATTTTCTTAACTTTTTGGGTCGTCTGGTGCATATTTCAGTATAACAATTAATAAGGTGTTTTCCATTTTTGAGCTCCACTTTGAGCATTTTAATCCTTCTCTATCCCGCTATCTGATAGCATAAATATGCCTGTACTAATGCCTCCAATCCCGTACTATTTGTTTCGCTTAAGGCATATATTTCGATGTTAAGGGATTCTAGTTTTTGTACTGTTCCTTCTTTTTTGATCCATGAGGCAATGTTCCATGCACCAATTCTTGATTAATTTTTTCCCGTAATATTTTTCCTCGTCATATCCGTAGTCTTTGTATCCGTCATATTTCGAGGCATTTTTCCGGTTCTATGAGTAATTTTACACCAAAGTCGCTCTCAATATGTTGCTAGCCTTGTTGAGTCATATGACAGTTAGTGACGTATAACACTCATTATATAAGTACTATAATCACCTCTTACCCCTTACCTAAAGTAAAAATATTGTCACGACCGCGAGATTTCCACAAAAACAATAAATTGGTTCACGGCTCAGGCCAAGGTGAAGTGATACACATTTATATAAACTCGCTGACCACACCGTTTAATTGACCTATTTTCAATACAAAGTTGAGCCACTGGCTCCCTACTTCTACCTCTACGTTAATAATAATCTTCCTCCCCGTGTTGATGTTATTTTGTCCCCTTCCTGGTGGTTGTCCTCTTTGTCCAGTTCCGTCCTGTTATTCTTCCTCCTTGGTGGTATCCATCCCTTTTCCTAGTCCTCGAGTAGCGCCCTCCTTGGTCTCTTCACCCTAGATGGTTCTTCCTCTCCGTAGTCCATGGCCTTCCTTATTAGTGGGTTCGTGTGTTTCTCTGCCTTTATTCTCGCTGACCAAACAATGTGAGAGGTGTTTATATTAACGACATGCCTTACAACAACAAGCGGACACATCACAAACCAAAGTATGAATATAAATAGAAGGAGGAAATGCGCGGAGAGGGCAGTGGGGTCCATACAGTGTTGTTCAGAGGGTAAGTCTTGAGGGCCGGCCGGACGGCCCGTATGAAAGTGTAGAAAGAGTATCAGGCCTGAGAAAATGGTCTGTCGACGAAGAGTACGAAGGAGAACCTAGCGCCCTGAAGGTGCTCTCCACCCATCGAATTCTGTGGAAATCCGAAGGCTCGGACGACAGCCGTCTATTATGCATGTTACCTTCCACGCCTCTCAAACTCCAGCCCTTAGGATTCGCTGTGACCGAAAATCTCATTTCCTCTTTTTGTCTTTTTTGCTTTGTTCAGTACCCCTGACGTCTCCACGTCAGGCGAGAAATAAAACCCTTTCTTCTTTTTTTATTTTCGATTTGTTTCAGTCATAGCAAGCTCAAGTCCTGTGCCCCCCTACCTCACGTGGCAGTAACACAAGGTGAAGACGTCCTGGTCCGTGACAATACTATAGATATGACGTTGATGTTTCCAGTTAGGACGTCATTCGTTTTAACTGGAAATCTCCATTTTCCTTGTTTTCTATAAATTTTTGATTTGTATACTGCTTCATAGAAAATCGGAGAGAGTTATATATTAGTTGTAAATTTTATTTGTATGTTCGTTGATTTTTATAAATTTTGATTCCTCTTTATTGCATTATCTTTTAACAACATGCACTTCCATGTAACTATTACTTTTATTCCGAGAACAAATCGAGGATTATTAAACAAAATTATTATTATTTTTTTAATCTAATTTCTCTTGGTTTCTGGTTGACCGGGAGTAATATTTTAATACACCATGTGAGGCTCTATAAACAGTTAAGTTCCCTTTCAACGTCAGATTTTTTTGAGAAATATTTACTTCATTAAATATAGGTGACCCAAAACTATTGTGACATTTTTCATTATCTTCGAATCAAACCCTATTCATGAATTTTAACTTTGTTATAAGCTAAGCACTCAAAAATGTTCTATTTGAACTAGGACAGCTTACACCTTATAAGTCAAGTAAAAATCATTCGGTAATAAACAAGTGTAAGCACGTAAGTTACAATTTAAGAAAATTCGCCGCTCCGCTCGTTAGATCTGCAACGCTCCACGAAAACGAGTACGTGTTAATTAAAATTAAAACACTCATTCCACTTTTACGTTCCGCGTTGGTTTTATTTTTTATTCCAGGAAAAAATCAAGCTTATAAATTAACAAGACTAACCAAAACGACTCGCCATTTATCTGCAGCGCCTCGACGACGTGACGCGCGGGATCTTTTCAAATTGATAAATTAATTTTAATTCGTGAGCGGTGCCATTCGTCGAGAGAAAGAATTGGAAGGAAAAAGAGGGCGGGGTGGCAGATTTGATGCTTGATTGCGAGGTAAATCGGGGGCTAATTGTAACTAAAATATCTCCGGGGTAATGAAGCGTACACGTCGTGGTCTTCTTTTTTGTACCCGTCCGAATCGGCGCTCGACCCCGGAGCTCGTGTTTATTTTTTTATTTTCCGTAATTTGGAAGATTCTGCCCAACGATGGTTTCGTTTTGCGCTATTTCTTTGTTCTAAACTGGAATAAAAAACGAGACAAAAGACAATGCGGCTTGTTCTCATTCAACGATCGATAATTGAACGGTTCTGCTAATCGTAGGTTTGATTCAACTGGAGAGGAAACACAAACGGTAGCTGAGTCATGTAATAAGACATGCAGATGTGCGTACGATGGCGGCTCGTGATGTTTATAACTGCGAAACCGACGAGATTGTAAAAATGTTAACAAAACCGTTGATAACGGTGTTCACTCGCGGCAATTAATTGAGACCTACGCAAAGGTAAATCTGCATTGAAATAGTTAGAATGTCTAAACCAACAAAACGGATTTTCACCATTCGGTAGAAAGTCGGCCAGTGAAGCCCACAAATTTTGTGGGCCTGTGTATGAATGCCAGCCAAGAACACGTCGTCTACTTTCAACTAGTGTTTTTATTAATATGATAATTATTTAAAGTTGCTACATTAATAAGTGATTTTCTATATCTGATTCAATAAATACCAGTAACACATTCCTTACTTCCCTAGTTGACTAATGTTTCTCTTCATTACATAAAATATTATTGAAATTAGATATTCAAAATATATTGTTATATTTCATAAACAAAGCCTGGATATACGGGTAGAAGAAGTTGACAAAAAGGCCCGTTTAAAAGCAGTTATTTTGGGTAAAATTGTCAGTTGAAATTTGAAATAAACTGTATATGTAAAATGGCAATTTTTTACGAAATATTTTTAAAAAAGTGTAAGTATTTTAGCTAATCACTAAATGCTTTTCTAAATTCACAAATTTTAAAAATGTGGAGAAACCTGCCACTCAGCTATTTGTTTCTATAAAAATACAAACCATTTCAAGAAGGTTTCGTGTCATTTGCCCTGATGCTGTCATTCAAGCGACAGTTGGATTAAAATTCATGGTGTAACCGTAACCCAAATAATGGTCCACTAAAGCACATGTATGTATTTTACCCTTTAAATCATTCACATGTGAGGAAATACTACCATTTAAAAGCATAAATGTTTGACTGATAGATTTCACATTATTTTATATTACTCTTGGTACTCACGTAAGCAGATTGTCTGTCATGAAGGAGAAAATCACCTCCGAAACCTAAGCCTTCTGTTAAAGATAATCTGCCACTTGTCTGAACGTCCAGAAGAGTATATATATATATATATATATATATATATATATATATATATATATATATATATATATATATATAATATATAATTTCGTAGTGATTTAAGAGATCCGAGAGTTTATCCAGATGAATATTATGCTGGTACGGACAATGCAGTCGGGGTTCAGTGTATTATTGAGCATTATCACCTATAAGGACAGGACTGAAAAATCGTATGGCCAAGGTGCCGGAAGTTTTGTTGGAATTAAGATATTAACCGATTAGTTTATGAAATATCAATTTCAGTTACTCACTCTAATATTAGAAGTTCTAGAAAATGTAGATGACCTAAATATATTCCACAAAGTGACATGAATACAGAGATAAAATGCAAATTATAGTAATAATTTACAAGGTTCCTCGTAACGACGTGATGATCGAGTAGCATTATTAACTAAGTTCAATACAGATTATCGATTAAGGATTAAGTGATGATCAAAGCAACGCGTTTTCAAAAATCCTGGGGATACAAATGGCTATTTTGTATTTAGGGAACTAGCTTTTCTATATAAGTTTGATGTAAGAGTATTGTGGATTATAATATATTTCGACAAGTAGTTGCATACTAGAGCCATCCCATGTGGTATAATACCGATATAGTTAGTATATAGACAAGTGAATCAGTTCAGGGTATTAGAGAAGAAGGTATCAGTAATTTTATTTATTTTCCTTTTATTTTTATCCTTATTTCTTTTTCCCATCTCTACTTTTTTACTATTCCCTTTTATTTTGCAATATCATTAATTTCCTTTCAAAGCCTAAAAGCATGAGTGAAAAATATATAATAGTTTTAATACTAAATTAAATCTCCTAAATTTTATAAAAAAAATTATAATTCAACTCTTTAGCATTATACTTTAAATAATTAAAAATTCATATGGAACCATTTATGTAGTGAATCCACTAAAGATAAATGTAAGCCAAGATCATGATTGTGATGACGAAATTAAATGTTTAATTTCTTCATACATCTTTGTTTATAAAAAGTAATTGTAAAGAAAATACATTTTGTTTGTAATTTTTTTTTACATCAAATATATTCTCTACTGATCCTTCATTCCATCGTGCTCATCTTTCTAAGGATTTGATTGGGGGTGGAAGTGGATACACATTAAAATTTAATTATATTTACCTGGATTATTATAAGTCCCTACGGTATATATGTGAATTTACCATATTATAAATCACTGAAATAGACAAGAAAGATTGCAGAATGCTTTTCTCTGTCTTTTGGTATCGTATTATATTCCTAACTGTAAGCAATGACCACGGTTCAAAAGGTACCAGAAAACATAACTGTCAGAATAAGAGCATGGCAAAAAACCCGAAGCACGTCAAGTTTGCTTGTGAGGCGGACAATTTTGACGTGAAAATTACTCTCCCAAACATTTCGGGGGTGTCGTCCCCCAAAATGGGATAGCACTTCAAGTGATAACTATCTGAATATAGTTGCCGATTTCCTATACATTGCTGGTTAATTTTTGAAATTCAGTCGATTCGTTTACAAGGTCTGGAGCATTGAAATGACATTGATTACTTTTCCCGAAAAATGTAATATTTAAATCAATTTTTCTTAATAAGTTTCCGTGGTAAATATTGAAAATAAATTCTTAAGAGCAATGAGGTGTCGCGAAGCAAGACCGCAAGTTCTGCAGAACGCACGACAGCTTTTATTTCAATGATCTGGTAAATTTTTAAATAAAATCGATTTCATTTTTGCAATTTTCGGGAAAAATAATAAGTGACATTTCAATAGCCTGCTATTTTTAACATCAATTATTAAAATTTGGACCTCTCACAAATAGCTTGTAATGGTCATCTTCAGTTTCAGATTTTTTCTAGACATGATCTTATTCTGACAATAATGTTTTCCGGTACGTTTTCGATGGTACACCTTGTAGCTTCGTGTTGAATTTTTTCAAATAAATGAGGTAGTGAAGACGTGAAGGGTCGCGGCTAATAATTTATAGAAATCATTTTAAGTATTTTTAACTAGGATAGTAAGTAAGGATAAGTCCAAACTTTTTGATATGTACTCTGATAGCTAAGTAATTTATTCCCTTTTAAAGTGTCCCAAGTAATTTATCTCTCATAAGGCTCATAATGTTTAATGCTGCTGTCATTTTAGTGACAAAGACCAGACACGCTCGACCTACCTCATATGTGAGATAAATTGAGCAAAGTATGGATCAAATTGAGCAACTATTAAATTGCCATGAGATAACATAAATTTTCTATAGGCATGTAATAAAGTTGTTATTTTACAATCAACATTTTATTTATGATCTCTTGGTGAAACAGTGAAACAGAAACCGCCTTTTTTCACATATTAAACATAAAAATGTAATCATCATATATAAAACATTTCTTACTACTTATTTTCGGATTAGACTTAGCCTGTCTACCTAAAATCACGCTTTACAGATATGTAACGACCAATGGGGTCTAAATTTAAAAAAGACAATAATATGGATATTGAAACCAAATCGTCTTTGTCGCTGTCGCTGTCGCAATTAATGCAAGAGTAAGCAAGATTAGCATTTGATGCAAACTTGGCACTAGATCCATATTTCCCTTGATAAACTTTCGGAATAGGCTTCACAGCAAACCAGGCAGGCAAAATAGTCTTCATTGCTTTCCTCACTTGAGTAGAGAATTGAGTGGAGCAATATTTTTTTCTTTCCATTGTTAATATTTTGTCATAGCGCCAAATGCGTCCATTAGTTCAGCTAATTTCTCAAAAAACACTATCGCCTTGAGCATTAAATGAGGTTGCTCAACCATGACGTGGGTATTGGCTTTCGAATAGATAACCAGGATTCCGATTAGGTAGCCATGTAAATTTGACAGCATACTCGTAGGCAAGGCGATAAACGTCTTTCGGGGAATGTCCAGAAAAGATTGATGCCGATTGTAACAAGTAATTCTTCAAAATCCTTAATTCTGAAGAAAACACTTGCCTCGATTCTGCATCATAATCCTTTGATGGAGTAACACTTCCAGGCTACAACTTTTATATAAATCTTGGCGGTGGCATTTACACTTTTCGTTCATGACAGCATTTGTCATAAATTAAAAAAACATATATTGCTTTTGTTTTACAAATTACCCAACCAGCCCCAGCCCAAATAATTGAAACAAAAATCAGGTCAAGAAAAAACGGTTTGAAAAAAACCAAATTCTTTCTAGATATTAGAACTACACTATAAAATTGAAAGTTTAATGCTTGCTTGATAGAAAGCAATTGACTTTGAATGTGTACAGATCAGATATGAGCCGAGAGCAATTTTTTACTTTTTGGTCGTCACTGGAGGTTATTTGCATATTTTTAACATTTTTGACCTTATTTATATAACTATTGCTACTTTATGGAAATTTTGGTACCAAATAAATATATTTAATAAATTGATTTTGGAATTATTCTCCAAAATTCGACTTTATGAACCTTTAAACATAAAATAAGTTGTGTGTCCACTATTACTGCTATCTAGTAGGTAATAAATCGCCTGATAGCAGACAAAGTATAGAACGATCCAAGAAAAATGTGGTTTCAAGAAGAGTTCACATTAAATGAGAGCAATATTAACGAAGGAACAGTTTTTGATTTGCAACTAAAATGAATGAAAATGAACAACGCGAAGAAGAAAATGTGGTGTGGTTTTTAAGTTTTTAGTGTTAATGCCATACTTAGATAAACCTACTAGTTCTACGTAATGGAACGCCACTGCCAATGTCGCATTTCTCTCCCATGTCTCTATCTCTCCCTCTTACTCCATCTCTTTGTTTTTCTCCTTTCTGAAACTGGCCCGTTACATATTCAAATTAGAGATAAAATAAAGGTATACCGAGCCTCATTAGAAGATAATGCGGATCTAAATAATTCCGCCGAGTGCCGTATCGTACTCATAAAGTGTACATACAGTGTGTTCTGTCAAAAAGTTTTATCGCAGTCGGAGTCACGATAATAGAAAAACAACTCAAGTTTCCAGGGCTTATCCGGGCTCCCTAAAATTTTCCACGTTAATAATAATAATGCCGAAGCTTTGCAGTTAAGAATGATGATGTTTAATGTCACCTGCTAGCTGAAAAGAGCCGTTTGGAGGATACGGTTGGTCGTTTTTGGGAATCTTACGAAGAAAAATTTCGTTGTTGGGGTTGTGGGGAGCTTTTTCGAGAATATAGGGAAAAAGTGTCATTGTATAAAAAATAAAATAGAAGCTATCTTCCCTTCTATAAAACAGTTGCTTTAAAGTCGCAACACAGGGTTAAGTATAAGAATAGCCAAAGGCTTAACTTCGCCTGTGTCTTAAGAAAAATTAAAAAAGAAAACATTGAGTTTCCCAAAAAAATCATTAATTTCTGATCTGCCCTTGTTTCTGGAAAACAGGAAGACAAGTCGATTAACATTTAAAACTTTTCACAGTTTCATTGATCTTAGTTGAATTTTACACAAATGCAATTCCATCGATTCTTTTTCTAATCGACCCCTATACTTACGAATCGAACTTCTAAGTAGAGGAATTCGTGAGTATGAGAGAGAAGATGGGTGCGCCAAACCAATAATAGGCAAGAGCCTTAGAGATACGCAACCGCTCTTAAAATCATGTAATCCAATTTTCCATCCAGTTTGAGTAGCCCCATTCTTATTATTCAAATATGAGGAATTTTGAGTTTGTGGGTTTCTGGCGACGTTTATTACTTTTAATCCTCTTACCGCCCAAACCCTCTCACCAAAAAGCATCTTAATAAGTAGTGGCGCTATGGATTTCAACGAATAAGGGTTGAAACTAGAAACAAAGTTATGAGAACCATAGACTCTTGGTTCTAGACTCAGTTATCTTTGTCAAATATGTCATTACAAGCGAGGTACCAGCGTGCACCAGTAGATATTCGTTAGAAAAATTTCATTATGTTAGTAAAACCGGCTTAGTGCTTAAATCTCCCAAATAATGGCAAATCTGCCAAAATGATACTGCGCGCATTTGATTTTAGTGATATATGATATGGATACACCATGAACGCTTATTTTGACGATTTGGTATTAAACACATTTGTAATCTGCATATAATGTCAGAAAGGATCAGACACGATGGTTAAACAGGCAAAATTTTATTTTGCTATATTAACACGTTATTAAATTATTTAATACATATATATTATATAAAGGAACGAGTAGTAGCGTGATGCCAGTGCTCTCCAGGGCTCCGAGCGAGGCTCGCTATTAGCTATGCTTCCAAAATTTTCACCAAAAAATACGTATCACACAATACAATGATTCAAAAAACAAATTATCTGTTTTGATTGGTGCTAAAATTTTAGGTGATTTGAAAACTATGTACAAAGTGTTACAGTGCATTTTTGATTAAAATTTACAAAACTGCTTGCCTCAAGTATGTAAATCAATTTTCTTAATCGTTGCTCTACCCGCGACCATAGTTTCCACCGAGCGTCATTTTTCCCCTTTAAAACACATTAAAACAGTCGCAATAGACTAGTCAAGATGGTTGAAGTAACTATGCATTGTTTCTACAGAGAAAAATTTTGTATAATTTCTTTTCAAAAACCAACAGTTTTTACATACAAATTTAAAAGAACTCTTGAATGCCATGCATTTATTGCTTTTCTTTACCCCCAACCATTTTATGTTTCATATGGCTCTAGTATTTATTGTTTATTTTGGTAGTTATTTTTTCTGTGGGGTTTTGTTTTAAGTCGTTTATTCAGAGTTTATTGTTTACGTTTTTACTATTACAGAGTTTATATATTTATATATAAGTTTTACTTCTATTTTTACTGGCTAATCCTCTCCTTAAGACTACTGACCTTATCTCTATGTCCTATCCTATGTGGCAAGAAATATGATGTATTTTTAAATAAGTAGTTAATGAGGAAATAGATTTACTCTCCACTGTCTCCCGTGGTACTTACTGAGCAACGAAACTTACATTGGCATTTATCAAAACATTTCTATTTTCGATTCTATTCGTTGCCTAAAAATAAATAAATATGTACTAACTACTCAGTAGTGAAAATAATTTTAGCCTTACCCTTTTAAAATTTCACGTAACGCCACTAGCTAACGATAAGAATATCTTATTGGAATTCAATAGAATTAGTAATTGTAATAGATCATTGTCGTGCCTTCACCATTTCTTCTAGCCGGTTTCGTTGGTGTGGTTAATCTGCAGGCAAACGAATTTTGAAGCCAATCGAGGTTTTTTTGAAAATACTTTAAACTAACCTTAACACACGACAGATATAACAAGATCACCTAAATTAGCGTAATTAGGAATCTAAAAAAACAAGTCGTATTAGAAATAATGCGTATATAATAAGTAAACTGTCGTCCCGAAGACATCCAACGGAAAATAATTACATTTGGTTTAAAACACTGTAAGAAATGTTTATCCACAAAAATTAGTGTTATTTGTAATAGCTTTAATTGAACATTCGCACGGTAACCATTTCATAACAGTGACTACTTGCGAATGACGACACGATGCACAAACGGCCATAAATCGTTAAAACCAATTTTAAGGTAATTAAGAAATCTAAAATTCTAAAAATTATAGTGGCCTTTGGAGCCCCTTTAGAAATGAAATTTTTCCATCAAGAATATAAGCAATTAATTTTCAGATGTAAAGTTCAGTAAGAATATTTGATACGGTTTTGGAAAAAATTGAAAAAAATAAAAATTCACATGGGTTAAGGGCACGTCAGAAATAATCAGTGAAAACGACAGTAGAAGAGAACGCACAACTTTTTCCAGAAACCCCTTTTTCGAACTCTTCTAGTAGAACCGATATCTCAAATTCCGAAAATCGACCAAATTGAAATACTTTCTCATGATAAGCGTATCTCATATTTGAATGTAAAAGCAGCACTTATTTCGCAATAATGGGAGAAGCGTTATTATTAACAGAGAAATTCAAATTAAATTATTTGAACGAAATGTAACAAATAAGACGAGATATGTTCATTAGGTTTGTAATTAGGAAATAATATACCTTTATTAGAATATATGTAATTGTAAAAATTGATGTAGGAACGAGCCCTGGAATGCATGAAATTGCTTCGTTCAAAAGCAGGAACAATACCGATATAACGAGCAGTTAAAGGCGAAGTACGACAATCTGAAATCACTAACCAGAAAAGTAGTGGTCTCCCACAAATTTGCAACTATAGGATGGTGGCCTAGGAAGTAATAAGATTAATGATCCGATGGTGGAATATATTCTACAAATAATCAATATTACAACAATTTTTGGATTGTGCAACCTGTTTGATAGTGACATACATTTTAGATTACATTGTTTTTTGTGTTTTCTGTAAAAATGTAGTATTAGACATACGAGGTCTTTACTTCATGCCGAGGATAGCTACACTACAAAAAAATTATCTCGTCTCCCAGTGGACAATATTTTTTTAAATTTTGGTAAGAATGTAGGTTTTTTACTTACGAAAACTAGATGTTAACATATGCATAACGGAGGCACCAGCTTAATTTGATTATAAGCTGAATGTTACCGCTGTTTTAACGTTAAAAATAAGTACGTCATCATTAACTTACGTTTTGCAAATTTAAGACATGAAAAGTATAGGTTCTCCTGAACAATTTTCGTTACGGTAGAAGGCAATACACTTATTCAAATCGTAATGCGAACATATACAACAAAATTTGCTGGGGCAAACTTTTTAAAAGTCTCATGTTATACCTTTTCCAACAGGGCAAGAGGTTATTCATTTAACTATTTCTGTGTTCAATCAACACATGATTAACTAAATAAGAAAAGAAAAAAATAGTTAATTTGAACTTTCACAAGTTATGGCAAAGGTTCTGCCACCTCTATTACTCATACAAAGACGTGGGGTATTTAGAATTGTATAATCAGTGAGATAAAACTTTGCATATCTTCTAAAACTTTCCCGGACTTTTTTGACCAATTAATTGCTCTACTAACGACTGTTTGCGCTGTTGTCATAACTTTTACCTCCTTAAGTGCTCCTTGGCGGAGGCAAGAAGATTTTGTAACTTTTGAACAGCTTATCTGAGGTTCCACCAAGGCCACCATGAGTATTCCTTAAGTGATGGACTATAAATTTGGTCCTAAATCTGAGCACATATAGATCGCCTCGCATTCGTATCTCGCTCATCTTTCTTTCCGTTCACATCCTCTTCTTCCTCTCTTGCTTCTTTTTCTCCTTTTTCCCTAATGACTCATACATAAACATAATCTATATATATATATATATATTTCTTATTGTGAGCGATCGTGGGACCTTTCTTTTTCACACCGGGGGCAGGAGAGTGTAACGGCGGCTAAGAAGAATAACCTCTGGCCCCGAAAGGGGCAGGGGGCACCCAGGGGGGACGGCCGACGGGTACCTGTGAACGGAAGCCTCCTCACAATGGTGCGACAGGTGAACCTATTGTGAGGAAGTGTCTTATTAGAACAGGGCTGGACTCTGGAGCAGTAAAGTACACAAAAGTGTTTTTTGAAATAGACGTCGACTATTATGAACATAAAATTTCCAAGGCGCTTTTCTTATTCAAACAAAAATATTTTATGAAAATTTTCTTTGGCGGCTTGACGGATTTTATTAAGGAAACACTGATTTCGAAATTTTTTTAAATGAATATTAGCTCAACTCTATTACTTATTTTAGGGCTTATACCCTTAAAAAAGATTTTTCTCTTTTTATGGACACCAACACCCTATGGAGTTTTAACAATATTTCAATCACACCCGGTATACTTGAAAACGCTGTTCGATTTCAATCTGTGATTAAAATTACAATTGTTTACTTATATTCTTGTAAACGAATTTCAAACGAATTTTCAAATAAATTAAATTTTCCTCCCACTAGCATATTCATTCTCTTTGTTTAATCATCCATATGGATGATTAAATGAGGGAACACAAGACGAGGAAAAAATTTTTATTCTCATTTTTGTTTTTAAATAAAAAACAATTATTTATGCCGCCTCTGCGCTGCGTATTTCCGCCAATTTCGATAAAGTAGCGAAGAAATATAATTTGATCCTTAGATAGGTGCGTGTTCCGTCGTAATAGGCCGAACAACAAAAGACTAGTACAGGATTAATTAGTGTGGAAATTTATGTGCAAGACATGCACTTCATAGCAATCGACAACAGATAATTACCAGGAGATGGATTAATGCTGTATATGCATATCTTTAACGGGTAGGATAAGTTCAGGTGACACGCACCTATAAGCGAAAAAACGATCCTTTCTTTTAATTGTATCCGTTCAGTGTGAAATTGAATCGGAGATTGTTTGAATTTCGGAATAAGCATGGAGAATAATCGTTCCCTAAAGGACGAAACATCCTGTTAAGAGGAGAGCATTAACCTTTATTGTGAAACGTCGAGGTGTTGACTTTCTATAGGATTTAAATAAAATGGAACGGACTTGTCCTTGGAAGAGAACGACAAAATGATTTAACAGAGTCGAAGGGGATGGAGCGGTGATTGTTTTATGAAAGGGGATTCAGAAAAGTTTAGAAATCTGTAAAAGTTTTCATTTCGCTCGTAACGGATTTTTATGCATTAATTTGTTCTTGAAATTTACTACACAGAATTCCATATTAATTACTGAATTGTACTAAATATACAGAAAAAAAAACAACTCCGATGATTTTGAAGTTCATGTCGTCGTTTGAAAATGCAACAAGAATGAAGAAGATTGAGAAGTTTCCTCAAATGACCTTAGGGCAGGGAGGGCCAAGACCTGCATAAAATTGTTCCCTATTTCGAATAGAAAAGTTCAGTGTGTAATACATTTTTATCTTACAAATATAGGTATTTCAAGGATGCTCTCGAAAGATTATGACTAGAGCTCTAGATATATGCAAAATACATATAAAGTGCATATTTGCATATTCCGACAAAATTATATAAATGCGTATGCATTTATTAAAAATGCATATTTTCAGCGATTGTGGAAATGCAATCCCAAGAAAATAAAGATTTTGTTTGTAAAAATCCGGCCAGATCCTGGTCAGGACCCGATCAGGTAATGGCGAGGCATGCCCGCCTAGGATTACCTGCCCAGATCCTGATCAGGGCCCGACTAGGCACTGGCGCGGCATGCCCGCCTAGGATTACCTGGCCAAATCCTGATCAGGACCCGACCAGGCACTGGCGAGGCATGCCAGGGTAGGACTGACACTGGCGAGGCATGCCCGTCTAGCATTACCTGGCCAGATCCTGATCAGGACCCGACCAGGCAATAGCGAGGCATGCCCGCCTAGGATTACCTGGCCAGGACCCGATCAGGCACTGGCGAGGCATGCCCGCCTATGATTACCTGGCCAAATCCTCATCAGGACCAGACCAGGCACTGGCGAGGCAAGCCCGGCTAGCATTACCTGATCATATCCTGATCAGGACCCGACTAGGCACTGTCGAGACATGCCCGCCTAGGATTACCTGGCCAGGATCCGATGTGGCACTGGCGAGGCGTGCCCGGCTAGCATTACCTGACCAGATCCTGATCAGGACCCGATCAGGCACTGGCCAGGCATGCCCGCGCAATCTATCATTACACCCATTATTCATAATATACGTATTATGAATGTGACAAAATTAAACACTGAGTGTAATTAAATGTGATTAAAGGTAATTAAAACTCTGTTACATTGTGTAAAAATCTAAGTAACAAAATATATTTATAATTTTCTGATTTTTCGAATTTTCTTAATTTCGAAAATCATCAATTAAATAAATCTCCGAAGTATTAACGCAGGAATAAAATAATATAAATTAATTTTGTTAATTATTTAGATCATTATCCAATATGCTCGAGAAGACAAAGGGAAAAATGTGTGATAACCGTGCAAGGCGAATTCGTGAACTTACTCACCAACGAGTTAGATTGTTCCTCGAGAGTCAAATTGAATTAGAGCGAAAAAATAGTGAATTTGGCATAACTACATATCTCAGTGTTAGTGGAGTAAATTCTTTGAATGACGATTATCGCGATAGTGACTAAGTAGCGCCGAAAAAGCAGTTGACGTAACATCATAGGAAGTACGAATTTGTAAAATTATTTCTATCTTTAATATTTCACTTACGCAGTTGTTGACAAAAAAATTTCGCAGCGCTATTAATTCGACAATACCGGCATTTATGATTAGCATAACGATTATTGCTTCCGGATTAACGCTTCAGGTAAGTTACAAGACACGACTTGTCACCTTGCATTTTTTTATACTTGTATTGTAATATCATGTTACGTTTTTTTATCTCAGATATAAAAACTAATGTGGTAGCTTTATGTTCAGTTTGGTAGTAGAGACAATCGCTGTCACTACGTGTTTGTCGGAATAAAGTTTTTAAAAACAAAGTTTTAAATCTTTGACATTTAACTGGCGCAGTCAGTAGGATTTCGTCGAGACGATTTCTAGACGGTTTATCGTAAACCACGGGAAAATCGGTTCGTGTTAACGATTAATTCGACAACGACTCCGAACGATAAGAAACGATCCGGCACAAGAACACACACCAACTCAACATCCAGGGTAGGATCCATCGCGGAAACCGCCCATTGGACCTTAGGATAAGAAGACCCCAGGGTAGGATCCATCGCGGAAACCACCCATTGGACCTTAGGATAAGAAGACCCCAGGGTAGGATTCCATCGCGGAAGACACCTATTGGACCATAGGATAAGAATTAGGATAAGAAGAACCTCGAGAAGGATGAACTTCATCTACCTACTGTAAGTGCTCATTTCCTTACTTCTCCCAAATTTTGGCTTAACCCAAAGACCGTTATTTTGCATGTCCGTAGATAACATTGAAATTGACAACTTAATTTCTAAATTCTCTTCCAACCTTAAACTTACGGAAAAACGTAGGAAACAAAATATCACTATGCCTGAAATAAATATCGGTCTCCTCAGATATCAAGCCGATAACATTCCACCTTTTGACGGTAATCCGAAACAATTAGGCAGATTCATTACTGCATGTGAACATTTATTAACAGCTTTTCAAAACGTTCAAAACGTAAATGACCCGATCAATGTTGTCCTTTTGGATACAGTCTTAAGTAAACTTAGAGATCGTGCTGCAGACTTAATTGGTTCCAGGTCCGAATTAAACACATGGGCCCTCATTAAACACTCGCTTATCGCAACTTTTTCCGATCAGAGAAGTGTAGATTGTCTTATTCAAGATTTGATATCTATGAAACCACTTAAAAACGAAACCCCTATGCAATTTGGAATGCGAATCCAAGATGCAAGGAGCTTACTTCATTCAAAATTAAGTACGATCACTGACGTTAATGAGAAAATGATTAAAAAACAACATTATGATAACTTTGCTTTAAAAACGTTTATAAGTGGTTTACCTTATCATATGCAACTCGTAATCAGGTTAAGAAATCCCGATTCGTTAGAACAAGCTCTCTCTTATGTCACTGAAGAAGAAAACTTTATCTACTTCAGTAATGGGCGTAATCAAAACTTACAACATCCGGTATACAAACCACAACCTAGACTTACCCCTAATTTTACACAAAATAATTCTAACCCGCGACCAATGATATCTACAAAACCTCAAATTCAATACGTTCCGACTTATTTACCGAGCTTTCAAAATTATTCAAGGTTCCCCACAAATAATTTTCCCAGTAGACCAAATTTCTTCAATTCTAACCCAACACCTAGTTTCTCCAATAACTTTCAAACACCCAGATTCGGTCAAACGAACTTGTTTCAACCAAAGTCACCTTTTCAGATGAACATGCCGAGACCGAATTTTTCTGTTAATAATAAGCCTGCGACAGTACCAAATTTCCAAAATTCCAAATCTAGCGCTGTAACTAAAACAACTCAGAATTATCCTATCCCTATGGATACTAGTTCTGGAAACACCAATCTTGCCCAAAAATCAAAACCTAACATTATTGTCGAAGAATTATTCGCCCAACAAGTTAACAACAACGAAAATCCCGAAAACAATACTGCCGAAAATCAGGATGCTTGTATGACACAGAATATTGACTCCGATATTGCATACGACAACAATTTTGTAACGTACTCCTCTACTGAGAATTTCTATCCGGACAACTACTCATATGACATCTCTCAACACCACATATCTCAAGATGACTCGAGTTACATTCACGATAACAATTATCACTTACATTCTTCTCCCACGGATTACGAGCAAAATTTTCCCCAGGTTCATGGCAACAATCTCCCGACGTGATATTTCTAAACAACATACGTGCTGACTTACCATATATTTATATTCCTGAGATAAATGCATACTTTTTAATCGACACCGGCAGTTCTAAAAGTCTCATTGACCCAAATTTAGCACAAAAATACTTTCAAAATTGTGTGTTTAACGAAAATTTTAATATCCAGACCGCCCATGCAATGACTTTTCATAATCAAGTGGCATATATTCCTGTTTTCAAAATTTTTAACACTAACGAATTCCATAAATTTTATGTTTTTAAATTCTCCGAAAGATACGATGGTCTAATTGGCGCCGACCTTCTAACACAGTTACAAGCCAACATTGATCTAAAAAATAAAATGTTAATAACTCCATTTGCTCGAGTCCCAATCATTTTTCAAAATATAAAGGGACATTTGCAAGATAATGCTAACCTCAAAAATTGTCAAGTAACGATCGCACCCAGAAGCGAACAAATTGTAAAAATCCCAGTAAATTTAGAAAACGGAATTGGTTTATTAGAATATAAAAAATTCAAAGATAACGTCGAAATGCCAGAAGCATTAGTAAAAGTAGTAAATAATTTTGCAATAACAACTGTTTTAAATTCAAGCGAGAACCCAGTAAGAATAAAATTTTTTGAACCATTCGAAATTGAACCCATTGATACGTTAAACATCAACGCTTGCGAAGAAACAGAAACTAACGTGACTTTTGAGAAACAACACGATGACATTCTGAAATCGAACTTAGATAATTTGAGACTTGAACATTGTAATAAAGAAGAAGCAACTGCTATTCGTAAACTGTGTTTTGAATTTAGGGACATTTTTTATAATGACAAAATTCCATTGACTTTTACTAATAAAATAAGACATAAAATCAATCTAACGGACGACAAACCCATTTATACCAAAAGCTATCGTTATCCTGAGGTACATAAAACCGAAGTAAAAGAACAAATCGCAAAAATGCTTGATCAGGGCATAATTCAACATTCAACATCTCCATATTCCAGTCCAATATGGATTGTACCCAAAAAATTAGATGCCTCCGGTAAACGAAAGTGGAGACTAGTAATCGACTATAGAAAACTGAACGAACGCACCATAGACGACAGATACCCGTTGCCAAATATAAATGACATATTAGACAAACTAGGAAGAAGTCAATATTTCACTACACTAGACTTAGCTAGTGGTTTCCATCAAATAGAAATGGACCACCGTGACATCCCTAAGACGGCTTTTTCTACCGAGAATGGCCACTATGAATTTAAACGAATGCCTTTCGGACTCAAGAACAGTCCATCAACTTTTCAACGAGTCATGGATAATATACTCCGTGGTCTCCAAAACGAAATATGTTTAGTATATCTCGACGACATAGTAATATTCAGCAGTTCACTTCAAGAACACTTAGTTCGATTAAGACAAGTTTTTACTAAACTACGAGAATCAAACTTTAAAATTCAAATGGATAAGTCCGAATTTTTAAGAAAAGAAGTTCAATATCTTGGCCATATTATCACTCCAGAAGGCGTCAAACCCAATCCTGATAAAATTTCCGCGATAAAACAATTTCCTATCCCCAAAACCCAAAGAGACATTAAATCCTTTCTTGGTCTCGTTGGATATTATAGACGTTTTATTAAAGATTTCGCGAAAATAACTCGTCCTATGACTCTGTGTCTCAAGAAAGATGCAAAGGTTACTCATACGCCAGAATTTATTAATTCTTTCGAACACTGCAAACAACTTCTTATTAACGCTCCGATTTTAATTTACCCCGATTTCGAAAAACCTTTCATCTTAACCACCGATGCCTCTAATCAAGCATTGGGAGCCGTATTATCACAGGGAAATATTCCAAATGACAAACCAGTAGCGTACGCTAGTCGCACATTAAATGAAACTGAATGCAAATATTCCACCATCGAGAAAGAACTTCTCGCAATAGTTTGGGCTTGCAAAAATTTCCGACCCTATCTATTTGGTAGACGATTCCAAATATACACAGATCACCGACCCCTCGTTTGGCTATTTAACCTTAAAGAACCTAATAGTAAACTCGTGAGGTGGCGTCTTAAGCTAGAAGAATTTGACTACGAAATAATATATAAAAAGGGTAAATATAACACTAACGCCGACGCCTTGTCACGTATTCAAATAAACGCGGTTGAAACCGAAAGCCTTTTAAATCATCCAGGGGAAATTGAACAAGACATATTAGATTATTTAAATGAACTTTCTGAAGGAAATTTAATAGAAAACGATACAATATTAGAAGAAACTGTACTGCCAGAAATAGAAAACGAAATTTTTGACTATTTACATAAACAAAACGACGAACCTCCTCTTAAAGAAAATCCTGATGTAAAGAAACAAATCGTAATCCTTGAGGATATTCAATTACGGTCACCTTTTCCAAAAAATAAAAACCCCAAAAATGACAGTAGCACTGAAAGTGCGCTTGCAGACGACGGACACGATATTAACGAAACAATACACTCTTGTAACGCCCCAGATAATTTCAATAATGGAATTCGCATATTAGACGACATAATAAATAATAAACCTAATCAAATTATTGTCTTAAAAAACCCTCATGATACTTTAGACGTCCAAGAAGAATATTTTGAAAACCACAAAATCCTTAACGTAAAAATCCCGAAATCCGAATCAACAATTCTGACCTTTTTTAAGAATTACATGACCAATAATAAGACGTTTCACCTATTTTTCCATGACGACACATTCTACAAAGAATTCAATGACATATTTTTAAAATACTTTAACGAGAACGGATTAAAATTAATTAAATGTACTAAATTAGTTAATTCTGTCAGGGAACATGATGAACGTATCCTTCTTATCAAATATCAACACGAAGGTAAATGTAATCACCGAGGAATTGACGAAACTTTTGAAAAGTTAAAACGAAACTATTATTGGCCATCAATGAAAAAGGACGTCACTAATTACATCAATGAATGTAATATTTGTCAAACTTCCAAATATTCTAGAAAACAACCTTATGTCCCCTTAGTGTTAACTGAAACTATCGGGAAACCTTTCCAGTTAATTCACGCTGACGTCTTTCAATTCAATGGTTTCCACTTCTTAACAATTATAGATGTATTCTCAAAATTAGGACAAGCATTACCCATTCAAGGAAAAACCGCAATAGAAATCTGCAGAGCATTTTTACAATATTTCACGTATTACGGTATTCCTCAACGAATTACGCTAGACAACGGAACAGAGTTTAAAAACGAAACTGTAAAAGAAATGCTGCGCTCTCATAAAATAGATATACATTTCACCACACCCCTACATCACGAATCAAATGCTCCCGTAGAAAGATTTCACTCCACTTTAATTGAACACCTTAGACTATTGCAACAAAAGTACTCTAAAGAAAATACCAATACCTTAATGACCTATGCTTTAATAGCTTATAACAACACTTTACACTCAGCTACGAAATTTACACCATTTGAATTGACTTTTGGACACACTGACTCTCGAGACCCATCCGACTTAATAGGGACTACCTTCTATTCTAATTATGTTTCCAATCATCGAGAAATAATGAAACACCTTTATCAAAATTTATCCCAAAATTTAGAAGAAGGTAAAAAGAAAATATTAAGAAAAAGGAATAATAAAGGCCCAGTACAATTTCAATTTAAAATTGGACAGGTAGTATATAAAACTAATAAAAAACGGAATAAATCTGAGAGTAAATTCAAAGGTCCGTTTGAACTAATCGAAATTTTAGAACATAACAAAGTGAAAATAAAAAATAAAACTAATAATAAGATCGAAACGATACACATGAGAGAACTTAAAATCCCAAATATTTCAGATTGCTCATCCACGGCGGCGAGTCAGAATCAGAATTAGGCTATCCTAAATTCCATAACCTCAACGAAAACCCCGGCATCCTACCCTTAAAAATTGGTACCGCCCAAAATGTCGTTGATCACTGGTCATTTATCCAAATTTTTGATATATCTCACCTACTAACCGAATTTTTAGAATTACGAGAAAATTATCAAAAGTTTGAGAAAAATGTTGAAAATTCCACAGGACGCATACAAAAATACCTTCAAAATTTACGTAATCTTGCTACATCTCTAGAAGAAAAAGTTCACGATCAATTTTTACAAATAAATCCTATATTAAACAATAGGAGAAAAAGAGGTCTCATTAACGGACTAGGAACAATCATAAAATCTCTAACGGGAAATCTAGACCAAGAAGACGCAGACAGATATGATAAAACTATAACATCCCTATCACAAAATCAGGAAAAAATTAAAACATTAGTGAAAGAACAGATTACCATATTAGGGCAAACCGTAAACAATTTCGAAAACATTTCTTTAAACATAACCCAGAACCAGTTAATTCTAGAAGCACGTCTTGTAAACGTCGAAAAAGCTCTATCTAATCTCCAAATTAAAGATTTAGAAACGACTGAATACTTTCTATTAGAAATCTTTATATCTCAAGTTATGTCATCTTTTCAAAATATTTATGATATTCTTGAAGATCTAGAAATAGCGATCACATTTGCAAAGATAAATACTTTCCATAATTCCATAATAGAGCCACAAGATCTATTACAAGAAATTAAACTAATATCCGATCATTTAATTGACAGTAAGTTACCCTTTGAACCTATACTCGAAAATATACTAAATTTCGAAAAGGTTTTAGAAATTAAGAGCTACAGCAAAGGAAATCAAATAATCTTTATTTTAGAAATACCTTTGGTGGAAGCCAATAACTACAACTATTATCACCTATACCCTTTACCTACACCATCCCTTGATCGATACAAAATTATTATCCCCTTATCAAAATACCTAATCCTTAATGAGCACCGCTACATTTACTTCGATAAAAGCTGCCAGGAAATTACTCCAGGAGAATACATGTGTCACGAAGACAATCCGACCCTCCTGAACGAAGAAGCTCCGTGCGAAGTACAAATGTTAACCTTCGCTCGAAATATCACTAATTGCGTCCAAGCTCCAGTTGAAGTTGAAACAACGGAAGTCAGGAAATTGGAAAAAGAAAAATGGATTTTAATCATCCCTCAGAAAACTGCAGCAATTCAACAGTGTGACACGACCAAGGACCACGTCCCACTACAGGGCACCTACTTACTAGAAACCGATCCAGCTTGCGAAGTTCACATCGGAAAAATCTTAATTAGAAGTCACACAAACCCAAAATCCAAATTCAAGAACGTCGCCCTTCCGAAACTAAACTTCGAGGATAATCAGAAATCGAACTACATCCCCGTGAAACCCTTAAAATTGGAATCTGTCAACCTAGAAGAAATGAAGAACATTCGAGCGGCCATAGACGTCCAAAAACGAAACCTTGAGGCGATTTCAACGGAACCTGTCCACTTCCACACAATTAGCATCTGGACCATCCTGTTATACGTCATCGCATCCACTATTTCTTTATTCTTCGTAATAAAATTTATCATCAAGAAAACATCCCAAGAACGGAAGAAGAGAGAAGTCCGAGAAGCTGAAATAATGGTTTAACTTCATCAACTTCACCGTTGATTCATTTCTACGGCGGGAGGAGTTACAAGACACGACTTGTCACCTTGCATTTTTTTATACTTGTATTGTAATATCATGTTACGTTTTTTTATCTCAGATATAAAAACTAATGTGGTAGCTTTATGTTCAGTTTGGTAGTAGAGACAATCGCTGTCACTACGTGTTTGTCGGAATAAAGTTTTTAAAAACAAAGTTTTAAATCTTTGACATTTAACTGGTAAAAGCGACCCTTCGTTCGTAACCTACTATTCCGATCAGTTTTTGTTCAAGTCTTGTGATGTGAAGTTCGCCGACGGTGGATGGTGACGATGCATGATATTTTCTACGACTGTGATGAGGTAATTCATTTACTAAAACGTGAATATTTGTTAGAAAATAATTATTTCTCAATTTACAGAAGACTCTGACATTTCGAGATCCCCACTGGATAAAAGCAAACAGGTGAGGGCTTTCTCTTCTACATTAAAAAATCCAAAAGATTAGAATGGGTGCATAAAAAAAATTGGTTTTTGTTGTATTTAAACTTTTTTTGCGATTCTTTGTATTTGTACTGTGTTTTTTAGTATATTATCACTTTATTATTTTATCCTGTATATATCGTTTATATTTCATGTGTTTATATTTGTTTATTTTATTTATTCATGTATTATTATTCTTTAATATGTTTGTATTTGTACTGTCTCTTTTGTATGTCGATTTTTGGTGTATTTATTATATTGTGATATCAATAAAATATTGTATAATATAAATTAAGTTTTCTTGACGTGGACCCGGTCAGGTCTTCCTGACCAGGACCCGGCCGGAATTGCATGTCTAGCGCCCTGTAAGGACTGTAACGCAGATGTCCCGTCGGGTCCTAATCAGGACGACCTGACGTGGACCCGGCCTGGTTCTCCCGATCAGGACCCGGCCGGGCATGCCCGTCTAGCACCCTATAACTCCGGCCCGGTCGGGTCCTGGTCAGGATGACCTGACCGGGTCCACGCCAGGAATGCCCGGTCGGGTCCACGTCAGGTCGTCCTGATCAGGACCCGACGGCACATCTGCGTTACAGTCCTTGCCGGGTGCTAGACGAGCAATCCCGGCCGGGTCCTGGTCGGGTACAGGAAATAATTTCTAGTCGGGAACATATCAGACCCGCATAAAGTTAATACAAAAAAATAATTATAGACCATCATATGTTCATAAACATAGCACAACAATATAATTTACTACCAGAGATTTGAAAATGTAAAGATCGTTACATGTAATCTTTCAATTAATAAAGTATTAAAAGAAGATCAAGAACAAGTTTCACCCATTTTATAACGTGATATAAGAAAATCTGTATCCACCAGTAAACGTTTGAAATGATCGAGTTTACGTCTCGAGATATGTCAATGTTATAACTTAAATATATGTACCACTTCCCTGATGAAAAAATGAACACCACTGATTAATAAATATTAGGTTATTAAAAACACGTGTCTTATAAAAGGTAAAAGCGTAGCGAATTACAGTGTAAATACGGTAAGGATAAGGTAAAAGTAACTGAAGTGATTAAAAGCACCTAGCAGATAATATGTCTAAGTCGTACAATAGTTAATGTAATTTGCTGATTTTTGTTTAGAATTACTTGAGGCATTTTTAAACATTCCTATCGTGCATATCAACAAATTGCTTAGAATAGCAGTTATTTGATCTAATAACGGGAGAACCTTCATCATATCTCCGGCATAACGTATTATAAATAATGCATGTGATCAGTTACAAAAATGAAATCGAACGGCTTGCATAAGCGAGGAAATTTCGCAAAATTTCAGCATCGGAGGAAAAGGGCAGAGAACAAGTGCACCTCTCGTTAATTTCCAACATTCCTCAGCCCGAAAAAATTATGGAAAACGATTGGGGGAGTTTCTAAGGAAAGTTTTCGTGCCCATCTTTTCCCTCCTTTTTTTCATTCCATAAAATACCCGGATCGAAACCACCGGGCAAGTTTCGAAGAAAAATTGAAACATAAAAGGAGCGTTCCACGACCGCAAACTTTCCCCCTAACCCTCGCCGCCGCCTTCCCCCGAACCCCTGCGCCCCCCCGGTCCGGTCCCCCCTTTAAGAAGAGAAACGTCCTGAATGGCGCGCGCGGAAAAGGATATGAATCACCGGCATTATCGCGGCATAAAGAAGAAAAGGTAATGCTGCTGTCGTAAACAAACACGTATTCAATGTCTTGATTAATGTTTAAACAATTTTAAATGACTTTCAGTTTCAGATTATTAATTTCAATTACACGGCGCTTTGTTGGGGCGAGAGGCGGGGGGAACAATGGGAGCGAGGTCATTTATCACTCGGTGTATTTGTCGGATTTTATGAGGTTTTTTTGCTATTAATAACTCGCCATGTGGAATTTTTACCCGTTACATACGTACAGTAAGGCAAAAGTAAATAAAGGACTGAAATCTCCCAACTTTGATGATATCGGAACTAATCTACTGAAGAAGAGATCGCTCTACAACAAAATCTGTTCTTTTATATAAGTTTCCTTATATAAGGAAATAGCCAGTTTCTGAACGGTCTTTAATGTTTCCAAAGTAGTGGCATAAATTCACATAACAATAAAACTGTCTCTCAAATAAAGATTCAATGTATAATTTACCACTCCAAAATATTTTATTATCAACATATGAGTATATTTCCTATAGTTAATAAAGTTAAAAAGGTGTTAGTTTTAAATTTAATAAACGTTAGAAGTTTTTGTTTCATATAGGAATGAGCTGGGGGAGTCAAAATAAATTTTTATGTCTATTGTCCTCTATCCAAAAATTTAAATACACATTTAAACAAGAAAGAATCATAATAAAATTACTGAAATAATAATAAAAAATGAGCATAGCAAAAGTGTGTACCCAGAAAATTCATCTCTTTTTTACAATTACAAGCACTTTTCCTCCTTAATGCTTCTGGTTGCTGTCGACACAAATTTTAAATTTATTTATAACGACGTGAGATCCTATGGCAAAGAAGGCAAAGAAAGAATTCCGAACGAAATGTAGAATGTAGAATGTTGTACAATAGAGCATTGCACCCACTCCCAAACAAGCATCACATTTCTAATATCGTATTACCAATAAATTTGCTCCCCAAAGCAGTTGACGATATTGTAGTATTTTCTTGCTGCTTGCAAAACTTGCTGAGGGATGTCTATACTACAAAAAGTGGAGCCTCTTACTAGAGCAGACCCTACACAAAAACCACCCAGAGACACATTGATTAGTTTGGCAATAACTCATGGGTACGCTAATTTTGAAAGATTTGATGTAAGGGATTTATTTGCTACAAATTTCATCAGTGACGTGAGGGTGCTGACAAGGTCGATGAAAATGAGAATATGTATTTACAACTGAATATTTACTTGATTTTCTAACTTTATTAGTTATATCAGCCAATATATTGTCCATTGATCATTATAGTCGCATGTGGCAGTTGCTACAGTGATGGATGATTCGCCAATCCCTCGAGTAGGATTTCATTATCGTTGTAAAAAACGAAGGAGCCATGATACACGTGTACTTTTGCTACAAATATTGTTACCGAAAACAAGCCCTAACCACAATATCCACCCTTCTCCGGTACGACTATTCAAGACGTACGATCGTCGTTAACAATTCTAGCGACAGTCAACTTGGAGTAAAACAGCTCCACAAGTAGTACAATGAACAATGAAATAGCGTCGAGGGCAATGCGATACGTGTTGCAGTTCTAACAACGAAAGCGAGAGTGCTTACGAAAACGACACGCATTGCAACAACAAGCGAAAAGATCGCAAAATAACATTACATATAAATAGAAGGTGGAAAGTAATGGAGGGGACCAGTTGGGTCCAGAAGTGTAGAATAGGACAAGTGCTGACCAGGGACCGGCCAGACGGCCGGTCGAAGAAGAGAGTAGAAAGAATACCTGGCCTGAGACTGTGGTCCGTCGTCGAAGGGCCAGAGAACAGCCGAACGCCCGAAGAAGATCCTACCATCCGCCCTACCAAGATGCCCTCCGCCACCTCACGTGTTATGGAAGTCAGAAGGTCCGGACGCCAGTCAATCTTGTAAGTCATCTCCCTCGCCTCTCACGCTCCAGCCCTTGGGATTCGCTGTGCCTCATTTTCTTGTTTTATCTCATTTTCTGTTACTTGTTGCCCTGACCTTTAGATTCTCCGTCCTTTCCGAGAAATAAAGCCTTTTCTCCCTTTTTGTTTTAAACCTGCCTCTTTAATAGCAAGCTCTACCCCTATAGCTACCAACCCCTTACCTGACGTGGCCGTGACACAGGCTCGTGACAATATTATTCTGAATATCTATCAACCAAAACTTTACTGTAAATGATCCACTGGTTTGCACAGTTTTTTTGTTTGCTGGTAAATCACTCACAGTTTACATTAATTTCCCTCAACATATTGGTTCTAGAAGAGGGTCCCTCTTTTTAATTGGTGTAAACCGCATCCAAATCGTTACTTCCATTACGTCTACTAAGTCTTCCGCTTTCTTTATCAGCCCGACGTCGCTTAATGAGAATTTGTATTGTTGCCTTTTTTTAATTTTTCTTTTAATTATTCCGCCGGAGATTCTTATCTCGGAGTTAAGGCGAATCCTTATGAATACCTGATGAATTGTTAGGGAATCAAACGCGAATTAAAAATTGCCGGATAGAAATAAAAAAGGAACGACTGATGAAAACGTTCAAAAGGGGAAGGAGTTCTCATTTCAAACAGAGCACATAGTTGAGCTGATTAAATGTAACAGAAAAATGTACACAGGCTCAAAGTGTTTCGGAATAATGAAGTGTTCCCAGGCACGGGGAGTACATTTTGTTGTTGTTAATGGAGAGATATGAAGTGCCTTAAATACTTTATATAGACATAAAGATAGACATGTAAACATGTTACCTAAAATATGCGAATGTGTCTTATTTACAGGTATACTTTCTGTTAGAACCTTCTACTCTAAAGTTTAAATTATTGCAAATGAGTATATAGCATATTCAAACACCTAGAATTTATTTATAATTTCATTCTAAATATTTCTATTGGATCTCCCTTATATATGTACATAAAAATGTCGATATTCGACGCTACCTCACCAGAAGTGTAGCTTACATTTCGTAACCACCTGAATTTGCTACGTTTACCTATCTCTTAACAAAAGAAATTAGGCTAAACTACAATAACTAGGTGACCTGTTTATAAACATTCAATACTAACGATACAAGCCATAAGGAAAGCCCTGTTTCCACTGGTCCACGAAATCCAACTACCCGGACCAATCACCGCTCCCAGCAAAGAGGCTGCTTACAGGTTGATGCACCGTTCTAGCAAAAGGGGGGCCTACAAGATGGTCTACCGTACCCAGTAAAAGAAATTTACTTATAGGATAATGTTCCAGGATACCGCTTACAGGATACTGCACCAAGCAAATGGGTGGCATACAGGATGATCTATTTATCACCTAGGGACCTATCACCTGATTTGAAGATATCTCCCAGTTTCCCGTAAGCTGCCCATATCAATCCTATTTTCCTGTTTAATTCTATGAGTTGGTCTAAGTATCTATAGATATGCACTTGTTCTATTTGGGTGCCATTCGTTGAATTATTTTTGGTCAGTACCAAGTTGGTTATATATTTTGCTTGTAAGGAAAATGTCGTCTGCAAACCTCAGGTTGTTCAGATACTCCCCATTGATGTTGACTCATGTTGTTCTTCATGCCACTCTTCAACAAGCGGTGAATAGTTTAGGAAGGATGGTGTCTTCTTGTCTAATACCTTCTGAGAGCTTCTGATTAGCTAATGATTCCTTATCTTACGTAACCAGCCTTAAAGCCAGGATAATAATGTCCCACAGTGCTGCCCCTACACTGCCTACACCATCACCCGAGTTCTCGGTAATCGGTAACTTTCTTGTATGATTACTGGCGCGTCTATGAATTTGAGGGGCACTTCATTAATATTACTTCGCCTTGAAGCGAAATATAGTATAGTCCATAAGTACACAATTAGGCACACGAAAACATGTATACACTTCTGTCGACCCCTTAGAACCTTCAGCGAAACGGAATTTGTAAATGTATTTTACATCAAAAATTTTAATCCGTTTTCCTCCGATTACTTAGTGGTTTAAGCCTGAAAATATTCTTTAACTTCACAAACCCAATGCTGTTTTGTTATCTCCCCCATTAGCTTAATCTTGTTCGCTAATTATATTGATTGCACAAATAGCCCTGGCTGCTCATCATCAGCCCCTCTTGTTATACCAGATCTCGATGATTAACTTATAATGAGCTTCTGGACTATTCATTAGGGGACGTTCGAATATTTTTACGCCTCGAACTCCTTCCCGTCTCCTCACAATGAACTCCTCGGCCCATTGTTGCATCCGAATAATAAAAACTGTTTCGAGCAATTCCAACCAGTCGAAAACTTTTACCTATAAATTAGTCTCCACGAAAATTTCTACTGGGCGTTGTTTTGTTGTTGTTGTGTTGTTGTTTCGGGATTAGGATTAAGGCGTCGTCGTCGGCCGAACAATACCATCATCACATAAATAGCTAGCGAACCCTTTCATTCGCAGAATTTCAAATCTCTAACCCTCACGAGGCATCACCGCCAGGATGATAATTCGAATTAGAAATTCATCTGCGAGGATGAAATTCAAATGAATCTGCCGACTGTGGATGGGGCAACAAATTAATTGATGTATATACATACGGTGTGTGTGTGTTCTTAAAAATGCTTTGCACACTGAACGGTTGGCATGGAAACTTTGTTGTTTTTCTAAATGGAAAGTAAATGAGACTGTTTCATTTGCCGGTTTTTTAGCATCTGGTATTAAAGGTGTTGCTAGAGAAATTTAAGTAAAAATTTAATTTGCTGAATTTGCTAATTGCTAATTTTTTTCGTTGGCTAGACCTTAAACCCCAACACATACAAATATGGATATCGGGGGTGCAGTTAGGAATAATTATTAATTACCATACACAAAACAGTACGGTGAGTCGTCACTGGTTAATATTCTACCGAAGGGTGTTGAACTACTCTACTCACGATATTTTAATAAATTCGTTGCTGTTTCCTTTTTGGAAATTTACATTTATATTTATTATTATTTGAAAATCCATATTACTAGAAATTGGCTAGTGTGATAATACTTGTAAATGGAATTACTTGACATGAAAATCATCATAAATTCCTCTGGTCTCTAAACCTACAAATATATGTGTGGTGGATGTCGCTATTAATTCTCATCAACTGGATATACTACGCTTATATAGGGTAAATAAGCCATTATCAGCAATAGTGTTTGATACACGTACCATTTGTTTCTGCGTTTTACCTTCACTCTATGTATACAGAAATTCGACATTAATTCGTTTAGACATCGACAATATATCCTAAGCCGCAAATAGACGAATAAAAGTTACACAAAACTTTAACATTTTTTTGTTTTGGTGAAATAAACATTTACTAATAAATTCATTTCGGTTTAAAATTAGCGACCAGAATGAAAATGAACTTTTGAATATAATCTAACAAGCTCACCATTAGAAGAAAAGTATTTTGCCCGTTTGACTACGAAGATTTTTGATGAAGAAGCTTACTTAAAACATATCTATGTCAACTTATCGATGAGTTTTAATATTTTATAAAAACAAGGATGAGAAGCGTATATATAGATATATTCCGGCGTTAAGGGGCGCCCTCGCAAATCACAGCTGCCGTGCGTCTACTGCACGTGCACACATCGAAACCATTATATAAAGATTCCTTCTATTTTTGGAAATAGTTTTTAACAGTTCAG
The DNA here is from genome assembly GCA_963576515.1 of Cryptocephalus primarius. Taxonomy (NCBI): domain Eukaryota; kingdom Metazoa; phylum Arthropoda; class Insecta; order Coleoptera; family Chrysomelidae; genus Cryptocephalus; species Cryptocephalus primarius. Next base: position 13,090,636 of record OY754940.1, on the reverse strand, counting down.
ATTAACAAGATTGTTGTAGTGCATTTTATATAAAAAACTGTTTCCAATTATTGACTGATCTTTAAAAGATACTGTAAAAATTGATTGTAAATAAAATTATATTTAAAAAAGCTATATTTGAAAAATTATATGTATTTTAATAAAATGAGTTGAATACAATGCTTGTTAAATTGACGAAAAACAATAGAATATATTTTTTCCAATTCTCAACTGACTTTAATTTAACAAAGATAACTTTTTCTTTTGTGACTTCAGTTTCTAAGTATGTCGAAATCATTAGAATGTGATTCTTTGATAGAAAATCAAAAACAAATATTTTGAAAACCGCGTTGCTACTCGTATTTTTATTTTAATTTATTTTACCACTCTTATGCTAGTTTGGGATGCATTCGATTTTTTTTTTTTTGGAATTATTTATAGCTTATTTTATATTCGTTTCGTTTTTAATTTATAAAACATTTTGGTTTTCTTAGTATTTTTGATAGTCGGACATTTTATTGTTGCTATATAGTTATAAAAATAAAATGAGTCATTCGTTTCTGTCAAAAATTTGTTTGCAAGTATATTTTGTATAAATTCTAAATGATTTGTGGTTGCTAATCATGAATTTGCAATAGTTTTTTGATATTTGAAATGGAAACTTCATTTGTAATCCAATGGGTACTAATAATTTATGAACCACTGAAAGGGTAAATACGTTGAAGCAAGTCCTGTTTTCATATCGTTGCAATAAATTTATTATGAATCGTGCAACGAGACATTTTAAATTCAAGGTGAAATAATTTTAATTTGATTTAATATGAACTAAAAATTAATTAAGGCACAAAGGGGTTACGTTGAAGCGTTATTATTTTTAATTATATATAAGCATGTTTTATGTTTATTGTTGAAACACAAGTAATCTGAAGGAAAAATCACATTACAAAGGTTTGGGATTACTTTCTAAATCATATATCAATTTTACAATTGACATTGTTGTGACATTTTATAAACAGTTTTTTTTTACTTTGTTTCATAGGAGTAAATAATTTTCAGTCCAATTTTAATATTATATTAAGTTATTATTAGATCAATTATTAGACCCCATACATATTTACATTTCATGGAAGTAATGAAAATAACTATTTTTTACCCAGCAAGTCTAGTGGAGGAGCAAAATAAATTAAGGATTGAATACTATGCAAAAAATACATTCAAAAAGTTGCTGCAATAATCGTAGAGAAGTGTTGTTATCTGGCTACAACAGGGATATGTGATTTTTTTCTGTGCATTACATGAGTTTAAAAGAAAAAGCACTAAACTTCTTTTTACTGTTTTTTAAGTAACAGTAAAAAAAGTTATAAAATATTCCAAGTACTATGAAGTTTAAGGAATCAAAAAAATCTTCAAGTTACTTAAAATAACTCTTTTTGTAATATTAAAGAACAGTATTTTTTAGTATCTATAGTAAAATCTTGTTAATGTAAACTGTTGAAAACTATCTCCAAAAATCGAAGGAATGAATAAAGATTCCTAGTTGGTTTCGATGTGTGCATGTGCAGTAGACGCACGGCAACTGTGACTTGCGAGGGCGCCCCTTAACGCCGGAATATATCTATATATACGCTTTCAATCCTTGATTTTTAAAATATTAAAACTCATCGATAAGTTGACATAAATTTGTTCAATTTTGATGGGCAATATCATAAAATCGAAGCATTTTTGCACGAGGCACGTGCTGGTAAAGTTATTTTTTTATATATTTTTTAGTTTTTGAAGAAATCTCAAAAAACTTTAAAAAACGTTGTTTTTGCGAATTTTAACCGCTTGTCGAGGGTTGCGCCGATTGAAACCCACAAATTCGGTATCCTGAGGGTCAAAAACTTATTTGCGCCCAGGTTTGATCGACAGAGGAAAAAATCGAGGATCAAGTCTCTATTCAGTGGTCTGTGAAACGTCTCGTGAATTTTACAGCTGATTTCTCGGGCATATAGATGAGCAACGTATGCAATATTCTGATGTCACGCCTTCTCACGCGTTTTGACGTATTGTATAGTTATAACGTGCAAATTATCCAGATTTTCGTCAGACACCGATACATGAGAATGTTAAAGTACAGTAACTCACTTTGATATTGAATATTTAAGAAGATCTTGCCGATGAAAGCTTGAATAATCGTAAATGAATTTGTTTAGTGAATAAAAATTATTTACTGTAGGAATGCAGGTAATGTTTCTCTCGCTTTTCGAATGCTTAATTCGTTCTTATATGCTTTATTTAACATCGGGAAACGTATGTGTGTATGAATAGAGTTTTAAGGAATGTGTGATATTTCCTCGATCGATTCTCTATTTTTCATTAATTCATGTACCAAAATGTTTTAACTTACAAAGTATTTCTAAATAGCTGCAAACAAGCAATAAACGCAATACATTTTTCATCTTTCCGATGTCGGTCTCAAAAGCTTCAGCTCATGGTATACCGCTTCAAAATTTATTTGAAGTTTATGGCGCAGTCAGGTGCTACAAGGGTCTGGTCTAGAGCATCAAATTATACATTTTGTATAAATTAGATATAACAGATATTATTTAGAAATAGGATGTGACATTTTGTCTTTTCAGTATTCTATAAATTTAAAAAAAATATAACTGGAAACAATAAGGATAAGAATTCAATCAGTGATACAGATGCTGTGAAGTCCGTTATTCTTGAGCGATTAACCATGAACGATTTGCTGATATTCTAATCCCAATAAATAAAAAAAAAGTTCCTATTATATAGCAGGTTGTCAAGTAGTTCTAATTTATTTTGTTTTCAGAAGGAAAAAGGTCATAAAGATCGATTCGCTTCCTCGGGACCTGTGGCAGCAGAAACCGGCAAAGTGGGAATGCGGTGAAAAATGTCTTGTTTATTCTCTGAAAGGCCTTATCTATTCCTTATTCCCGCTTGTAATTTCTGATAGCGATCCTTCAGTGCTTACAAGAATCACTCGGACAAAAAATAGACACACTACAAGCACCGACTAACTCCAAGATTTCCGCTGGGTCCGTTTTTTCCTTTTATTATTTGGATATATAAAGCGATTCGGAAGAAAAATGCGCGCGTTTTATCATCTCTTTTACGTTTCTCCTTTTTTTACCGAAAGTGACTTTTTTTAAAGAGCAAAATGCTTTTAGCCCTAATTGGCTAATGAATTTTTTCCCTCTGCCAGGGCATGATAACGATAAGAAAATAGGAAAAGGATGATCCTTAACGTGCCATTTTGAAAGAGCTCTCGATTTTCTACATTTTCGGCGGAATGGAAGACCATGTTGTAATACTTATGAGTACTGTCTATTGCTGAACCATACTTTTAAACAAATTCAAGGGTGTTTAAAGAAACAATAGTAACAACTACTAGGAGTACCCCAACCAGAGTTTATACGGTAAGTTGCTGTTGTGTATTCAACTTCGCATTTTTTTTTATCAAATTGGCATATTATGAACAAATCTAATTAGAAAAAAATATATATCCACCCTTACCTGTGTGTGATTTTTGTAAAGGCAGTCTTTACCCCTTCGATATTCAATATTATCTTCTGATAAGAATTAAAATATAGTTCGTCGCATTTTATTTGAGACTCGAATTGTGGTACGTGTTACCCGGACCCCGATTATAAAAGATTATAAACGAAGAAGCTAAAGAGGCTTAAAAATTGTTATCCGCTCGTTGTGACAGGGTATATATATATATATATATATATATATATATATATATATTAAATGGACGGTACGTAGAGTACTTAGACAATATCAGGGGCTTCAAGAACTTATAAACTTGGAAAGAACTTATTCTTCATTCATTGAGGAGTCGTGGTGCAAATTTAAATACATAATAACGACCTAAAATTGTCTTAACGACGGGTAAGATACGAACTGAAAGTATATTTAAAGAAATGCTGTATTAAAATAAATTCGTTTTACTCTGATCTGACTTCATTTTACTCTGACAAGTGTTCGTTTCATGATTTTTAAAATGTGGCGGCCTTAATTAAACAGATAACTTAAAATAAATCAAGAAGCAGGTTCAGATGAAAAAATAACAGTGGATATGGAGTATGACGAAGAGGAAAAATTAGGTGAGGAAGAATTGGAAAAAGTCGACGACATAGAACCTGCATCGCAATGGCTTAGAGACAATATGCAAAAAAGAGAAAAGGAGATGATGTAATTTTTTTTCATGGTATGGAAAAGATCAACGTGTCTGTGAGCATTTAAAAATTCCGGTATGGTCCAAATATCCCAGACGACCGTTCGAAACCATCTCGTAATCGGCAATAAAGCACTTAACCTTTCCCCATTAGACAAATAATTTAAAACCTTTTATTGAGGTGTCTTGTACTAAGTTTACTGTTTTGTCTCAAATAAAATGCTACGTATAATACTTGTTTTGTTTAATATACGACAGACTCAATATTGTGTATTTAGGTTACTAATGAAGGAAAATACCGGTTTAGACACCTTGTGACACTTGTTGCTGAATCAAATTTCACAAGTTAAGTTCAAACGATTTTAATAAACATTAAACCAGCTTTGTGTAACAAACAATGTAGAAAAATATTACAAAGTTACATCTCCCAGGACAATAAAAATGATCACTTCTGAGAAAAGAGAAATTGACATAATAGGTAAAGAGATTTGATCCTTATATCATATACCTCTGATATATCTGATAAATTTTATTATTATTTAATAGCTTTATATTTATAAAATATACTTTTATTATATAAAATAACCTTCGCTTATTAGCACGCTTTTATTAGATTGACCTGTACGTTAGCAATACAATAATTTAATGCCGTTATCCTGATCAGGGTAATAAGGATAAACAAAATATTAATGCCATCAACAGGCACCTTCGCCATTTCTAATAAGTCGTTGGACGTGATAAATTCTTTAATATTTAGCTAGTAAACGCAATTATAGGTGATATTGAGTCAGTTTTGTAAAAACTTCTCAGTGTCACCTTAAAACCCTATTACTGTTAATAACTTAACAGCAATAGTTGAGGTTAACTGTTAATGTTCAACGTTAATGTTAACTGTAAATAAATAGTTTACAGTTATTCACTTCATTAGTCGATCGTGAAGTACGAAGGAGAGGGAAAGGACACTTATACACGAATTATATTATAGTCGAGCCGCGATATATACGATCGTGCTGTTATGTTTTTTCCAGACGTTCCCTAAATTCACTGTGTAAGATTGAAAGGAGACAATAAATAGACATCTTTAGGACCTTCATTAAACTTCTTAGTTAAAATTAGAAGGGCTAGTCTGGGAAGTTTTAAATACGAATGCAAGGGGAGCATTTAGGGTTCCTATAATGTGAAGGAATGCTTTGTTCACCAAGTGTCTAGTTATGGCAATGGTGATCCTTGAGAGCTCCTGAGTTGCCTGCAGTGGCAAACCTCTGAGCAACCTAGCCCGCAACCCCCTGAGAAGGATAACCACGGAGTGATCCTCTCCTAAGCTTTTAGAAACGCAATCACAGCCACAGTTACATTAAAAGTTATGAGTTTTTACTCGTAATTCTTTGTCGACATGTCAAAGCAATTGCGATTCAGTGACATTAATAGATTTAAATTCGAACTGAGAGTAAATATTTTGTTGTGGATTGGTTAGGACTTAGTAAGATTTGTATATATTTGTGACTCTTATGTGAATTTATGTATAATGATTTATGTATAGAGGTTTTTGGGATTACTTAACGCCTTGTCTATTTATTCCAGTTACCAAACGAATCTTATGATTCAGCGGGACATCGATCAAGTTGGTGTGGCAATTGTTTAGCCATATGATACCCGCAAGGTGTCTGATGAAACACTACATATCGTTCCACGCAGGTTTTGAATAATATTACTTCGACTTCTTATTTTGGCAGCGGTTTTCTGAAGATATTTCCTATATGAAAGGGTGCGGTCAATGATGACTAATATACTTCGGGTCCTTGCTAAGATAAAGATTATTTCCATTAAATTGTACACTGTGCTCTATGTTTGCTTGCTTGTGGTTCCTATGAAATGCACACACTTCAGTTTTACGAACAGTGGGGTTAATCGCGATTATTCAGGGTAAGAGCTAAGAGCGACTAGATTTTCTATAAGGGTTGTCTCCGCCTGTGCGAGATCTTTGTGCATCTCGTACAAAGAGATATCGTCAGCTTAGCAAGATTTTGCCAACCTGCTGTTGACAAGTTAGTCGGTATATAGGTTGATTCGTAGGGGAGATAGGACAAAGTCCTGTGGTAAAGTATTACTTAATTTTATTTCATTGGTCTCGTTTTCCCGCAGGTAGCATGAGAATGCCTGTTGTTTATTACGCTTTTATGAAGAGTTGCAGTTTTGTGATATTAAACTGGTTTTAGTAATCTTTATATAATTCGTTATCTCCAATTCATATGAAGCAGTTAGGTTTACAAACGCAACATATGTTTTCAATTTTACTTTGATACCAGCCTCTATCAGAATTGTTTGAGCCCCCTGGTGGTGCCTAAACCTGCTTGTTCTTTTGGAATTTTTCCCAAAACAAAACCGCTTGTTTTATTATAAATCAGTCATTCCACGAGTATTTACGTAGAGCTTATCAGTAAATCAGCTCGTAATCTGCAATAAAATTGCCACCATTATTTTCTTTTAAGCTCGTTATGCAATGGTCCCTTATCTAACGAGAAGAAACTGGCCAGCCATTTTTTTAAATATTACCTCGATTTGACCAATATGCAGGAAGTATATCGTCCAAGTCAGGTGGTTTACTCTGCTTAGTTTGTCCACTGCCACATTCAGTTCAGTTAAAGTAAATGATACGGAGAAATTGGATTTATTCTGGAGGTACGTTGTATACCACGAGATGATCTAGAAATTTCAATTCTTTCATATTTTTCTTCCGCTTTCGTTTCCCTTGCTTTAGCTCTTCATGTTTTCTTCCTTATGACATTTTACTTTTCCTGTCTTCTGCTTACTTTTAGGTTCACTTCTTTTATTAGTAGGACGCCTTCTCCAATATGTTGAAGGTTAAAAAATCGTCTTCCATACTTTTGTGTTTGTTTTTTGAGATTTAATCGTTTAGAATGAACAGTGCGGTACACGTTATATTTGATTATCTCAATGATCGCATGTTATATATTTTTGGAAATTTTTTGAACACTTTTTCATCTTGGTTAGAAAAATAACGACTAGTGGGATGTGGCCTGATTCCAAATCTACGCCGGGGTAGGCCTTCACTAGCTAAAATCACCTCGTTAATAAATAATGAGCAAATCCAAAAGTACTTAGGACAACTATTGAAGCTATGTGTTTCCCAGTAGCAGAATATGCATTGTCTAGTGTGGATTAGATCAAAACAGGCAAACAGATTACCGCATCCTTAAATGATACATGCAATATAGTCATATATTGTATGAAATCTACTCTTTTACCCTATTTATATCGAGTAAGATCGTAAATATACATAAAACGATAAACACTTTTCCAGTTTAAAGTACCTCTGAGAATAATTTGGCTCAAATCCAGAAGACGTTTTATAAAAGCTGGCAACGTATAATCACCAGCAACCTAATTTATACACCAAAAACCTTCACAAGGAATATAGTCTGCAATTGATAAAATCCGCCTGGTGAAATGGGGCGTATTAACTAATAATGACATGTTTGGTTAGAATAAGGAAACGCAGGATATAGCACACCTATGATCACTATGAGCACTCTTGCAAGAGTGCATTATCAAAATCCTTATTGATACTATATCAGTAGGGGTAGCTACTTATGAATGTGTTTGATTGGCCTTGCGAACAGCTTACGTTGCCTTAATGAGTAAAGTCCTTTGAGATTTGAAATGCCCAAAGCAATACGAAGGGAGATATTTGCTGGTATTAGTTTTCATTCAATGCACTAATTAGCTTTGGTAAATTGATTAGTGATTGTGATCAAATTAAAATTCAAAAATCCCAAAAATCAAATATTGTCGTATGGAAAATTTTACCTCCCTCTTATCTGTTGAGCTTTAAAGGTATTATTTCACTAAATTCTGTGTTACAGTCATAATACTTAATTTTTATATGAAGACAAAAAATATTGCAATACGTATGTGAATAACCTACTAATCTCGAAATTATTGCTTTCGGGACCAATCCAGTGTCAGCTACCACTTCCAGTGATGCACTCCAGACTAATAAACTGTATTGTAGCGTATCAGAAGTATTCTCGTTCGGAGCGTCGTCGAATCGCCCCAAAATCGTTTTATAGATCCTGCTCTAAAAACTTTAGAGGAGCTCACCTGAGTGAGAAAGAAGGGGACATACTCAACCCCCGCTTTCGATCACGATATTCATTAAACTTTGGGAATAGACGTGGCATGAAGTTAAAATCAAGAAGTGAAGGGGAAAGAGATGGAAGTTTTGCTCGAATGAAAGAGTGGTAACTCCTAAGTCCTCAGGAATTTCGGGAGTCCTCTTTTCAATGGAAATATCGTGGCCCAGGTTGTCCCAACCGTCGACTTGATTGATGCCCCTTTTTTGAATAATAATAATACGTTAACGGGGTGAATGTCAATTTCTTATTTACGACGAGGGATGGCAAGTGTTTATGATGGAAAGTGAAGCATAAATGGGGCGGAAATTAATACCACTGAGGCCGTAAGAGGTAAAATTATAATCGACAAGTTTAATCTTAGATACGGGCTCGCGGGTCTTTATGTGACATTTAAAGATACTCTTTGGAATAATATCAGTATACGTTTAAATTTCCGTAAGATACAGAAAACACATACTAACGACCATATATGTGAAATAGTGACTAAATTAGGAAAAGCTAATATGGAAAGGCGGTTGGAGGAAAAAGTCAATCGAAATTAATGATTTAGATAAAACTCTTACAAATCGTAAAATCTACTCATAAAGAAATACATACTTTGAATAAAATACGGAATAGTATTACTCAAGATGACGATTTACTACACGTCGGTGGTAACACATTGTGGAAGTGCCTATAGAAAATAAGTTTATCGTGGGAGAAATGTAATAAAAGGCATTTACTTCTTGCAAAAGGTTACACTATTTGTTGGAGGAGGGAATATTTCTGAAAAATTAAAAGATTTCGAACAGAGAGCAGAACTATTTATTACTAAGAGAAAACGTGGTTTAATGAAGCGCACACTATCTGAAAATATAGGGTTGATATTATAGGGGACAAATTCACGACAGGCTCTTATGCAAAAATTTTCTACTAGCTTCAACTCACTTGGGAGAAAAGGCATATTGGTGGTAAAACTGGTTCTAATAAACGATTTATTAGAATCTACCTAAAGAAGCATCAAAAATTAGCGCTGCGGACATATTTGAGAAATATTCGGGTGAGATACCACCAAACTCGGTGTAGTAATGGGTAACGCAAGTTAACGTTTGCGATAATTAGAAAAATTACCAATTATGGCGTGGGAAGTGATGACACAATCTACTGGTTAAAAGCGACAAAGATCACAACAAAACAAATAACCAAAAAATACGTTTTACAAAGAAATACGTAATTGCCGAAATGGCATATCCCCATACTATTACCAACGGAACGCTATAGAACTAGTATAGGCACAAGTGAGAATGAACACTACATTCAAATGAGAAGAAGTATGGAAACTTTTATATGAAGCTTTACGTTACGTCCTCATTTTTTGAACTTCGTAAACTACCGTACTGATTTAATTTCCATACGAAAATTGCATTTTCCGGACGAAATTCGAGATTATTTAATATCTTTGAAACCACTGAATCAATTTCATTCAAATTTTGACTGTGCTAAAGTTGTAATATTATCCGTGGAATTCGTAAAATCAACAAACTACTTCAATTACTTTTAGAGTTACCAACTTGTACCTTCAGTTGCAGTTTTAGATTAAATGTAATGGGTTTCAACGCGGCGAGCTGGCGCCGTCTCCCTAAAATTTTTCCTCGACACGTGCGTTAACGTAACAAAATGATTAGTAAGGGGAACTACGGTTGACTTTGATAGTTAAGTTTAAGGGGCTAGAGTACGCAGAAAAGTGTTTGTCGGAAACCGCCCAAAGATAAAGTAGATTAACTTTCATTGGTTGATTAGCCGAAAATGGAAATTTGAAGAGAAGCAGAAAAACTAGGAAGGTAGGGAAGAGAAGTCTGGTCCGAGGCGTGAAAGCGACCGGACCTCCAGGTTTGGCTGAAAAAGAAAAAGTTGAAGAATCATGAGCAAGAAGGGTGGGCAGCTTAACTGAGCTGGCCCTCTGACTGTGAATTTAGCCTAGAAGGTAAAGTGTTTTTTGTGCGCCTGGACCGAGCGAGGTTGTGCGAGCGATCAGCATGGAGGTGAGAAAAAGCTTCGAAAGTACGGAAGAGAAGACTGCAGCTGCTAAGGGCGGCGTGAGAAGCGTGACGACGGACGGGTACGAGAGGAACTTCTTCGCCTCGTGAGAGGCACGGACCGTGTTTTCCCTTCAACTTGAACTTCAGTCGAATGGCAGGAAGGAGCCTCTTCATAGCGAGCCTGGTGTGCCGCGTGTGTGACGAATTAATTCGGCATTAAGCTATGAACAAACGTAATAAGTCGACTTATTGAAACATTAAAAGAGGCCTCTTAACTTTACTATTGAGCACCATTGATCTGTTGTGGGGAACAAATATTTTTTGCGCTTTATATTGTCACGAACACGAGACTTCGACGACCACAAATAAAAACCAAAGATTTAAGACACGGCCGGAGGCCACGGTCAGTTCGTGTGAAGTACGGCAAAAGAAAGCGAGAGTGTTTAACAAAACAAAGTATAAGCAAAACAAAAACCGAACATAAATAGAAGGAGGAAGTTAGTAGAGAGGACCAGTGAGGTCCCGACGTACGAGCTTGGACAAGTGCTGTCCAAGGGGCCGCCCGGAAGAGGGCCGTCCCTGAAGGGACCAGCCGGATGGCCGGTCGAAGAGGGAGAGCAGAAAGAGCCCCGAGCGGAGACTGTGCTGGTTCGTCGAAGTCTCCAGAACCCCAGCCGGACGCCCGAAGAAGAGCCTTCCAACCACCCTGTCAAGAGGCCCTCCGTTATGGAACCCCGAAAGTCCGAACGACCGGCAGCCCTGTAAGTTACCTTCCTTACCTCTCGCGCTCCAGCCTTTTGGGATTCGCTGTGCCCCCCATCTTTCTTATTGTGATTTATTTTCGTTTTTGTGCCGACCTGACCCATTTTTTGATTCACCGGTTGTGGGGAATAAAGCCTTTTTTCTCTGTTTTGTTTTAACCTGTTTTCGTCAATAGCAAGCTCTACCCCCGCAGCTACCAACCCCTTACCTCACGCAGCCGTGACCCAGGGAAAGACGTCCCGGCTCGTGACAATATTTGTCTTGTTATTATATGCGTCAAATCTGACTTGGCATTGATTATTTTGTGTTAATCCCAAATTCCGGTAATACAATCAAGTGAACTTAAATTTACGTTATTTATTTTTCCACTGCTGGCCTAGCATTTTTTAAAAACCGGTATTTTATGTCTTATCAGTTCTCTAAGGTACTTAGATCAAGGTACTTAGATTACAAACTTAGATCGCATTATCGTTGGGAAAATGGAATCAATTTTTTTATACTAAGTGGCGAAAATCCAGATTGCGATTATGATGGTTATATGTAATTATTTAGTTACAGTGTAGTGATAACTCGCTCTTATTAGGCATTTTTTTATTAATTTATTTATTTATTTTACACCTATTTGTTATATTGCAATTAAGAGTATCGACGGATTGCCATTAGGGAAAATTTTAGTCACACCCGTTTCTAACTGTTAGTTCTAAGCGTGAATTAGATGGGAAAAAATTTTTTTCTTAACTAATTAAAGCTGTAATTTATCCTGTAAGTAAAATTCATATTTTGAATTTTATCAAGAATATCAAAATTTTATCTAACAATAGCGTTCGTTTTTAGACCCATTCCTCGTCCTTTCGTGTTTACACAGTCCAAAACCCTTGAATGGATATTATAGCAAGAGATGAACACATTGTCGGCATATCAAATACTATCGATTAGTTGACCATTGTATCTTCACTCCAAGATCTTTACCATGCAAACCCTGTTGAAAAATTATATCCGAGTATATGTTAAATAATAGCAGTGATATAATGCATCCCTTATTGAATGTAATATTCGTTGGTTACTCTTCCATCGACTCGAGCGTCTACTTGTGCTTCCAATACAAGTTATCTATGATACGTAGGTCTCTACCAACAATTTCAGAGGTTCTTAATATATTGTAACGGATTCTCCCTTACTTATCGCCTATCGAACTCCTGGAGTATTCTCGATGACTCTACGGACAAGCCGGCGCCGGCCGGTTCTGAGAATTGCTTGTTTGTTCTAGCAAAATTTCGAAGAAATACCTTTAGAATATAAAAGGGCTACCGAGAGATAAGCGAGTGAGTCGAACAGATGTTCCTGTGAGCGAAGCCGACCTCCGTCATAAAATCGCGCTCGAAAATTAAATTTACCTTTAAATGAATTAGAATAAGTCTTCATAGTGTTAATGTTAGTTAAATAAATTACAATTAATTAGTCATAGTTAGTGTTATTAATTATCAAGAACCCACGAACGTAACAATATTCAAAACTGTCCCATGCTGAACCCTACCAAAACCTTTCCCAAAATCGATGACAGCTACATAAACGTGTTTTCGGTGGTCTCGATATCTTTGGAGAAGTATATTTATGATAAATAGGGCATCACACGTGTCAAGTGCAATTCTAAAGCCAAACTGGATTCACTTATATTCCCTTCGCATCTACTCATTCCTCCATGCACTCTGCAAAGAAAAACCTTTAATGTGTGGTGCAATAGCAGTGGATGCTTGACTATTGAACATTTTAAACAATTCGAAATTTCTCTTCAAACAAATTTTAGCCAACAACTAGTATAACATATTAAGGATTGAACGTCAAGACTAGAGAGTTCTCAGACCATTCGTCATGTGAAACGCCCTCTAATGAAAATCTTTTGCATAAAATTCAATAGTGAACCTCCGCAGCCCACGGGTTACCTGTTTAGTGATATATTTTAATTTCAATTTATGTTGCCTGAAGAATATGGAAAACTTCACCATTAGTACATGTTCCTTGTGTAAAGAAGATGCTTATTGCAGGACTAGAATACAAAAGTCCTTACTATTCTTTCTGGATAGTCGCTTTAATGAATTTCGAATTATTGTTTTAAGAACCATAATTTAATTTAATTTACAATAAAAACTGCTAGTGTAACGAATTACTTAATTAATTAATTAACGATTAGTTGGTGATAATTACCAACCACATTTTTCAGTGTACTATTTTGCTCAGTTGCACCTTTTGCGACTTTTTCTGAAAAATGATTTATACTATTAATATGGCGTCGTAATCTGGAACCGTATAAGACATCATAAAGCACAATATTAAAATTTTTAATGCAATTCTCTCGGGCCACCACGTGCTTCCCACACCGCAAGAAAAAATCTTATTTTTTATTAAATGATAAACAGAGCCCTTGAGAAAGAAAAATGTCGAACATTAAGAACTCAATAATGTTTTCTTTATGAGCAGGAACATAAATAAAACTCGATAAAGCGAGATCAGACCAATATTTCTGAGATAACAATAAATCGGACAGATCCATAAATCGCATCGGTGCCGGCAAAAGAAGAAGTTTCCAAAAATTAAAAAGAAACAGGAGATCCGAGCTAACTAAGCTTCGGTAATCAATAAAATCCACGCTTGTAAAGTTTGAAGCAAAACGTCGTGGAAGACGTAGAACGGAAAAGAAGAGAGGGAAAAGGGGAACCGATGGAGAGAAAACAATTATATAACTATGGGGCTAATACAAAAGTTATTGGAACGTCAAATATGAATTGAATTCGTATGCCTCGTTTTCCTTTTCAATGGAAATCGATTTTCTCTCGATAATTCGCGCCGCACTGCCACCTTATTAATTATTAATTAAAACGGGGCCTTGGCGATATTTTATTTTTTCCTTCTCTCTCTCTCTCTCCCTCTTTCATCATTTGCCGTAGGCGAAGCTCCCTTTGTGAATCTACACCACGTCAATAATTCCCTCAAAGGAATTTTTCACAACGCTTGTAAATTGGCTTTGTCCAATAAATACATTTACCGCGTTGTAAATGAAATAATTTTTTGATAGGTAGGATAACCCCTCGTATTGTATGTGAATAATATAAATGGGATCACGTAATGCAGAGATTGCATATTATTAATTAAACAATTTATAGCTGTTAAAAGCAATTTTGTTTCGAGTTGTTTAAAAGTACTTTAGATGAATAATTTTACAAGCCATTATGTAAATTGAAAACCGGGCTACATTGTAATAGAACGTCAAATTTTGTAAACATTTTGTAATATGTTTGTTGCATTTCAATCAATACATGCGGATATGAAAGTTGGATAGCGAAATTAATTTTATATATTTATATGTATGCGTATTTGTGTTTGTTTTCGGACTATCCTGCTAACTGTTGAATTATGATACGTATGTACCTGTTTCAAGTAATTATGTGCATAATTTATTTTTAGAATTACCATAAATTCGTATTAGCAAATTTAATTTATTGTTATTGCTGCCTCATTTCCATATATTCTAACGTTGATCGGATCATTAACAATATGTACGTTTTTCCATCTCATCTGATTATTTCGCATTCACAGATAGATACATTAAAACGATCAGAAATCACTTAACGAGTTTATCGAAACGCGGTCATAAATTAACACCATATATATATTGTAATTAAGATGTGATAGTCACGAATAGATCTTTGCTACCGGATTCGTTAATATTCTTCATTAAGATATGAAACGTTAGGTGTTAAAGAAAAAATCTTTTTAGCAGTCCGTAGACATTTCTTTTATGAAGAGTCGGTTTTTTTATAATCGGGTATATTCTGTGAGTAAATTGGTATGTTTGTTTTAATTTATAAGTAACGGTTACTGAAACGAGGTTAGCTACCATGTATTATGTTACCGGTAATAACCACACACGTTTGCAGCTTACAAATTGTAATTAAAATAAGAAATAACGCCCGCCCGGTCGGGTCCTGGTCAGGATGACCTGACCGGGTCCACGCCAGTAATGCCCGGTCTGGTCCACGTCAGGTCGTCCTGATCAGGACCCGACGGCACCTCTGCGTTACAGTCCTTGCCGAGTGCTAGACGAGCAATCCCGGCCGGGTCCTGGTCGGGTACAGGAAATAATTTCTTGTCGGGATTACAATATACGACACGTTTAGTTTTTGCTTGATGATCTACGATGTTATTGTATTTAATAACACGGCAAATTGTCGTTCGTGGTCATTTAGTTAATTCAACTACCATCTGTATAATGGAATTCAAAGAGTTTTGCGGTGAGTCTCCTTTTAAACAAACTTAAGTATTTAAAATTATACCCTGTGTTTGAGCGTATAAGTCATTCTGCGAAAATTCCCAAATTTGTACCTCATTTGTTTCTGTAGCATTATTTGTATTGTGTATAATATTTATATCATTGCCATTATTAATTTCGTCCACGTGGAAAGGTCTCCAAAAAGCCATTTTAAAATAATAATTGCAATTTTGCCTACACACACCACTGAAGTCTAGTGACGACTAAAAATGAACACGTGCTCGGCGCTCAAATTTAATGGCTGTAGTGGACCTGCTCTAATACACGATGATATTAAGAAATTCATATATAGGCATGTATTGTAGCAACTAATACTTTTCTGCGCCGAATATGCGGGGGAAATTTAAACGGTACCTACGTTACAAGAGTATTCTGCTTTTGTATACGGTAACAAACGTAATTTTAAATGCGCTCGGTGTAAAGTCGGTTAATTTGTTTGGTCTTTAACTGGACCAACTCTTACAGGAAGGACCATCTGTGTTATTTCATCTATATTCCATATATGTATTTGCATTTGTCTGTTTGGTCTTTAACTGGACCAACTCTTACAGGAAGGACCATACGTGTTATTTCATCTATATTCCATATATGTATTTGCATCCCCATTTCTTTTTGGTTAAAATGTGCTTTCAATCAATCCAATTTTGATTGAATGTCTTCTGTTTAGCAGATTGTGTTATCCGAGTTTTTTTCAGTTCATTTTTTTTTTTTTTTCAGTAAATTATAGAAACTGCAATTCGTCATTTCATTTGAGCGAACGATAAAGTTGTTAGTGGTAAACAACATTGTAATAAATTATAGTCGTCGTGTAAGCCGGCCAGTTACTTTCAGTATATATAATTTTTTATCATCAACCTTCACGCTGAATAAGATCGAACCGTTAACCGATAATTAGAAAGAGTTTATTGGACAATACACCGATATAAAACATACCGTCTAATGGCGTGGAAAAAAGGCTAATAAATATTCACGTAAACTTCGCCATTAATCAAGAACGCAATTTAATTCTTCGCATTACATTAATAGCCAGTTTTGTTGGCTTATGAGAATATATCGTCGTTGTTCCAACATAGAAGAGATTCTGCAAAGAGATACATGTAGTATTATTACCATTATTGTCTATGTAAGTCTATTTAATTGTAGTTTTTATAATAACTTGGTGTTGGATAATATCGTCTTTCCGTGTGCCAAGGAGGGGAGTTTAAACGTAATAGGTTCACGTTACGTGGAATTAATTAAATCCCTTATCGTCTTGAATTTAGTCCAAAACAGCCCCGCGGCATTAATTCAACAAATTCGATATTAAAAATCCTCCACGTTAGGTATTCCTAATGTAATTTAATCCTTGGATGTAAATCAGGATATTGGAAATCGGGCTCTTTCTCTATTCAAATCGCGCACTTCCGGCTCCATAACGTCATCCCTCGATATTTCTCACATTACTTTCGAATTCCATTCCGGTAGAACTTTCTTAAGCACAGATAGTTTATGTAAAAGTTCTTAAATCGGGAATAAGTTTAAAAAGTGTGAAATCTTTATCGTGTCTCATATTTCAGAAGGTATCATTGATAAAATTTTAAAAAATGTAATAAATTACAACTGTCCGAAATATTAAAACGTTCACTTGCATGATTCAATAACCGGAATGTTTTCTCACCATTGAAATATTATGCCATAGAAGTCCCCGGAAGAAAACTAGATTCAAGGGGAATAGGAAAATGGAGAATTGCAGGTAGAGAATTATCTACAGAAATTCAGCTTTTCAGCAATGCAGTAAGTCGATATATAAGAAAGTGGAAGACTATAGAATATTAAAAAAAATGGAAGGGGCGTTATCGAGGCTCAATGGAGTTGGCACTTAACGTGAAATGTCTGGCAGCGAATGGTCTTCTGCGTAAGTATTAAGTGACTGAATGGACGCTTGATCCTCGATTTTTTCCTCCTTCGATCAAACCTAGGTGCAAATATGCCTTCGGCCCTCGGGATTATGAATTTGTAGGTTTCAATTGGCGCAACTCCTGGCAAGGGGTTGAAATTCGCGAAAAACCGACATTTTTTTAGTTTCTTGCGATTTTCTCAAAAACTACAAAAGGTAGCAAGAAAATAACTTGACCAGCGTGTTCCTCGTGCAAAAATGCTTCGACTGCATGATATCGATGATCTAAATTAAACGAATTTATGTCAACTCATCGATGAGTTTTAATATTTTATAAAACCAAGGGTGGGAAGCGTAGATATAGATATACTCCGGCGGTAAGAGGCGCCCTCTCAAGTCACAGCTGCCGTGCGCCTGCTTCACGTGCACACATCTAAACCAACATATAAACATTTTTTCGATTTTTGGAAATAGTTTTTAACAGATGATATTAACAAGATGCTACTATGGATACTAAATAATCCACGTATAATTTTGACTTCATTTCTTAGAAATAATTAATTTTCAGTTCAATTTTATATTAAATTATTATTAGATCAAGTAGATCCCCGTACATATTTATTCATAGAAGTAATGGAAACAGTTGTATTTTTACCCAGTAAGTTTAATGGAAGAGCAAATTAAATTATGGCTCAAATACTGGCTCAAAAATTTGCTGCAATAATCGTAGAGAAGTGTTGTTATCTGGCTACGTGAGGGCTATGTGATTTTTTCCATGTATCACATGAGTTTAAAAGAAAGGGTACTGAACCTCTTTTGACTGTAAAATGCTTAAAATTTAGTGTCATTGAAATTTTGTTGACGGATTTTTTTTTAGTAACAGTAAAAAAGTTATAAAATAATCAAAACAATATGAAGTTTAAGTAATCAAAAAATCTTGAAATTACCTAAAATAAACTTTTTCTATATTAAAAAACGGCATTTTTTAGTATTTGTAGTAGAACCTTGTTAATATGAACTGTTAAAGCTATTTCCAAAAATAGAAGGCATTTTTATATGTTTGTTTCGATGTGTGCACGTGCAGTAGAAGGCACACCTTACCGCCGGAGTATAACTATATGTACACTCCCCTCCTTGGTTTTATAAAATATTAAAACTCATTGATAAGTTTACATAAATTTGTTCAATGTAGATGATCAATATTATGAAATCGAAGCATTATTGGACGAAGAATACGCTGGTCAAGTTATTTTTTTATATCTTTTTCAGTTTTTGAGAAAATTGCACAAAACTAGAAGATTGCTCGTTTTTTTGCGAATTTCAACCCTTTGCTGGGGGTTGCGCCGACTGAAATTACAAATTCCAAATCCTGAACGACAAAAGGTAGGAAACGCCATTGACAGAGTCAATCGTTTAAGGCAAAAATGGCGCATACCTTAAACTGTCACTATCACGTAATTGTCAAACTCAGACAGCAACAGCAGGGTCGGCGTTCCAAGGGCTGAAGCAGGAAATTTAGAAGTGGTTCATACAGATAACGCAGGGGTCTAGCGTTGCTCATCACATGGACGAAATTAGCTGCTTGGCCAACAAGGCGTCCTTCGGATTCTTGGGACACTAAACACTTCTCTTGCTGTTGGATACAATTTCTTCCCTTACCACCCCCTATGACTTTAACATTATCCCAAATTAAAGCATAACCCATCAGTCTCAAAGCCACCATGTGAGTCAAACACTTCGTTTGGCCCGAGGCCCTAGCATGACTAACGCTATGCCACGAGCCCAACTCCTGACGTCTGGTCATGCAGCGAACTTAAAAACTAAGCCAAGACGCCAACAGTTTTTTAAAATTCCTATTTTTCGATCAATAAACGAT
This sequence comes from Cryptocephalus primarius, assembly GCA_963576515.1. Lineage (NCBI taxonomy): Eukaryota > Metazoa > Arthropoda > Insecta > Coleoptera > Chrysomelidae > Cryptocephalus > Cryptocephalus primarius. The sequence continues at coordinate 13,071,455 of OY754940.1, read as the reverse complement.
CTCTGACCCTCTGTTAGCCAATAGGGTGTGTCTTAGCCCACGACCCATAAGTAGCTGTTTTTGTTCGCGATCGGGTCTAAATTCTTTAGTGCCGAATTAGTTATTCTTACAATAAACAAACCTATTAAAACCCTATTGGGATAAAGATATCTCTGGTCCGCACTGTTTGTTTTCAGACTTAAAATTTTCAAGATAAATGTTTGTGTTATATTAAACTATAGTGTCAAAGTGACAAAAAACGGATCAGTAAGACTGAAGTTATTAAAGATATCTTGAATCTGGTTATTTACTAAGCTATAATTTATTTAAAATTTTGTGAGTCAGAAATAAAGATAATTGCAAGACTGTGAACAAATAGAACCGTAACACTTTGCTGTTAGAAAATGGACATTGAAAAGCACGTTGAATGGCAAAATCTGAAACGGCGAGAAGCCTAGATCGATAGAATTAACATCAACCATTACATAAACCAGCCGATTCCCTAAATCATATTGCATTAAACTATCGCTTCGCTTCCTGAATATTAACTAACAATAAGATTTTTGCTTCCGCCTCACTAGATTTCGCTTAAGACAACTTAAACCCCCCCGCAAACAATTCCCAAATTCTCCCTTCCTGCATCCATTTCTCTCTCTCTCTCTCCCTCTCTCTCTCTTTCTCCATTTCCTCCTTCCATCCCCTTAAGACCCTTCGACTGTAACCGGCATGGAGATCTCCTTAGCCGTCCACGAGCATCCCGAGGAATGCTCACTTCGGGCTTTGTTTGTGTTATCACAACTGCTAACTCATTACCGCGGTTGTTGTCAGTTAATTACGCGGCCTAACTGCAGTGTGATATGCAGAGATTATTAATACACATCGGAGACCGGGAGTCGAGAGCGGGTGGGATTGAATGAAAGGAGATTTTGCGAGCAAAGTAAGGATAAAGTAGTAAAGTAGTCTGTCGAGATACTGAAACTTCTTTACGAACGATTTCGAAAGACAATTGAATTTGTTTTCGGGGCTCTCCGAGTAGTCTCGAAAGATCTTTAGCGCAGAAAGTTAACCGAGTAAGGGTGCGTGAGGTGCTTCGGAATGCGTTTAAAAAAGAGTGCAGACCAAAGTTGATGGAAAAACCCCTCAAACAAAAAGTCCTCTGGATATTCGACCACGCGCCGAATACCAATTCGAAGGAGAGGGCGTGTGTGTGTAGAATTAAGGGACGAAAAGAAGAGAGAAGGGTTCAAATGGGACGAGATGAGAGCTCCTATTAATCCTAGACGAAATGTCTCTTTCCTACTGAATTTTTTCTCGCTTTCGGATACGAATTGTTTTGCCTCTTTTTCCTGCTGACTGTATGGAAATCACGAAACCCATCCAAGGCACTGCTAGAGAGAGAGAGAGCTTTGGAATTTAAAACGGTTTAAAATTGGTTACAGGAAATGTTTATTTTTAAACTGAGACTAAAATATATAGTACCTATAAATTCTGCATGCAAAACTGAAATTTCCCAAAGGTTAAGTAAAGCAAAAGAAAGTTCGGTCCAGACGTCTCATGAATTTGGTATTACATTCGATTTTCTACTAGAATCACATTGCAAATGAATATTCATTCTCCGATAATTTTATTCGTTTTTCATCGTACAAAACGGTAGATTATATGTACAAGTTTTATTTTATAACGAATGTTCAGACGTGGAAACCCTCTGTATATTCCAATTTTATTTTTTCAGTACCATTCAATCGTGTCCTTCACTCCATGTATCGTGTTAATGAATTCATCACTGGCGCAAATGGCTTTTTTGATAAACCCATCTGGTTTACGTGCCCTCCGAATCAAATTCAAATACCATAGTTTTATCGGAATAGGTACTTTAACCTCTTAACAATTTTGTATGATACTTTTATACTCATGAAAAATTTTTAAGAGCTTTCCGGGCCCGATAATAAAACACAGACCATCTGGTGAAGCTTTTGGGGCTTTTCAAATATTTAATATACCGTATACGATTTTCGTTTCCCGCCACGAGGTAACCGCGCTATTTTTTTATTATGATCTGTAGACTGTCTCTCTGTTTCTATCTCCCTGTATGTGTGTCTTGTTCTGTCTCTCTTATTCTCGTGCCCTCCATCTCCTTCTCTAAATTCGAAATATTGTCGAGAAGCGCGCTTTCCAATTGGCTGCCCACATGAATTATAGCATAAGGCGATTCCCCTTGAATTATTGTTGTCAGCAAATTTTGGATTATCGAATTCTCAGTGACGGCTTCCCTTGTAAATGTTACCAGAATCGATTTTGCGAAATCTATTACATTTATTACAGGGCAGCAGGGGTAGGTTATTATAACTGGGATAATTGAAAAAGTGGAAGTCAAACGGGTTTGATCAAAATTATTGAGCATTATTGCGATAAGCTTCGGTCTAGATTTCGAAACGAAAGAAGGGACTTGATCGAAACATATATTGTTCTATACCCAACCAAACTGGACTACATAACATAATATTTCTCCTTAAAACATTTTCTGTTATCCTCTTAAAGGTTCTTAATTTTAAGAGAACTTAATTATTGCTCGGTATATGTGGTCACAAATGATTTTAAATGAATGAATAAGAGCCAATTTCATTATATGCAGTATGAGCAAAATGATAAATAACGGCGAAAATATACACGTTCAAATAAAACATCTCTAGTAAAGAAAATTGTGCTGAATTTTATTTTGAATTTCCATGTTTGTTTTTTTTTGGCTTCTTCTTCTTGTATTTACTAAAACAGATAAAAAGTTAAAATGACAACCGAAAAACATGTCTGGTCGACATTAACCTAGCATGAAATCTGTTTAACATAAAATTAGGCTACTTTACAATTGGTTTTTAATTATAGGTAATTCTCTTGAAGATGGTAGCAGATATTTCTCCCGAAATATACAAAAAAGGAACAAGTAAGGTGTTTTCTCATGTAGTTAGGGAATTTCAGTCTTCAGGAAGACTGACTGACAAACTAATGATCGACTAAGGTGCTACGGCCTTGAAACTGCGCTAAAATTATTTTGATTTTTTTACATGTTCTAATATAAAAGAGAAAGAAAATCCCAAATAAACAATGGAGACTTCGCATTGAAGAAACAACGATTTCGCATTTCGAGCTGAGTGGGGGGCGCAAGTATTCCGTTTTATGCTGCTTGAAGCCCCACCACTCGCGCGTTACGCGCAATGTTCGAGGCTATTTTTCGCGCTTTTCTCCAAATGTATATGAAAATAGGAGATGGTCGAGTTGTAGGTTTTAATGTCCTCTTTCAAAAACCGTTTGAACAATTAAAATCGGCCCATCTCAGTTAATATTCCGAATTTTTCAAGATTTCAGTGTATATTGTTATTAAAGTAATTGTGCAAGAACTAATCATCTGACAGCATCCAACTTTTGGATGCTTAAAGTAGACATAATAGCCTAACATTTCAACTAAAATTAGTATTTCCACTTTAAACTGGGGAAATCTGTGAATTTTTAAATAATGGCCCATTTTAACAGTTTTCTCGATGAAAAATGCTCCCATCATCTTTTGAAAACGCTCATTTTGAAAGTCTTTTAAGTCTCTACAAATCGTCTGTACAAAATATTGCATTTCCGTCAATAATTTTCACGCTATGGGGAAAAAACGGAAAAACGACCCATTATTTTTTTAATTTTTACTGTTTAAAAAAAATTCAAAAGTTCAGATTTGTCTGGGTTTTAGGTTTTTAGCATCTTTGATGCATTTTAAACAAGGTTTTTTGGTCCGTCTGCTGTTAAATTTTATCTTCCAAAAAACCTCTATAAACTGGGCGATTATAAAGCATAATGTAATGAGTTGATGTTCAAAATGACAAGTCGATCAACGATTTGGCGAAAGAATTTGCGAATGCGCCATATAGCAATTATGGTCTTATAGCACTTATTGGGATCACTGCCCGTTTACCCATCGCTCATATCTTTTACCGCATTATTCTACTTCCTCACTTTCTTATATGCATACATATGTGGATTAATTTCTTATTAGTTTTGCTGATAGTTTCAATTTATGTTAATAGTGACTGAAATACTTAGTCATAAATATAAATTTCGGAAGCAGTCATATTTGTGCAACTTTCCATCTTAAATTTATAAATACGTCTCACTTTCTCAACAAACACTTCTCAGTTATAAACCCTGATATGAGCCAAAAAATATTTCATAATTTTCCTAGAAACACATTTGTTAAAAGGAAGAATGAATTTGTTATTCTCAATGAGAAACATTGTAGAAATTAGTGTATTTGTATGGAACATTTTGTCAGCATCACATTCTAATCCTAAATTCAAAATACCTCTATATAATATTCTAGTAACTTGAATATAATATTCTGGTTAGTAACTGTGATAATTCTAATCTTGACATAATGAGTGTGTACATTCCAACATACCTCGTTCCACTAATCAATTCTCATGTCTGAATGTGTAAAACAATTAAATTGAAATAAATCAGATTTATCAAGTGATGAATATAAAATTTGCTGTATACATATACGCCGTGCATACACCTATGCAAATTGCGGCCTGTACTAAACAATGAAAAGGCAGTAATTGAAAACTTAAAAATTTATACCACGAGGGTAGCTTCCAATTTATTGAGGAATGATGTTACGAAGGAATTTATTAATTCCCAACTTCGTAATGTAAACAGGTTTCACAGGAAATATAGGTAGACTGTACATAATAAAGTCCTTGCTTTATTAGTCCATAACCGTAACCTAATTTATATAAATGTGGTTTCTTAAATTACCATTCATATGTTACTTTTTCAACAGAAATAATATGTATTCTTTATAGGAAAAAAAAACTATTTTATTGAGAGTATCATTTATTATCTTTTATTATATTTCCACTAGTTTTATTTTTATATATGTTACTCATAATATTTTTTTTGACTGTGTCATCCTCGTAATTATTGAGATCTCAGTCAATAATATAATCAATTAAAATAACGATTAAATCATTAATTAATCCAATCAATTAATTAATATAACGAGCTTGTACGGGAGAAATAAGGTTGCTGTAGTATCTTTTATCGAAATATTTAAACGCTATATATTTCTTCCTTTTTCTCCTTCTATTCCTGAATAATATGGTAACAGTGTCACATGAGATGCAGAACGGTTTTAGTTGTGCAAGAGTATGACTTAAGGCTAACTGAATGAAACATTTTTCGAAGAGCAATCGGGTAGTTACGTACGAACTTTCTGAGGAATCGTTTATATACCTTCATGGAGTGAGCCTGTGTTTTTGAGTTTAAGAGTTGAAATTATTGTTCCTATCATCGTCTCCTGTTGTGGCATAGAAATATTGTTCCCGTAGTCGTCTTCTGTTGGACCAGAGGAGTTGTTCCAGTCATCAATTTCTGTGGAGCAGGAGAGTTGAGAGTTGTTCCGGGTACTTGTAGTAAGTTTCGATTTCATTGTAGGACAGATGGAAAGAATATTCATTGTTGGTTAAGCAATATTTTCCTTTTAAAACGATCTTAATTGACACAGATTTGACCGTATAACATATAGTTAATTTAGTCTACAAGTTCACACGGCCGTGTGAATACTTTTGTAATTTCAATCTAAATTGTATTGTTGGATGTCCTCTCAGAGGGGCACGAGTTTCCAAAAATCTTTTCTTTTCTTCTTTTCTGATGTTGTTGGTGAATAAAACCAGGTATCAATAATATTAATTAATTTCCTTTAATCACACCCTATTACTTCAAAATTAATAGAGTCTTTTATTGCAAAGCTTGCTCGCTTTAGATTAAGTTAACGTTGATTATTTAATACGGAACATCGGTAAATCAGAATGTAATTTTTTTAAAATCATTTGGTGTAAAAATTATATCCTGATCCTCAGCAATACTAGAATCTAGATTCAAATGGAGTTATGAGGTCAAGGTCTGACTTGGGCTGCAGAACTAATTAGAAAATACACTTTAAGACCATTAATAGCAAAACGATCCGGTGATATATGAAGGGCAAACTACAGATAAACTACATCCAATGGTACCCAAAGATACTAGAAGCTGGATAAAAGCAGAAATATTGAGAAGACTAGGATACCATTTAGCCTGCAGCGCAATTCAGGAAAAACTTTTTGAGTTAATCAACAACAGGAGAGTCTACTGATGTATAAAACGTAGCTGGGGATCTAACTTACCTAATGATACATTGTGAGAAAAGTTGTTAATGACGCTGCATCCATGGCAAATATTAAGAAACTAAAAGTGGCCATCGTCATTCTATTACACTGTCCATTTCCAACAAAAATTTTCGAATTCGGAATCTGTATTGAATCTGTATGCATTGATTCAAATTGGTTTTTATTATAATATAGGGCCTTGAGCCCGGCTGCAATCCTGTTAAACAATAATTTTAAACGCAATTCCTGAATATGTTTTATGTTTGAATGCAAATCTTTGATCAGTTATCAATATTTATTTTTAAGTTAATTGTAACTGTCCTGAAATGTCAGGTATCAAACATTTGTGTTAATCAAAATTGCACATTAAACAGACGAGTTACAAAAAACTCCACTGTGCCTTATTTTGTTTCCAATCGTCCTACACAAAATCCCATTCCCACGTTGTTTCGCCTCCTATGTACATGTATATATAAATACATACATATGGGTGATTCGGGTCGAATCATTAACTCTCAATTCGGATCTGCCTTCGCTACAAGTGTCATTAACGATATTAAAGCTATCGGTTCAGTTGCAACTCTCTCGACGTGTTATCTGCTCCCTTATTATGTTCCCAGAAGTTTATTAAGAGGAGAAGAGGAGCCGGGCAAACGAGAGACGATCTTGAGAGACCCCGATGGATTGGTTTCGAAGTTCGATTTTATGCACACATAGACATAACTTGTTCGACGCTTGAATGGTTTACTCCGGACTTTATAAGACATGCCATAGGTATAATAGTCGTAAAGTTTAAGGAATTTTTAAGAGACCAAGATAAGTGCTGGTATCTCTTAAGTCTGTCTCAATTTATAACAAAACACAAGTTTGAAAACAAATCGAAATCACAAATCAACAAAAACATTAGTAGCGATAAGTTGCTTTTGTAGCAGATGTTTTAAAAAAATGAGTTTGCTAAAGTGTGCATTTTCGCGTCTTTCAAAATTTTTGTCATAGAAGAGTATTATTCTTGTTAAGTTGTAAGTAGTTTTAAAAATTTGGATATAATAGGAGAGCATTCACAATGAGCCTTATGCCAACCTATTTTCCACCAATTTCAACAATAAAATGGTAACAGTATGGCCACAAAATGGTACTGCAAGCAAAGATTGTTAAAAACGAAATAATATTAGAATATAGTCCAGAAAAAGACGCCAAATTTGAGGGTATGACAACGTCAGAACGTACATATCTAATAATTATTAGAATATATTCTACACTGATATAGTTAATTTGAAAAATATTACATACAATAAATCACAGGATTACAACTAGTTAACACTTTTTAAAGCTAAAGATCAAATCCGATAACGGTCAAGTAATTTACCCCTTTTTTCTACGACAAGGTGAAAGGCGTAAAATGAGTAAAATTTTAATTTCCTGAAATTATACGTAAAAATACGAATTGGCACTTTATAATCTTTTGCTAATAAAACTCTCGATGCGAAGAAAGGAATTGGCCTTAGCCACAAGGTATTTATTGGCTGCACCAGAAATGCTTAGCAATAATGTTTACATTTAATTAAGCTGCCTACTATGTAATGCTACTAGCAGGACGAGAAATTCAATAAAAACATATATTATCCGATTATTTACAAAATGCGCCCAATTAGGATCGTCTGTAAATTCAAAAATGGGAAAAATTTCCAACAATTTTATTCAACTGAGCTTTGCTCTATCTTCACAACTAAGAGGTGGAGGAATCTCTTAGTTCAGTTATCCTTTCCACAATTTTACATGTTTAGTGTTGTTTAAATGTTCTCTGTCCTTCAATGGAATATTGGAAAATTTGAGCCAATCGAACGTGCAGCGTGAGTGCTAGAAGATATTTAGTTTTTTAAATTGTATTTTCTCTTAAATATAATTAGTAGGAGCGTATAATTTTGATTATAATTTATTAAAAATACAAACATAGCAACAAAATGCCGAAAACTGGTTATTATTACCAATAAGTATAAATACCAATTGAAATAACTGCAGTACACAAGGTAATTAATGAGAAATCCCAATATACTAGACTAAATATCTCTGACGGGAGGATATAATTTCAGATTCAACTTCTGCCACGGTATTCATTGGATGGCATGTTTGATACTTATTATGTATTATATCCATACTATGTCGATTAATATCTATTATACACATCCCAAAAATTAAGACCTAGACACGTTTGGTCTGGGTCCATGGGTGACCAATGAAATAGGCTTCCACCTTGTGATAACATGTTTGATCTAAAAATTGCTAGTATTTACGGCCTTATGAGCTGAGTATACATCGTGTTAGAAAACATATTGTCACGGCCACGAGATTTCAACAACTTCAACAAAACAAGAAACTAGATCACAGCTCAGGCCAAGGTGAAGTTATGCATACTTTTAGAAACGCGCTAACTATTAAGCTGCGAGATGTTTTGATAAGCGACACACCTTATACCAACAAACATTGAGAATACAAAACAAATTCGAATATAAATAGAAAGAGGAAAGGCGAGAGGACGGTTGGGGAGACACAGACAGAGAGTGACCAGCCTGAGAAGGTACTCTACCGGCGGAGAGACCGAGAAGACCTATCACCTCGAAGATGCTCTCTGAACCGCCTCTCACCGTGGAACTCCGAATGTCCAGACAACCTCCAGGCCTTAGGATTTGCTGTGCCCGAAATCTTTTTTTTTTAGTCATTATGTATTTTTAGTACCTCTGACCTATAGGTACTCCGCTCCAAGCGAAAATAAAACCTTTTCTACCTTTTGCTTTTCGGCCATTTACTTTATTCACACCAAGCTCTACCCTTGTAGTTCTTCCACCAGAAATTAAATGGAATATCACTCGGAAAGACAAGAAGGCTTCTAAGTAGACTTGAAAAAAATTAATCTAGTAAGAGGATAATTCACGGTAAATGTGGTTTATGTATCCAGGATGAGTACAAAGCGCAGGCATACGCAATTACCATGGAGGACTGTATCTGGATAAACGAAGACCCAGAGGATGACAACTAGCTTGCAGAGAATATGGAACAACGGCGGCCAAGATGAGAAGGAGGAAATGTGAGGACTACCTAAAACCCAGAGGTACTGTATCAACGAAAAAGATACCAGGTCGGGAGAGCATAACCGATAAGATGATGTAACTAGCAGAGGAGGCTAGGAAGTGGAACCAGTAACTCTACAATGCTGCGATGAGGAAAAAGTAGTACCCACGGATATGAAAGACGGAAGATGTCATCACGTTCCCGAAGCCAGGAAGCGTCATGAAATTCCAGAAAACCACCCACCGACAAGCCTACTGTGTTATCTAAAATAAATACCTAGGAGGATACTACTGAAGAGGAAAAAAGGATGGAAGTGGGAAGGTTGGAGGATGCACACCATGCTGGATGAGCAATGTTGATCCAGAGAAGAACCCTCGATGGAGCAAAAGGTGATAATTACACTAAAACAGACGAACAAGGACATTGTATCATTCGACGTGGACAGAAAGTTTTAATAGCAAAACGGATTTTATAATTTGCATTTCACAATTTTGAGCTATACCTCAAATATATTGTTGACATTAAAATTTTGAACTAGTGAAAATATTGGTTCGTCGGTTACAATAATATAACTTCCAAACTTCTTAAAGCGTGCCTCAGAGAGACAAGTAAATCCAAAAAGAACGACACAAAAGCGCGTCACTGTACATATATAAATATATTCATGTATATAGTCGAGCAGCTAGCTCTTACTCTCAGTAGTTTCTTGCTCTCTATCTCTCTCTCTCTTTTTCTCTCTCTCTCTCTTTCTCTTTCTCTCTCTCTTTCGCTGTTTGTCTCTTCATATTATAACTACATATTTTCTTTTCCAGCCTTGCTTATTTACTTAATCTAGATGGGGAAAGCGTATTCACCTACATCAATATTTTGAATCATATGACTTAATTTTTTATGATATTTGTAATACACAAGTAGTGTATATCATCCTAATTAATGGTGGCGATAAGTGGTTGAATTAAAGTAGTGATGTTGATGCAGCTATAAAAGTTATTACTGCAGCAATCAATAATATACATGTGATTCAAAGGAGTGTAAGGAAAATAATGACGATTCAATAATATCAACGAGAACAAATAATGTCGCAGCCGTCCGAACTGCAAGAAATGGTAACCACTGACACGTGTTTCTGCTTGCTAGCTTGATCAGAGTGGTATAACTATGTTGAGGTAAACGACGATGGTAACATGGAGAGCAACACCAAAAAGTATGTGAACAGAGGGCAGTAAGTATATTTGTGTATACATAAAGAAAGACCTCAATTTTTGGGGTTCTTTTTGTTTGTTTAACTTTGATGATAAACACATTTTGATTCTATTGCTCATGTATCATTTGCAACTTTTTGAACAAATTTATAACCAACCACTGGAAACTCCTCATTAACGTAATCCTATTAACGACTCGGTAGTCGTCGATGCATACTTTCACGGTATATATGTTTTATTATATAATACCTAATGAGTTCTATAATTGCTAAATTATATTGAAGTGTTAATTTTGCAGTTCGTTTCGGTGTCACTAAATACATAGTTATAACATACTTTTTATTAGTTACATGTAAATCATTATGTATTGTGTAATTATGTATTATTATGTATTATATAATTATGTATTAACTACATACATAGTTATTTTTATACTCTAGGGGAATGCAGATGTAGATAATTTCGTTCTACGCTTTATCTATAAGTATTAGACAACACTTGCTTTTTAAAATTATTACCTCCAATACACACATCTACACAAAACGCCAACGTCACACTTTAAACGTGATACTTTCACTAAGGATGTCGATAACTTCCAAACTCTTATTTTGGGATAAATACGTTTTCACACAAAACACTTAATTACAGAGCAATTTCAAATTATTTCGTTCCCAAAGTTCGTTAATATAATCTGCAGTGCATAATACTTCCGTAACTACCCATTTAAAGTTAATAGCTCTTCATTACCTGATGTTCTGTGTTCCAGGGTTCTTTCTTACTTTTTACTTACTTGTATCCATCAACTGTCTAACTCTAACTCATAGTTTAAAGTGCTCTTGATGTGTGAAGTTTGAACTTCACGATATATAATTTTCCCACCTCAGAGTATAGAGAAATTAATAATGATTTAGCTGAACAAGATGCGGAAAATGTTTTTTAATAAAGAATTCTCTCTTCAGACTAAAAGGCTTCGAATAGCAAAGACCGAAAAGCTCGAGATGAAGAATTTATAAAATAATAAATACACAACATGACTTGTATCACTTTAGAAAAACTACAAATCAATGCCTAATAACAGAGAAAAATGTACCTTCATTCAATATATTGAACTAGTGTTCAAAGTTGTCGTGTGAAATAGCGCGCGACAAAAATATAGGGACAGAGTATAATGTGAATACACTTAATAACATTTATTCATTTCAAAACAAATTATGTCAAATTATGAAAGACTTTATCAAAGGATTAACTATAACGGACATATAAAGTCTACATATTCGTATAAGTTTTATTTTCTGAAATTATGTTAATTATGATGCGACAATAAGATAGGGGCATTAAAAAATATATTTGTTTTTTAAATTAAATTTTATTAATAACGGGTATATTTTCCATTAAATTTGATTGATCACCTACACTAGAATACTGTCTTAAATTTTCATGAACTTTTTTGTAAGACGTCCCCAAACAGTCTTAATTCTGTTTAGATCCAGAGATCTCCTTTACCTCCTGTGATAGCTTTTCCTTGCCTTAAAATGATGTTTTTAAGAATATTTACATAAGTTTGTGCATTCCAGGTTTTTGTCAAAAACTGTATATCTGTTTTTTTCTATAACCCAATCGCAGCCCATTTCATGACTGACCCTCCACCAGTATGACGACGCGCAAGAATAATCTCTTCCTTTCTTAAATCATGATAGTAATATAAGTAACCGTCAAGACCGTTCAAATTAAATTTTTTCTTGTCGGAAAAAAATACTTTTTACCATTCTTCTTACCATGACATGGACTTCTGGGCAGACTGTAGCCGAGAATTAATATGTTTGAGAGAGAGAGTTAGTGGAGGTTTTTTTAAAATTTTCTTCTGGAGGTTAAGGAAGAAACTTTGAGTAATCTTTGTATATTTCGTACATTGGTCTGCACACCAGCTTCATAGGCTATTGCCGATTCAGAAAGCATAGAATTAGAGGCAATCCTCAAAATCGCTCTCTCTTGTCGTTTGAGAATTTCTCAATAACGTTGGCACTTCTCTTAATTCTTTTTGCTATTTCCCTATCACTGAGACCTTCATTTTTTAAAGCAATAAATTGTCCTTTCTCCATATCTGTCAAACTCTTGCCTCGGCCCATTAGAAAAAACTTAAAAAACACTAATACGTCTCAATATGAACAAAATGTGATCACGCGTCCTTACGTGTAGCGTGTAAATAATTACTGAATGGCGAGTCCGTCTGGTGCCTTTTCGTCTTCTTTTTGTCGCGTCAAGGAATAACCTTTAAGGTATTGTTTATATAAATTTAACTAACGAAGTTAAAACCATGTATTACAAGAATTATTACATATTACATTAAGTTTGTATTTATTAATAATCAGTAAATCTATTTGCCTCTATCTTTTTGTCGTGGACTTTGTATTTAAAATTTATATTATGAGTTATAAGTTTGTAAGATTTTCCACATTATTTGTAATGTGCAGACTTAAGGACCACGTTGTTTTATTATCCTATCCACTCTGAAATGTCCGCTTGATTTACATGTAGCCATTTTCCAATGCTTAGCTGACGTAAACTTTATTAACTCCGAGCTAGATTTCTTCTCAAAATTTTACCGAAAAACCACTTGTTCCTTAATTATTTCTCGTCCCTCCCAATCCGGCAATTCAACACCTCGGCTAGATATCGAATTCGATATACCCGACGACGATTCCCAGCAGTATCTGTTTCGTTGCTCTCTTCTCTCGTTTTACTCACACAGAAACATACACGACACCTGAGAGATTCGTTTATTTGCCGTTGACCTGCCTTCCATTTTCATACGTACGTATACGCACGTATGACGAGAAGAAACGAAAAGCTACAGCAGCAGGAGCAACTAGCAAGTTGCAACGGATGTGACGTCACTCATCTGAGGATATAGATACGAGTACATAGGTTTTTTTCGATAACTTGTTGGCCGAGAAACAGGTATATATCTTTTCGTATAAATAGGAGCGGTTCCCACCTATGAGCTCCGTCTGACTTTAATTAGGTAGCCTGCAATTAGCAATAGTGAACTTGAATTATAGTCCAGAGGGGGGAAAAAAGAGAACGAATGAAATTAGCGGTCTGACTGGATACACGGGAATATTATGGAAAAAAATTACGCGAGACGGATGAATGAAGGCGTCGGAGCAGGGAATATGTGGCAGTTTTGTTCGATTATCGCGTCAATTAACGTGTGTAAATCGCGAGGCTTTGAACGCGCGTGACGCTTCCTGTGAACACTGATTAATTAAAAAAATTAATTGAATCATGCGAGCAAAGCACGTTAAATCGACGTTTGCCGAATGGAGTTTTCGTAATTCGCCTTCGCTTGCAGTCAAAACGTAAATTTCATATTTGTCGAATAGAGCGGATTGGTCGAAATTTGTTGAGTAATTTCAAAGACACTGTCTTTTTCACTTTTTAATAACACAACCTAATATGTCTAATTCAACACATAAAACTGAGGATATATGTGTCAGAAATTTGTAAAATTTTTAAATTCTGTGTTAGCTAGGAACATGGAATTCGACACCTATATAGTTTGGGCACATAGCGTTATGAAGATTCAATAAATCCAGAAATTCTACCTGGAAACTGAGACAGATTCATTTGGTCATAGATCAAAAGGAATGCAAATCACTATATTAAAGTGAGACGAACTGATACGTTTAGGTTTCAGATTATAATGTCGCCCAAAATAAACACACTAATAGATTTTTGGATAAGTAAATAAATAATTAAGGGAGACATTTCTTACAAATCTTCTAGAATAATAAATGAAGATATTATCATCATATAAGTCGTTTTCGAAAGGCGAATTTGTCAATAAATAAATTATAAAGTATCTCTTGCCCGTTTTAACTAGTGGGGCAAGATAGGATACCACTACTTCAGAACTGCACACGGATTCTCGAAATTGTTTCCTGTCTGTTCAAGCAACCTCTCTAAATTGATATGAAAGAAAAAGCGTTGACTCAAGTGAAATAATCTCCTTTACTCCTATTAGTTATAGAGGCGAATTAAAATTTTGAATAGAATTTTTGATGAATGGAACAAATCTTAAAAAACAGGGGGTACCTAATTGATCATATTACAATTTTAGTCAAATTCGGAAGAGCTGCTACCAGAATCGTCGCTAATATTATTAATAAAAGGCTCTATTTGGCTATCAAATTGATTTTCAAATTTTCCAATGTATAATGTTTAGTATTCGTGTTTATATTTATATTTAGCCGAGGGCAAATAAGTTAGAAAGTATTCCGCAAAGAAATGCACAATTGCTTATACTTAACTAGGAACCACGTGAAAAGCATTTTAATTATTCATTTTAAGAATTTATGCATGGTATATGTCCTAAAATATAGTAATCAGATATCAAACTTCTTCAGTCATGCATAAGGTTCTTTAAAAATTATGATCTTTTTGCAAAAGTAACGTACTTACATTTTTGACAACATAGAAAATTGTTTTAAAAAAATGACCAGAATTTCAATCTACGTTCAGATGTCCAATCATATCTTTCTACCGTGAAAAATCCAAGGAAATATTTCTAGTTGTGAAGGACTTCTTTGCCCTAAGGACTTGACATTAGCACTCCAGGTTCGCCTTACTTCTGTTAAATGAGCCTGTTAAAATGTACTGAAGCGGGGTAGATTCTAAAGGCCAATCAGCACTGTCATGACTTTGTCGTTTTGTTTTGGTGTCTTTTGGTGTCGAACTGTGTTGAATAATTTTCACAGGAGAAAATTGATTTAAAATGTTCTGGAATATTTTCTGAACAAAACAGAAACTCGTACGGAATATATTTCGTTGCTAAAATGTGCATCAGAAGCGTTACAAATTAGTAAAATGACATCATCCTGGATAAAATGCCATACAGTTGAAGAATTGCGAAAGTCGATGAGTTTGTGCGTTAATGAGTAAATTGTCTAAATTAACTTCATTTTTTAAACCAGTTTCCAATGAATCGATCATTTACCTGAAAATACCAAAAAATATTTTAAATTGTAAATAACATTATTTTACCGGAAACATCTCCAGAGAATCTGCTACAGTTATTATTTCCAAATAAAGCTTTTCGCTAGCCGATGATTAAATGATATCTGTAAAGTGGTCTAATCCCAGCAACCTTCCCCTAAATTCTACTTAAAAAGAAAACACCAAATTGCTTTTTCGAATGTTTTATACGATATGATATGCTATATTGACACCTAAGGGGCTGAAAATTTGGCTGAAAGAGTTATTAAATAAGTTCAAGTGGCCGAATCAAAATAAAAATCCATGCGAGTGTAATTTTCACCATGTAATCCTTATATCTTATACCTTTTAGGTAGTACATCAGTACCTAGGCTACTTAGCCACTTAGGTACACCTATTAATCTTGAATTCAGTATCAAATTACTTGAACGTATTAAGTATAAGTTTTACAATGGGAGAGTTTTAGAACCCATTTCTTATTTCCAGTTCACATCGTACCTTACCTTAAAAATGTTTTGGTTAAATAGGAATATAATTTGTGTTGGGAATACAAATCCCTCAAAAATTGTAAAACATTTTTTCCCGTACTAAGCACAAGGCTTCTGGCTTCTATGATCCAGGTGGGGTGAGGAAGGTGCCCTTATGATCTTTATGTTTAATTCTGGTTTTAAATAATAAGTAAAGAAGAAAGTAATAATAGTATATACAGGGGAGTGTCCATGTGGAGTATGTGAATGTGTTAAAATATTATTTCAATATACACCTCGCCATGACTCATCTCTTAATTTTTATGGAGTCGTCATTAATTGGCTCCTCTCTGAAGAAACAATTGCGGACGCCTTTGACTATTAATAAAGCATCTAGTTGAAACGTTAAGTAAGATAGAGTCGGAAGAAGTTTTCCTCCGTTGAGGAGATGGAGCTTAGTTTTTAATTAAACTAAAACTGCTGCTGTGATTCATTTCATGCCAATTTTAAATTTTAGTTTGCAGACAATGGATGGGAAAGATCCATCAGTCCTGGAAGGCAAGGGAGGGAGATGATAGGGAAGGACCAATTACTTAGTCCGTAGTAAGGATTTTTGTGACAGAAGGGCAATAATTTTTCTTACCTTAATGGATATTAAACGTTCTTTACCTGTTGGTGGATGTTTGTGGGTTATTAAGAGATTCGCGAGCCTAAAAATATATGAGGTAGTCCCGGCCGTAATGCTCTCATAGATCAAGCTCGAGTTTAAAAATTACTCGAAACGAACAAAAAAATAATAATTCAGTTCCTCACTGAAAAGGAAAAAAGAGAAATGAATTATATTTCCCGCGATCGTCCTCATAATAAGAGAATTCGAATTTTATGGAGAGATTAAGTTCTTCGAGAGAAAGAAAATAAGAATTTCCCAGTGGTTTTTCGTCCGCAGGTGTTAAATTTTCTTGAACATGAAATTTAATAAACTGGGAAAATAGAGAATTTCGTGTCGGTGAATTTTTACAAGTTGCCTCTCCCCACCTTATTTTATACGGAATCATAATTCACGGCGAACTCATTCGGAGCCGCCATTTTATTTCGAAATAGGTTAAGATTTATTTGTTTGCACAATGAAATGTCGGTCGGGGAATAAATTTCGGTTTCCACATGAAATTTACAATAAATCGCTTTGAGTTAGAAACGAACTCTAATTTCATTTCACACGTACAACTTTTCACAAAAAAGAATCGTCGGATTTTAGTTATATTTCGAGTTTCATTAACGCTGTTTACCAGCAATATTCCTCAAATGTGTAGCTATTAAATTTTAGCGGCACTTCTTATAACATGCCTGCACTGTAATAGGGGCACCAGATATAATATATTGATCGGGTCGCACGTTTCATAACATTGCGAATCAAACAAATATCAACAATAACTTTCAATTTAGGTCGTGTTTCACATCATTTACGAAGTAAGGTGTTACAACGCAGTTACACACGAGGAACAATGAATATTTATTAATAATATCACCTTGATTTCTAATTTACTTGGTTAGTGTATTGTCTCAGCAAAATTTTACATCGGAATTATGTCCGTTTACCTTTTTGAGGTTTGTTGACGGTTAAAAACGTAATTTAAATCATCATTGGTTAATATCTAACCATAAATATCCGAATACCAGGGGAATGATTGATTGCTAGGCTGTAAGCACAGTAAATAATAAACGGCACATTCTTTTATTAAAGCTTGTAACCATCTCATAAGAAACACGGTCAGCATGTTACGGTGCTGAATGTATGTTTCACAGAAACCCTGAATTAGAGATGAACCTAATACACCTAAAATTATGTTGTAATGGCTTCTGCTATTCATGGATTAGAAAAACTTTTGTCACGTGCGGTTGTCTGCGCTGATTTTGTTGTTTTGTGATGCATTTTCTTTGCTCCACGTTTATTCCTGTTCATTAGTTCATTATTGCTCTATCCGTTGTTAGAAGTCAAAGACATATAAATATGAAGGAGAAATAATTATAACTAGTATAAAAACGAAAGGGTGATAGTTGTCTGGTGTTATCACAATTCGGACAAAAACAACATAACCCAAGAACAAACGTTATTAATTAGACGCATAAAAGAAAAATGTCGAAGTATTATCGAAAATGAAAAGACGGTCCAACTAAGTAAATCCAAAACGTAGGAACATTTTTTTCACATTTTAATCAGTTGTCCGGACTTAAGTACTAGTTACGCATTAAAAAATAAATATATCGACACAAAGAAAAGATGTACATACGATTTGAACATTTGCTGACCACAAGCAACAGATGTATGGAACAGGCGTTACCTACCATATAATTTTTACAATGAGGACAATGATGTCTAAAAACTACTGGTACAGAGGGAACCTGATTCTCCTTCCGAATTTAATGGAGGTAATCAAGTGGAAGTTAAATATGATATACTCCTCTAGCGCCTGTACTCCTCAAATTATCTATAAATACTACAGATTTTTATACCAGGTGATGATTTAAAAATTTTCTATTGGCTTTAAATTTAGAACTGACGACAATTATAAAAGTTGGCGAGACATATCGATTTTTATTTCGAGGGGGGAACATTTTGCGCATATTTCCAATTCTGTCGCTTCAATCCTTCAGCAAGGGTGAGTACCATCCCTAAAATCTGAATAGAGAAGAGGTAATAGGCCCCCTGAACCCCCTGAATAGGGGTCAAGTAATACCTCATTTTATAACTAAATTCTAAAACAATTTACTAAATTCTGAATTCGACATTTTTTTTAAAATTTGGTTCAGTAATTTTTAAGAAGATGAACAAAAGTTATTCCTTAGATAAAAAAAAATAAAGTGATAGTTTAGAAGATTTCGATATTAAATTTTTACTTAAACTTTTTACTTTTGTATAGTTTTTACTCTAGTCTTCCTTGTATTATAAATTTCACCACTGTTTTTGAGCCCCTTAGAAAGGACATTTAAACTTGTAATAATTTTTAGAATTATCTAGGAACCTAAACCACAAGAATACCGAGCTTAGCTTCTTGCTATCCGGGCACCCTTAAACTATACGTATGCCAAATTTCAAGTTCCAAGCTTCTCGAGTGCTGTTAAATAAATTTCACTCCAATTTGCATCCTACGGAAAGGGCAACTCGCAGTTATAATACGTTGCTTAACTATTTGGAAGCCGAGAGCCTAAGTTAGCCACATTTATAATTTCTAGCGTATTAAGAGTTTTAAAATTTATATCACGTTTACTTTCCACCCCTTCGGAAGGTGAAGGTCGCAGTTATTTATTTTTTAGGATCTTTTAGCGTAAACTATATTCATACCATGTTTAAAGTTTCGAGCTACTGATGCATTGTTAAATAAATGTAACCCCCATTTTTCACCCTTTCTGAAGGTGAAATGCGGACTTCTATTATTGTTTTACTATTTTGTAGCTTAGGTTATAAGCGTGCCAAGTTGATATTTTGTGGCTATTCGAGTACTATGCCTACCAATTTGAGGTTTCTGGGGATTCAGGAACCCTTAAATAAATTTCATCACTCTTTCCACCCCCTAAGAAAGAGAATGTCTGGGTTTAGACACGAAATCTTGTACTCTAGAAAATATTCACTACTATTTTTACTACTTTGGAAAGGGAAACTAGGGGTTATTGGATTTTTCTGGATCAAAAGTAATACAATAAAAGAAGCTAATATCTCAACTTTAAATATCGCTAAATATTCACGAATTTTTATTCAAGGTTGTCAAAAACAGTTCCCTATAAAAACGAAAAGTTTTTCCATAATTTGATATAGTGAAAAAGAACCTGGGAAATAAGCAACATGGATAAGACGTATACACCTTATATCAGTAAATTTATTTGGATTTTCCTCCACCATCCTCCCCTACCTTTATCTACCATATTCTATCTACCAAGCAGTGAAGGTTGATGATGGAAGTTGACTGCAACAGGTCAGTGCTAAACCAAAAAATTTAGTTGAATATTTTGAAACTAATAAGTTGCGACCACTTTTCTACACATTTTATTTAGTGTACAAAGCTACAACATTTTATTATCCGTAAGTATCGAATAAAACCAAAATTTCTCAACTAAACATTCTAACAACCATCTTCACTCGCTCTCCTCCTCCGTCAATTTGTACCCTGCACCTACTCTTTCATTGCTGTATTCCCATTTTCGCCATAAAAGTTTCTCGTGCATCATGCCGGATTGTGAGACGTAATTGCAGGAAAATATCAACGGTGCGGTTGGAGTTCCCTCAGGAAGGGAACGACGACACTCTCTGAAGGTTTAATTTCAACGTTTTCTTTCAGATATCGGGCAGATCTCTCGCATCGCGTAAATACCGTTTCGTGTGGGATGCTCCTTCTTTTCGCCATTCTTTTTTTTGTACATTTTTTAAGGGAATGAGGAGGAACTGTTTGAATGGGCAATTATCCGAGATGGATGAGCGTCGAATTAAATGTATATCCCATTATCTTTGAGTTATGGACGCTACGTTTTTTTTCATGGGAAAGGTATAAGTTGTTGGTATTTAAGTGTTAATGTTTCAAACAGTGGTTTCTGAATATTTATACTCTTAGGTAAATACACCTGAACGTCCAACAACATCGAAACGCATTGCACACTAAAATGTTTACTGAAGTAATGGGTCGCATCTTCACAAACGAATTTGATTTTTATTTCTAAGTTCTTTTATCATGGCAAGTTATTTTTTTAAATAAATACATTCTACTTTTCAATGCGAAACATTGACAGAATTTATAGTGCAAGATTTAGGATTTTTGAACTTCTAAAATTATGGGTTTTAATGTCAGAACTCAGGAAGTGTACTATTGTACATTGTACAATATTACAAATTATACATACCAATTGTACCAAATTGTACTAATTGTACAAACGTATATTGTACCATTCAACCATTGGATTCACTTCATGGAAAAGTGCTGCAAGGTATCACAAATTTTTAATATGCAAAAATTATCCATAAAACACGAACCTCTACTTGCATAGTGCCTGGAGAGCAACTAGAACCAACGTCGGTCGTTACGGATTGTGTGGTATTTAAATGTACGTTTCGCATACTCATATATTTATTTAATCCACACGTGGCCTGTAGTTTGAGGCGGAAAGATGATTGTAACTTTCTGCGAATTTTATTTCACTAGTATAGTGTTTTCATTCATGAGATTCTTTCAAACTTTTCTGAGACTAATTGTGTTTACTATAATTATTTTGATGCGTGATATATCCATACACTATAATAGTGAATGGTGGGGAATTTATTACACCACAAATTTCTTCGAAAACTTCTAATATAAGTCAAAAGCGTAAGTAGAGTGAAAAAATTTATTTGTGGAAAAGTGAGAATTTAATATATTTTTATTCATACTTCTTTTTTAATATCTTATTTTTGTTCATTTTTTTATGTTGTAATTAAGCTTGAAACATGCTAGATAATCGTATATGTTCATAATTTCGCTTGTAATTTAGAACATCACTAACGTACATTGTAAATTTTATTCAATACATTTATATGAATTTTTTATTACTTTCAGGTAAAGAAATGTGATGTTTCTATTGACACGAAACATTTCGATTTGGTAATGAGTCCTGATGGTGTAAATAAGTGATGCTCTTTTAGAAAAAATCTCCAAATTTGCTGCACAACTGCATTTAACGGAAACATTTAAAACAAATAGGGAAGTTTGCATCACGGAATGAAAATAATATGTGTTAAATTGAGTAGTAATACTAATAGTGTAGTTAATAGAGTAGTAATATTAATTAGTATTACCAAATTCATGGAAGTTACAGGTCACAAAATAAAATTCGTATTATTTTGTATTCTGGCCAGCGATAATATCCTCTTTTCTAAAAGATAAAATATAATATTACGCAAAAGCTTATACCTTAAATACGTATACTTTAAATACGTGGGAATTATTGTGGAAAGATTTATAAGATACTGACTAAACAATATTTGGTGTATAATAAAATTTGGACGCCAGATTCTGGAGGGTTCACTCTCATTATGCTTCGAGTAGCTTACACCCGGTATATTACGAGTACAGCCAGCGAAAACAACATCATAATCGGAGAGAAGTAATTCTAACTATGTAGAACTATACTACATTACGAAGCAAAATAAGCCACAACAAGCTAGCAAATGATAAGTACCAATTAACCACCAAGTCACGAAATGGAAACGAAAAAGTATTCTACTTACTTAACTCTACTTAACGAAAAGTATCCTACTTATTTACAAGTCGGTAAGTCGAATAATTATCTAAGGGCGCTTTCTCTACAGAGCAAATTATTCCAGCATAAACCATATACAGTGGGTTCAGAAAAGTCGGGAGAGCGAGTTCATGCATGAAATGAAACGTAAACTAAATTTGCTAATATTTACAATTGTATACAAGTCGTTTAAAGGAGCAATATTCTCAAGGCGAATTTAAAAAATCAATTGATTTATTAATTAACCAAAAATACATGATCGGAAATCGGGACAGTCAGGATATTCGCGGATTCCTCCAAGGATACTCTGAGTTATTTGATCCTATACTCGCGAATATGACGGAAACGGAAAGTATATGAGCTTGCTAGTGGCTCAGGTATCTGCCCAAATGGTTAGCTCACCTTCTCCCTAAGAGAGGGTCAATGCTGTTTTGGAGACACCCCCTGAGGGATGACTCTCCCCATTGACGGGAATCGCCAAGGGATAACCGACGTTGGGAGTCTGTCCTATCTGCCCCAACATTTCGATCGGGTTAGAAACAGAAGATCATCGCTTTAATTCTACCTCCAGTTAAAATAGCCAAAGCAGTCCTCTTCCAATCCGATCTCTTAGACAGAAAATGACGGACTAAGCCACACCTTTTTCTCATTCATACATTTTCAAGTTAAATTTTTACATTTTTTCATTACTTATATCTCTTAACTTGTTTTCAATGATTCCATTATTTTTGCTTATATTTATGCGCTTTTCCTAGCGGTTCTCTTGGAATGGTAACTCTTGTACCAATTCCGTGTCCTCCTGCTCCTGCAGTAGCCCCCTTCTTGATCTCTTTATACTGTGTTTCCTCGTCTCGTCGTAGTCCGTTGCTCTTGTGATGAGTTGCTTCCTATGTCTTTTCGCCCTGAAGATGTTCTTCCTGGTTTTTCTGTTGATTCCCTTTCACATTGCGTCCGTTCTCCTTCTTAGTGCCTGGTGTGGAATCGTCTCTAAATTTCCTGATGTGGTACTTCGTTACCCGTCCCCATGTTGCTGCTTAATACGTCATGATTGGCATGGTTGTTGTTTCGTAAATTCATTTCTTCATCCTATGGTGTAGTTTGCTGCTTCTTCCTATTTGTGAATTGATCCTCCCTACTCTCGTGTTGGCTCATCTGGCGGTCTAGTAGATGTGCTTACTTGTAGTAGATAGTAGATGAAGTAGTAGGGTAGAGTAGATGAGAGAGAAGATGTATATACTTAGATACTTTACGGCCTCCTTTCAGTCAATTTCGGTGTCTCCCACAATGACTTTTCCTTCGCCTACCGTTGTCTTTCCTGCTACATGTATGGCTTGTTTTTTTCTCCAGGTTGATCTTAACTTTTCATTTCTTCACCCATTTTTCCATCTCGATGATTTCCCTCTGTAGGTATTCATTCGACTTGTCGCCTTCGTCGATGTCGCTGCCTTGTTGTGTCATCCGCGTATATGGTCTTCGTGTTGTGTCTTCTTGTTGGTATGTCGCCGGTGTATGTGTTATATTTTTGAGGCTAGCGCCGAATCTTGTGGTGCTGCTGTTGCTATGATCCTCCTCATCGATGTCGCTTCATATATCCTGATGCTAAATGTCCTGATCCTTAGATGGTATTGGATTATCTTGATTATGGGTGATCCGAATCCTTGGTCGACCAGTTGAAGGTCCTGTCAAACACTTTTTCCACATCGAAAAGTACGATGCATGTTGTCCTCTCTTCGCCAATGTTCCTCATTAGATCCTCTCTCAAATGTCCTTCCCTGAATTCTCATTGTTTTTCGGTATAATCCTCAGTTTTCTTCCTCTTTAATCCTCTTCAGTATGTTCCTCTCCATCACCTTGCTGACGTTGCTCAGTAGACTTATGAGCCTGTAGTTCTGAGATATTTTGATGTCCTGCGATGGATTACGATAATTTCCACCTAAAAAAGAATAATAAAAAGATAAAAAGAATGATAATAAAATAAAAAGAAGAAATGTTGATACGTCGCAACCGAACTTTTTTTTTAGTATTCCAAAGTTTCCAAACGATAGTAATGCAGTCTTGGTCGAAAACGTGTTTGATTACTGAATGATAGGCTAAAAAGTACAATGAAAAGAAAACACAGGAAATTGTCTCCGTCATGTAATTCTCTAATCAAACCTACAGTTTAATCAATTCCGATCGATACTGAAGTCACGTCCTAAAGCTGTCGATAACTCCCCTCTGTACTCCATTACCTACCCACCTTCTTTTTATATAATATCAGGAGCTCACCCTTTATCCCACTATTTTATACGGGTTAACTTATCGTTTGGGTTAACTTCCGCAACGTCCATCACCCGGAGCGTGGCTGATTAATGTCCAGGGGACTTAATCGCGGTCTTATATTAAAACCCTGAAAAATGCCGGGCAATAAAAAAGATTTTTAATCGAGGAATTCCCAGAGAAATTTCGGAATTCTTCTCCTGCTTAGGGGCTCGTCGCGACGTTAAGGGCGCTACCGGATGGGAGGGAGAACGGGTTTGTTTGCTCTCCAGACGACACGATATTTCTTTTCTTATTGATTGCATTCCGCGAGATGATGACAAGGCAATTCCCCGGGAACGGCGTGTGTATGGGAGTGCGATAGAAGGAGATAGGGATAGAACGTATTTACTGGTTTAGCAGTTTCTGATGATTCGGTCCGTGCTCAGCGGATTCACTACTGATCTTAATCGTTAGCGCTCCAAATAGTGCTAATGTACGAAGTCGCGAGCGAAATATAGAAAATGGGAAGACGGCGGCATTATAAAGTAATGGAACGGAGATGCAGCAAATATAGTTCCGACGTAAAAATTGATACTTAACTGGCGGTGCCTTTATTTTTTATTGATTATTTTTCAAACTTATTTTAACGTATTTTCAATCATAGTTCATTCTTTTACCTATATCGTTTAATACTGTAATCATTATATTAGTTTTAATTTTGAAACGCATTCTAAAATGGTGCAGCATTTATGTTTAAAATAAAATTATAGTTTACCAGTACAACGGTGTGCATGCACTTATACTCTGTCATGTAAATTCTGTTTACATATTTTTAAGAGGCAAATCTATTTCTGCCTCACGTAAGATAAGAAGTAATCTTAGAATAGTCCAAGGAACAACCACTTAAATTTTTGTCGCATGTTTACCGAACATCCTGTATAGTTGACACGTACGGACATTTGTGCTCCAGGGAGCATAAGCAATGAATAATGCCTGCATTGTGAATTTCCTTGCATAAGCAGGGAATTGCATATATGTATAGAATATTAGATTGTGTCCACCAAATTCATAAAATTTTTACGATCAAAAAGATTTTCCAAGCTCTCTCAGTTGCTTTCTTTAGGTGAATATAACAGTACGTTGCAATAACTTTAGTTATTTTTAAATGGCTTTTTGAAGACATTTTGGTGATGTGGACGAAACTGATAAAGACAAAAGTGGAAAAACATATCTCCAAAACACTTAAGGTCTAGAGGGTGGAATGCCTTACAAGTCACAACGACTCACCGTATAAACGGTTTACAGAGATACACGGTATTACTTGTTTAAAAAAAAAAAGAAAATATATTTGCTTAGAGGTTACTAAATCTCCACAAAAAATGTCACTTGAACCGAAATAGTTCTGTACATCCATACTACATCTCCTCTTGAAAATCCCCTTAAGTTATTCAAGTACCTGTTTTGTCCGTTTATATGGCTTTTTCACTTTTTATTATTATATCTACTTTTCTGATGCCATAAATCAGGGTGGACAATAACAAGACCACCCCTCAGACCGGAATCCCTACTTTCGTGCCTGTTTGCTTCCTAACGATGTTTAACCAAAGTAATTAGAGGGAAACGACCATTTTCAACAAATACAATTGGAGCAAACCGATTTTTTTATGCGGCCACCCTCAGAAAAAAAAACCCTCTCGACACGAACAAAAGCCCCTCTCGAAAAGTTGGACCGGCCCCTTCGTCCGCTCTCCCTCTCCCTCAGTTTTCCTAAATCCCTCTCTCCTTTTTTCACAACTCCTGGAGCGATCTCTTTAGACGATTAACCGATTCTTTTGGGAGCTTGTTGCGAAAATAAAATAATTCAAGAAAATCGTTCGCGCTCAATGAAACTGCCGCTTGAAATTTAAACACTTCTGAGTTAACTCAGATGAATAATTAAATCTACAAGGAAACGAAAACTTTTCCGAAGGCGATGCTGTCCTCGGAGTTAAAAGTTATTTCGTGTATAAAATTTCGTTCAGGAAATAGGGACGAGCTGAAGAGGTGAGGGAGGAGAAGGAGTAGTCAAAGGGAGGAAGCGGAGTTTTTGTTTTTGGTCGCTTGGATTTATAATTTTAAGGTGAGGGGGAAGTATTGTTTAAACGTAATAAGGTGAAAGCTTTCAAAGGGGACATTTCGAATTCTGTTCAACTTCCTTTGTTATTTATTTAATTCGCCGTGAGAAAATGTCAAAACATGGCAAAAAAGTTGGCTTTGAATGTATAGGTGAGATCGTAGAGAACCTTTTCAGAAAATAGTTCAACTGCTTTCTGGTATGTTTCAATTCAGAACGATAGTTTCTAAAAGCAATATACTAGTATACTCCAATTATGATTCCAGACCATATAGCTAAAATCATTTTATTAAATTAATCTTTGTAAATAAGGCAGCTCCTCTGAGTACCTTCCTAAACAAACTAACTATATGAATCAGTACAAAGTAGAAAAATTTTGTGATTTAAAACTGTTGATGGTTAAATCGTCACATTTATAGCAAATACTTGGTAGAATCACAGGGAGAGATTCAGACTTTTTATACCAGTATATCAGATATATGGGTTTTTAGACGTGGACATTCTACCTTGGAAGTTTGGAGTTTGTCGTGGCTCAGTATTATCTTTTTCTATATTTATAGCAGAAATTCAATATGTTCAGGGGTCTAGAGCTAGTTCGCCTCCACGTGGTGCACCTTAATGATGAGCTAAATTAACTAGCACATCTGGCAACCAGACAATCACTGCGATCTTCTTACGACAACCCACACATCCAAACAATGCATGACCAAACTATAAGTTGTCCTCAAATCCACTCGACTAAAAATTTCGAATTAGGAATTCGAGATTGCCAGGTTAATATAGAAGGCATCGATTGGGTAGCCATATTTGTAAAACCTAACATAAAGAATGAGCACTTGTGCTCCTCTTCAGCTCAAAACAATAGATACATTATGTGTGTGATACTGTCAAAATTGTGGAAGTTACACCACGTAATATCTATAAACTCCCTGAACCTACTTAACATCATCACGTTATCGAGCCACAGCGACACCAAGCTGTATTAGAAATTTTAACAGCCACCACTCATTAGAGATATAAAAAAAATTATAACAATGGAGTTAACCTGACTGAGTGGATATAGGATCATAACTTAGATCTCATACTCGATACCATGGAATGGGATATTTTCTGTTCGGCCTTCTGGTAACAAGAATACAAGCCATGCCTGTGTTTCGTTTCCATCAACGAGAAAAATAACCGGCTATTTTCAGTATCGAATTCCCTCGTAGTTAGCACCACCTCATATTCATTGACACTGGCATTACTATACCAAAAATATCCCAGCCCAAGATGAAACCTGCAAAAAACCAGTCGGACACAATTTACAAGGGGCCTAGAAAGTTGCCTAAGCTGTATTCCCCTTAAAGTTGTACAAGGTGAGAGGTTTGTGTGAGAAGAATATATTTCTGGAAAGAGTGACAACAGTGAACATCTCTGCCAGGACTTCCTTGAGAAAGGAAAACACGAGATAGTCCATGAACTAATTGACAGCCTTGACAATGCGCTTCTTGAAAAATGGCCAGAGACTGTAAAAACCTTGAGCTTCAGATCATCTAACAGACAAGCGAGATTCCTTTTAGCCAAACTTGGAAGCATTAAGAAACCTGAAAGGTAAACGACGACCAAAATACCAAACTCAGTTGCCCAGACATTTCCTCAATGTATAGGCAACAAAGAGACCGTGAAGATACCACCAGGGTAAAGAAGGAATTGAAGTATCTTAAAACATCCCTACAAGACCGTGCGACGGAATACTCCTTACCGTCCTCAATGCAAAAATCTCCATCGATATTGGAAACCTAAAACTGAAGCAGACCGACTTTGATGAAATTCTTCCAGGATTTCTAATACACTGCGGAAAATGCACAATCGTTGCTAGCTCTATTTCTCTCTGGTATATTTAACAAAGGTAGAATCCCCGATCGTACGAACGACTACTTTTAGTTTTACTTATGTGCCTAAATATTTGTCTCGATGCTCGTTGCAATGAAAGTTATAAACTTACCCTTGTGACTGTAATAATCGATTCATTAATCAGCCCTGGCTTATTTGAATGTCCCCTCGTTTCTGCGTTTTCAATGTCTGTAAAATTTCCCATTTCACCTACTACACTTTCACATGCTTAAAATTTTTCACTGAAATTTACTTATAGTTACTGCTAACTAGCATATTTAGCACCCTTTAACCCAATAATGTTGCCCCAGTAGTATGTATACATTATTTCACTCCCTTAACGACACGTTCACATACTTCGTTTAAATTTTACTGATGTGCAAATTAATATGAAGAAAAAAGAAGGACGATTAGGAGAAAGTTTTGGAATATATCATACTGAGTTCAAGTGAGATAATATTTTTCATGACATTTCATGTAGGAATCTGTTTTTTCATTTCAATAAGTCTCAAATATACTCGTATGTAAAAGCTGTGCTAAACATTTATTGAACAATTAATGTAATGAGATTTTTTTAATAAAATGTTCAATCACATAGAAACAGCGTCGGATCAAAAAATGTTCTGAACATTTTGTATTCTTCATGCCATTTCATATATGAACACGTAATTCGAAATCCGCTTTTATTTATTAGTTAATTAAATTGAGATGTACAAAAAATTAATTTAAATTTATTGGAACTATACCCTATAGGGTAATTATATTTTGTACTATTTTCGAAAGTTTTCAAAATGTAATATATTTCAGAAAAGTGGTTGTACTATGGTTTTAATATACGAGAATTGTTAGTAGTAATTTTTGTTATTTAAAAAATATTATGTAGTCTGAGTTCCTCATGTGACGAAACAATAACTGCATATACTGCAGGAAATACAGCCCAAAATGAAGCCATTTGTGCAATAGAAATACCGGAAACGAATTGTATAGTTCGAAACCACAGCTCGTAAATAAATACGTATATGTTTGTACTCTTTATAGCATAATGGTGTTCAATAAACTCAGTAAAAAGAGGAAAAATCGTTTTCGCTTTCTATGATGAACAAGAAGACAAAATCGTTTTGACTACAATGCATAAGTCGTTGGGGGTAATTAAAAAAAACTTCCAACCTTTCGATCAAACCATTAGATGTATTTTTTTGTTAAAAATGATCGGTAAATCAGAATTCTAAGAATAGTCACGAAAAAAGATACTGAACTAGATACATCCCTATCACACCCCTGCATTTAAAATTTGAGAAAACCCAGGACTCCGCGAAATGACCTTAGGTTATATTTTGGAGACCAACACCTGCCCGATATAACCGTTAGTTTACGGTGTTTGCATGTTGTGAAAGCTTAAAAGATATTTACAAATGCTCTGCACAATAGGGTAATAAATAATAACTAGACTCGGAAAATAGGCAAGATGCATATAAAGTACATATTTGCCTATTCCGACAAAATTCTCTAAATCGATATTTACTTATTAGAAATGCTTCTTTTCAGCGATTTTCGGAATGCTATCTCAAGAAAATAAATACTTTGATTGTATAAATCTTTGTGTAAATAGGTATGAATTATTCTGTAACCTTCAACTTAGCATTAAGTCAACTGCCTTCTAAAAATAACATTAAGGGTTGTTGTTGAAAGGCTGTTAAAACTAATGGCTTGTACCGTCTTGTTAAGAATAGTTTAGTATTTTACTAAGTCTAGTACTAGTCTACTGAAATAAAGTAATGATTAAAACTGCGGAAAGGGGCTCTCTATTCTCAGAGTTGGTGTAATAGGAAATCCCAGAGATAAAATGTTCCTTGGCTTTTATGAGTGATAGTAAGTTCGTTGATTTTAGCTTTTAGCCAATGAAATCATTTCTTGCTACCCCCATTTAAATGTAACATTTGAAGAGCAAACTGGCCTTTAGTTTTTCAGTTATTCCATTTTATTTCACTGAAGTATATATAAGGAGTGTGTGGTAATACCTAAAGAAATTGCCAACAAATCTAATCTTCTCAGGAAATGAATAAACAGTAAAACCGATTTTAAAATCATTGACAACCATATAATTTACACAGTCCGCGACAAAAAGGTTAGTCTTATTATGTCTAATGGTTTTAGGCTATAAAAATATATTGACCATTTCATTATTCCCAATCTAAAAATTATTCTACTTAATAAATGTGATTCAACTTTTTATAGTCGTATTATTCCATTCTAAAGTTTTTAAATTTTAAATTTCTTTTTTTTTAATGATTAACTAAATAATTATTCAAGATTTCCAATAGAAACAAGGTGTTCAAATGAGAACGATCGTTTGCATTCTATAAACTATTTTGTTTCTAGGTCTTATGCCAAAAGAAATTTAAAGTTGATCAACATTTGGGAACCGCTACGCACAGAACTCGTAAACATAAGCCTCAAGATTTGGTTCTACAGCTCATCACAACGAACCATAAATATAATAACCATGCAATAATAAATTGCAATAAAGATTTATGTTCTTTGCTAGTAGGTTGCAATATCTCAATTGTAAAATTGGACAAGTATTATTTCAACAATTTTTGATGAAGTATTGCAAAGAAAATGTTCACGTGCCTTCTGGTACGACTTTACGATCTACTATTGGGGCGATGAAAACTACCATTGGAAATAATTCAATATGGATATCTGTTGCCAAGACGACCGGTGTTAAAGCACGGTATGTTGTAAACTTAATTATTAAAAGTTTAAACGGTAGTAGTGAATGTAGCATCAGCTATTTAGTTCCTCTTAAGGAATTGCAAAAACCTATAACTTGACTATATCCAGATTTGTAAACGAATCACTCACCAGTACAAGGTCGCTGTGTAGTAAGAAAGAACTGAGGCAAACAACACCAGGAAAGAGGGGAAAACCCGTCTGGAGCAGAGTCGAGCAGCTGTGTACAACCAAGCAACAATCCCTCTCCAAATATATTAAAGAGTCTCCTGTACTTAGCCATTCGCGTAAACGAATAATTCCGTAACAAATTTTCAGTTCTGAAAGCTTCCGTTAGCGTATAATACCTTTTACATGTGTACATAGTTTGCGAAACGGGCAGATTTTATGCTCCACGCGAAAAGCAAAGGAGAGAACAAAAAAAATATATGAAAAATTACACCCAGACCTAAATGGAATATTTAGAGGTTGAAGTTATTGTGTTTTGCTTACGAAAGTTTATTCCTTATTTCTCGTGGTAATACGAGCCCGTCTGGTACGCGAAGGAAGGTGGGAAATATCGGAGTTTTTACGTCGCTTAAATTCAGGCCGTTTTTTAATTTTTCCTCCCGAGGAAAGCTTCGGGTAAATTCCGCCCGTCGACATGTGAAGGCAGTAGATAACCGTTAGGAATATAATGATTTTCAACCAAACGGGATAGAAACATTCATTCATCTTAGGAACCAAGAGTTATGTTTTTTCATTAGCAGAATCATGTTAATCTATTAGACTTCGTGTATAATTCGTCGCACTTGATTTGAGACTCGAACTGTGGTACGTGTTACCCGTACCCCGAATATAAAAGATTATAAACGAAGAAGATGAAGAGGCATAAAAATGTTATCTGCTCGTTGTGACAGGGTATTTACATATATTAAATGCACCCTATTTAGAGTACTTAGACAACAGGGTAAAACAACAAGTAAAATTGTCTTAACGGCGGGTAAGATAGGAACTGAAAACATATTTAAAGAAACGGTGTATTAAAATAAATTCATTCTACGCTGATCTTTACAAGTGTTGGTTTCATAACTTTTAAAATGTGGCGGCCTTGGTTATACAGTGAACTTGAAATAAATCAAGTAGCAGGTTCAGATGAAGAAATAGCAGTGGATGAAGATGTGGAGTATGGCGAAGGAGCAGAATAAGGTGAAGAAGAATTGGAAGAAGCTGACGACATAGATCGCAGTGGCCTAGACACCGTATGCCTAAAAGAGAAAAGTACGGAAAACATAAATTTGTCTGTGATCATTTAAAAAATCTGGTACGGTTCAAATATCCCAGACGACCATTCAAATCCATCTCCTAATCTGCAATAAAGCACTTCACTTTTCTCCCATTCAACAGATAATTTATTATCTTTTATTAGGGTATCTTGTACCAAGTGTACTGTAATCTTGTCTCAAATAAAGCGCGGCGTATAATAGATATTAAATTATTTAATAAAAATTTGTTGCTGTTGCTGCAATCAGGCTGCAGTGTTTACTGCAATGTTGCTGCAAATTCAACAACATCAATGAAATTAACGATGAAGTTAACCAAATCTCCCACTTGTAATTTAAAGATGTGTAACGGATACATTTTCCGAATTAATTTAAAGTAAAAGTTAGTGAACGAAAGTTTTAACTGTTGTTCGTAATAAGAAAATATACACCTCGCCTCCGAACCGTCAGCGAGCTGATTAGTTTTATTAAATATCTCTGAAAGCACTACACGGAATGAACTAATCTCTCGTATAGGTCTTAATTAGAACGTGACTTTTAATAGGTGCCTTTTGCAAGTTTTCAGGTATTACGGTTTCCGAGATCACGTTTAGAAATCTTACATCTAAGGCAGCAAGCGGGAAGCGGGAGAGGCATGGTAACCTGTCGTTGCATTCTTAGGTAGCGTCCAAGACGTGAAAACGTGATAATCCGCACGTAATTAGTAGGCACGTTTAGGTGCGCCTCTGCGACGAATTATGGAATAATTCTTCTTGTCGAAAATATTTGAATTTGGAAGGATAGGGGAGTGCTAAGAAATATTGAGGAGATTTGAGTCCAACTCTACGATGACAGAGGGAGTCTATATGTAACCGAATTATTTAGCTAGATTCTGGTGGATGATAAATTTGTTGAATCTATTGATCTGAATTGCTTAGTACTTAGAAGTATATGTATAAGTATAGTTAGAAGAAATCTTCTCGGGGATATGGAGCTTATGGACATTGTGAATTCTAAGGATTATCCCACCGAGAAAATATGAACTAACTTTTTAATTTCTAATTTTTATGTTTAAGGATAACAAACATACTCCAAATTTTATTCAGCATACCATAATCACGAGAACCCTTAAAATGATAACGCCTTCAATAGAAAAACTAAACTCGACTGTATCCTTAAGGGGAGAACCAGAACGAAAATGTAACGTATTACCTTCTCATTCAACCTTTCAAAGATCTACAACGGGCCTTTTAAAATCGTTAGTAATATACGTAGATTGATGAAGTTACAACACTCTATAAGATATTTTATTTTCCAATTTCAAAGATCCCACGCTAATTACACAATAATTCGGTTTAAGAATAATTTTAGATTTTTTATTAAAATAGTTATCTAATTACACATCAGTAATCATTTCGCAGGTAATTTCAAGCGCTACAAGTGTTTTATCTGAACTCAAGAAGGAATTCTTGAGCTATTTAGTTTAAGTTACTTGGGGAATATGGTGCCCCTGGTCAAAAGCAATTTTTAACGGTTATATCTGTTACTTCTTATCCTAGATAAATAGAAAATATACTAAAATTCTCTGTGAAAAAACGATATAAATCCTGTGTTTTAATATTTTCACGTATCATTTTCATTTTTTTGAAATATTTTGAAAATAATATTGAGGATCTAAATCGTTTTTTTCCTAAAGGACACATTGTTGCCCGTTGGGACTTAAACGAAATAAATTCTCAGTTCAGTTATAGTTCATATTGTAAGGAGCACGGTTATAAATTACTTTGCCCGTATTAGAGGTGGTTGTTACGCCTCTAAATAGTTAAGTTTTGCTATACCTCTAAACAGTCAGTAGGTGTCAGTTGATCATCCGAAACCGATCATCTGTCGGTTCGCTACAGTACAGCGAAAGTGTGGTATCACTGCAGAATTTTTATTTTTTTCGAAAAACAAGGCTATTTTACATTTATTATATAAAACTCATGTTATATACCTCTACAGGTATTTTAACAAATTTGTAAATTATATAAAATATGCATATTTTGAATGAAAAACTAACATTTTCATTGGATTACTTTGCTCTTTTTTTTGATTGGGCTACTATTTCTTACTTAACAGCCAAAACATCACAAATACGCTCTCGCCTTTTAAGATTAATTTTATATATAATTTTATCAATGTTACACGCTCTCGTTAAGATTAATTTTACATATAGTTGCATTATTGTTCCACCCCGTTATGGAGTTAGTTATAGTCAATTTAATGGAATAGGTGAAGCAATAACATTTATTTTATTTTAATAGTTTTAATCCACGCCTGCGTTGTGACTACATGTATCCTTTAGCTGCTTTCATTTTAGTTTTTAAAATGTCCCACATGCAGGGCGAAACGTCGACGACTTTTTATGGAAATATGGAAATGAAATCTTAAGTGGTGAGGGCGTATTTCTGTTTATTTGACTGTTCCTTTCATCTGCTCTGAGAACCACCCCAGTTATTGTTTCCTAAGTTTCCATATTTATTTGTAGTTAAATTATTCGTTCAAGATCCAAACACTGAACCAGTTTGGTGAGTATGTTGGTATAAAATATTAGAAGCATCCTGTTTCGATGCTTCATTAGTTTACAGCGGGCTAAGGATACGTTATAATTTTGAGCCAAGAACCATTACAAAAACCAACTAGGCGATTATTAGCAGAGATTACTCAGAAGCAATATCAGTTTCGTTGATTGCCTCATTTGTTTAAATACAGTCTTAATTGGTCGCTAAATTGCAGTTTGAGAGCAAGAAAGTTCCTCCTCAATCGTACCAAATTGGATTCAATGAGTGGTTTATCATTAGTGGAAAGTTCGTGACATTTAATTCACAACAAAGGACGGTCGGTAATTATTCTGACCAATTATCCATGCATCCATGAAGTTCGAATGTTTCCTCAATCTGTGGGACTCCTAAAGTAGCAAAGGGGCCATTAATGCGGGAGTCCGAAGTATATTAAATTTCATATCGATTCCGGGGAGGCTCTCGTTCGACACCGAATTTCATCAACGGGTGCAAACTGAAAGCTTCACTTTAAGCACCGAAGGTTAACTCTATACAAATTAATTGATTATTGATAAACACTTTAAAATGTTTGCCGAATCGATACAGCCGGAATTCCTCGATCAAAAATGTTTGTGTACCTATGTGAGCGCGCAGGTGTGGTCTTTTATCTGGCGTAGGTACCTTCCCTTTGTATGATGTTAAGTGTAATCATGGAATATGTAATTTATAAACGATGTCAATAGCAAGTAATGAATTGCAAATGCGAATGTTACGTGATGGAGGGCGTTTCGGTTTCGTAAGTCAATTTATGTAACATGGTTAGGTTCCCTGTTTATTAGGCATGAACTGTATTTTTCGCAAAGCAGCTTCTTTTCTACTTTAATATATGTGGACAATCGTTTGTCATGTGATCAATCACAAAAGGGAAATTTTGCATAAGTGCTAATAGGAAAGGATTGGTAAAGTCTCATTCAACCCTTAAGTTAAGATGTAAACTCTAGTCACAATATTAATGTGATATTTTTTGAAAAATGATTTTTGTAATCATCGAAAAATTCTATTAAACCGGTTTATGTAAAGTGAGTATGGTTATTTAATCTATAAAACATTTTTACATCAACTCATATATGACGGTAAAAATAGGATGCTCCCTCTGAATTCTTTCGGATTATTTCATGCTTATTTTATCCCCCTCTTTAAAAGTTATATATTCTTGATATATGCTTTTTGGTATTAAGAGCTGAAAAATACCACATCCGACATCAATTTTTTAGATTGAAATTATACTTGAATATTTAAAATAAATATCGTTTCATGCTATGGAGTATAACTTATGATTTAACTAAAGTTTCACTCCTTAAAAACCACCTCTTGCTGTGAAATTTACACAAAGGTTAATGTTATCTCCTTGAATTTGTTTACGAATTAAAATTTCGTCGCTATTTGTTACACTATTTCTGATTTATTCCATACTTCCATTCCTTATAAATGTCATTGTGACTGGAATGACCTACTATAGTTAGTTCAAATTAAAAACTAATATATTTTTTAGGTACATATTTATATATTTTATTTATATACTTAAGTAGTATATTTTTTAAAGATAACTTCTTTAATTATTAAGGTATGTTATCGCGCAAAAAAAAATATGGCAGGGAACTTCAAATGCTTCAAGGCATGTAGAGCTGAACTTCCCTGAAATCTTTGTTTCTGAGATATTTGAGTTTAAAGGGATCGGGGTAATTTGGTCATGGATCCTCAAATTCAAACTTGCAAACTCTATGCAACTTGCATGAGAAAAATGTAATACAGCGGACCCAGCTTTATCCCTTGTGTGATATTAAAAAAGTGTATATTTCACCACAAAAATGTAAAATTGGGACGACTGTATTTACACAATTGAACAGGTGTTTTCGCTATTCCATGGGTGCTGGTGGGTTATACCCAAATAAATACAAAACACAAAATAATCGAACATCCGCCACTGACCTTAAGTATACAAAGTTGGGCTCTTTCACATACAATCCGCAACGCTAATTCGTCGCTTTACACCTATTTCAAAGGAGCCGATTCCACTGGCTTGCCTTTTAAAAGTTCTTCAGACGAATTAGTAATTATTCTAAAAAAACCTTGTACTCCTTTAATCGGTTAAATATTATAAAAAGGGCTTTATTAAGATAAATTTATTAGTTTTCCATAGTTCACCCAGCAAAGACAAATGAGGAGGTGTAAGTGCTCATTATCAGGAAATGACTCCAGGGAGATCATGAGCCAGATCTGAATTATCCGGGGAGAAATTTCGTTTATATTAATAATTAGCTGATTAACGGATGGTGTGACATGATATCGGTACTCTGCGGAGATGACGTCACAGACACAATTTTTCTTATCCCAATATGAGAAACATCGTCACACACATCATGTATGTTTTGTGCTTGAAAAGAATTGATCCATCTTAATCACTTTTTAACTGGACACCATATTATAGAGTTAAAAATGTAATGGTAAGTTGACAACCTAAGAATAGCATGGCCACTTGTTTCTGCCAATGAATCAACGATATATTAAGGAGTGAAATGGTGTTTTTTGACAATTTGAATTAAATGCGCTATAATATTATCTATAGCAAGGATATCAAAATAAATTTTTTGTAAAAATTGTAATTATCCGCCTTTTTTGGAATTTGAAATCGGCGTTTTATTAAATTCTCGGGATTGGTCCATGACTATTGAATATGAAAGTAAATTCCATATAAGTTATTTAGCAATCTAAGTTTCAAACAAAGATGCTGACATATTTTCATGACAATCTGCAAAACTTTGCTTCATATTTTCCGCTGAAAGGAATAACGCCCCTTGAACAAAGCCTTTCTCATTATCCACGTGCAAAATAATTACCCGTTTCTCCCTGGAATACAGAGTTTTCAGGGCACATCATCTACCCAACATCCCCCCATCGATACGACAATTTTTAATGTCTCCTCTTTAAGGAGAGATCAACTATGTCGCCTCGATTAATGATGAAATCAATCATGGAACTTGAAATATTTTTCAATTTACCTATTCGATTAACATCATGTTCAGTTTTATGCTGAGATGTATTTGAGTGACTTTATTTATGCGTTGATGACTTCTAAAATTGAAGAAGAGGCGCACCCACTCTTAATTCGAGTACCAAATGATTGCAGGATGAAAGGCCTGAGGGCGTTTATGAATTTTTGTTTCAATTTTGAAAAGTTTATTCGATGTTGTTTAGTGCGTCGCAACCGTGCGGACAACTAAGCGTAGTGTGTTGCGTCCCTTCAGAGAACTAACTCAAAGTCGTTTTTAACTTTTTACGTTTTAAATTATCCGAACAATTAGTGGTTGAAGGGTTTAGAACGAAAGCTGAATTTACGATGACAATTAGCTCTAATTTAGCATTTATTAGCACCTGGGTCCCGACGTGCAAGTTTCAGCCACTTCTTTGAATGTGTTCATATGTCGCATTAAGAACAAACAATTTGTTCGACGTATTAATTTATGTAATTTGACACTGAAGCACATCACGCCGCTAATAAACTTTAGAGTTCATTTCACTGATTTTAGACAATGAAACAAATACGATTAAAGGTAAAATATAGCAAAACAATTGACAACAGTTTCGAAAGCTGTCCATAATTAAGTCACGTTAGCCGCCATGACAAATCAGAGCGTTTTCGCGCGAAAATTCAGACCTTTATGAATAGTTAAAATACAGTAGACATTAGTTTTTCAAAATTAGTCAACCTCCTTGTTACGTATAAGGTTTCGTTTAAATATTCTAAATTGTTCAAGTTGTGGATTGTAGCAAAATAAATTAAATATTAAATTGTTGCGCGGCCTCACATACCTTAAGGTTATAAGCAACTTACAAATATTGATAATACTTTTAGAACGTCACAAATTTTATAAACAGTTTTGTTGATATTATAGATAGAAGAGGACTTTATAAACCAAAATTGCTAGTTAGGACTTATCTATTTAGCTTTTTGAGGTTATTTTTTCAAGGTTTATCTATTATTTCTCTGTTTTGCGCTACCATTAAAGTAAGTCCCTCATCATCGTCCCTGAAATTCCTTAGGTACGAAAATCTCTCACCTCGTTTTCTAACAAGTTTCTTCCTCATTTAACTGAAGTATCTGGTGTCTCTCATGTCTGAATATCTGCTCAAACTACTTCCCTTCCCTTTACTTTACAGCAGTTAAGAGTTCCTGTGATTTTTGCGTTCCTCTTTAAACTTTGAAGTTGGCAATCCGACCTGCAGCAGTAAGTCTGAGCGGAGCGCTTTTATTCCGTCCATTGATGAGTCTTTAAGTCAATCCTCATTGGACACTGGATATTTTCAGATGACATGTCGTTAGCAAAATTTACAAAAAAACTTGTAGCATAGAAACAAAGGAATGATACTTTGTACATTCGCAAAAAACAAACGATGGTAATTTAATTATTCATTTGCTCAAGCATTTTATACTTTTACTTTTTCAATAATGTGATTAAATTTGACAAAATTAATTAGTTTACATATAAGTACTTTCTGAAAAACCATAAACTTCTAATTAATACATTTTTTCCAGAATAATTAACAATTGACACATTGGTGTAAACTAACTGCCCTTCAATATAATCAATCTCCTGAAATGTAGATTTTTTTATGTTTTTTTTTAACTTTTTATAGATTTAATGACTTCTTATTGTTTCAGCCAAATTTCGGTTCTTAATTTTTTATTTTTTAATCATTAAAGAACTGAAGGCACAATATATTTAAATATATAAAAACAATTCCATTACTACGTCCCATTTTATCATTGCAGTACATTTATGTTAATATAATTGTCGAATTTCCAAATTCATTATAGCAACCTGGTTTTGTAACAACATTTATCTAATAAAATTAGCTACAAACTGCTGAGGTTTAATGCAAACAGTACGAGCCTAGAAATTTTCCTTACGGGGAAACCGTATCTGGTATCAATTCGTAGGATATTAATTATTGAAATGTTTAATTTGAAACATTACTAATTTACCAAACAACATAATTAGCCCAAATATTAATAGGGAGTTATTTCAACGTTTTCCGGCTGGATTGCAATGCAATACTTTGTTTAGGTCCTACCTATCGTTTACCTACTACTTAGTTTGGGTAGGAAAATTTATTCTAAAATGAGGTTGTTTACTACGTTTTTAAAGAAACAGTATGAAAAAAAAAACAGTTCACCGTAAAATCTAATTCATTCAATAGGTTCTAAATAGCTAAAACCTAAAACTCGGTGCGTAAATATATTGGGCATCCAAATAGTTTACATAAAACCCGATAGTCTGAAGTTTCCCTTTATGAGGAGGTATGGAGTAGAGGTAAAATGTTTTTGGCGTTTTTATCCCGACTGACTTCTCCAGTAGTTTGAAACCTTAAGCTCTGCACAGTTATACGTTATGACGCGTTTTAGTATCAAATAGCTAGAAACGTTTAACTTATCACAATTATAACTCACACTACAAATTAGTTTGGAAAAACACCGCAACCCCGAATTTTCGCTCTCCGAAAGCATAAAAAATAGAAGTGGAATTTATTTAAGTGTCCGAATTGCTATAAACATTAAACGTATGAATACTATAATGATATTATTATATAATTAAAAAATAAGGTCTGCATTACCTGATGAGTTGTCATCACCTTTTTCCGCAGCATCGTTCTTAACAAATTCAGAAATTAATTAGCCTCAATTACTTTTATCACTGTCGAAATATTTACATAAGTAATTGTATCCATATTTTTTTCGACATGCTTGGTTATGGTGTACGGGTGTAGAATATATTTTTTTCTTAACTGATTGAAACAACATTTTTTTAAAAGGACTGCAGATTCCTGCATTCGGGTATTGTTATCCGGTACTCACTTTGAATTCTTCTGAAGTAACTGAAGGTAACATGAACATCCTCTTAATAGTATCTGCAGTATGCATTTTCGTGACTGACGTATTTACAACAAATATTAGAAAGCACATCACAGTTTTGAAATTGCTATAACGATATAAACTCTTTATTCAAAGTCTTAGCCGGATACTGGGATCAACATAACTCCCCATGGTCGCCACGTAAAGGTGCTCTGGGTGCAAGCAGAGGAAGAATATAGCGAAGGCACTGACAAATAAATTTCACAAAAGTTTTCCAATGGGTTTTTATAGAGTTATTAATATTTTCTCGATTTAACCTAAAGATGTTCTTAAACTCAGATTCGCGACCCCAAAAATTTCTAACCTACCCAGTTTGAAGTAAATTGGCGGATGCTTAAAAATCCCGTCTATCATATTGAATATCTTGAATTTTGCAAATTTGAGTAGCTTCTCAACATTAAGTAGATCCTCTACACTTTCCCAAGCAACATAAAGCCAGGTAGTAAACCAAACAAACGTTTCATATTTCTCTACTTTCTTCCAGTTATGCTGCCTCGGTTGATTCGTCAAAACCGCAAATATGCGGTTGATCCCCTATGTAATATCCAATATTTTACGTTTCATTCTCGCTTGTTCCAAACCCTTCAAACAGGCTGCATGACTACCAATAGACCGAAACACCCGATCACGGTTCGCCTTTTCACACCCTTTGCAGTATAACCTGTAATTTCTCTCGTACACATTGTCTACCGAAACAGTATCTACTTTTCATATACATGTAGCATATTTGAATATCATATTTGAATTTGAAACTTTTAAAATACCCACGGTGCCTGAATTCATATCTCAGTTTAATACCTTAACAAGGCGGAAAATTTAGGCCATTTAATTCATGCAAATAACATAAAAATTAACAGCATCCCCTTAATTAATACAAACTTTAACTTTGCGAAGTATTTTTGGAAACTTAAGATCCAGTGGATTAATTAATCGTGCGAAGTTTGCGGACAGAAATTAATTACTGATTGCCGAAAAAGTTGTACTCTCAGTAGGATTTAATTACCTCAAAAATTTCTCGAGGCCGTAATAAAGTTCGGAAACCTCGGAAAAAATTCAGATGGAATCGATAAGAATTGACTAGAAATTCACCAGTTTCATCATTTTCTGTTTAGATTAATTTCATGAGAGGAAGAGCGAGTAGAAGATGTTTTGCGATTCGGATCGATTCATGTGCGGAGGGGAAATAATGCCGGATCCGAAGTTTCGAAATGAAATTACAGTATTTACTTTAAAAAGTTGGCGAACAATGGCTAGCGAAAACGAGCCATAAATTTACCACCCAATAGGAATAGATCCGTTCTTCTAACAAACAACAATAAAATGTCTACCGATCGTATTCATAAAACGAGAGTGAAAGAGACGTAGAAGGAGAGGTAGAGTGGACGAGATAGAAGAGAAGAGGAAAAGGGAAAATCTCTAGGAAAGGAAAGATAGGGCTCTTTTCTGCGAACAAAGCTCTCTAGTCTTACTACATAATTCATCGTATATTGAAATTCCTCTTGAACTTTAATAATATTCCCTTATTCGTACAATGCGAGTATAAAATATTTATGTATATGTAACGTGTTCTCGAAATACCCCTCTTGCTTTAGGAACAACTGTTAAATAATATATAAAAAGGCAGCGTGTGTATCTGTGTGTGTGTGTGCCCCCTCTGTTATAAATGATCCCGGTTATAATGCATTGGTGTCAAGACAAAATAGTCCCATTTCTATTCTATTATTTGTCAAAACAGCCCACGGCTTTCGTATATATCCATTCCGATGAGCGTCCGTCTGTGAAAATTACCTTCTGGAAAGACTGATGGGTTCGTTCCAGTTTTTGGGAAACACTCGCCATTCATGTATGACGTACGATGTACTTATATATACCGAAGCGGGGACGAAAACTCGACAAAGCCGATGTAATTTTCGCGATATATTTATATGGAAAAACGCGATTCGCAACGTTTATTTCCTTCGAAATAACACTCGGTTTTATCGGAAAAGGTTTTCACTATTTGGGCTTTACTTCATCCGACTCAATTTGCGAAATGTATGGGACAATTAAGGTTGCAGATTGAACCAGAGACTGTCCAACCCAATCAATGAATTAGGAATGAACAGAGTTGCATTGATATGTTTATTTAAGGGGACGTGACACCCCTGAATTTTTTTTCTTCTATTTTGGAAAATTGAAAAATTGAAGGGAAAAACCGTAGATACATTCATGAAACTATACACATTTATTCTATAATATTCTTACAATGAAAAAAGAATTTTTTTTAGATTTTTCCCAACTGTCTTTTGGCTGGTGGAATTTTTTTTAAAAAACCTCAAAAAATTACGGCGTACACGATTTTGAGACACTGGTATGTCTGGAAAAAAAAAAACGGTGTTGTTGGTTTTCGAAATCCCTAGGAATTGAACCTAATTCGAACATTTTTCGTGAAAAAATAACAAAATGACACCATTTTTTTAAAAAGCACATATTTTCGCCCGAAAAATTCTGATTAAACTCGGAAAATTTTTGGAAAATCTTTTTGGACGGAGGTTCAATCCCTGAAAAATTACATGACAAATAATATATCCAAATTTTAAATCGATCGATATATTAGTTTTTTTTAAATCGTGTACGCCAGTTCTAAAAATGTCATTTTGAGAGAATCGCGTTTAAAGTTTTTAAATGATATTTTTCAAAGAAAAACTTACTTAAACTCAATTTACAATTCCGTATATATATATATATACGGAAGGTAACTCCTACAAAGATCGATCATAAAAAATTTTTCGATTTTTTGAAATTTCAGGGGTGTCACGTCCCCTTAAAACAAAAATGAAAACACCGATACATTATTGAGAAACAAAATTTAATTCCAAATTTACGGATCCGTTTGAGAACGTCGCATTCTTGAATCCAGAGATTTCAAATAAATCTATAAGAAGTATATTTGAGTTGTTTTCCGAAGGCGAAGTTG
Source organism: Cryptocephalus primarius (assembly GCA_963576515.1). NCBI lineage: Eukaryota > Metazoa > Arthropoda > Insecta > Coleoptera > Chrysomelidae > Cryptocephalus > Cryptocephalus primarius. The sequence goes on along the minus strand of OY754940.1, from coordinate 13,027,636 downwards.
CCAACAAATTATCGAACAAGGACGAAAATTTCTCTTGCGCGGTCAAGATAGGATACCCCGCTCTTAGACCTGCATACGCTGTCTCGAATTTGTTTCCTCTCTGTTTAAGTAGCCTGTCCAAATGGATGCGAAAGATACAAGTAGTAAGAAACAGAGGGCGTTGACACGAGGGAAACCACACATCCTTCTTGTAGTAGTTACAGAGGTTGATTAAGGGATTTGAATAGAATTTTTGATGAATCGAATAAATTCTGATAAACAAGGTGTAATTAATTTATTTCGTAATAGTAAAAATAATTTTCTCATCTAGTATATTTACATAGTATATAGTACATATTTACTTTATTAACGATCTATATATGAATCGCATTCATATCAAATGGTGCCAGAGTAGTCGTCGTTCATATTAATTTCAAATCTCCAATATATAGTGTTTAGTATTAATAAAAAACGTTATTCGTGTTTATACTTACATCTATACAAGAGCAAGTAAGTACACAAGCTACAGTGTGACTTCCCCCCGCCCCATACTCTTAGAAGGATAGAAGATCGACCGCCCTCGGGCTTGAAGGGTTCGTTGAATAGACGCGGGGCATGTTTATTGCATGTACCGATGTCGTGCATGTGTCGAGCGTGCTAATGTCATTTAAAAAAGAAGGAGCAACAAACACAAAGATAATTTAACTTAAACATTAAGGTTCCCTAATACCAATAAAGGCTACTGGTTTATTTAAACACTATCGTATAAATCCTCTATAAGACGTAATAAGAAATATGGAAAAGGTATAATGATACTCGTCTGGGAGTACTGGGAGTTATATAAATGTCCGCTAAAGTACGTAAGCACGTAAGTAAGTAAAACGTTAATTTAGGAATTATTTTTTAAGTAGGTAACACATTGTACTAATCAATTACAAACAATTCTTAGAAATCACCCAGGATTAACCCTTAAACCTTAACTTAATTAACTTAACTTAACTTAACTTAACTTAAAAGGGCTTAAATAGCCCTTAACTATCGACAATTTCTGTTCTCTCTCGTAATTATATTTCAGAACATGCAAATACACATCGAGTAATCAAATATTGAAAATCACTATGATTACAATTTTTTTCCATTTATAAATGCGACGTGTGAATATAGAATCTTAATAGTGATGGCGGACTATGTTTCATGGCTTTCCAAAATTCGAAAAAAAGTTGTAAATTTTGTTGCTATCAATTGTAGCAACTATTTGCTGTACACCGTGTAGTGTACTATACTGATTCAATTAGTTGCATACATACCAAATATGGATTCCAAAAGACCTACATTAAATTAAAATATTTTCAATTCCGTGTGAATACGTGTTTTTAAACAAAAACTCTCGGAAAAGTATAGAATCTTTACAAACGTCCCTAAATTAGTCGTTTGTACAATTTTACTTAAACAATTCCCGCATATTTACATCATATAAAATGCCGTTTGAATTCAACAAAACATTTTATTTGCTCATTTCAAACCATCCCATGTACCCAATATTTCGTATTTATGATTATTACCAACTCATTTTTTACCGAAACCTTCATGAAAAAAGTAGGCTTTCAAACAAAAGAAACCTTTATTTATTTCAATTTATTCATTCAGAAAAATGAGACGTTCTATTTAATAGCAACCGTCACCGAATGGAGATGAAATGGAAAATTTAACTGGGCCTTTGTATATATTTTTTCTAGAAATTAAGCTCGTGAGGCAGACAGAAAGCTTCCCTTTCGATAAGAGCACCGTAATAATCATTAAACTCACAAGTACGTAAATTAATAATATTAATAATTAATAATTAATAATAGTAAATATATTAATTTCATAAAATTTCAAAGAAGAAAAGTTACGTAGTTATGTATTGAGATATTCCTACATATGGCGTTGTAAATATTAAGATCGAAAGAGAAAATGGTGTAAGAAATTAGATGACAAAAATTAACACAACTACAACATCTACCTGTTTTATGTCGTTAAATATGTTAAACTATGTTACGTCTAATAAAATCAAATTTTTTGAAACTTATGGATCTTTGAATTTTTGAATTTTTTGAAAATTGGAATTTTTATAGAAAACTTACCTGGAAAATCTATGTTCAGAACACTAATTTCTAGAAATGTTTGTCAGAAATAAAAGCACAAGTATTTCTGTGGAAGATATTTGGTGACAAAAAGTAACACAACTACAACATCTACCTGTTTTATGTCGTTAAATATATTAAACTATATTACTTCTAATAAAAGCTCTTGATTTATTTTCATCCCTGTCGTGGGCGCTGTACGGGGCTAAAGATACGCCACTCCTTACGTCTAAAATTAATAGGAGATCCAGAGAGTTGAATTGGCAAACTTGATGGAACTTTTAATGAAACACGAAAGTTGTTTTACGCTTTATCGATATTAGTTGTTGCTATTAGTATGAAGTTGAGAGAGTAAGGCATGCCAAATCTACCATCTCTCTTTTTGTTTGCTCCTCTGAATTTTCAGGGCAAGAGCCAACGAGCAATTAGTATGTGAGATCGATTTCTAATTATGTTTTAAGAACTTTCGCGGATTCGGTTTCATTTGAGAAAGTTCAATCACAGCATTAAGTGTATACGCGCACAGTACGAAAAAGGTTGTTGTTGGTTTGTCGAAGCCAGTGATTTGGTTAATGTATGAGTTTGTAGTCGTTAATGAAATCGTAACAAAGTTATATTACCACCCTTCTCTATCTTACGCCTATCTATCTACAACTGGCAATAAAGAGTTTTCTCCTCCATCTTTACACATCGGCAATGCTACTTACTGTTTATAAAAGGAAAGTTGTCGCCAATACCCACCAAAACCCTTTGGAGAAATATAAGCTCTTGATTTACTTAACATATCTCTAAATATATCTCTCGTCTGTATTTGTAAGTTGTGAACTTATCTTTATAAGCGTTAGTAACTTGTTTTATTATTTTTCAAAAATTTTTTGTTATTGCAGAAGTCAAAATTACCACTAACTGCAATTATCTATACATTTTTATGGTCTGTGCATATTATTGCTTGCAGATATGATTATAAACAAAATAATCATCAAGACCATTTCTAAATAATCCTTTATACAAGTCAGTACAATATTAACCGTTATCACAACTGAAGTATATATATATATATATATATATATATATATATATATATATATATATATATATATATATAAAACGTAATATTGTAATGACGCAATATTGTTATCTAAATGTAAGTAGTGGTTGACGTACACTACAATACCATTCAAAGAAAGAATGTAATTGAGTTATTCGCTTTCCACCTAAACCTTTATAATAGCAATCAATTACTGGAAAAAATGACACTTTTCTCTTTGCTCGAATATACTTTTTTAACAATTTACATCGCAGTCGATTAAACGGTATAAAATTTAATATACTGCAACGCCGTTTGATGGCGAATTAAATTAAAATCAGTAGCACAATATTCTCAGAATTCAAATATCCATTGATAGAGGTCTTTCAGGATCTCGTGGCCATATTTTAAATTGTAACAAGCAAAATGTACTACAAAATGTAGGATATCAGTTGATAGCATATATCGGATTGAACAAATAATTAGTTCTCATTTCTGACTTTTATATGGTTTGATACCTCGCGTCCAAGAGTGAACCAAGATGGAGTGTTACAAAGTGAATCATAGGTTCACTATGTATTACTTTACGCCAGTAATTGCAATCATTTTTTTTATTATTCTCACAGCATGACTCGCTGTAAAATGCCTCGTAAAATCGGGGCTCACACAGAATAAATCATAAGGGTAGCTATTCAGCTCATTGCCAGCAGAGAAAAAATAATAAAAGCAGCTAAATTTCAGGGAGTTCATTACGCAACCCTGTTAATATATGTTTTGAAAACAAGAAATGCAAGAGAAGCACAGAATATAAGATTACTTCCTAACAATAATATAAATTAGATTTTCAGTTCGGAGCAGGAAGAGGCATTGAAAAATTACCTCAAAAATTGTCCATTATACGCACTTTGGAGTACTGGAAAAAATGACAGGTCTCGAATGGCTTCGATCTTTTCCAGTTCGTCATCCAGATTTAAGTCTCAGATTAACAGAAAGTTGTAACATGGCGCAGCCACAGGTATTAATTGTAATAATTAAATAATGAACATATTTATCAACATCTAGAAGTTGTTTTAAAACGTCATTCCAATTTTGCTAATGAAACACGCTTCTATGATTTAGACGAAATCGCTACAATTATTATTCAAAATTATCCAAAAGTACTAGCTCAAACAAGTGTTATTTTTTGTGATAGGGGATAACCCTGCCACCCGTTTCCTCGAAAACACTTCTAGAACTTTTTGGTATATTTGAAATTTTAAAACTTAAACACATCTTTGTATACTCTGCATCAAATGTTCATGGCATTTTTTTAGAGGCATTGGTTGTACTGTAACATGTATTTGTTGCTAATTAGGTCAATCTCGCTTTTTTCTGCAATGCATGACGTGTTTCGAAGAGTCTGATTACTTTGGCATTTTACACAGCGGGATGTCTTCATTGTGTGCTCTCGTTGATAATGACACGGAAGGATACTTTCCAGTTTCCTCGTTGTAACTTGGGAATAATGTATTTGATACCGTCCCTACCCTATTTTCTTTATTATTAAGTTTTATAACGTTTGATATTTGCAATCCCAAAGGCCGTAACTGGATATCCATCATGTATTTTGCACTGGCTTTTCACGAGGAGAACGGAGGAGGTCCCCATCTGGCATTTATTTTTAAAATATTCAAGGGAATTCCCGGAGGCACCACTGGAGACATTAAGCTTTTAACGTCATGAAACTTCCAAAAGTTTTCAGCTTCGAAGCTTACAGGGTGAACTTTATCGAGTTCGAATTTCACGCAGATTTAATGGACGGAGTATAATTTTCACGCCGTTTTATAGATTCGATTTGAACAAACGAAACGCACTCACCCTAAGGAACCTACCGATTGTTACATCATCTTAATTTATCCTGTTATTTTTAAAAATAAAAAATGTTTGATACCGTAGTTGCAGAAAATGTACCTAATATATTCGTTTCTTATGAGTTAAGTTCACCTCAAAAACGGATCGAATGGCGACCTTTTAACTACGTGATTCAATGCTTCCTCACTAAATCTTTCATCTCCATCCATCGTGTTAATAAATGAAACGTATTTTCCGCTGAATTCAAAAATTTTTCCCTGCGAGTCAAAAATGCAACAAAGTCAGAGTTGAACGTGGTGGGACTGTTGCGAACTTTTTGCTTGTTTGTCGAGAAACTTTTAAAAATCTAAATTCATCGTCGACGGAAAGTTCGCCTCCCGATCATAAATCAACGTTTTTTCCCGGGTGGAAAAGAAGGAGAGGAGGGAGGAAAGAGTTCGGGAGAAAGTCGTAGGCGGACAAATCGCTGTCAAATTTAGTTAAATGAAAACAAGCGGATTTAAAATCGAACGAGATGGGGCGGTATCAATCAGGACAGGAAACCTACGAAATGGGTATTAATACATTCCCAGATAAAACAAAATAAAGTGAACGATTGATTACGCCACAGCTTAATTAGGTAATAGAACAAGAGAAAAAACAAACGACGCATAATACTTCGCCGTCGACGCTAAACAGTTTAACTTTAAACGTTAAACATTAATTAAAATGGAAATTCAAACGGTTCGTAATTATAAGATGAACAAGGAATGATGTAAATTCCTGATTGGTAGTTGGCATATTTAGATGGAACTGTCGAACTATAAAGCGCCTGATGCCTTGATGGAAATTCCACTATTTCTCTCGCCCTCTCTTCCTCTCTTCCTCGCTCTTGTGCTCTCAGAAAATTATATTTTCCTTTCTTGATTAATATGACTTTACGACGAAACCTCACATATTAAACCTGGAGACTTAGATTCTGAATATGGAATGAATAATTAAGACGATAGTTAGGCTAAAAAACTACGATGGGCTTAATTTATTCAATTATTACAACAAGGTTTTTGATCGACCCTAAAATGAAGTTAACTTAAACAAAGATTATTTCTCGTAAGTAATTTTAGACAAAATAAATTTTGAATTATTAAACCGATATGTCTCAAGATATGCTGTGTTGTTTAACTCACGATTTAGAAACTTTATACTGATATTACAAGCACGTGCTAAGAATTTTTATTTCTGGGTTAAACCCAGCTATTTTCACCTCACCCCTTTTCTACTCATCTCGTTTTTGGGAGAGCGTGTATCCCTAGAGAACGAGACCCCACGTGGCGGATACGAGGTGCTCGCTGGAATCTCATGACGCCAAAGGGCTGGAGGGAAATAAAATACTTTCCGCGAGCCCAACAGTCCGGAGAAGTAAACTCCGTTATCAAAAATTTATCGTATTCTCTGATATATTCGGATTAAAGACTGTTAGCTAGTCTGCGCCCTTCGGTAGCAGGCATCTTTTACAGAAGATACGTCGGCAGAACTATCCCTAACTAGCCAACAGCAGCGATCACAGTCATTTAGAGAGATTAGAGAGATAGAGAATATGGTTCTACGATCGTTTCAAAGTGAGGTTATAAACTAAAACAAATTAAAACTTGTAATTCAACTAAGAAAAAGGAAAGTTAAACCCTCAAGCTTCTTTTTTAAGCACCTAAATCGTTCTCTCCAGATTCCTAAAAGTCTTTCAAAGATATTTTTGGTGCAACTCCATAGTCGTACCAGAAGGCACGTGAACATTTTCTTTGCAACACTTCATTCAAAATTGTTGACATAATAGATTGTCCAATTTTACAATTGAGATATTGCAACCTACTAGCAAAGAACATAAATCCCTATTGAAATTTTCTTGGCCTGAAATCTTGTATGATTTGTTGTGATGAGCTGCTGAACCAAATCTTGAGGCTTTTGTTTACGAGTACTGTGCGTAGCGGTTCCCAATTGCTGATCAAATTGAAATTTCTTTTGGCATAAGACCTACAAACCAAATAGTTTACAGAATGCAAACGATCATTCGTATTTGAACACTTCGTTCATATTGGAATTCATGAATTATAATAGGTAATTATTAAGTTGTATTACAAAAAAAAAGAAATTTGAAATTTAAAAACTTTAGAAGGCAACAATATGATTATAAAAATTTGAATCAGATTTATTAAACAGAATAATTTTTAGATTGGAAATGAGGGAATGGTAAATATATATTTTAAAACCTAAAACCATTAGACTTAATAAGACTTACCTTTTTGTCGCAAACTGTGTAAAATATATGGTTGTCCTCAATAATTTTAAAATCGGTTGTACTGTTTAGCCATTTCTTGAGGAGAACAGATTTGTTGGCAATTTGTTTAGGCATTATCACACATTCCTAATAAACACTTCGATGAAATAAAATGGAATAACAGAAAAACTAAATGTCAGTTTGATGTTCAAACCGTGCATTTAAATAGGGGTAGCAAAAATTGTTTTCATTAGTTGAAAGCTAAAATCAACCAGCATTCCCACACATAAAAGCCGAGGAAGATTTTACCTCTGGCATTTCCTATTTATATTATTTTCGAGAATAGAGAGCACATTTCCGCAGTTTTAACCATTACTTAATTTTACTGGCCTTTCGAAAACTATTCTTAACATGACGGTATCAGCCATTAGTATTAACAGCTTTTCAACAACAACCCTTAATGCTATTTAGGCAGCCGGCTTAATGCCAAGCTGAAGGTTACAGCGTAATACATACCTATTTATACAGAAATATATACAATCAAAATTTTTATTTTCTTGAGATTGCATTCCGAAAATCGCTGAAAATATGCATTTGCAATAAGCACATATGCATTTATAAAATTATGTTGGAATACGCAAATTTGCACTTTATATGCATTTTGCATATTTTCCGAGCTTCAGTTATTAACAATATTCAAGTTATGAGAATAATAAGTCAAATAACTGCCTAGAAAGCGAGGAAAATTTTTTAAAACTCGAATTTCCTCTAACTAATCAAATACTGAAATAGCTCTAAAAAAATTGGACATATTCTGCTGCTTCCTACCCTCGATTATCAGCTTTCACAAACTAGCTCGATTTTCCGTGGTAGAATTATCCTGACAGCGAAAGTTTAATGGAATGTGTCAATCATCCCGGTCGGAGAACACTATTCGGTAGCATCGATCTGACTTCCTAACGTACAGATTATGCCGTTATGCAAATCCTTGCGGAAAAAGGGGAAAATTGGATAATAACCGTGTTACCGTCGATGAGTTATTAGAAATGTGAAAAATTTCAGGTTTCACCGTTTCCTCCCTAAGGTCGAATATGAGTTTAACAGGACGCAGTCAAATGAAAATATACAGATCTATTCAGTCTGAATTTAAATTGAATTAAAATCATTTATGAGTGATCGAAAGCAATCGTATTTTATGTGATATATTCTACGATTGATGGATTATACATTTAATTATAATATTATTTATAAGTTCATTTAGTATCACCGCAGAAACATCGCGCCCAAAAAATTCCCCCAGCACCATAACAAAAATCTCCGTCTAAAATATCTCGGTAGAAGTATGTCTCTAACAATAATATCACGATAAAAAAAGTAGCAAAAAATAACAACTTGAGTCGGCAATAATGCCACAATGAAACGGTCGGTGTGAACGTTTCTAAAATTTTAGGGTTCATATTTTTAATTTTGGACTTACCTCTTTTTGAAGCATTTAATGAAATGTATGTTGAACTTCGCTAAAAGAACGTATAAAAATACTTTTCTCTAAATTCCTAGATAAGTAACAATACTTACTAAATTTTGGTTTAGTTAATTCCATATGTAGTATACAATTCCAGAAGCGAATGTTTGTAATATGGTAATATAACATAGCGTGTTGATTATGAAGACTATGATTATGAAGATAGATTAGATTAGATTATTAGATTATGAAGATAGATTATGAAGATAGTGCATTGCTAATCTTTAATTAGTGTATTTGTAATAAAGTTAAGTTTTTAAAAACGATAGCTTCAAAAGCGGAACTAAAACTCACGTGAAGTTTTTTTCCAAGAAATACTATGTTGGTAATAGTACATGCAGAGGTATAGTAGGGATTAGTTTTTCAAGATTAGTCAACTACCCTATTATACATTTGGGCCGGAATGCACAGTCGTCCCTTAAATAAAGGATCCCTTAAGATGTAAGGGTGCCTTTATAAAGAACACCGTAATGTTAGGATACTAGATGCATTTCACAGTCGTCATTTAATGGACCCTTCATGAAGTAAAGGAGAAGTGTGGCAACGCTGCCGGTTGAGTAGAGAAATGTGTGTTTCATGAACGTGGAGAGGTTAGTTTTGTCGAATTTGTCATACATTAATGTTTCATGCCGCAGAGGTTATCTGTTTTTCCGCTGGGCTTGTACACACTTGTTCATAAATTATACATTAAATTAATATTCATAAATTAATTATATATTTCATACTAAATAACAATTCAATAATTTACGTGTACATTTACAGACATGTAAGCCTTTCTATTTCGAAAAATATCTGCATTGTTCGCCCAAGATGTGATATTCGGATGTGTGTGTAATAAATACATCCAGTAACTTCAGGTAATCAAGCCGTCATGAAACCTCGTTATTTCTCACTTTTTATTCTCATGGCATTGAAATCGCATGAATGTATCTATTTGCCTGGCTAATACTCTAGACATTCTTTTCACTACTTTACAGACCACTGCTTGGTGGAATGATCTCAGATCTCCGTGTATGATCTAAAATGTATAATGTACATCTTACAACTTATAACCAATACATTTTAGAATACACATAATTAATTGGAAACTCTTGCTAGCATAAAACCTTAAAGCAACAAGTAATTGCAATATAAGCGATATTGAAAGTCCTCTTCGCGTTGGTTCCTCTAACTCTCCCTGCGCAATTGGTAATAACACATTCGTGATTACTTCTTTTGAGAGGCGGTACCGTTTCCATTTTAGAATAATATTCTAACGGGCTGTTACCATCTCGAATATATTTTTTCAGTATCTCGACTACTAACTACTCTTCTCTGTCGTCGATTAAATAATCGAACATCCCCATATCACATCAGTAAAGTTTCACAATTATTAAATATTAACGTCAAAAGACGTGTACCAAATTGCCAAAACAAATCATAAAAGTTAGGTTAAGAACTCGAACTTTAAGGATGTACTATCGCCACTTAAGGGAAGAAAGCAAACGCGACCTACTGCGCAAGCGCCGATAAAGGGACCTCTTAAGATTTCGACTATGCGACGGAAATGTTAGTTAAAGGGAACCCTTAAAAGTTCATCTCCCCGTAGGGTTGACTGTGCATTCGGGCCTTATTTATCTTTTCCTTCTGGTTTATTTTTTGGGTACTTGCTTTCTGACAGTACAATCGGTTAACGTCAAAGCGGTAACGTCGGTCAAAGCTCATTCGGTTAAGTTCATTTGGTCGGGTTGTTAGCCCTATGCAAATTTTTTCACCCTGTATCTTCGAAATGAAGCGGTTTTTCAAAAATCGTAAAAGAACAAAATATTCTTAGAATAGTCCAAAGGATAACCCTTTCAATTTTTGCTTAATGTTTACCAAACACCCTGTATACCATGGTATGTGACAAACCACACATTGTATTCCATGTTAATGTTCTCTAAATTTCTAAAAAATGCCAAATCTTCAATATATAGCACCATATAACTAATCTTCGCTATCAGGCAACATAATGAGAATATAATATACGGTTCCTCTAGTAAATGCGATAAATTATTAAACGTGTTTGACGCGTAAATATTTGATACAACAGAAGCGTAATATTTTACCTGCTCCTGTAAACTTCATAAAACATCTTATTTCTTTTAAAACCTTAAAACGGCAGGATTAAAATTTCGTAAGCCAAATTTTCGTTTCCAATTTGATGCTCTGGCTTTCCCACTCCATCCTCCATTCCCTATTAAACATCCCCGCTATCCGTTTTTCCTGAAGCAATTTTTAAATATTTATGTAAATGTAAAAGATGAATTCGAAGATAATTTCAATTTAGCTCGGAATTGTTGAGGCCGTCCCATGACTTCCATTACCAAGACGATTAATTAACTCCGAGGCTGGAAACATGGCGTTTAATTGGAGGCCTCTTCACCAAACAAAATCGCAAAAATGGAAAATATAGTTTTATATAATATGACATAAATCCCTGTCCGACTTTCTGGAACATTCTCCCCTGGCAGATTTACTACTTGCAATATAAAGATTTATCTTATTGTATCCGATTAAGATACACAGAAAAGAGAAGAAATGGGAATAGTAATCGGGGCTTTTTCATCAGATGGAAAGATAGAACCGCTTCTGGATGGAGAATTAAACGGGACGTCGGGCTAACAAAACATTCAGCATTAAAAAACAATTTTATCTCGATGCGGAAATAAGACTTGTCCTCTATCTCCGTCCCACTTTCTCCCTCTCTCATCCTACAAAGTAATTTTCGCCGAACAACTCTAGAGGAGAAATGGGAGCAATAGCGAGAGAGAAAGAGACAGCGGATATTTTTCGGTCTGTTCTGTTTTGTTTGGCCGCAAGGAGAAGATTAATTCTCTTACGTGGTTCGTGATTTAAAAATAGTTCGAGGGGAATTTTTTTCCCGAAAAGATTTGTTTCGATATAACATCAATTGAACAAATAACATGCTTGGAACAGAAATAACGTGGGAATGAGATATACCAGACTAAGTGAAGCTGAATCATTGCAATACGAATTAAAAAGTTTTTATACAAAAAAATATCTCGTTTCGCCATAAGGTTAGCTGAACATTATAATATACAATCTGGGATCCGGATTCGTCTTCTTATACCGATCTTACTACTAAACCGATTAAAATTTTAATTACATTCAAAATTAATTTCTAATTTCAAAATTTATTTTTCAAATGACACCGAAATACCAACAACTAATGGCAAGGAATTTAAACCAAGTGTTAGGGAAGACAGAGGAAGATGCATTTATGTAGTCGCAAAATGAGAAAACTTAGGATAACAACTGCTGGGATATTTCCAGTTAAACGTACCTAGAGCTGAAACTTCAACCATTAACAATAATGATTAGCGGAAAATCAGCGAAATTAGAAATTTGAACGGGGTTTAGCTATTAAGACTATTACGATAAATAATTTAAAATGTGGAATATCGAAACATATTAAAGGGTAATTAACGAAAGAGAACATCTTGAAGGCTAGAAACAATTAATGATCAAGGTGTGTACAGAAAGCTAGTGGAAGTGGATCAATGATATATTCGTACCATATTATAAGATTCGTTGGAACGACAATATGCTGGAAAAGAAAGATATATTGTTTTAACTTTCACTTATTTTAATTCGCCCTATAGTATACTTCGTTACAGGGCGATGAAAAATCTATAGAAAACTGGAAGATATTTCTAGATATGCATTATTCTACCTGGGTCGTGATCTGGCAGCCCAGGCTTCAACCTACATAATTACAATCCACTCTAATCTTCAAATTCATATGCCCTATTTAACTCGAAATTGCACTTAAGCCTAAAATACATTTAGATTGTGATTTACTACGTTGTTTTGTTCGATATAATCTTCACACCGAGGTAAACTGTGAAACAAAGTCTAAACGTATTTTAAACACGGTGATAAAACTCTCACAAAACATCCAAATTATTAAAAATGAAAACCCATTGTATTACGAATGCAACAAAGGTGACCAGTGAGAGTAGCCCCAGACTGCAGTGCCTCTTACGGGAAATTTACTGCCATACTATAATACAGAATTTTTGAAATTTGGGGGCGTAAATGATACAAAATAGGTTATAATTTTTATTTAAAACATACATTTATATCAATTAACAGTGCTATATTAACAATATGTCGTCTGAAATTAATAACAAAAATTAAAGATCAAGGTAATAGAATATATATTTAATTTTTTGAAGGTCAGATTTCAGAAATATTCAGGCTGAAATAAATCACTGAATTCAAGTTCATCGTCTACACTATAAAACACCAATAAACATTACTGAGTAATATCTTTTTATATAATAATAAAAGTTGTCGTGTTACAGATATATATTGTTAATGTCACAGTATTCTTTATATTTATTTTTCTCTTTCTTGCCTATCACTAAGAATACACAAGAGATAAATTCGTGATAAGACAAAATAGTACAGTACCGGCAGTTATAACTATGATGCTTTCTGATGCCAATAATAGATCGATAAGTGTGCTAGACGTAGCTGTAATACGAGTTGGTGTAGAGATTTTTTGTGAAAGCCCTAAAGAATACTGGCTAAACCCAGATTCTTCTGAAAAAATGAAATATAATCTCTCTGATTGGCGTTACAACCCTTCGTCAGTTAGAGCTACAAAGACGATTTGCCTCCATCTGCCTCTATCTCCAATAGTTGAATCCTATAGTTTTATGGTCTTTCACTATGTTATCTCGCCATATGAGTCTTGGTCTTCCTAGTGATCTTTTCCTCCTGAATTTGTTTCCCATACAATTTTTACAATTTTGTCATTCGGGATCCTCTGAACATGTCCAGCCCACCGCAGTGTTTGGAACTTTGCATGCGATGTAGTCTTGTTGCTGAATCGTACAGGGCAGTGGATCCTTCTCATCATTTTTCGTTTCGTTAAAGTAGTAGTTCAGTATACGGTTGGTTTTATTACTGCTTGGTATATTCTGACCTTTGAACCCTTCGATATCAGTTTCGATTGCAAGAGTTTCCGTAGGGCATAATAGCACCTATCCCCAGCCAGTATTCTTGCTTTGATTTCCTTTGTGAATTCGTTATCCAATGTTACGAAGGTTTCTAAGTATTTACACTGTCTTACACTTTCAAAGTTGTAATGGTCACGTTTTGACCAATTATACTTTGGTGACTCTGCTGCGGCTCACATAGATGTACTTGGTTTTATCCTCATTTATTATTTATCCGACTTTTTTGCTTTCATCCCCTCTCAAAAGCTCTCTTTTACTTTGGCTGTACTGTCCCACTCCTTGTCAATGTCGTCTCTGCAAATGCTCAAATCATTTGTGGTACTCGGTTCGTGAAAACTTCAGTTATGATGTTAGCCTTATTGATGGCCATGTCCAATACGACACTGAATAGGGGATATTCCATCTCGCTGTTTTAGGCCGTTGATTGTTGTGAAGTGCTCCGTTCTTTGGATAACTGGCCTTACACACAATTCGGTCTTATTTGCACAAACAGTTTGTGATATCCTATGGTTTCCATAGCTATCCAAACACAATTCCGTACCGCGGTATCATAGGTCTGTCTGAAGTCGACAAAGAATTGTTCTACATTGTGTTGAATTCTCACCTTTTTCCGAGTAGCTGGCGGAAGGTAAATATTTGATCCACTGTTGATCTATTAGTAGAATAGATAGTAGAATATTAGGCTGCAGCCTGCTTGAAACGCTCCAATTGGTAGCATGTTACTAATACTCAGGCCTAAAGAAAAACGTTTTCGAGCTGCAATCCCCATGCCCTGTCTTTTTAAATGGACGGAATATTTTTGCTACTGTGCAGAGCATGAGGGGGAGGGGGATGAGGGACGAGAAGATTGTACATAGCTAGTGTGAACAGAATTTAACTGTTCTTTTTTATTTTCGCATGAATGACGTTATCTTAGTATTTTTGTTGATGTGGTGAGGTGGTGTTGATGTTCTGATTGTAGCTACGATTGTTGTACATGGTGAAAAGAATGTGACTGTCCTTCGCCCCTGGCAATGGTCACCTTGATCCGCCTCCATTCCGCTCTCATATTGGGTCGGAATTGAGGCTAGTCACTAACAACCCGTGGGCGTGATGAAGCCTTTTCACTCACCTCCGTCTCCTTGCTCCCCCCCTTCTTCCCTTTCCCTTGTGCTTTCGAGACGGATCGCCCCACGCTCTAAGGGTTTCTCAGAGATGCCGAAGCATTTTCACTTTCACCCACGACGACGTCGGTCTTGTGCATTGGATTACACTTTCAGCAGCCATTACAGCTTACCTTCATGTATGGTGGTGAGAGCCGTCCTTCGCTAGTCCACTCCGTGGTAAAACTCATAGCATAAAGGAGATAGGTAACGGGCCCCCGATCAACTACTAGGTTTCCTGGCTCTCTTCAGAGGCTTCGGCTGCTCTATTATTGGGGCCACTACTTCTCCTTCTTAATTTTGTAGCTGATGCACCAGTGTGAGGTGAAGTTTTTGCTTTTTTTTAGAGCCATTGTCTTTGTCTTGTTGTGATACCTCCTTCCCTTTGTCAATGGCCATCATATTGTAGCGTTTCTACGTACAAAGAGGTTTTATTCTTCTTAAACTACAACAGTCTTTACACACAGAGATTTTGTACTACACTGACGTCAGTATTTACATTTCACAATTTCATAAACAACAACTTGTTTGTCCATAACAACGACCTATACGGGGCATTCGCTACACTATCCCTCCCCGTCTTCAGGGTCGCCCTCGACCCTCAGACGATCTACTTCTACAGCAGTCCATATCAGCGAATGACTACCATATCAGCGGACTGCTACTGCTACGGCTACTGCTACAGCTACTGCTACTACAACTGCTACTACTCCTGCTACGGCTACGGCTACTGCTACTGCTCCTGCTACGGCTACTGCTACCGCTGCTACTACTGCCACTACTACGGCTAATGCTTCGGCTACTGCTTCGGTTACTGCTACAGCTACGGCTACTGCTACTGCTGCTACTGCTACGGTTACGGCTACGGTTACGGCTACTACCACTGCTATTGCTACAGCTACGGCTACTGCTACGGTTACGGCTACTACTACTGCTACTGCTACAGCTACGGCTACTGCTACTGCTGCTACTGCTACGGCTAATGTTTCGGCTACTGCTACTGCTAATGCTACGGCTACGGTTACTACTACTGCTACAGCTACGGCTACTGCTACTGCTGCTACTGCTACGGTTACGGCTACTACTACTGCTATTGCTACAGCTACGGCTACTGCTACTGCTACTGCTGCTAATGCTATGGCTAATGTTTCGGCTACTGCTACTGCTACTGCTACTGCTACCATGCACACCGCTTCCCGCTCTCCCCTTCTTCAGAGATTCCGCCTGATCCTTGCCAAATCCATTTGATTAACTCCATTGAGCGGGTTGGACTGCAAATCCTGTACAAAAATTCGTCAGCAGCAAATCGAAATCAAGCAGGCCAATCCTCTTTCTGACCATGAAAGACACCAGGGATGACCAATCCCATCCAATGCTCCAGGTAGAAGAGGGACCTGTCCCTCTTCTTGAAATCCTCCAAGCAGGCCAATCCTACTTCTGACCATCAAAGACACCAGGGATGACCAATCCCATCCAATGCTCCAGGTAGAAGAGGGACCTGTCTCTTGAAATCCTCCGCTGCTCCTGCAGTTACTGAAATCCCCAGCAACTGCTTCATGGTTCCAGACGCACAACCCAGTGGTCAACCATCACCAATTCTTGTACTAAAGATGAACAGCGCCCGTCTCCCAATATGAGTTACAAATGTGAGTGTAGCACTCAAACGGGCCACGCGCGCCAGCCGCACGCAGTCAATCCATTCGAGTGTTATCCTAAATGTAACTTAGCTGTAAGTCCTGTGGAATCTCGAGTCGCGCCAGCCGCTCAACAACTCCATAACGCCGCACAGACTGCACTCCTCGCCTCTCCGCCGCGTGCCATCGCCATCACTTCTGTACGCCATCCCAGGTCCACCAAAATTTTTCCGCTACTTCGGTTCACCAAATCCCGGACAGGCCCCCAAATTTGTAGCGTTTCTACGTACAAAGAGGTTTTATTCTTCTTAAACTACAACAGTCTTTACACACAGAGATTTTGTACTACACTGACGTCAGTATTTACATTTCACAATTTCATAAACAACAACTTGTTTGTCCATAACAACGACCTATACGGGGCATTCGCTACAATATCTTCTTGGGGAAACCGTCTTGTGTTCCCCCGTGGCTTCCCCACTCTTTGCTGTTGTCTATCCCATGTCCAGGGCTTTCCCACCGGGATTTTAATCCCGATCTTCTGGTACTCGGCAAAAGTTGTTCGTTCATTTTGTCGCCTTTCTTCCAGCTTTTGCTAAGGAGGGAGGTTATTGAGCCAAGGAATGATATGATCTCACATCTCCTACAGGGCAGTAGGTAAACTTGTTTAAAGGTAAAGTGCGTCTCATGCTTATTCAGTATTAGTAATTCAATCATGGAACAATCCCTACAAATCATAGAATGGCATGAGTAAATCACAGATGTTAAAAAAAAAGAATACTTAAGAAATTGGTACAAAGTTAAATTTTTGCAATAATAATAACAATGAGAGTTAATAAGATAATAGGCAATACGAGATGAATATCTGGCAATTGCGAGTGTTCCCGCCCTTATAGTAAACGTGGAGGAAAACACGGCTTGCCTAATTGTTCGATCAGCAAATCACACATCAGCGCACACCGTACACTTGTACTTTGGATAGGAAAACTTGTAGTTGAACACTTTTAATATCCAATATGAATAGGATTCAGAAAACGGCCGACGTCACAGGACATACCTCAGAATCGACGGTCGAGAGAGAAGCGAGAAGGTCTCCTTTTCGGAAACAGCGCCGCCACCTCGTGGGTGTGCGAGAAGAGAACTGATCTCCATAGGACGAAACCCTGAATGTGGCACGCGGGGAAATCACCCGCTTGCGTATGTGAATTGCTCATCATTATCTGTTTGTTAGTTAACTTATAATTAGTGTAAAGTGGTTTTAGGTTTGTTAGTTATTCAAGTTAGTGTATTTTCATATGTAAAATATCCTTTGGTAAACTAATAAATTTTACAATTTTACAGTGTTTTATCTACTTTGAAAATAATTAGTTAATAGATTAGGTCATTTCGCTTTAAATTTATAGCAAATTCGTCATTCAGTTGTGGAACTTGTATGTCATCATTCCTGTATTCAATTTTTGAATGGTGAAGCATAAGGTTTATTCATGTGCTATGAAACTAATGTAATTATTTTACATATTTAAAAATATTTTTTCAACGTCCCCAACGTAAGAGACAGCATGAAGTTTAAGTATATTAAACGAAGCATCGGAAATTGGAGGACTATACTAACGAAAAATGTTATCACTCCCCACTTCACCATGACCGCTACCGGTAGAAGTATCTAAGCGAAAGATGATAGATATGTAGGTGACTTATTTACTTCCGACGTATCAATAAATATGGATTTATTAATAGTGATTTTACCATACGCATCCCACTGCAATGCCGCCGCGATATATCCTTGAAGTTAAAAAACCTACCGACCAGTAACTATTCAAATCAGTTTATTCCAAGATGTAAACGCCTCTGAATCCTAATGGAGAACGAAGGCAGTTTGCCGGAAGACAAAGAGCAAAACGTTTCGATGCTCTTTAAAACAACTCCTCCTGGTGGTAGTGGTGGTCGTGTGTTTTTTTCTTCATCTCCACGGCAACAGACTTTAATGAAATCAATTTAAATACGACGTCGTGCATAATGAATACCAATGCAAAACCCCTAATGCGATTTTTCTCTGCGGTTAAAATGCCTGGCTGTTTGTATTGTCAACAAAATCGGAACTCCAATGTTTCGATACTTCAAGCTGATGCCGGGAAAAGTAATACGCGAGGTTTTTTATTTATTTTCTAAATTGCTCGGTATTATTAAAAACGCAGGAAGATTCGAGTTTTTAAATTACCGTTCCTGATGAAAATTTGGTAGAGATTACCGTTTCACTCAGGTTTTTTTGAGAGAAAAAGAAAAGCATAAAATACGCCCACACTCTTTTTCCTTGGAGCTATATTTAATATAAAAGTCGCCTGTGTTTGCTCTAAAGGAAGAGGAAGATGTAAAGAAATTGCAATTAATAATTATAAGTTTCTTTAATAACGAACGTAAACCTCTTCCTTTCGAAATAGCTACAAAGAGAACTGAATAAAACCGAGTTGTTTTTTCGTCTGAACTCCACCTAAGTTTCAGATAATTATCCTTGCAAGAAGTCTCTTAAAATTTCATGATTTATAAGATTAAATTAACAGCAATAAATCAGGCGAGCTTAAATCCATCGTGGATGCTAACGCGATTAATCAGAAACTACATCGAAAGTTTTTTCCCGATAATACGTTGTCTAAATGCACAGTAGAGCAATGGGGCCCAACCTTCCAGAAACTTACCCGGCACAAATGGAATAAGCAATCAGCGTACATCTGCTTGCATTGCGGTTCCACTTTCTCGTTTAATACAAACAGAATTTCGTATTAATTTCCAAGATATTGTATCTCTGTGTGAGCAAATAGGGACAAAAGAAGCCCCTACGTTATGCTATACACATAATAACCCGGAGTTATCCGACAGGGTATCCTATAAACGTACGGTTTAAAGAGCACTATTCGCTGTGTTTGGCGTTGGCTTTAATCAAAAAACCGTCGGGGATTTTCTATTTCTAAAAAAAGCGATGAGCTTTTATTGAAGTTGTATTGGATTACTCGCTCGACATAACGGAAGTGAAAACTGCTTTCAGCTTCCATTTCCTTATTACTCTGAATTGTGTAAACACACGCGCATACGTCTGTATTACCTAATTTTATTAATAACTCAGAATTTATCAAAACTAGATCAAACACGAGAACTAACAGAAAAAGAAATAAGTTTATTTTATAAGGACGGTAGTTTCTACAACAGTTCAAAAGACACCGATATTTCTTGTTATGCGCTTTATTTTCTTACATTGACATCTCGTAAAGAGCCAGTTTTATATGAGACTTTCAGAAATATCTATTCAGAACGTGAGGCATTATTAATACTTTATAAACGTCTTCCAAATAAGTTAGGGACATATTGTCCTAAATTTTATTTCAATATAACAGTAGAATATTTTCAGCTGAATAATTATTTCGTTGCAGATGCCTAACATGCAACATTTATACAAGGTGTGCTGGGATTTTCCCGACAAAGAAACACAGAGATACTAGAGCTGATTATTATGCCGATGTTACCAAAATCACCTTATATGCTTCCCAAGGGAGGAAGCGCCCTTCGAAGATGGCACCTTAAGATAGATCTTTTTCAAATACATCTAAACACTTAACATTAAAAATTTGAAATTTTACACATATACATAATTTTAGATTTACAATCTGCTACTGTATACGTAGATTTTTTAATTAAAACCAGAGTCGTCTACTTTTGGAGCGAGGAGGGAGGGTTAGGTGGGCAAAGGACACTTTATATTACATTTTTTTGTTTTTCAACTTTCGGCAACTCTGGTATTAAATTTATAAGATATCGATTTTTTTATGTCAATAATATACTCTTGGTTCTTAGGGCTACGATGCACTGTTTATGAAAAAAAATCTGTTAAATTTTTTTGTGCCGTCTTGTGTTATGAAATTTTCTTGTAAAATAATGTGTAATACAAAAATTATCTGCTTCACGTAATCTAATTAATGACTAAATTTCAATACACATTATTACCATTACATATTCGACAAACCATTCAGATAAATACTACGAGTAATCTGTACATTATTTAAATAAAAAAATAAATCCCATAAATCGACCCGCTCCTTTCTCTGATGTCTAATTATAACGCAAACTGTATCAGTAAAACGTTTTAAGGTACATATCGACATAAAAAAATTCATACCTGGCCAGGTCTTTGCACTGCATTGCAAGTGTTTGAGAAATACCGCCATGTGAGTCCTACGATTTTGTCCTCACGCAGCAAGAGTTCTCTCAAGGGAATAGCAAAGCCGAACCTGTACACTGCCACCTTAATTTGACAGGAAGTCGCACCCATGAAATCACCTCACAGATTTCAAATTTAAGTTAAACCAATCCCTTTGACACAATTTCTAAAAACTATTTTAAATGCAAATAACATTACATTTTACTGCATTGCAAGTGTTTGAGAAATACCGCCATGTGAGTCCTACGATTTTGTCCTCACGCAGCAAGAGATCTCTCAAGGGAATACCAAAGCCGTACCTGTACACTGCCACCTTAATTTGACAGGAACTCGCACACATGAAATCACCTCACAGATTTCAAATTTCAGTTAAACCAATCCCTTTGACACAATTTCTAAAAACTATTTTAGATGCAAATAACATTTATGCCTGAGCTCTTGTGATTTAACCACATAACAAACTAATTGTCTGAATTATAAACTGGTATTCAAACTAATTATTGTTCTACCCAATTTGACACGTAAATAGCTCAAACAGAAGTTTGCCCAAAATCCCCTCCCTCTCTTACGTTCCCTCTGTATTTCATTTCTGCTTATTTAAAAAAATGTCGCCCCATACCGACTTATATTTGGCAATTTTTGATCCTTACCAATAGAGTCACGGTTACATTATCCTTTCAACTAATCCCTGAAAAGTTTTATTAGCTTTATCGAGCTCATAAATTATGGTTGTTAACAGAAACATTTCCTGGAACTGAAGCGGTAACGTCTCCATGAAAGTAATATACATTCGTGAACCTTGGATATCCTTCCTCACTTCGACTTTAAAAGCTTTCTGTGGCTCAAATTTGGCTTGGACTGATTGGGCTGATTAGAAACAAAATAGTAAAATAGAAGATAATTTACTTAAATAAAGACGTAATTGAGCGCGCCGTTAAAATTTAAAAAATATGTTATACGGTTACTTTTTAATTTCGCATGAATTTGAAAACCATAATCAAATTCTTGGCTTTTATCGAGTTCAATAAATAAAATAAGCTTCGAAAACCACTAAAACAATTATACAGTAGGTAAATGTCAAATGGACAGGATGAAAATTATTACATGATATATTAGTGATTGCATTATTTGACTGTTAATTCTGAGTAAGAGAAAGTAAAACTGATTTCATTTTCGTCTGCAGAATATACTGACGTTAATTTAGTTTATGGTGAAATTCAATTACGTTCGAGAAGCGGCATGAAGATATTCTGAAGAGTCTCCAAATTGGTAGCATTCTAGTCATGGAACGTATACTTCTCTTTATCGGAAAATAAGCGAAACAAAATCCGTAATACTTCACCTAAAAATGTTAATGCTGGAAGACATGCAATCATACAGGGAATACACGAAGGCAATATTTTGTAGGAAATTGATAAAAATCCAGAAGTCAGAGCAAGGAAATTGTCTGCGGTGTATGTCGATATTTCAAAGCTTCCTGTATATAATAATATATATATATATATATATATATATATATATATACATATAATAATAATAATAATATATATATATATAATATATTACACACATATTAACGCAATATGACTATATTTGTTATTATTAAAGGAATTATTGGGAAATAGCAAATTGCGAGACATAAAACTAATATTACTTACTTCTTTCATAGATATTATAAATAATATCACGGACAGAAGTTGTATCTATCGTTGTCGTGTTTATAATACGTTTGGAACCTTTTCTTTGGCTTAAGAGACTTTGTTTACCGTTCTTAAACTGATGTTTAAAACAGCAGCTACACGCTACAATAATATTAAATATCCATATAGTAATATTATTTTATGTTGGTAAGCCTTTTGTATTTACTATTAAAAGGAACCTAGCAAGGTTCCACTCAGACATCTGGAAAATGTTTTACTGCTGATTCATTTCCTCTATGGAAAACACTCTTATTGTCGTCTTATTGTTTGGTGTAAGTAAGTGGCTGTACAACTCTTGGGCTGATATTGAATTCAATGTACTGGAGATCTATCCCCTGGGGTTATTACTACGCTAGTGTTGTTGCTCGCCTGGGAAGAAAATCTAATACTCATGGAGATCTGGTCAAGGTGTGGGAGTGACAATAACTTCCTGGACATATCACAAAGAGGTGGAGGACCCAACTTAGTATTCCTCAATTTGTGTAAATATGTTCGATGTAGCTTGTTAATTATCCAGTAAGGACATTTCATTTTTTTAGCTAGATCAAGAAATGTTCACAGTTGCAAAGTACAACGATGAACGAGTCAGTTTTATTATTAACAAAACAGAAAAGTTGTAACATCCCATTCGCATTCATTGATCGTCCAGATTCGCCGTTCCCGCATCCTCTGTTGTTTCTGTATTTGCAAAAGAACTCGCAGACCATATCCGAAGGGCTAAGTGAGTCTTAATTAATGACTTCCAACCCTTACGAGCTCCCACCCCCCGAAACGACACAATATAGCGGGGTCACAAAATTTATATCGACATTAAAGCAACAAAAGGGAATTATCAAAAGATATATCTGGATGGGTAATAATGGCTTTTTTAATTAATAGCAAGAAATTAACGGCGAACCGCCGCCGTTGTGATAATAATGTGAAACAATGAGCTACCCGAATTGGAAACAGATACGCTCAGCGGCACCAGCAGCAACTATTATATTAAAAAAGTGCGGGTGAGAGAGCGAGAGAAAGATCGGAAAAGCGTCGAGAGGGAACGAAAGAGAGAGGAACAAGGGGAGGGAAAAGGTCACGTCGGCTCGAATTTATTGATGATGACTTTCGGGTCTTCAGATATGCAATAAAACCACGGTTAATCGATTACAATTATTATATTAATTAAATTTCCATCGATTATGGCTCCGTTGTTTGCAAAATTTATATTTTAACGTCCTCGTTTGTTGGGCCGCCACACAAAACAGAATTAAATGGGAGGACAGAAACAATTTTATACAATAGAAATGACGACCCCGATCAATCCCGTAGCGAATTTGTCGGATTGTTAACTTGCACCCAAAGTTGTAATGTCGATATGTGTTAAAAAAGTTAGACCATTAAATGCACGATTAAATTTGATACTGGAGGGAAAGTATTTTTCGTTTTTAAGTCCAATATTTTTATCTAGTGGTAAATGTTAACCTATTCATGAAGATGCATTATAATAATATCTATAGGGTGTATAACACCCCGGACGAAACATTGGAAACTCTAAATAATTCATAGCTTTTCGTTACCAACTTCATAAAGTTTAAATGTAAATTGGATTGAAAATTTTACAAACACTACCTAAAACCTGTTTAGTTTTGTAAAATTTAACAGCACTGAAAATATTACTGGGAAGCTTTTTGTATAAATAAAAAATTGTTAGCTGCCAGTTGTCAACACGTTTTTAGTTTATAATATGCAACATTAAATCCTTCGCACTAAGCCGATATGTTTTTTAATATTAGAGTGAAGTTTAACAATTTTGTACATTTTCTGCTTCATATTGTTGTCCAGTTATCGTATTGTATATTCTTACCTTTCCCTAACATATTTTATTTACTTATAATTTTATATAGTGATTTATTAATCAGCCTCACCCAAAAGTTTAAAAGCAGTTTGGTATTATGTACCTCAGAGGTGTAATAGTGGCACACTGCAAGTACAATGCGAGTCTCTAACTAGGAATAAATTCAGTATATCACAGAGAGTTTTTTTGTTGGAAATATGTTGGGATAGGTCGATTAGTATTTTGAATTGCGCTCTTTTCGATGTAAGAAAATGTTATGTAGCGTATACCAAATTTGATGTATGACGTCATTGACTATTTTTTTAAATGGAAATACTATTATTAAAGGGTATATTAGGTTACACATGCGTACCAAATATCAAAGTTTTATTCCTTGTCGTTTAAATGATATTTAACAAACATCAATTAATTCGAAAATGAAGAAATCTGAACCACTGATCTATCTGATCCCAACTTAAATAGTATGTTTCTTCAATGGCATTATCCCAAATGGAACTGAAATTCGTTTTGGACATTTCTAATTATTCCTGCCTTGTACGTTGTTGTAACTGCTCAATGTTTCCGGGTTTGGTCCTAAAACCTTCATTTTCACGTACCTCCATAAGAAATAGTCCAATGGTGTTAAATCCGGAAACCTGGAAGGCAATTCTAAAGGTCCTCTTCCACCAATCCATCTGCCTGGAAATACATCATCCAGATACTCACGGACAGGTCTTGTATATAGAATCGTTTGTAGGAGGGGACTGACTGGTTGCTTTTATTAGAGCGAAACGTCAAAATTTGTCTTGGTAACGCTCTAAAATCGTTGGTTTTCGTGATTAAATAAGTTGGTTCCGATATTCATAAACAATGGCCATTGTGAAGTTAAATGGTCAATTGATTTATTCGCGCAATTGTAGGTCTTAATGTTATTAAACAACCAAATGATTAATTGTTTAAATAAATAGGGTTGTCTCGGCTGACAATAGACCTAGGACAATTTTTTTGGAAATTCGTGGAACATTACCAGAAATACGAATGTGAACACCCGTTAAAATATATTTATTTCCCGCGATGTAATTAACGAAAAACTTTATAAACAAATTAAACGATTTTTCAGATTTCATTTTGGTGGGTAATATTTTTGAAATTAAAATTTGCAGTTACGTACTTTTAACATGAATCAATACTCCATATGCTTCGTTATGCACAACAAGCAATATTAGCATAATATAATATAGCAATAATAACCTGATTTTTTAATTAAAACGGAACAATTATCTAAAAAACAATAATCACTCCTAAAGCAATTAATACGTTTAACCAAATTTTGAGGATTGTGTAAACGTAGCAATAAGCAACATTTATGTAGGCTTCGTAATTATTGATACGTTTTTCTCCAATTTAGTGCAAATTCAAATTTCAATGGTTTTTACAACTATTTGAATAAATTATTAATGAATTCTAATTTAGTAAGTGTAAAATGAAACCTTTTTTTTAAAAACCTATAAACAGAAGATCAGTGGAAACTTCTATTGAGACGCGTATTTAATGCGGCTATAATAACTATTCTTTTGCAACTTTTAAGTGTCAATCTATGACGAAACATATACTTTTTAAATTATATTATTGTTGTTCACCTAAAGTTTTATTTTAAAAAAGTCTCAATTTGAAACGAACTACTTTATGACTTAAATGTATACAATTACGTGAAGGTGAATAAACCATGTCTAAATATTTTTTATCCACCATTCAACGTCTCTGGTCTGTTTAATGGGTTTATTTACTAACACGACTTAGGGGAGTTTTCGCGATTGATGAGAGATAAAGAGCGCTGCTAAGTCTTGAATTACAATGTTACGAAGAGACGGAACTCAAAACCTATTTCCTATCTTATTCGTTGATATATCTTATATTGATAAAAATCGCCATTGAATTAACGGTTTCATTTTCCACTGGTTCACCAAATTTAAATTTCTTTCAAAAAAATTCGTTTTCCAAGTAAAATATTTTTTAAAAAACTAACAATGAAGGTGTGGAAAAGTTGCAAAAATAAGAAAAAAATAGAAGTTATGTGTCGTTGCAAAGTAAACGGTTTCGAAATTTTCTACAATTGCGTTCGATTTGACAGGTCTCATAATGGTTGCAATAAGAAATACCAACTAAGTATAAACTACTATCGTTATTATCCAAATATTGATCCCTGCTCACCAAAAAATATACTTTAAAAGGGAAGTAGAGGTAGCAGTGGACTCGTAGAAAAAAATTTATTAGTATGCAATAATATTTACATAAATTCAAATTAATTTTAATAAAGGTATTTGTGTAAAACTGTTAAATATATTCGTTCTTAACTTTCAGAGAAGATATTTAATATGTTTCTTACAAGGTATGCTGCAAACCACTATAGGAGGTTTATATTTAAATAGGTCTATTAAACGTATGAAAAAATTCTACAAGAACTTGTAAGAGGACGATCGTTCCTACATTGCACATAATACTGACGTTGTTTCTAGTAAGGGTGATGACGAATTTTAGGAAGCTGGTTCTAAAGATGATGTTTTTATTCAGTTGAATCCATGAATAAACAAAGCTCAATTCATAATATTATGTTAATGTAGAAATATCGCTTTCTCTGTACAGTTTGTTACTGATGGTATTTACAAATAACTGCAACTTTGTAAGAAATATTTAAAATGGCAATAAAATACAATTAGAAGACTTCAAGGGAAAATTGGAAGTGTTTGATAAACTTGTGATAATTGTTGATAAAGAAGTGGTATTTTGAAAATAATTGAATTGGGGTTTAAAAAACATAAATTTACAAATTAGATTTATAACACTCTTATTGAATTGCTAATACCGTGAAATATTGTAGAAAGTATTTAATAATCTTCTGACTATTTTAATGGACTGAGGACTTTCATAAAGGGGTATAACGGTTTTAAGGAAAACGCTGAGTTACAAGATCCCATTTCTCCAGTCATTCTTTCACCCACGTTTTTCTTTTCCTTTACGACTTTCAGTTGTAAATTTTAATATTTTTTTCAATGAAATTAATAATTATTTTACGGCTTTAACACTAAGACTGACAGATTAGGTTAACATTTTGTATTGACTACAACATTCTGCAGTTTCGCCATTTCAATGCAAGGTCAAGGATTGAACGTGTAATAACCGTCTTACATGAAATCCAAATTGTTTTTGCAGGCTGTTAGATTATGTTAATAATTTGATTTTTTTGAAGTGAGGGAGTATTTAAATTTATTTTTTATAACATAGAGTAGAGGTCTTTCAGGATATCGTGGCCACATTTTAAATTACATGTGCTGCGGGAAAAAATATTGAAGAAATACGCATGCGCCGTTAAATAAATGTTGCAAGAAAACATTGGGTATTTGCCAGTTTCCAAGCAGCGGCGTAACTAGCGTGTTTCCCGGGAGTTATTACCTGCTCTAAAAATAAACTCTAATACGAATTAAATTTGAAATAGTATAACACGATGTCATATTTTTGGAAAAATAAATACTGAATTGGTATAGAATACAAAACAATTACAGAAATTATACTTTATTTAACCTATACACAATAAATACATGAAATACATCAACGCATATATTATGCCAATCCAGTGTATAAATATAAATTAGAGTAATGTAATGAATAATAAATATCTGTTAAGAATAATATTCATTATTTCGGATAACATTTATTTTGGGATTTTTTATATGAAATTTTGACTATATAAAATTGACTATATGACTATTTGATATAGTAATGTATTGTATGACGTATTTATGACATGTATCGTATATCGTAGTCATATGTATTGATATGACTATATGACTATTATATATGTATAATATAATAATAATTTTTGCTGTAATTTTTGCTGTAATTCTTCCGAAAGATCATTAAAAAGAATTATTTCGTTATGCCTCAGCTAAAAAAGGTGTGTAAATAGTTATGAAAAATAGTCTAAAGAAATCATAAAAATATATCATTTTGTCTTCTAGTTTCCCTAGATAAGTTGATAACTGTTAATTTTTGAGAAAATATGAAAAAAAGTTTTGTTATTAGATTTTGCACACATTATTGGTAGCAAATTAGAAAATATTTTTGGTGCAATAATATCGATCCCTGTCAAAAAGTTATACACAAAATATTATACACAGGAGCTTAAAGACACCTAAACATCTATTTCATCTTCATATGACTGATTCCATTCTGAGAAATCACTCTCATTGCCAATATTTATGACAAGATCTGCCACTTCATCGATAATGTGTTCTCGATTTAAATACGCCCTCTTCAACTTTTTCTACATTATTACAGATCCTTTCCCACACTTCTACTGTAATAGATATTAACTTTTTATTGGTCAAAGTCAAGACATCATTTTTAATGTTGTATTATGACAGAAATATAATTTTTCAGAACTGCCCAAATCATTTCAATGGGATTTAGTTCTGGATGGTATGGTGCCAAGCGTAATACATAATGTCCGTGCAAATAATTTGTGTACTGCGTAAGTTGTGTTAATCTGTTTATGTAACTGAATTTTGGTGTACAACTTTGGCTTTGTTTCATCTTGTCCAAAAAAATATTTCTTGTATTTAACCAATTCTGTAAATTTTTTTTCCAAGCAGAGGTAGGATTAGGATCTGATCATACATTATGATAAGATGCATTATTGATTACTAATAGGAATAATAGTACCAACAATAACACCAAACCACCAGCGAAACGCAAAGAGAGGAAATACACGAAATAACCACAAAGGCATCCAGAAAAGTACAAACAAACCACAGAATTACATAAGTGGAAACTCAGAGTGCATAGAAAGAGAGAGACTTGTTTATTTTTAGGTTAGGTTCAAGTTTGAAATGTCTCAGTGATGAATCAAAATAAAGAAAAATGTTTTCAATTAGTACTTTTAGACATGTCACAGTGTCTGTCTTTAAGTATCGTAACATCACGCGCCACGAGATCCTGAAAGAGGTCTAACATAAATTCTTTAAGAAATAGAAAAACCATCCACATTTGTTCGTGCGTCTATTAACAGATCTTTCAAACAAAGCCGAGTAGGTGTCATCCCTTATACGTAAGTCAATAAATTTCTAATTTAATCTCGGCATTAGAATTTTGGTGTTGACGAAACAACTACATTTCACAACTAAAACATCATACAAAAGCCAATTTCAGAACAAGGGAAAGTAAACCCGACAGGAATAGTTGTTGGTTTGCAAAGGTTTCAAAAAGACAAATCGTCAGGGATTTCTCCGGCACACGACTATATTTCACTTTATCAAAATCAACACGGGATCCAGCGCAATGCAAACATAATCCACATTTCCATGCGGCGAAGCAATCCAAATATTTCACCGCGAACGACTTAAGAAAACATTAAGATCATATTCCGAAAGTTTCTAAGACGAGGCACTTCATCTTCAACGAATCGTCGCTTCTTTTTAAATGAACACCCATGCGGGAAAAAGCGGAGAGATAAAGACAGAGAGAGGAAGGAATACAGGCAATGTTCCATGCCACCTACCAAGCTACCAAAACTGAAGCGCTGGACGTTTTCCAATTAGTGGAATTAGTGAAAGACAAGGGATTGAGGCGGTAATCGATATTAGAGTGGCAAACCGTTTTCCCACATATATTAAATTCGCCTCGAGCCAGGGGGATTATTAGGGATTTTTATTCGGATCGAGAGAAAACGATGTAAAACTGTCTCGTTACAACGGATCGAAACTTTCGTATTACGGTCATCATTTTTCCACATTTCAGAAACGTTTTATGAACATGTTGAATTTTTGTTTGTAGGTTATAAAAACAATTACGTGTTATTACATATAAATTTACAAACGAATAATAAGAAATACAATTTATGTAACCACATATTTTTGAGAGAATCTCACAAAAATTATTAGATGTCAAAAAATGTTAGGATAGATGAACTTTTTTATATTTGCCTGTAAATGTGGTTATAGAATTCGTAGGATTTTGGGGAACAATGTGTGCTTTTATAAACAATAATCTTCAATATTTGTTTAAGTATTCGCTTAGCTTTACAATTATGACCCTCCAAATCATTTGTATCTTCCGTTACTTATATTTTGAGACAAAAACGTACTCATATCCTGCAAGCGCCAATAGCTAAATATATTTTACGAACCTTAAAACGAGAACAAACGATATGAAACAAGAGTGAACGAAAACTTCTAAATAGCTTTCACCAGTATTCTGGTTTTACGGACGAAGTAAAAACGTTAATACTTAGTTTCCTTCGTTAGTTAAAGGAACATAAAGTTGCGCATAAAAACTATAGCTATAGTTAAGAATCAGAACATTCTTAAAAGTTTAAAGGAATTGTTTATTGGCGCCAACAATAAATGTTCTCATAAAATTATCAACATTAGGTGCAACAAATTTAAAAATAATTCAGAAAATTATATAATTCACTTAAAGATTGTAAATTATTCATTGTGGGTAGGAATTCGAAGGCAAATGGGAAGTGAATTTTATATTCGCTTTTTTGTACTAAACCGGTAATGCGAAAACTTCATTTTTAACAGCTGTGTTAAGTTATCAATTTAATTTAGTTGAATAACAATAAACACCTTTATATCTTTGCATTTATATTTGTAAATGCCATTATTACGAGGAACAGTGTTAAATTCAATAACACAATTAACTGTTAAATTACATGAATATTTAATACATAGTCCAGAAATTTAATCACGGGTCAAATTAATCTCTCTGTATTTAATTTTAAAAGATTTCATTTCATAGTGCAACTTCGGGTTAATTTGCGTCAGGTACGTCGAATGGAATTGATTGAAATTGGATGTTTTTTATGTTATACAAATTGACACTACACAACTAATTTTAACAAGTTTTTAGAAGCAGGTATGGTAATTTTAATATAATGTGCCACCCAGGGCGTTAAATAAATAACACAAATTTTAATATTCCAACACCTACCAACATTTACTTGCTACTGAAAGAAATCTATTGATATAAAATAACAAACTGCTCAATCATACTTACAGTTATTGTATATGTACAATAACGTACTGCAAAAAATCCAGTCTTTGTCGTCGTCGCCCTTTGTACGGCGTATATGAAGAAATCGCTCCCTCCGGTCCGATTGTGTAAATAACGTATACATTTCTCGGAAAAATTGTAATAATATCGTTGAAAGAAAGCATCAATAACAAAATCATATGCGATAATACCGCATTTACACGCGCGTTATATTCATAGCTTTCCTGATAGATTTATAATTACTAAACATTTATAAATAAATTGAATACAAAAGAAATAATTTCATGTTTTAAGGGCGTATCCTTGTTTCAAACTAATTACTTGAAAAGTTCGTTCGTCTGTTCTCGGATGAGTTACGCATATATTTTTGTGCCACAAGGTAAGAGATTTCAACAAAATAATTAAGAGCCACTAAATTACATTTGGAAATTTGAAAGACGAACATAACGAAGACATCTTCTTTCGCATTGGAAAAACAATATGTAAAGTATGTAAGTATATCACTTATATAATTATAGAATTAAAAAAACGTGTTTGATACTTTTAATGATTTTTAAATATTAAAAAACCATTGTTATTGATTTTTGTAATGAAAGATGTCCTTTGATATGTATATTAAATCAGTATCATTGACAACAATTTGTTCTCTCAATAAAATAAAGAACTTTTTTCAAAAATAATTGTTTATAACAAAGTAATAAATAATTATTACAAAAAGGACCGCGCAATTGTTATTATTTCCACGTGCTATCCCAAATTTAAAAAAAAACGTCAAAATTGTTCCATAATAACCGGAGTTAATAACATAATTGTTATTATTAATAACATAATAATAACTCAACATTTTCAACGATTTCAATTTGAAGTTTTGATATTCACTTTTAAACGCTGCTGGCTGATTCCCCCGTTAATACAATAAATATTTTTCGATATATACAATGGTTATTGTTAAATTAAAAAATTGATTTATTTACTCGTGAAGTTTCAAATCTTTAAGTTGATAAATAAATAAACGGTGAATGTAAAAAAATGGCTATCTCGATTGAAAATGGTCATAGGTCAATTTTTGTTTTTTTAATATTCGTGAAAAGTTACCAGGAAAACAAATATCAAAACGAAATTGAAATAAACTTATTCCTTGAAACGTTATTAACCAAAAACCTTATAAAGAAATTAGGCAATTTTCCAAACTCCATTTTAGAGGGGAGTGTCTTTCAAATTTAAAGTTCCAATAAAAATTTTTGAAAGTATAAATCAAGACGAAAAAAACGAGCTCTTATAAATTTCTCTAGCATGGCAGCAACAACCGCTTTTTTTAGGTTGCAAAAATACACTTTTTAATAAACAAACAGTATAATTCATAAACTCATTAATATTTTTTAACCAAATTTTAAGGGCCTCTTAAGGATAGTAAAAGGCAACTTTCTGTGCAAGTTTCCAAATAATTTGAGTTTCTTTTTCTTTGTTTATTGCAAATTCAAATTTGGGTTGTTTTTTGCAATTATTTAAATGAATTATTTATATCTTTTAGCAGGTCTGAAATGAATCCATTATCAAGCGGCTATTAAAAAAACTCTAATACTCCCCCTTACATATATGAGTCTTCTAATACATTTAAAAAATTCATTTTGTGCAATTTTCACCATTTAAACTATGTTTAAACAATGGCGCAGTTTTTACCTAAACTTGGATTTTAAAAAGGTTTCAAGTTAGATCAAACGGATTACTTTGAGATTTACGTGTATTAAAATTTTATTTGACTGAGCTGTAAGACAAAGGATGGTCCCACCAGAAGATGAGTTTAAGTGGATCGTGTTAAATTTTTCGAGGTGTGGAGCGCATCAAGGTTATTCGATACTTAGTGTAAGACAACTGGATTCCGCTGGGAGTCGCCAGTGACAGGAACATTAAAATGTAGTCGATTGTACACGAATCTTAACCCTTCTCTAAAGCTACAAGTCTTAGTGATAGTGATATAGGCATGTACAGATATGTATAGATTTGAACTAGTCTGTACAGTTGTGTGTTAGCCTGTGCAAGTCTGTCCAGGTCTGCACTGATATGCATAGGTCCGTATTATTCTGTGAAGATGTGTAGAAAACTTAACTTCTATGTAGTGGACTATACAGGTGTGTACAAATCTGTACTTTACACCGTGTATCTGATGCTGTGTATCCACACTTGTGTATAAATCTGTGCTGCTTTATACTGATCTCCATAGGTGCGTGCTGGTCTATATAAGCGTCTACACAACTCTTCCAACCTGTTCTCAACTGTACTAGTCTGCACAGTTATACAGGTCTGTTCTGCTCTATTCTATAACAGAGTAAGTTCCTCTGATTCTATAATTTTCGATTAAAAGCCCCTCGGAAAACTAGCGCTCGCATAGGGGTCCTAATGGTTTATATTATGTAAGTAAAGTAGAGGTGAATTTCTGTGATTGTAATTTCATCGCATGATTAGAAATATCCCACAGATGATAGGAGTAGAACTCAAAAGAAGAAGAAGAGAAAGTAAAAGGACTAAGGAGACTACACATAGGAGGACGGCGTACGCGAACGTAACGTAAGCACCACCAAGACACCAAAAGAAGATAGGAGGCCACAACATGAAATTTTAACCGACTGGAGGAGTTGAAGCGGATTTTCTAAAGCTTTATGCAAACTGCTGCCAAAATTATCAGGCAAGACCTACACATTAATAGGATTTCCCCGGCAACACTAAATTAATGACATGGAACCTCAGCTGACTAAGGAACAAGGAGAACGAACTGAAACAATTCTTGAGAAAACAAAAAATCGACGTCGTATTAATACAGGTGACACGACCATAGAGCGGGGTCGAGCTAAAAATCAGAAACTACGAGATATACAGGAAGGAAGGCCTAGGAAATGGAGGAGGAGTACTAATCGCAATAAAGAAGAGTATATCGCAAAAAAAAGAACACTACAAGGCGGAAAATACATAACAAGGAGAACTACAGGAAAACTACAGAGGAACAGAGGAGAACTACGAATTTCGATATCAGATTATCCTGACCAGATTCTGGTCAGGTCCTAACATGGAGAAGATTTTCATACTATGTTTCTTTTAATCTGATCTGCCAGATCAGTTAAAAAGTTATCTTGGTAAGATCACGATTATATCCTAAATAGGTTCATTTTAACGAACTCATTTATTTTAAATCAAGCTAGCATCACAAGGTTCTGATCAGGTTGTAACATAAGGAATGTGATCGAAGTTTACTATTTTTAAAGAGAGTAAACTTTTTTTTTAGTAAATCTTACCGAATTTATATTGCACTTAGCACCAGGCTATCCTGATGAGGTCACAGTCAGGCTCTACATAAGCAAATTTCTAGTCGGGCAGTCGAAGAAAATCAGACGAATATGTTTACCATTAAATGTTAGAACCTCTTTAATCAGATGAACATATCATCGCGGGAATCATGGAGAATAGTTGAAATGAACGAAATGCTTTTTATTGATATCAGTGCTTTATTAATAAGTTATGCTGTACTAAAACTTAGTAACCGCTAAATAGTAGGATTTACTATTTTGTGCAACTCATTCTGGTGGTTTCTAATAAAAGATCTTGCTTAATGGCGTAATTTGATATCTTAATTGTAATTTACAGAAGTTTATAACAAATTTTATGGTTGGCTTACACATAACTTTGCAAAGAGGTGCGTTAAAATCCTGTCACAAACTTTTACACTTTAAATTCCGCATTTCTTATAAAATTTGCATTCTTTTTACACTTGTTGCACCAATATCATGTAATTAAACCAAACTGCTGGCTAACGAGCGAGGTTGTGTCCTTCGCGACCTTAATCCGCAACGATCGATACGACCAATTATATTTTATTTCTGGCTGACAACAACATAATGGCAGATTTCGATATTTATAGTATTCGATTAATGTGATACGATCTGACCTATCTCCAAGCTTAGGACATACGCCATTCTGTCCACGGTCCATCAACTGAAATTTATTTCTTCCACACAGGAGATGATAATGACGATCGCCACCGACACCGATTACAGAAAGGAAATCCGTAGAAAAAGCGTTAGATGGACACTAGATACAAGCAGAATGGGTACCAAACTAGGAGAAGGAGGACGGAAGATCGGTACCGGTGTGGTGGAGCGAGAACGTCGCTAGATTTTGTCGTGTGTGTTGCCTGGTAGTTATTAATAATCCCACGGACTTCCGTTGCTCCGGGCGTCGAGAACGAACGGAAAAAAATTGGTCAGCGAACTCATCAAGAGCTCTCTCGAACGGCTTCGGAGGCAAGTTGGAAGCCCTAGGTGGACGACGACGATGACGACGGGAAAAAATCGGAAAAGAACTCGTCTTGTTCCTACAGGGACGGACCTAGCAAGAATCTTGATTCAGATCAAGATTTTTGAAGCGACACGAAACACTATTTTATTCTGTGAATTTGAGCACAAAGTGTAAAATTCTACTGTTTCCGACGATTTATTTTCGGAATATAAAGAGTTCAGGAATACTGCAGACGCGTATATTTACAAATTATAGTACTATTTTGACAAATTATTTGGGGTCCTCGACTCACCTCTGGTGATTATCATTATAACGTATTCCTACACTATTATGCGAGTTTCTATTCTAGGCATGTGAATATGGCGAGACCATGGCAGTGGAGTTGATGGAATCCCAAGCAGTTTGTATGTGACAGCAAGTATATTCGTACCTTCAGTAATCGCACACATTTTCGATTGTAGCCCCTATAACTCTTGTGTTCCGGAATTTTGAAGATGTAGCATAACCCAGCATATCTCAATATTTAAAATTCTCTATGCTACTACATTTCCTTGTGTGTTCTCATTAAAGCCCTGGAGGGAATAGTTTACAATACACTGTTACACAGTCATTATACTATAATCTGTCCCATGAAATTTATGGATGATATTTATCTCGGAACGGATAATAGAGAAGTTACCATCTTTGTAATATTCGATTCCAACAAATTTCACTCAATAGAGAACTACTGTTTTCAATTCTTCGGTCTATAGTCATTTACCATAACTTTATACACTGCTTCAGAACATATTTTTCCGGTTGAACTCAAATTGTTGTTGGACAAGGTACCTATATGTCATCAAAATTGGGCAGTATATCAGTGTCCTGTATTAGGTCCCCTCCTCATCTCCATTTATATCAGATCACTTCAGAGAGTGACTAATCATTGTAAGTAAATTTTTAAGCCGATGTTCTGCCAATTTACTACCTCACTGTTCCAGATATGTTTTACGGACAGATAGCACTTGTAAATGAAGACTGTGGAGCTATCTTTAGGTGGGCCACCTTCTATGGGCTTTCGTTAAACCTTACGATAACATTAATAAGGTTATCATCCTGTGGTCTTTTAAGTACATCCAAAGAATTAATTTCAACAGCCCGTCACCAATTTTAATAGAAGACAATACAATATTCATCGGTGGTCAAATTTATTAGTGTTCACCTTTCTCCTAAGCTTTCCTGGAGAACAGATACTAAGAATAATCTCTCTGCTCTATTTCAGCATTATAGGCTCGTCAAAATCTTTGCTATGGAGATGGTTAAATAACACTATAATGACTATATTTAATTTTAATAACCCCAGGACAATTCCGAAGTCCTTATACACCGAACAAATTTCTAATAATCCCTTTAGATTCAATTTTCGTCTCTTTGGATGTGGTACACCTTTCCATGGCTCGCCATCTGAGAGGTGTATAAGCCTAATAGGTAACTTTTATTTCGAAACCAATTGTCCTATGGTACCCCCTTTGAATATCGTAATATACTGTAACGAATTCTCCACTCTTTATCGGCAGTCGAAAATACTGGAATGATCTCGATGTATCTTCCTTATCTGTAGTGTTAGTGTTAATTAAATAACTTAAGAATAGTTAGTCACAGTTAGTGTTATGAATTATTAAGAACCCACCAACGTAAAAATACAGTTTTGGTTATAACCATAGAATGCCATTTCCATAAACCGCATTTGTGTAACAGAATAGTGGTACTTACTATCACGATAATTCAATGTGGAATGTCCTAGAATGAGATTCTCTACCATTCGCTGCTTATTTGATAAAATTTCTAGTGTATAGCATATTTGATAGTTGAACTTTGAATTTAATTTTAGGCAAGTAGCGTAATAGCTCAAAAGAGCAAAGTAAAATTGTTGCTCATATATCATTAGTGAGGGTGTTACAGTTACAATGTGGTATAATCCAATGTTGGCATAATGTAAATCCGTAAATGTTTTTCTGTTAATATATATATATATATATATATATATATATATATATATATATATTACTTTACCGTGCTATCACTGTAGTATCTCGTGTTCTAATTCACTTAAATCGGTTTAAAGCAAATGACATCTTTTATATATTTCAACTCTTACGCAACAAAATTCATAATCGTGATCAAAAACTGGAT
Organism: Cryptocephalus primarius; assembly: GCA_963576515.1. NCBI lineage: Eukaryota > Metazoa > Arthropoda > Insecta > Coleoptera > Chrysomelidae > Cryptocephalus > Cryptocephalus primarius. The sequence continues at coordinate 12,989,866 of OY754940.1, read as the reverse complement.
GCATTAAATTACATTTCAATTCATACAAACTCATCAATAAATAATTTCAATAAAAGCTTATTTAATTACAGAAACTATTGTTATGCCAAGGTTGTGCTTATCCTACTGAGCATTTTTTATTCAAGGAACAACTATGCAAGTAAATTCATCTTAAAAATTCCGTTTGTAACTCCTTCGGGAGATGCTCACTCATGCTTTCTTTCTTGTAGATGCATATTTCAATTATTTTCAAACCACGTTAGTCTCATAACACTGAAAACCCGTACTCTCTAAATTCCAAACAAACAAAAGTAAATCTGATTTCTTTGAATATGGACAGTTGTAATTCTAACAGTTTAACAACTTCGGTGAATAAAGATAATCTGTTTTTTTAGATTCCTTGAGTTTGAAATACTTATAGAAACAACACGAACAAATAAGAATATAATCTTACATACACTTTGGAATTAAACTGGGATATGGTTAAATAAGTTTTCACATTATTTACTTCACGCTTACGCTACTACCCTAACATTTTGGTAGGTGAATTTTAGTTGTGCGCTGATAAGATATGTATCTACTGTGATTAATATTCCATTATAAGTGTGTGAACACGGGGGAAAATTAATTTTCTCTCATTTCCGCATTTTCCTCGATTTCCGCATAAAATCATCCAACACATTTGCATTTCTTAAACAAACCATATCATGAATTGTAAAGCAATTAATTTTCGTTGTAATTTAAGGTGTTGAATTTTAAATTCCGATTTAGAACCTCAATCACGGCTAGTGCGCACCTGTAAGAGATGAATGAAGCGAGGAGAAAGAGATGGAAGCTGTTCTAGTAGAGATTACCATAATACGACTGCTTTCATCTTTACAACTCTCAGTGTGGGAACTCGCTTGTGAATGAACTTTTGAGGCCACTTTTAATTATCAGCCAGTTTATTAAGTATTCAAAAGTTTCGAATAATATTATGGTTGCAAAGCTCGTCCATCGGGTATATAAAAATAGACATGGAAGCCTCTTTTTCTCTATCAATGGAGGGCAAAAAGTACCAAGAAAAGAAAACGAGTGTCAAGTGGTATTTAAATAAGAAACGTATTAATTTATTGCACTTTTTCATTTAAAACGTGCTTTTGATGTCACGAAAATTTTATAGCTGGGGCTGCCGCTTTGATGAAGCTACTAATTAAAACGTAACGGTTCGCTCCTACCGTCAACTTCTTCAATTAAATAACAATTTTTTTTCTACTTGGGAGATACCACACTTCCACCACACATGCGTTTGACGTTTAGCTACCAATTAACCAACTTTGTTTATAGAAATGACTTAGGTAACCTGTTTCACATTTCCAGAGTGTGTGAAAAGGAAATTTATATTTTTCCAAACGAAGTTAACATTACATGAGTTAATACACATTTTATTTTCAGTGAACTCCTCCTAAACCACCGAACCAATTTTTGTGAAATTTTTTGTGTTTGAGTGGGTCTTGAATGGTTTAGATTTCCAACTGTACCAGGTATGTGACGCTGCGACAGTGTTCCATTAAACATTTTTTTGATTTATGGTTTTCGTTAAACATTTTTGTAATGGTAAAAGTATTAATTGGGTCATTCTAAATACTGACTTGAATTTAGTAAAAAATTATAGTTACAATTGATAAGAACTAATTATTGATCGACGTCATTGTGCTGCAACAATTCTTGCGACTATTTACTAACTGCGAGTCATCACAGATGTCAAAAATTATCCTTTATAGGTTTTCAAAATGATAGCCACCACGTTTCCCATATAGTAATTAGGAGGTAAGGGCACATTAAAAAGCTTGTCCTTATAACACTGGACTTTCAATGGAGCCTCACAAACCTCACAAGACAATAAACCCTGATTCACATTGGAAGTGAAATACAACACCAAGGAAAAGGAGTAAACATATTTTAAATACAGAAGCCCCCCAACTCCAGAGAACCGAAAAAAATACATAGATGTAATTAGCAGAGTGAACTACAGAGTACGGAAAATAAAAGAAGAATACTGGCAAAGATTTTGTAATGAAATCGAAGTGAATTTATAGGGGCCAAAGACGTATCTAGAAACTACTTAGAGGGATCTGCGAAGACAGAGGCAGAGAAAAAGGTACATTTTCAGAATACACGTGGTAAAATATTTTTAAAGACCTCTATACAGAAGCGAGGAATCACATGGACCTGAAATAATCTAATGCAACAAACGACACGGCAGAAGGCAGTAAAAAAATCACAGAATAGCAGGTATGTCAATCAGAGAGTTATTAAACAGAAAACCATCAAACTTGGATAAAAAGATTTCAAATGAACTAATAAAATAAATGGGGTCAAAATTTTATACAAGAATATACAAATCTATTCAAGAAATGTTACAGTATGGAAGAATACGGATAGAATGGAAAGGTGCGTAGCCTTTCCAGGTAGTAGTACCTGTCGATTATAACAGACCCCAAAAAACTGAAATCAGCTCCAGCTACGAGAATGGACATCTATCGAAAGTTGTAACCATATTTTGGATATAACCAAATACTCTATTATCAGGAAAAACTACAAAAAATTAGTACATACTCACTGGATTGCTGTCAGCAAAAGACAGAGACGTTTTCAAACTGATGGCGTGTAGCCACAACGCAGTCAAAAGGAGAAAGGTATGGTCAACAGTTTGCAATCCTTATTTGAAGACTTGCGTTCACAATCGGCGAATTTAATCCTTCTTACTCATCACATTGTTACGGTTTTAATTCGGGTCGTTAATTTCCACGCCGAAGCATTAAAAAGTAGGATTTCATACACATTAATGTTCTCAACAACATTAGCATATTCTCCTCGGCATTATACAAAAATATTACATACGACACCCTGTTGATACGTGTGTATTTATAAGAGGATTAGGTACACTTTCCCGTGTCGTTTGTTTGGCTACATTTCCAGGATTGTTTACGTACTCTTAACACATGTGCCGGCTCTTTTTCTATTGCAAAGTTGAGGATATCTGAAACGATCGGGAATTTGTATATGTGGTGCTATTCCTCACGAAATATGTATGTGAAATTGTGGCTCAGCGCCATATAACATATTTTCCACTATTTTTAACTGAGGCAAAGACAAATATTTTCTGTAGCATTTCTATGGGATAAGCAATTTATAATTATTCTAAAGCACGAGTTGAGGACAAAAGGAGAGGCATAAAAATGTGCAATACTTTCGCTGCCAAACGGTTTATTATTAACGATGCCTTTCCCAATTGCTAATACTACCTACCGAGATTGTAATTATATTCTTATACATTCTTTAAGATTATATGCTAGAGAAAAAAATTGGGGAAAACGTCGATTGCCTTCACGTTATGCGTGAAACGTTATTCAACATTAATGTACCAAAACGCGTTTCTAGCACAAAGTGTGGAGGTGTATTACGCGCCCATATGCCTCCTCAAAAGTTCACAGGAGACTTTTCTGCATCTCTCGTAACCATTGCCTAATAACCGATGCTGTGGTTTCACTTCGTTTATAATTATGTCGACCTACGCTCATGAATTTCAAAAAAGGCCATCGAAACCGAACGGGTCTTGATTTCTGCTTCCACCTGCTGCTGGAGACGAACTCTTTCCCTCTCTTTTCCTCGCGCACTGACGCCACTCTCTTGCTCGTTCGTATTTTCCTTTCATTCATCATTGCGGATGCATTAACTCACTATGTGCGTATAAATAACCACCCATGAATGTTGGTTTAGCTCTATAACAGGATATTCTGTAATATCTACCTTTATTAGCTATATGGAGAATTGTAAATGTACCGTGATAACTACAAAAAAAAAACTCGCTTATTTTTTTAATACATATACATAAACATGACACTGCATGTTCAAAAAGATCCAGATTATCTATGATAAAAACGTTAAGGTCAGTGACGGCGAATTTACCATACGTTTAATTTACTACTACTAAAGCAACATAAGTCCATCCAGTCAGAATTGGTCCAGTTAAAAAATACAAAAATTACCGACTTTATACTGTACGCATTCAAAAAATACGTTTTTTTATCCTATACAAAAGCAGAGGATTCACGTAACGTACCATTTAATCGTCCACCGTACATTTAACGCGAAGGAATGTTGTTAGTCGCTATAATACATGCCTATATATGAAATGCCTAATAATATCCAGAATTATAGCACGTCCAATATAGCCATTAAATTTGAGCGCCCAGCACGTGTTCATTTTCAGTCGTCATTAGAGTTCAGTGGTGTGTGCACGTAAGTCGCAATTATTATTTTAAAATGGCTTTTAGGAGACTTTCGACGTAGACGAAATTAATAATGGCAATGGTATGACAATAATGACAATGACATTATACCCAATACAAATAATACTACAGAAACAAATGAGGCACGAACTTAGGAATTTTCGCAGAATGACCTACACATTCAAACACAGCGTACAATTTTAAATATACATGTTTGTTTAAAAAAAGAGTCAACGCAAAACTCTTTGAATTCCATTGTACAGAGAGCAGTTGAATTAACTAAATTATCACGAACAACGGTTTGTCGTGTTATGCTTTATTTGCTGTTGCTATTCATCTTGCATTAGTTACACTTACTTTTTTCGGGTTGAATTTTAAAATAAGTTGCATTTATCTTGCTAACAACTAACGACCATTCCTCCTAATAACTATATCAATCATATTTCCTACCAAAGCAAAGTTTACTCACACCTCCTCGTGGTCTTCGCTGGTAATGAAATTTTTTGATACTTTATTTATTTAGTTACTTATTTTAGTTAGTTTGTTATAATACTAACTTTTATGTCAAAAAATCTACTCCAAAATAATGTTTCCACTACCTAAACCCCGTCATAAAATTTCGTTGACAAAATCAGTAAGAATCTTATATATTTCTTTAAATATGGCACCTCTTTGGATCGGTATCTCCGCCTTTGTGCCACGTTTTTTTGGCTATTAAATTTTATTGCTTTTTTTTTTCAACTGGACCAATTCTGACCGGATGGACCTTACTTGTAAGACTTATTTCCAACGACATCATGGTTGAGTTGGTTGACATAAACCCATCTGATTGTCTTTGGAAATTATTATAAGGAGAGGCTAAAGATCGGAATAGAGATCTCGGGAGGGTGTGTGATGCCGAATAAACACATTCTACAAAATCCTGAGAAATGCCTCATGAACTCTCACAGCTCTTCCAGTAAGTCCGACTTTCACGTCTATGAAGGCATGAGCCGCGTAACTCCTGTGCAATGCACGGCATACAATGTGTTGGACAATGTGGTAAGTATTTTTCGGTGTTGTCCCCAATGAAGAAATGATTATGAGTCACTATGATTTTTGGAAAAATTGGAAAACCAGTTTTTACTGGAAATTAAAGGAGAAACACGCCAATAAACTATCGCTATCCACGGGGACAATACTTAGTATTTCTTCACAAGTTTCAGCATCCAGCAAACACCAAGGAAGAGGTGAGTTCTCTTTGTCAGGAACTAGCTGGAAAGGGTTAAGCAGGGAATGGTAAAAGGGATATACGGTACATCAAATAAAAATAATTCAAAATTATTTATTCCGGAATTTCATCTGAGTAGTAATCGAGATTAAGATTAACTAATGCCGGTTGTATTAGAGATGAGACATGGTATTCTTTTTATTTTTTGAGAACGTAGGCAATACTATTTTTCAGAGTTTATTAAAAGTATCATCGTTAAGACCTTTAAAAGGTAAGAAACACTTTCTAATATTGGATTTGGTAGAATACGTTTCCTATCGTACTTGCTCAAAACTTCAAAAAAATAATTTTTGAAAAAAATGTGTAAGAAAATTATATGTTTAATTGGAAAGTTAATATATTATCAATTTCTATATTAGTCATGATTGCTTAAATAAAGTAAGACCCAAATGATTGAAAGGAAATTTATGAAAACGACGCACTATCAGTTTTCATATAAAGGAAAACAAAAAAGTGCACAAAAAATATTGTTTTTTTCCAACAAAAAGAAACTATGTTCGAGATTTGTTTGAACATTACATGATTAAATTGCCAAAATTGTGTACATTCTAAATGTACGCGAAGTGGTACCACATATAAAATAAGGCACATCAAAATTCGTTAACACATTATCAAGATACATTTTAGCTTATACATAAATACAAAACCACATCGAACCCCGTGCTAAAAAATTACAGGTTGTGTTCATGTAAGCATTTAATACCTAAAAAAGTTGTTCTGTGCTTAACCAGTAATTTAAAACATGTTACTTCCCTTAATTTTATATGAAAACTGACATGCAGATGTCATCACCTAAGTCCAAAGAGTCAATATACTTGTACCTTTACATTTACGGCAAATATTTTATCAAGTCCTTACGATGCTTTAATACATGTAACAAAAGTTTTACCGTGATTTTCCACCTCATGTTATAACATCTGCGACATGTCGCACCCCTCGAGGCACACACTATACATATAAGTTTCTCTGGTACGTTTTTACTCGTAGCCTTTTTGGATTCCAGATATATTCAAGGTGCAGGATACGCCAAAAAGGTGCCTTTAGTTAGCAGTTGAGTCACACAAAGGCAATACGTTCGAACAGAACTCAAAAGTGCAACGTCTGTATGTACACATGTAAAGATATATAAGTTATATATATATATATATATATATATATATATATATATAATATATATTATTCAATCGCCTTCTGCATTTTATATAAGGTATATACTCGTACATATTTCAAAAACGTTGGGAAATGTGTCTCGATTGAAATTATAGACGGGGGAAACGTATTGGAAAAGTTCGACGGCGGAGGCGCCTAACAAAAATGCCAATTTGTGTATGTGTATCGGTTATGTGATGTGTTATCTTCCGCTAATATTCCCAACATTGACGAAGGTTCCGAGGCAAATTTCATGGGGGAAGAAGTAAAATATTTTCCGTGAAATTCTCTTACTCATCCGCCTTCCGAAAAAATGATATTTTCTTTCAAAGTCTGCAAAAGAAATTTACTTCATTTCGTCAATTTATACACAAATAGGATTCTTGTTCAGCGAAACAAGACATCTTCATGTACTAAAATTTAGTGTGGATATCAATTGGGGGCGATATAGTTGGGAGTTTAAATTGTTCTAGTCCCCGTACGTCGAATTGCAGGCAGATTGTTGTTATTTAACTTCTCTTAAACAACCCAACTTCTAGAGAAACTAACTGCATGCATTTCAAATAAACGCTTACATAGCATAAACTCCATTACGAAGCGTATGCTCGCTTAATATTTAATTTCGAAAATAGTTAAATTATACGTACGTAATTCCACATCTTTACTTTAACGTTACGTTACTCATTATTCATAGAAGTTGAATTGCATTCATTTGTTTGCTTTTTATTTCGACAAATAGATATCTCACGTTTAAACCCTAATCACGTAGGCCTGAAATCCCTTGCACATGTACATCCATACATATGTATGTATATCGACTGTCCTGTATTAAAATTTGATCGTTACGTATCCCACACGGTCCAACTGCTGTAAAAACTGACACTCAAAATTGCTCATATTTTATTGTGCTTATCCGCAATATTTTTGCATATATTTTTTCAGTGCGTAGTCTAATAATGCAAAGAGAACACGTCAAATACGCGACTACAAATTACAAATTTTTAGGACCCTTCCCGCGCGTTAAAACACCAATCAAATATATTATTAATTTGGGATCTTCATAAAGCATCCCTTTCGCATTTGATTTAAGTGGGTGTTATGGTGTGTTACTAGAAATTCCTCAATAACCTGTCAACTTCGATTGTGACAAATGGGCGCCACAATCAATAGGAAAATTCTCCCGAAATCTGCTTGTCGGGATTTTTTCCATTCGTTCCTTCTTCTCTTCGCGCATTATGCTAATAACTCATGAAAGGGGGATTTCAAATGTCGCATTGCTTACAAAAAGAAGGTTACCGGAATAAATTACTCGATTATAACATTGAATGGATTTATTTCCAGCAATTTTTCTCACGCCAATTATATTTCAAACGCGCGTGCATAAACAAACTTACTCGTTCCATTATTTCTATTTTCGTCGCGGACTATTTATCTATTGTCTATTTTTTAGATTGTCGTTAATTAACGTTGGTTTACGTTCACGATTTGATATATGCGTTCATGTAAGTGCAGAAAGATCAATACGGTGCAATAAGTGCAAGGTCTGCATCCGATTTTCCATTTTTATACCGATAATGTTCATTTCCATATAACACAAATGATCCATTAGTTAGCGACTTTTTAAGGCCTTGCCCGCTTCCTTTTGGATTCTTTAGGATTAAGTCAGGCGTTTCTCTGAAATACCAGAATGTTTATAACTTTACATGAATAAAATATCAAGCAGTGTGTTGATTTTACCCTAATATATACATGAACATTATTTCAAATCAGTAAAACTATAGCAACCAACTTTTACGACAATCTCATTCACTTATCAGAGAATTATCAGTAAAATGCAAAATTGCACTAAAGGTTACCTAAAAATGAAAATATTTAACTATAGTTTAAAATTCCTTTCCGTAATTGTCCACCAATAGAACACGTCGCTACAATAAAAATCTTAGTGTTAACTTTAAATCAGTACATACTTTCATTGAAGGAAACACATAACACACCTTAAGAGCACTAATGCACATCTCCAGCATTTGAGTAATGCTTTAAAATTCTTCAGCAGAATTTATTTTAAGATACTATGTTTCTACGTTGGATCGGTCAAGTTTCGTATCGAATATTTTACATTTTACGTTGAAATAAATCCAATCGATATCAAATTACTCTTTACCAACCAGAAATATACAGGATAGTAAAATAAAATAGTCTGAAAAAATTCAAGTTATTAAGTACTATATTAATTGTGTTTTGTTTTTTCATGTTGAGCAGATTTAAACCAAGACACCATGGTTCACGGATGAGATTAAATAACGAAGTCGTTAGAAGAGAAACGCTTAAATAAAATTTTTGTCAATCAGAAATAAGAAAAACTGTATACAAAATACATACATACAAACAAATACGGGACATACAAAATTAGTAAGGAAAACAAAAAGACTACTAGGAAAGATTTACAAAAGAACTAGAGTCGGATTTTTACGGAGAGTAAAAATAAATATGGAGATTCATTAAACATCAGAGGAGTGAATTGAACGAATTAATTGAACACAAAGACATCAAATAAGAAACATGGGTTACCTCATTCGCTTATTGCTTACCTTATCACCAATAGACACTATTGCGGTTTCGTGGAGTACCGCCTTTAACTTATAATACATTTTTTCTTGTGTACGCTTTTGTAGTTGGTTCATTTTTCTCGCTATTCCTATTTTACATAGAAATACGGTTGACTCATTTTGGAAGCTTTCTAAATTATATTTTGGGTAAATCGGAGTCTCGTCTTTTGGAGTTTGATTTACATAAATTTTTGTCGTAGGAGGGTGTGGATAATTTAAGTAAAATTTACCACTAACTAAGAAATGGTCAGATCCGTATGTAACTCCTCTCATTACTCTTACATCGACGGGTTTCATTTGTGAATCTTGTTTAATTACCACGTCGGCAATTATTAATTTTAATTCTTTTGCGGTTAAAACCAAGTAAATTTGTGTATATGTATATGTTGAAAATAGCCATTGAGTATTATTAATTGATGTTGTTCACAGAATTCAGTCAATCGGGATCCATTATCATTTACTATTGTTTCTCCATATGGACCAATGAATCTATTCTTAAGCTTCATAGCCACTCGTCCATTAAAATCGCCCATCACACAAATTTCTTTTCTATTTTCTATCTTCTCCAGAACATCTGTTGGATTATTAAATAATTCTTCTTTTGTTTGCAAAGCAGCATCGTTATTAGGAGCATATACTCATATGATAACAATGTCATATCCGAAGAGATATAGTTCAACTCTAAGAATTCTCGCATTATGGCTGTCCATGTTTTAATTTTGTTTTTCCATTTCTTATTGCTATTGCTATCGCGACACCTACTTTTGCTCTTAGTGATTTTTCCACCCCACTTTAAAACAGGAGAAAATCTATGATTTCATTTCCTTGTCCCTTTTTCTTTGTCTCACTGAGGACAACCAAATCTGTTTTTACTTTTTTCAGCTCAACAAAAACTTCTTGTTTTTTCCTATTCAATCCTTCTACGTCCCAGCAACCTATGCTCATTAACCTTTTCCATAGCTTTAGCCTTACATCGTTATGTCCGTCCGAGTTTCGAGGCGCTTTAGGATTTTTTGCAGAATTGTATGTTTCACAGATAATGAGGAGCAAGCCCATTGATCCAACCCCCAACTTGGAGCACCAGGTAATTTTCTTCCGGAGTCTTTTTCTCTTCCACCGTCTGTCTTTCTAGACTTAGGGGAGCAGTTCTCCCCTCGTCGTACCTAGTTCCTCTGCTCTCTATCTACTAGGTTTATTAACTTTTAATTCCTACCTTCAAGACCATTGACTCGCGCTACTTCACCTGTACCCTAGGTAGGGGCGCTTACAGGGTGCTATCATCCGGACCAAATGAACCCTGGTTTCTTTACGAGGTTGTTACTCTTCTCACTCCTCCTTTCTCATCTCTTGATGAGACCCCAGGTTTGGGACTGACATGGCGGAATTCATTAATGGAATGTTGCTTAATGAAAGGTGATGAAAATTGTTTAGATTTTAGACCTATTAGCAGTCTTACCGCAATGGACAAATGTTAGGAAAATTGTGACTACATTAACTTACTTATATACCCTCAATGTGGATCTGCAAAAAAAATTACTCATCAAAAATTACACTTGCTGAATCTGTGTTTGTGAATACGTGTCATTGGACATTATTCTAAAAATATTAGAAAAAAAATGGTTATTTCAATTAAGTTAATACAGTTAAGCACTGTGGTGTTCTTATATTTAATATGAGTATTTTAAATAATTAATACGTATTGTGAATTAAAAAATCAGAAACATTTGGCATAGGAGGGCAAGTCGAATATCATTTGTTAAATTGTCCATCGTTTTATTTTATAGCTGTCAGGCAGAAATATTTAATAAACTCAGATCCTCTGTTAATTGAGCATGGTGTACACTAAGGTACAATACTGGGCCTACTGCTTTTCATATGGAAAATTGTTTTAGCATTGGCATTAAAATATATATTTTAATACTGTACCAGTGAGGATTATACAGCGTTTGATGCTTAAAACGTGGCGGGTGTGTAGGTTTATCCAACGTTACCATCTCAAACACTTAATAAAAACGTTTCTTTGCCACAAGATTTTTTCATCAAAACCGTATCATTGAAAAGTTCAGGTTTAAATCATTTCAACGAAAATTGTCCTTCTCAATATAATTAATTTCATCAGTCTCTTCTTAGCTCTTAGTTGGTGAGCACCCCAAAAAGCACCAATTAATCGCATTCAGCAATCGTCCAAACAGTTATTTAGTATCAAGATAAAGCGTAAGGGACGCACATACATAGAATACTTACACGCTTACAATAGAAACACAACACACACACTTTGTATTTGGAAAAGAGCATAAAGCGCGCAAGGTTCCCAGTGGAGATTGGTTAGGACGATGTAGTACGTACATGTAGGTATAGTAAACGTGTACGTATGCGGGAGAACATTTAGTGATTAATGGCAATAGGTTTACAGAAGGTGGATGTTTCATGTAATTAATCCTCCTTGTGCTACTCATGCGCGCATTTAATGCAAGCAAGCATTTTTCCTTAAACGGCAGGTTTCATTCTTTCATACACTTATTGCGGTCTGTTTTGCATATCGCGAAATAAAACCAATGAAACCTATTTTTACAAACGTTTCATAAAGAAATGCCGTTGACTTGAAACATGGGAGATAAACCGTCTACAACCCACCGTTTTCATAAGAGTGTAATATTTTCTGAAGAATATACATTTCCTATACAGGCATAAAATCAGAATGTTGCATCGCGATACATCTCAAAGGCGAGATCGATTTTGCCTCAAATACCAACAAATCGACCGCGTCCCCCTATCTATCTATCTGTCTACCTATCTATATGAAATTTAATTTCCAACTGAACGATTGCACATTATAATATCCTGGAAGAAACTGCTGAAAGGTTTTTCGTTATTAAACTCAGGAGGGCGCCTTTCGCCGTAATGGACACAAAGGATCACAAGTGGCCTGGAACAGATATGGGTTAAGTGGATTCAATTATGCGTACCACTGGCTTGCTTCAAGTATTCAAATGTCATGCGATTTCATGATAATTCCACCGAGGATAAGTGGTAATAACGAAGTATGATATCCAAACGTACACAGACATTCATTTGGAAGAAGTTTGATTGGACTAATAATCGCTTTCTGGGTAACTGAAACGTTATCGGCGTTGTGTAACAAACGTAATGATGCTCAAATGGGATTTTTAGTAGATTTAAGAGAAAAAATCAAATAAAATCTTTTATCTTCGTGTTTTAATCCTTCCCTTTCTTTGAAACCGATTAAATGCAATTACACACAGGGGAACATTAAAAATATATTTTTTGGAAATGTTGATATTCCTGAGTTAAATAGTTGCAAATAAATATGTTACCTGCTTTCGAAAAATCAGTTATTAAAGTCGTCATCGTGTAAAACATATTCAGCTGAATTGTGGTATAAGACGTTATTGGTACCTATATCAGGCACATCTTATAATTAAAGCGGCGTCACCTTCTGGGATCAAATTCAGTAATATTCCGCGAACTTTTCTCGTTATTTCCCAAGATGTCAACATGACAATTCAGCAATATCACTCTTGTAAAACGGCGAGACATCGGACCGTATTCTTTCCATTCTTGGGTTGGATATATATATTCATCCCATTTTACATATAAATACGATAGCGTTGTGCACCTCGCCTGCGAGATATTCGCCTTTGAGAATATATTAAAAGAAAGGTAAATATGAAGAGACATCGGATGTTTTTCACCTATCGCCGGGAATGAGCAGACTTTTCGTAAGAAAAGTAGAAAGAGCTCGTTGGAAAATATGGATTGAAAGTTATTATTTATACGCTGGAACTACAGAGAGGTAGGTTAGATAAACCTTTAAATTCTCACCGTATATTAGAGCCAATGTCATTTTACAATATCCATTATTCCGGAAAAATTAGAAAATTTCATTGATTCAACATTATTGATTTAGTTTACAGGTGTCCAAAGGTAAAAAGTTCAAAAAGTATTTGAACGCATAATATTTAGTAATTGCTTAAACAATGACAAATGAATAAATAAATAAATTCAAGTTGATCTATCGAGTGAATTACTAAAGCATAACGATGAGTTAAGGTAAAACAATGCTTTTATACGTTATATGGCTATACTATGATCAAAATCCACTCAACAGCTGTTGTATCAGATATAAAACATAAGGATATCAAATATAGCTGAGTACTGAAGATCAAAAAATCTGGAAAATCTACGCCAGGACTAGTAGAGAAGTAAAAAGGGAAGTAACAAAACTTTGGGAAGAAAAATGTGAAGAAGTACGTCGGTGTATGGAAGGGACTCACGTGAATGTGGTATGGAATAGAATTAAGAACATTAGAAAATACAATAAACATTAGATAAATTTACAAATCATTAGCACACAAGAAGCACACCATTATTACGAAAATTTTGTTTAAGAAAGACCGACAGGAGTTTAAGTGGAAATTCAAGCAACCAAAGGAAAGAAATGAAGACTGCCATATAGCTTTAATTACTGTACAAGAAATGAAAAAGTCGTTCTACGAGATGAAAAACGGTAAGTCTGCACAACCCAGAGATATCTTATTAGAATTTGTAAAGCAGGGACCAAATGTTGTCAAGGGGGTATTGACGCAACTTAAGAATTTACTATTAGTAAATGGGTTGGATGTACCAAATGAGCAGAACTCTGTCCAGCTAATATACAAATTAATTTTTTTTTCACAAAACTAAGGTACAATAAATTTCTAAAACTTTATGATAGAATTAATTGGAGTAAATATGATATAATCTCCAGGGAGTAGTATATTGATGCTGCCTTATTTGAAGTACATCAATTTCCTAAAGAGTCAGGAAAACGTGGATGACTACAGGTATTGCGCACCAAAATGTGCCTATTGAACATTAAGATTTTCTCTGTAATCTTTGAAAAAATTTAAACAAAGTGTTAAAAGGCTATATTGAATGAAACTAAACTTGTACTTAACTGTTATCAAAATCAAGCAAGGGTTATGGCCATTTTTGAACGATCAACTAGGTCATATCGAAAAAGGGTTTTTACTGATAAAATTGCAATAAACTATGAAGACACAACTAATATTTCTCTTATATTGTCACAGTTTAATTTTGATTTGCGGCAACCATCCACACGTATTTGGATTCCATTAATGTGCCGAAAAGTTATGCAATATATCACGTGTTTGAAGAATATCATAAAATGAAATGCGGGAAATTTCCGTGGCACCTACCCCATTATGTAGACTTGTTGAGCATCAGAGTAGAGAACCCCGATACATGTCTGTAGGTTCCGACGTCAGAATCGACCAAAAACATCATAACCAATAACATAACATAAAGAATCAAAATTTATCGAACAGGGATTTTTAACTACATGCTAGCAGCCATTAAGTGGATGTCGCAGGAAGAATAATTCCTGCTCAATAACTTCGCTTTAACCCCCTTTTAGTCGACAGTTTTACAAGGATCGGTACTCGCATCTGCTTTATTTAATCTATACATTTTCGACATGCTGCGCACCAAATCAGGAAAATTTGGATAGACTGATGACCTGGCCCTGGCTATCCGCACCAATATCACAGAAGAAGCTGGCAGTATCCTATCAGAAAGTTTGTGTACTGTGAGAATACTTCGTCGACTGGAGACTAATCCCTATTATGAATAAAACTGAAGTGTCGTGCTTCCATCTCAACAGTAAATAAGCCCACGTAGAGCCAAACGTATACTTCAAAAACAACTTATTATGCAATAACCTTACCCAAAATATGTATGGGTAACAATGGGCACAACACTATCATATAAAAAACACCTGGAAAACACTGCAGCTAAGATAAACCCCAGAAATAACACAACTCACAAACTCTGTGGGTTCCACCACACTCCACACCCTCAGAACGTCAGCTCTCTGATTTGTCCACTCCGTTGCCCAATACTGCCCTCCAGTGTGACTAAACAATTGATATCAAGATCACCGAGACCATGAGAATAATCAATGGTTGCCCGAAAGGCACTCCTCTATCTAGGCTCCCCGCCTTAAGCCATATCGCATCTTCCCACCTCGGCAAACCGGAAAGCCTGGTTAAGGAGTGTTAAAAAGTAATGTCAAATCGCTATCTTCCTACACACCACGACTTATCTGATGCTGCTCTGCAGAGGTTTAAGTCGAGATTCCCAGCATATATCGAAATAATACCACAACGATTTCTATTGGAGAATTTCAATCCGACCGACAAGTGGAAAGACTACTGGGAAGCTTAGAAACCAGCGGAAAACTTTCAACAGAGCAAAAACATCTCATGTTATCTGCCTCGACTGATTCCACAAATGGGGACTGATCGAAACCTCGACTCACTGAAAGGTTAACTGAAACCACTAGCTAGTGATAAACTTTTAGTCAAAGTCGAAAAATTAGTTTTGCATAAATATAGAAAATAATAAAATTTGTGACAATACACGCATTAACTAATTCATAACCTTGTTCCATATAAGTGAGATAACACTATAACGTTACGCTTTTCTTAATCGCACTGATCTATTGTAAATCATAATGAACGTCAGTTTCACAAATTGGCAGAGTTTATGTGATCCGACTGAAATAGTTAACAACTGGCTTGTTTCGTCCAATTTGCTCTTCATCAAATTTCGACGCGCTGATAATCTCTGGCAAATTATAAAATTAATTTTAAAGTTGTTTGCAGCTATTGACAATTCTCCGATTCCATTGTGTACTCCCTCCCGCAACACGTTTCACAAATAAAACTGCCTCGCTCGGAATTAGATTTAAAAGTTGTAAGGAACCGAGGAGATTTCTGATAGCTTAGACAGCTTTCATAAGCTAGAATACAGCGATGTGATTTTAGCAGACTTAAATAAGGGTTTCGGCAGTGAACCTCTTTTAGTTCGATAAATTTTGAGTCGTATCTACGATCTCACATTTTCAGATTATAAAAACTTAATTGGAGAAAGAGTTGCAAATTCTAAGAAATTCAATGACTATTGACGAGCTTTGTTTGCGGGAGAACAAGTTACGTTTTAAAAAAATGGCAAACGTATAAAATGAAGCCGTCTTCTAATTTTTTCGAATGTTCAAATCTCAAATGTTTTATTGAGCTTTTGATGTGTTTTCTGTGAAAGTTACTAAAATACTAATGAAAACAAAACTAATTCCATATTGTTTCCCATACTTTCCTTATTGTTTAATTGAAGATCATTCGATAGTAAGTTGCATGGTTTAACGACAAAAGATTAACACAAACCTAATTTTAAACATTCAAAAAACTCCTATCAAAAAGTTCGATTTACAATAGGACATCAAAGAAAGGAGAACATCACGTTTGTCCTGTGAATACAACTAAATCAAATGAACTCCAATAGATCCAACTTTTTCCATTTATCCTCTATCTCAGCAGTTGCGTTTTACTAAACAAGGAATTTCTCAGATAGGCGCTCTCACATCTCACATTTTCGAAGGGCCTTCCTTTAAAGGCCTACGGTGTACCCACACAGGAAAAAATTTAGAGTCGTTGCGATGTAATATGAACCTGAGTGCAAGTTAACATTTAAGGAGCTACAATTATCAATTCATTCATTCAGTCAAGTTAAACAATGAATTTATTGTTATGCCAGTTGTAAAGGTCATAACAGTATAAATCTGAATAAAATATTTTTATGAATCAAATAATCAATGAATTGATACTCCATCATGTGACATTTTATTACCATGTTGGCACATGTTTAGTGTTGACACTTCGTGTATAAATATTTTTTCAGCTAATACCATTGAGTGGATCGATGATCACTCGGAAGACATGAGTGAATGTTAACAAAAAGTTAGGATTATGTGTAATCATATTATATCATTTGGAATTTGTTGCAGTGTTGCTACTTTTCAGCCAGAATTTAATATTATATATTTCCATGTGGATTTACATATTATTATTAGCAGCAATGTGACTCATACAAAAAAAATTGTTATTCGAGCCTCTAAAGTTTAAAATGATACAATCGATTTTATCAGTCAATAGCACTAAACAATAAGTCTAATAAATGAAATAAACACTCGCAAAAATTGCTTGCTAGCGCAAGCTATGCCTATACGGTAATACATTTACCGGTGTACCTTACATGCAGAGCACATAGGATGCGACCCCGAAAGGGTGAGGAATACACTGCAAGTTAATAGTTACCTCATTTGGGGACCAGAAAAAATACAGATCACAGGCTCGTCCCTGAGTTGTTACACCAAATAAAAATTCTAGAATCTATTTTATGTGTGAATGAAACATTCTAGTATATGAAATCATAACAAAAAGCTTGTAGATTTTGCCTGAAACCGTTTCGGAAAATGTAGACTCCCTTTAATGGCCTCGGGGAACTAAAAAATCTGAAAAAACTTCTAAATTCTATTAGAAGTAAAGAGCGGAAAAAATAATCTATTTTTATTAGCAAAACCACGCTGACCAGTGGACCACCTACTCTGAATATATAACAGCGTTAAATTAAAAGTTATAATCAACTGGCCGACCACAATCGGTGAAGTACAACATTTCTAGCGCCTGGGCGTAACATTGGGGGCTTATGATTTCATTTACACTGCAATTATTTTAAATGTAACTATTTAGTTCAAATTCGGTTGGATATTATTATTTTATTACAAATGGTGTTATTTTTTTTATTATATTGTCGGTTGATGTTGTTGGCTTTTTGCTGTTAATATATTATTGATTAATATATTAGCGAGGATAGGCCATCATTAGTTTTATGTTTAGAGAGTACCAATATACACTCTCTATCCTGAGTAGCAAATACACAATTATATGAATAATTTATCTATTTTCTACAAATATTAACCTTCCTTATTTGAAAAATACGTTTGTATGACTGCAAATTTTTCTAAATTGTCTTCTGTTAAATTACTTCTGTTAGGTGTTAATAAATCTTTAAACCTAGAAAACGACCGTTCTACGTCACAACTCGTTATAGAAGCAAATGAATAATATCGGACATTATAATTTATAAGGCACTTTCGGATATTTCAGGACCTAGAATTGGAATTTATATTCTAGACTCTTTAGAACGTCCAATACTAAAGTAAATTTGTTTGGAACTTACCTATGCTAGCCTGGATTAAGAATCTAGGATATCTGGGCACTTGGAGACTTGGACGCATAACATCGCGTATTTGAAAGAAGGGGGCCAAATAAGTTTTTATCTCCTAACGTTCTGTCTGTAATTGTAGTAAACATCATGTTGGTTTGATAGCACTGTCTGTAAATGTGAATGTCTACTATGGCTTCTAGAATTTCGTGTTAATGAGAAAGGCATTATTTTTGTCCGTAGCGATTCGGTGTGACTAATAGTGTTATCCTCATTGTCTGTGTTAATGGTTTGGTTTTCCGGCTAATTGGCATGTTTGTATTTTTCCTTTAATGCTCTTTGTTCATTCGTTTAATTGTCCTGAAGTATAATTTTAAACGTTCGTCATTTTTATTGAAATTAGTTTCGTTTAATCGTTCGAATAATCGTGTATATAACTTTCCTTAGTAGCTTGGTTTGACAATGATGTGGCCCTGTAAGAATTTGGACGTTTTCGAGAAGAACCGTGTGGGTTCCATCTCCCTTTAGTGTGTGTTTCGCTATTGCAGAATTTTCTATTTAACCTATTCGGTCCATTGGTATTTTCTTGAATTTTATGGGTGAGTTGGAAAACTTGCTTTTATTTCTCTCTTTCGCATTTGGTCGCCTATACTGTCACACTCTTTTCTTCATACTCATCAACACCATCAACCCCAACATCAGATTCACAATGGAACAGAAAAGAAACAACTAAATGACTTTTCTGAGTAGCCCAGTCACAAAAACGGGGAACGGATTATAATAATTTTTACTACTTTAAATGTGTCGCAGGACCGTTGTAGGAAAGTCGAGAATGTTCTGTAGATTCTGGAAAAGTTTCATGAGTCGGTGGATTCATTTTTTTTTAAGTGAAATTCAGATAATACTGGAAATACAAGACTTTCCAGACTTCAGAAGATCCTCTATTTTTTATGCGAAAGTGCAGAAAATCCTTGAAATTACATAAACTTTCCAGAATCTAGAAGTTCCCGTATTTATGGTGGAAAACATTGGAACGCACAATATGATTTCAGAGCATTTTCGATAGAAAAGTTAAGAAGATTTCCACATAAAAAAATAACGCAATATGTTATCTAAACTATTCTCTATAAGCATTGAATGAATATACCTATCTCAGCACAATAATTCATGAGTTATTTACACCATTGCCACACAGAACTTACAGAGTGTTTTTGGTAGAAAATTTCAGAATTTTCTGAAAGTCTTGGAAACATTCTAGAATTTAAAAGTTACAAGATCACATAACTGAAATAAATGTTGCAAAGTGTTGCTTTAACCATTGAATAGATTGACCGTATTACAGCACATTTTTTATTATTATACACAAATATATAAAAGTCGGAAGGAATTTTAGAATTCAGACAATCCAAAGTTTCTGATACGACGTGTTAAAACATCCTAAAAATACAAAAAAAAATGTTCAGAAGAAGAGTTCAGCATTCTCTGGAAATCTTTAACTGTTCAACACTCTGAAGATCCAGCCTTTTAATTGCGAAAGTCTGAAAGCTTTGGTTCTTGTTGGAAATCTTATAGGATACTCATTCTATTGTATAGAGCTCCAAAACATCCAACTCCGATTCCATTTTACTACAAATTATAAATACATCAGCAGAGATGGCAAAGTTTTCTTAAGCAAGATTCAGATTATCTGTTGTTTTAAATTATAACGAGAAAACTTCTAGAAAACATCCTATTGCGAAAAAAATTTGAACTTGCATACACACATTAAAATCCAGTTTAATAATTTACGGTTATTTACAGATCGACAATTACCTCTGTAATTATTATGTTAGATTGTCTCTAACGTTGAAAATTAAGTTTCAATTGTATGATACTTCTGTAATCCTTCAGATACAATGTTGAAGTCATTATAATCTTCCAAAATTCTAGAGTTTTCCTGGCAATATTCACACTTCTACTGTTTGAAATCAAATTGAAAACGCATTTAGGTTCTACATGCGACCATTCAGGAAAAACCTTACAGATTAGATGTTAAGATGAATTTGTTTATCCCATATTCTAAAAGAACCAGAAATTTTTATTCAAGACACATTATATCAGATAGAATTAAAATAAAAGGTCTTTTAAAATCTTTTAGGTTTGATTAATATTTTCTGTGGGTTAAGGTTTTAGATGAACTTCTAGAATGTTTATTCCAGATAATTCAGGTTTTTGAGTTTTTGAAATTTTAATTGAAAAATTTACCCGTCCCAAGAATCCAAATTCAATTTTAAAGCTATGCTGACTATATGCAGTCCATTAATAATATTACATTTCCATACAAATAGTTTTGTAACCGAACGATAGTGTCATGTCCTAAGACATTCGTTTGTATCCATCGATACAAGTATCAATGGATCATTGGAAACGTATGCATTCCGCTTGGTTCCTTTGAAAATTAAAATCATTTATTGTCGAAGGTAACTTTGAACTACTTCACCTCCCTGAAACTGCTGTCGGAAAGACTGAGTCTAATTTAAAGATAATTCCTAGTCATTTAATAAAATGAAATTTTATTTTCTTACGGTTTATGACAATCTATTAACGAATTGGTTCATCAACAATGTCTATTCCGATCATGACACATTAAAAAATCGGTACAGCGAAGGCTGCACGTTCCATAACCCTTGACCCATATCAGTTGTGTCGTAATGTGCAAGTCTGAACGTTTTAATCGAGTAAAACAGCTCCACGGTTTCCATTAACGTCGAAATTACGATTTCTAAAATCTCTTCAGTCATTCGTAGGATCTGGTTGTTTACTATACCGTACAATTAACATTTTAACGAAACAGGCTGCACGCAGGAGAGGAAAAACCAGCTCGAAAAATAAAATCAAGACATACTCGAGAACCTGAACCAAACACTAGTTCCGATCACACCTGTTTTTACGCAAAAATCCTTCGTTCCTTCTCTCTCTTTCTCTCTTTCTCCGGTTCATTGATTTCCCTCTCTATTAACCGTCTCTTCTCCCCTCTCTTGCGTTCTTTCTTCAGTTAGTTGTAGAAGACTTGGAGAGGGTAGCCGGATGTCCCAGAGCACTTCCATCAACCGGTTTACAAGAAATCTCTGCCGAGTTACAAGAGAGGTTTAACATAAACTAGTGAGCACAAGACGGAGGTCAGTTGTAAAAAGTAAAAAATGCTCATGGAGTAATTAGTGTAAATATTTTTTATTGGTCGTAATTGAAGTATTTATCTAGAGATGATCGACGATCGCAACATCCTGGAAGTACCAGTTGTCGTTCGGATTCTTTGACGTTATCTGTCACTTTCAAGTAGCCGTATTACCGGAATTAATTGAGATAGTAGATGTGACAAACATCGTAAATCTTCGACTTGAACCATTAACATAATTGTAGCTACTGAAAACTGCAAAAAGTCCGAAGATATGTTTAGAAATCTTCATTTTGCATCAAACCAGCCGGTTGTTGAATAAAGTGAATGTAACAGTGTTGAATGATACAACACTTTTTCTTGTCTTTTCAGTTAAGAAGGTCTGCGAAACCCATTTATTGTCAAAAAGTATTTCCTTAATGGTTAGCTGATAAATGAAATTTCGACCGCGTGAAATATCCTCTGAAGAAATAAAAAAGATATGAAATTTTACACATACACACATGTGCGCTATATTATACGATCACAAACAGATGTAGGTACCAGAATTCACTTCAGAGTCAGCTTAGCTACAACCACTTTTTTCCGCGCCGTCAGAAAGTCATATTTGAGGTTGCTTGATTTTTTTAAACATTGTGGCCTAACACATATAACTGCAGCAAATTTCCCATTATTTGCAATTTATTACCTATTGCATAAATTCCTCTCTCCTTCTTCCACAACCTTAGTGAAGGAAAAATTAAACTGTTTTCATTCGGAGTTTAATGTCTCGAAATACTAGAGAATTATCCTCGATTATTTCACTCTCTCGAATGGAAAATTTGGGTTTCTAATATTTTTATGCGCCATATTGGAGCTCCTAAGCTATAAATGTACTTGTAAAATTTAAAGATTTTAGCTGTTTATTCTATTTTATACTCGCATGTTGAGTTTAATATAGTTCTTAAAACAAAAATTTGCTCGACAATAGAATGTAATGCCACTGTCAAATAATTAAATACCTAACTGATTGACTGAATTTTACAACAAATATACGTCTCCTCTTTATTATTTACTTAAGCAATCAGCAACGGTCATAAAATGCAAGACGTTTCCTGCTTTCCGTGCGAATAAACCTTATGTGTTATATCTGCTTTATTTCAATGTATGCAGATTAGTGAAGGTCCATATTTCTCTTTACTTCCACCTAGGTGGAACTTCGGAGTTTTTTGAATCTCTATAACCTAAATTGTAGGTGTGCCAAATTTAAGTAAATTTGTAAGTAAATTTAGTTTTTCATTTTTGAAAACTTAGACTTTGATATTTAAAAGTGTATTTTTTTAAATCCAACATGATTTTTAAATCCAACATGGAATCCTACAGGGTTCGTATATCTTGAAACATTATAAATAAATTTAATATTAACCAAAATACTGAAACATCTTAACTTTCGATTAAATAATACAATATCCAAACATTATTTAATATATTTAATATAAAACCTATGGAGTGGAAATTTAGGTGGTTTGAGATGTTATGTCTTTGTAGTGCGGACTGACTATTTATGCACGAGGGCTTTTCCACTATGTCTCTATTATGGACGGTTGCTACATCAACCACAGGTAGATAATGAAATGTCTCAGATGATTTTTCTATTCAAAGATCAAAGATTTAAAATAAAAAAAAGATTTAAAGAAATCAATTCTAGATAGAAAATCTGTCATACAACCCACATAGTGATCCATTTCAGTTTTTTCTTTGATAGTGACAAACACAAAATTTCTAACTGCCACATCATATGAAGTGGTGGTGGATATATGTCACTATCGCCCTCACCATATGAGGAAGCTGATGGCACATCATTGAGTGTTTTTCTTCCATTATCGCTTTCATACTCGTAGAAAACATCCTTGTGGCCGCTACTGTCGTTAGAGTGTCTCCTAAACAACTTTTCAGTGTCTGCTTCCGTTTTTGTTCAAACAACATTTTATTCTTCTTCCCATCATTTTCCTGTCTTATTTGCTTTTATGTAGAAACTCTATTCTCTCTGGCGTATCGGTTAATATTTTGGGGTGTGCAACGCGAGTTTCTCAATTTCAGTTCAGATTATCACCTCCGATTTTCAGTCGAGATGCAAGATCACGATACAACATTTCTCTGAACCATGCAACGCGCGTCCCAGATTTGAAGAGAATGTACAATCCTGCAAAGGACAGAAGATATTTGCGTTAGGAACAGACTTTTGTAACTCTAATAACTCCAGTAACCGATTCGAAACAAATTAGGGATTACTTATCCATAACGATGGCAAAAGTTGTACAATGGAACATTTATCTCTAACGCTGGCTCATCAGTTACTGAAAAAGTTAAGGACTGAACTTCGCAGAAAACGGTTTTGTCTAAAGTATAGATTGTAGTATTTTTAAATCCTCTACAAATGTATAAAAACCTCGAGGAAAAGCAGTTCCTATTACTATAGCTAATTTATAAAATGAGCATGTTTTGCTATAACTGTTCATATGCTATGCATTTACAGAATATCTAGTAGCTGTATACGGTGACTAGTGTTGGGAGGGACAGTAACTATTTTGATCTTATCCTCTGAAGCCAAATTTACTGCGCCAAATAAGTAATGTGATTTGTGGTTAACCATGATCAAAAGTACCGGTTCGTCTGTAAAGGAATATACAAATTTCATAAAGTGCTTCATGATTTTCAACATTTATCTTTTAACTAACCAGATGGATTCGCCGAACCCAGGGTGCCAGGTAGTGCTCTACCTAGTAGTGTATCATACTGTAACGAACACACAGTGACACACAGACGTTTTATTCTACTGGTATCAACATAATATAAACTGCTTTTCACATAAACAACAAGCGGCATGGAAACCATATCTCTCACTTTTCAGTCTCGTCCTCGAGAGCGGATGATCTTCCTCAACAAAATACCATGTGAGCGAAGGACCCGTCTTTCGAAAGTGCCGTTCAAAGTCCCTTATAGGAGAGAGGGAATAGCGTAATTCAATTACCTTCTCTTTTTCCGGATCATGTTCATCTTCGAGAATCCCCCCAGAACTTGTCCACTGAGAGACATTTGTCCTCTCCTTTTCGGAAGATGCCCACCTCCGGTAATCTCGCCTTAACTTATCTAGAAATAAAATAAAACACGCCAATACGTAATACGCTTGCCAAATCCATCTACAGAAGAAAATGTAAACATGGGTGCATGTGTATGTGTGTGATTAATTTCATTGAGCGGGCTGTGCTGCAAATACTGTTCAAAAATTGATCAGCAGCAAATCGACACCAAGCAAGTTAATCCTCCTTCTGACCAACAAAGGCTCCAGGGATGGTCAATCACAACTAATGCTCCAGGTAGAAGTGGGACCTATCTCTTGAAATCCTCCGCTGCTCCTGTTGTTACTGAAATCCCCAGCAACTGCTTTACGACTCCACACCAAAAATCCCGTGGTAAACTATCACCAATCCTTACAATAAAATAAACAGCACCCGTCTCCCAACGCGAGTTAAGAATAAGAGTTCAAACTGGCCACTCACGCAGTCAATCCATTCGAGTGTTATCCTAAATCTAACCTAGGTGTTATATTTGTGTGTATGTGTGTGGGTTTATGTGCAGTACTTAGCTGTAGGTACTGTGATGTCTCGAGTCACGCCAGTCGTTGTTCCAAATTCAAAAACGCAGCTCATCCTGCTCCCGAGTGTCCCTTCCGTGTCATTCCTGGTCCCGCATCCCGGACAGGCCCCCAAATTGTAACTAATTTGCACGAAATTACATACATATGTTTTAATCTACTAGTGTCAAAATTAACCGCTATTCACATAAACAACAAGCGGCATGGAAACTATCCTCGTTCATTACAATATAATTCTTAAAATTTGTTGCGCACATTACAGTGAACAGCTGTCCTCCTTGTGCTGATGTCATGCTTCCTATTTGCTTGATACTTTTAGGGTGCCAATATTTTTTATGGTGTTTGAACAGCTGTGCGCCCAGTTGTGCACCAAGTCAGACTGTCATGGTCGTGGTGGGTTCGACTCCCATAGAATATTACGATGGTTGTGTATGTTCCGTGAATGTGTATAGCATATCCAAAATAGGCCTGATATGATCGGATATCCTGTGGGAGGGCGGGGCTAGGATACACAGACCCTGAGTCAATGGGGCACGGAGTGACAACCTGGTGGTGAAAATTTATGGGATACCACCGTGTCCGAGGACCGTGTTTAGAAGCCCACGCTTCTAAGCTGTAGGGCCCATCAAGATAGGCCCCAGTAAGCGAAAAAAAGATATAGAAATATTAGAAGGAATAAATGTCGTGTCCCATCATTATTTGTGCACTCATTCTGAGCGCCCATAAGATGTTAATTATTATGAATCCGGTTCAAGTAAATTTCACGTCATCGAAGCTTAATTGAAGTGTCTCAATTTCTTTTAAGAATTATTTCTTCGCATTTAATGAGCCCCCTTTCTTCTCCTTCGCTCTCCCTCTCTCTACCAATAACTTGGACCAGGTGGAACCAAGTGGAATTTTGGGTTTTAAATCTCTATGGATATGTGTATGCCTAAACTATGGATCTGCCAATTATCAGCTCCACAGCTATCCTGTATATTTTCGTTTTTCGATGCTTGTGACACACGGATAAAAAGATAAATATTTACAGCTTTGTACAGTATGACTCTAAGCTAGCACGAATTGTGTCAATAGTACATACACCATAACGTGACGTAAAAGATTTTCGTGTAAGTTGTTTGTTAAAAAGGGGTACAATTTCAATTATTGGAATCGAAAATTTTATGAAATATAATTAATTAAAGCGTTATTGAATGTTTATATGAAAATCACTCCAAGAGGCAAGAGTTAATTGCACCTTTTTTTAATGGAAACTGAAACTTAATTTTTTTTGTAACTACAGTGAAGTTTTTTCGGCTTGTAAAAAGTGAGGTTACCACATGTGCAAACTTAGGTATTTAATGAAATATTTGATAATCAATATATTATCTATACCTACATATAGATCTAATATTTTTGTCAGTATTTATTACTTTCTCACCACTTAGGACAATTGTGAAAAATATTAAATATGCAACTAAAGAGGAATAGTCATATCCGATTAGATCAATTATTGTATTAACTTTGACAGTACCAAGTCGAATAGACACTATTGAGTGGAACGTACCATTTCGAACGAAAAATAGATTTGATAATATATTGATTAGATAATAAAATGGCAAAAATAAATTTCTCGTCTTCACAAAAAAAACTCTGACTAACTTTTTAAAATTGTCATGTTCAAATGTCAAAAAGTTTAAATAACAAAAATTTAGTAAGTGGTACGCCTTGTATGCTTTTATTTTAACGAAAACTGCCATTTCCGCAAAGCATTTGGTCACGAACATTATTTTGGCTATTCTCCAAAATTCATACCATATACATTTCCAAAACTTCCACGACAGATATTTTTTCCCCTTAACTCCGCCAGAATCCCGAATCTAAATCTCCTGGAAATTGATTCCTCTGATCCCACGAAAATTGTCTACATGTTTACCCTCTCGTTATAGTGAAGTCAGAGTTTAACATACGGAAAACCTTATTTCTTTTTGGAGCATAAGTTAATGCGAATAGATTAGGGAAACTGAACAATACCTCTGAAATATAAATAATTACGTTTTTTGGAAGCATGACATTCCCTTTACCCACGAGTTGCATACGAAAATGGTTTCTATATTAGTCATAAGACTGTACCGTGATGGAAAAGTGAACTGCTACGGCATTCTTTACATTATATTTCAAAGGAGTTTGTTAAATATGACGCTTTATAAGTAGGAATTATTTTCATTTCGCATTTTTTAGATTCCCGTTCTTTCGGTGTGTTCCGGCTTAGTGACTGCCGAATATCTTCTTCAGGAATATTTCAGGAGCTCCTCAAAGAACTTCCCCCGAATCCTCTAAAACAGTTCGGTAGAGCGTTAAAATTGCCCGAGAAAGGTCACTAAAACGGGCGAGCACCTGCCTGAAACGGAATCAAATATCGAAAGCGCAAAACGTTACTGTGTCCCGAGCATATGTAATACGTAATACGGCAGTTATTATATACAATTTATAATATCGGGGCTAGATAAACAAAGCGTTTCATTAATTTACAACTTCGAATGCGCTGAGCCAGAAAATAAACAAAACGCAGAACAAAATAGCCGTTGTAAACAGGAAAACTAAAATGTCAACACACGAACTGGGGATCTGCTGAATCGATCCTATTTATTATCGCGGACGTCGGATCCTCCCCCTCTCTATTCCCCGATACTTTCGCGATGATTCTTCAAAAAGTTAATCATCGGAATTGTCTATAGACACTTGACAGTATCCACATAACATAAGTTAGAATAAACCATAAAATTCTCTCAAATAACCTTTACTGGTACTAATTGTAATAGGTAAAATCATGTTCATAGATTTGCGACCTTTCTTTGGCCTGCTGTATAATTTCACTGTAAAATCAATTTAAGAAGGAATTTAGGGTGGCCAACACGCGGTCCGCCAGCGGCGGGAATTAAGTTGTGGTCGAGCTGGATCAAACGCTTACAAATTTTTAATTCTAGTAAGCACACCACCAAAAGAACATTACCTAATGAGCCGTTTGTATTATGTAACATTATTATTGGCAGCATCCTTGTGCATAAACGAAACTATCGTTTATGTACCGTAACGTCCTAGTAGCAAGTCGTTCTCTCTATGCGAATAATCGTGATAAACATAATTTTATTCAGCGTACCAACTATACAGCAAGCACATGTTAGTTCATTAAAGTATACTAACCAAGTATTCAGTTTACCTTCAAATATAAATATCACAAGAAAATTCATAAGGAAAAAGGTGTTAACGATGCTCTAGGATATCCTAAACCGAAACTCTTGAGATATATATTTAAGATGCAAGAAAAATAATGATGGTTTAATACTGATTATGGTAATCACCGGTGGTTACTTTCATTAGCTGCAATTTGAACAGCTCTTTATAACTTTTTATCTTATAAGTATTAAGTTTATTTTCTGTCGCCTCGATAACACCTTTTTCACCTTTTTCCTTATGAATTTTCTTGTGATATTCATTCCATGCTTATAGGTGAGAACTTTAAATATGAATCATTCAGTATAATTCAATCCCTTGAGTGGTACTAGCCATAGGAATAGTTGTTTCGGGTTGGTTCATATTTCCAATTTATATTATTTAAATATAAACTTTAACATGGCGCAGTTAGAAGTTGAACTTGTAAGAAAAGAAATAAATTGCTTATATGCGATAGTCAAAAAACGTGGTTGCCAATGAGGTATATTCATATACCTCCATATCCATATCCATATTAGAAAAGTGAAGTGAAATAAAAATAGTTTTGAATATCCAATTAAATTTACAAAGGCATCATGATGACTAGTACTGATTCAGTTAAGCTACCTGTAGATCTGGATCTATGGGAACAAAATGTTGCTACCAAGTGGAAATGTTGAAAAACATCTTTCGTAGTTTATCCTGTCAGAAATTATCAATTCTAAGAAACATTTTGGAATCAATTCTCCAACAAAATTGTCAACATTCATATTTCTCTTTATTAAATGATTGCTGAGTAATTGTTCACCTACCTAGGTTCGACTAAATATTGGGGACCGGTGGTGATATGGTATCACAGTCTACCGATGAGGATATTTTCGTAGAAAGAGTGGAAGCAAATACCTCTTGAACACTTTGTTCCAAGAAGGAATTTACATAAATTATTGGAAGAATAAATTTCGTATATTTGCAAACCAAATAATAGTTTGCATGAATATGGTTTTCACACGCTAACTCTAATCAATAAACTCACGTTAGGCATAAAGAGTGAAGACAACCTAAACGCCATATTAAAGCTTCTTTCAAAGCAGTGAATATCGCCGAATCACAGCTTTTAATCCGCCATTTTAGGGTACTAGCTTAATGATTTTATAAAATTTCAGGACTAAGGGAAAGTGAAATAATTAATATTTATATAAATATAGGAGAGAAGGTATCAAATCGTCTCAGTGGATTTATTGTTGCAAGCAAATTGGTCCTATGGCTAATTTTTGCGTAGGATATACGTGCCAATTTGGAAATTTCCATTCCCATAATCGTAACAACGGTGAATCTTAAAAATAATTTTATATGAATAAATATATTATATGTATGTGTCAGCGTGAAAAACTGAAATTGCTTGGAATTTTTTGCAGGCAGTTTTTCGCAATAGTTAAAAATATATAACACATTCAACAATTGAATGCATAACTATTAATATCCAAGTGTCATAATTGAATGATGAAGTTTCCAAGAGTAATAGTGAAACCAAATTGTCTTAATAAATTATTTTCAGAAGAAAAAAATCACTTTAAAACTGTAAAATCTGTTAGTTCAGTAGAATTTATTTCACATATAAAAGTGCATTAAATACAATGAACCGGTAAATTCTAAAACAGCCTTACAAAATAGTAGAATTAAGTTAATTAACATTTTGTGAAAAGTGCGCGTTTCTCACACGCAACTCTAGTGTCGGTTGAAGTCTTGTTATCTTTGGATTATTCAACGTACGTCGCATAGCATTATAAATTATAAGAGTAGCTCATAGATCTATTAAATTGGTAAGTAATTTAACCAATTATATGTAGATTTGAAATAACTTTTTGTAACTAAATATCATTATCTTAGTGAAATACCAAAAGGAAGGATTAAATTATGGGTAATAATTTCTTACCGTAGCATTTGTCTAACCGATAGTGCTTTTACCGCAATTTATTGAAAATAATTCAAAGCTATAAAAGTACCATTGATAGCATTGAATTGTGTGTGAGAAAGGCACACCCTTTATGGCTTGTTTTGCCTCCTACTTATTTCACAATTTAATAATTTATCATTGGAATTATAAATACATAATTTAGTAGCTGTAACGTTCAACAAGTCGTAGTAATATTAATAATCGAACTTTATTGTAGTAGTATATCTGAATAAAATAATGAAAAGTGGTTTATTATTAAAGACTCTATTTGCATTTATATACATGAAACACGTACGAATTTCTATTTGGGATTACAAATGCACATACTGTATACATACATATTCATCTAAATTCATTATTCCACGCTCGGTTCGAACTTCACATGGCGAATTTTTCTCGTAGTACACTGAAACCTGAGTGATTTAGCATTTGCTTCGATCTGAAAAAATACTTGATCGATGCTATTATAGTGCTCAGTAAAACACTTTCAAATTATAAGACTTCAGTATATTTATCACAACATGGACAATTCAAGATAATATCTATGAGATGTGTGTATAGTTTCTATGATTGTTAAAGTATACTCGTAACAAAGTCAATCTAAAAAGTATAAACATATGTTATAGTCCTACCTCTACTAATTAATCAATTTTTTT
Source organism: Cryptocephalus primarius (assembly GCA_963576515.1). Taxonomy (NCBI): domain Eukaryota; kingdom Metazoa; phylum Arthropoda; class Insecta; order Coleoptera; family Chrysomelidae; genus Cryptocephalus; species Cryptocephalus primarius. The sequence goes on along the minus strand of OY754940.1, from coordinate 12,958,914 downwards.
TCATTTCCATGATGAGACGTGGTTATCTCACGATATCTTACGCATAGCGAAGTTTTTGGTGTGATCAAGCGCACACCTGATCTATGGTTACTTAAATTGAATTAGAGTGAAGAGTATTTGATTCTTTGGATTTTTTTTAAAACTGGTTCATCATTTTTCCTCCCTAAATAATAAATATTTATGCGTATTTGCAATTTTAAATGATAAGTTTCAATCGATACATTACATCTATATAAAAACAATAGTTTAATAAAATAATCGACCATTTTCTTCATTAGAATGGTTGCACAAACAAATTGACCAAAAAATTAGTTCACTATCTCTCACACAAATAATTGAGATGAGTAAGTACACACACTAGTACACATTAAAGAAGTTTTCCGAGGCGCTCTGAAACTCCTTAGCAACTTTTACCTGAAATATCTCGGATTCCCTCATGGCAATTTCCAGTGAAACTTTGTTTAAAAACACGAGTTGTTCGAATGGTGCAATCATGCAATGGGGGCTTTTAACCAAACAGATGTGTAAATATACACGAGAATTACTCGGGTTATTTGCGTGTTCTCTTCTCAACTCTGAGAGTAATAATTGTAGAATTTATACAAAAGTCAAAGTTTGACGATGTATATTATTATCTCTGATACCGTTTAAACTGAATTTCAAGCATTTTGAGGAGAACTACGACCTTTTAGTTTGGCCGTGGCATCTAAATCATAGTTCCAACACAACAATTACCTATGGTAGCAAGTTGCTCATTTGGCATTTAGCTCTCGGTGATTTTTAACCAAATGAAATTACGAAGCGTTTTCGGGCGTTTCTCTAAACGTTATAGAACCATGTTATGTAATATAACTTAAAATTTGATTCAGTGCACTTTATGTCATTTAGCATTTACAAGCTGCCTCAACAACTGCTGCATTAACAACCAGCTGCATTAACAATTGCCTTTAAAACAGTTGTTTCTCTTTTGGTAACTGAAAACTGTAGCTTTCCCCAAAACTTAAACGCTCTGGATATCCCAAATGTGTTACTCTGTTACTCTTTAAATTTTAAAGCTGGAAATATATACTCTAAGTACTATCGCTCTATTGCTAGCTACAAGTGAAACCATACCATTTCTTTGAAACCGAAATATTGCTATATACTATTGCTAGTTCTAAATTAGAACCAACTTGTTGCTCTACTTGCAGCTGAAAACTATAATTGTCGAAAAACACCTAGGTAACTCTAAATTTGCTGTATAAATATTTGAAAACTAAACGATTCTTTGGTTTTACAGATATACTGCAGAAGAATTGAAAATTTTCCGGAGATCCTTGGGATCATATGTAATTGCGTAGGCAAATCCGAGAATGTGGTGAGATAAATTACAATTAGGACCAGCAAGGACGAACAGTTTGGAAGGGAACCTTCTAATTATTTTCTATGGAAGAAAACAGGCCGCCGATCGAGCAAGTGATTTTTAAAAATTGACGGAACTAAAGAAGTGGAGAACGGGTGTAATTGTATGCTCTAACATTGAAACTTAAAAGAAAAATGCTAAAATAAAAATACCTAAACCTAAAAATAATAAAATCATGTACAAACTTTTTTCAATTTCGGTCCAAACCGGAGGCAGTGAGGGAAGCACATTCTTTGGTATTATTACTACCATCAAGAATAACTCGAAGTTTTGAATTAGAACTATTGACATTGAAACCGCAATGATGTGTTACATAGACTGCTTGAGATAGATTTTGTGAACTATTGGAATGGCACAAGTAACCTGAATTAAAATAATCTTGCAATAACTCGTGGTACGCCTTAGATAAAATATAATTCTTACCATGTTTATTCTAGAGAATAGAATCGTTTCCAAGCCATAGAAAAATAGTCACCTAAATTAAGTTTAGAATATTTCGCCTGATTCCCCGGAAGTACCAGGAGAATGATTTTGAACACATGAGGTTTTAACCAATTTCGTGTTCAGCAGCGAATAAAATTACTTGAGGAATCCCTTTCTCCTCTCAAAACTATCTCTATGTATAGGAAAGCGATACAATTAATGCACGGGAATAAAATTCGTTCTGAAGCCTGTTCAAAGAAATCAGCACCTAATAGCAAATTTATAAGGCCTAGCTTGTTGAACACCACGCCTCTTAATCTATGATGCTTAACATACTTCCAATTATCAATAGGAGTGAACGAGTTGAGTAGTTGCGACGACAAATTCGGTATGCAAGAGCCCTCACACTGACGCTCAGAGAAGAGACCGAAGTACACATGAAACACTGTTGGTAGAAGTCGAAGAGAACTTACCCAATACCAAGAATTGGAAACGTTGGACTATGGTAATCCTAAACGACGAAAGAGATGTTAACTAAAAATGCTCGCGTTCAGCTACCAGGATATTCCTCATGGACCAGTAATAGGATCATTCACTTTTCCATCAGACGAACGGTTAACACGGGGCACACTGCTTCCAGCCAAGGTCACTTCGCTTCGTTGCTTTGGCACGACTCATCAATATGGAAAAAAAGACTCAATTTTCTAGAGTATGTCCATCATTCTTTGATTCTTTATTGTATCAAAAACATTTTGAATGCTATAAAGACGTCTTTCCGTTAGTCATGACATTTTTGAGTGAACAACTGCATACAGCATATGATTTCTCTGGTACCCATGGCGTGATTGAAACCAAGTTTAGTTTTACCGCTGAATTCTTCACACTTTTTGTATATTCTTGAATGCAGAATTGTTTGGAGTATTTTCAAGGCATGACTCTTTAGGTATATAAACTAGTGGTTTTTACAGTTCTAGGCTTTATTCTTTTCTGGTAAAGCAAGAAACGCAGATTTAAGCCATTCAGATGGTATTTGGCTGCTATCATATATTTTATTAAATAGCTGACATAGATGTCACGATTTCATGAATTGTATCTTCCCCTGGCGCCTTTCAGTTTTGTAAATTTTTTATAACATACTCCACTTCTGATTTCAGTACAGATGGTCCTGAAGAATTGATAAGGTCATTTAGATTTATTATTACTAGTCAGGCCATGCGATTTTCATTTACTTTGTTATTTTGTCTAGTCGAGGTCATGTTTTTTTTCTGAAACATCCTGTAATCTGCTTGAATTTCTTATGGATATTAGGTGAATCGTATTTTTCATGTAAACTTTCTGCCTCTTGAGATTGTGCTTCCAGTCACTTCTCGTTTGGTTGCCTTATATCATTACGTATATCCTTGTGTATTATGGTATAGTAGACTGTGTTATTCTTTAGTTAAATTATACGGCTTCCTTCCATTCTAGGAGTATTTCTTGTCCTCCAAGATTTCTTTCCTTCTCGTTTACTGTATCAATATCTTTTTTAGTTTCACATTTGTTTCCACTGCTAAAGTTGATGACAAACTTAGACCATGCTGCTTAGTTGCATCATCTACGGGTGGCAACCGCGCCAACGAAAATTTCAATTTTAAATTCTTAAAAAAATTGATATCGACAATTACCGAGTTTATCTGCTTTTGTCCCATATAAACTGATGGCCAACTTTTCAACAGCTACAACAACGTCCTCTGAAATAGCATTAAGTTTCAGAAACAACTTTTCTGATGTACTGACATATTTTTATTTATAAATTTGAACTTTTTTTCAATAATAAAAATTACTAAATAATACTAAATAAACTAAATAAGTTTTATAAAAGTACTCTCAAATAAGATTAAAAATTAGCTATGCTTGATGATTTATTAAAAAGCAAAAATTACCCCGAAAAGAAGAAAAAAGTTAAAAAACGGTTTAAATTCTTTATTTTGCTAAATTTGTATCGTAGAAACTTCTACCACGCGTCATTTTGTTGAAAATTTTATAAGATTTCTTTTCTATGAAACAATACTTATCCCTAAATCCATTTAGAAAAAGGTTACCGGTGAAAATATGTTATCAAATCATAAATTTTAGTTTTATTTGCTTTTTTTGCCGAGTTTTAAATGTATTTAAACAAAAAATTAATATTTTGACTTCCTCAAGTACAGTTTCGATAGAATGTACAATTTCGTATAAAAAAGTTTCTTATAAATTTTAACTAATAATGCATAATATTCCAGTTATAGCCGAAAAACCAAAAAGTGAACAAACTTACCCCGTTCTCAAAAATGCTCCCCCATATTTGGGGGGGAAAGTGTAAACAATTACACTCTGCGGTTTTACCTTCTTTATAGGCCAAATGAACATATGAAACAAAATTTCTTGAAAACAATTGTTCCTTATTGTATGACATAGACAATAACCTACTGGTAGCGTTCCAATATACCTATTCAAATATGTAAGACGAATAATAGATCAGACCAGGTACACGAAAAAAGCAGTATACAGTTAATTAATTCTATTGCCGCTTCTCTATTGGAACACTAACTTTCAATGCTAATTAGACTATTATTTTGCCTCATAACGTAGACAGTTTTGCTGTAAATTTATTGAACGTAAGTTTACTGTCCTGATATTTTATTAATTGAATATTACAAGTGTCGACAAAAAATGCAATTAAGCAATCCTCAAGGAATAATAGAGGAAATAAAATGGAGATACAAATAAAAAGCACGACAATATGTAGGATAAAAAACTGTGTACCACGCGCAGGCTCCGCACATGTAACCGAACAAAATAGTTACGCGTATTTCATTTTGTGCCGCTCTATTGCCATTATGATAAAGAATCTTATCCTGATTCTGAAAATTAGCCTTGTACCATAACATATTCTTACCAAAATAAAAGAATTTGGGAACCTTGGGGTGATCAAATAATTTTGAAAAACTTCCATATGTTTTTGGGAGTGAACAACTCGATTTTTTCATAGTTGTAGGCGGAAAGAGGCTGTAGGGTAAATAGCATGATGACTACTGTTCATCTAATGCTAAAAATGTTATAACGGGGGTATCCTTTAACATGTCCGTGGTGTAGATCTCGCCAAACGGATCATTATTATCGCAGGAAAGTGTTTGTTTCATTTTTTTTTGAATTATCCTACCATTGAGTAAAAATGAAATGTTCATATAAATTGTTCATGTATTTTCAATACATCATTAAATTGACATGTTTCCCATTTTGCTCGTAGAAAATTGAAACTTTAGCAAATAAAAATTTCGTAGGTTAAGTTACGATGAAGCCCTCTCGAATTTACAGACGTGTTCGTCACCAAAAAATGGTCCATGTAGTAAGGACTATCAGCAGGGAAGAGATTAATCCCAGCTTCAACAACAACCTAAATTGGTTTTTTTTTATCAAAGAGTCTATAACAACAGTCTGATAATAGAAAGCAAACTCCTGTATTCGTATTCGTCCTGAAAAAAACCTTTAAACAATATTTCGACACATGTACTATCACATTTAAACAAATTGGACTGGTTGCGCCCTTATGGAGGCAGCTCGCAAATATTCTCGAAATATATTCAGTGGAAATGAGGTGTTTAAGATATTTTTGCAGAAATATACGCCACAGAATTTACTTCCGTTGATTTTCCACACTTTCTGTAATTCATATTCTCCCCTGGGGTGCAATTTGTTACTTTTAATTAATTTATGATTCCTCGGGCTATTATTCAGTTATTAGCTGAATATGTAAATGTAGTTTGTGAAAAGAGGGTTAAAAAATCAGAGAGTAAAGCGGAATAAACCTCGTTGATGAACGTACTGACGTCATTAGATAATAGTTTACTCCTTTATTTTAACTCTCGAATTACTCCGCGAATTTAATAAAATCCTGATAAAATTACCCATAGAGAGGCAGCGAGAGGAAAAAGCCCTCAACTAGCAATCTGCCTGCGACACGAATTTAAAGTACTGGAAAAAACAACTGGAACAGCTAATGACACCGAACCGGATCGTCGGGCAATGTAAATGAATTACTTCTATCCCTCTACAAGTTATTCTGTGCGAAATGAGACTTTTTCCTCTTTTTTTTTATATTCTCATTTCTGCGTCTTTCTCTCTCTCTCTCTCTCTCGTGTTCGAAATACATGTCACGAACACATGTAGTAGTTTCGTTGTGTGTACGGACGAAACGTTATATTTTGATTATCTCCCGCGCTGCTGCTAACCGTACACAGTCGCTTTTTATCGCCCCCCGCTTTGTTAACGTCGGGTATTTTTGACGAGAAGACGTGTGTGCGGGCGTGTGCATGCGTTTTCCTTCAGGAAAAATTATAAACTATTTTTATAACAACAAAAAATTAAGTTAAAAAGAACCGTAGGGGTTCGGAGTTCTCTCGCGGGAACCCATTACATTACGTGAACACGTAATGTCCCTCGGCATGACCCTGCAAAAACAATTTTCTCTTCCTTTCCGAACCCGCCTAAAACTCGAACAATCGACACCTGTTATTCCCCAATACCTTTTTCGAACCAAACGATACACTCTAAATATGTCTTATTATTGCGCGCCGGCTTCCACCTGCCTTTAGTCGACGAGCTGATCGGAAGCCGAGTAGTTCCAAAGCAAATACACAGTCTACCGATGGAATATGAAATTTCCTCAACTGTTTATAGCTTTTGTGGAACGATGATTGTCTTCTGGAGAACATTTACACAGAAAAACCTTCAACTACACACAGAAACGCTAACATAGTATATTTAACTGTAATTCAATAAGTAGACTATAATTTTACCCATTACGATCTACAAGATTGTTAAAAAGAAACATTATTACTCATTATGTGTAAACCCATCGATGTGCATTTGCATATAATTATTCTCTACCGATAGCATATTTACTTCTTTCTTTCTTATCTCAAACTTTCCACTCTTCTTAATTACTTTATCATTCACTTCCGTTTAAAATTTTTGCATTTACTTTTCATGAGTCACCAAAACAGTTTTCGTACATTGGTACTTACCAATGGTGAACCGAATACACAGGCAGCGTCCTGAGACTTCGAATAACGAAAAAGTCAAACAGGAACCCCTCGCTAATTTAAACGCTCCAGGTTTATAAATGTTAAGTTTGAGAAGTATGACAAAGAGGCGTAATAGTCTCGTTTAAAGACCAAAAAAAGAAGCTGTTTCAGTATATAAAATTTAATTGCTGGCGGACCGAAAAACTTTGTTTGGAATGGATCAAGGATGATAAAAATCCAAAATCTAGACAAATCTGAGCTTTTGCGTTTTTTTTAACAATAAGAATTAAAAAAAATACAATTAGAAATTACAATTACAAAAATTACAATTAGAATAAATACACTTATGCTGGACAGCTGGAGCAATTCTAGAATTGGAAGAGATAATAAAGAACGATTAATGAACAGGCAAACCTGCGAGTCCTTTTCTGTATGTGCGTATGTGAGTTTGGTCTCTCCACATCCAATTCGTAACGGCTCTGTTGTCATGTTGATCACAGAGATATATTTAACAATTATAACTAATTTTTGGCACTACTATGTATTCGAATTTTTCCGAGCAACCCATACCGACAGAAATTTTTAAAAATCTATAATGTGGAATTACCGTTAAACTAGCGAGATCAATGTGATTATTCACATTCAGGTAACAAGAAATTTCTATAGATATTTTTCTTAAATCAGGTGAACCTCTAAGTTCTACTTGAGAAATCAAATATTTATCAAAGACACAACGAAATAAATTTTCATTCTCGATGAAGAAGTCATTACCGGTGGGATTTTGCAATACTAATTGAACACATGCATGCATATAATTTTTTTAGGTTCTTTGGAATAGCTGATGATCCCCCTTTCCTAAGCGTACATGGATTCGAATTCCGAACCGAGATTATACCTGTAATGAATCAAATCTAGAGTACCTTTAAGATGTTTTAAACATTTTATTCGCAATCAGGTAAATATCCATCGATCTGTTTTCTGTCAAAATGTATTAAAATTGTATAGACCATAAAAGTTTTAAAAACTAAATTCTTTGGTTTTTAGGGGTGCGCTCATTTTATCTCATTCCCTGTAAAGCGTGTATCCGCTTCTAACTGCTCGCTACCTAAGTGTTCTAATATCTTACTATTTTCAGACAAATTGTTGATGCTTGGTACATTAACATTACTGCGACATGTTGATTTCAATATTACTTAGTGCGCCTCACGTATCCGACCAGAATGAAATTTCCGCCACTTGCAAGAGCAGATTTTTTAGATACTCGAGCAATATTCCGGCAAGAGTGTTTTAGTTTTGAAACTTTCTGTTTTTCTGTTAGTTCTGTCCAGCCGAAACCAAAATACATTATTTGGTAGGGCAAATTCGTAGATAGTTAAATTGCATTATCACGCTCAGTGATATTTATGATTATCGTTCAATGATCAAACGATGATTAAATTACATCATTCATTTAACAAGGGCAAACATTTTCGGCTGGGGGATGCATTCACAGCTCCCCGTGCAAGCGGCTCCCCACGGCGTCGACCTCAGCTGTCCCCTTGTTTTGATTTACTTCGTATTCATACGTTGTTTGGCGGTCAAGTGTATATTCTACGGATGTGACTCTGTGTGCTTCTCCAATACTTGGAAACATTCGCGCTTTTACATTATTTTAAAGTTCCATGAGTTCCAAAGTTTATACTTGGGATTAACTGATCTAAAAATCCTCGACGCGAGTCGCCTTTGGCAGATGTGACAGTGTACTTAGATTTTCAGTTGCAGTACTTTGAACCAACACCTGTACACGGGATTTGAAGTACAGAATGCAAGTCGATTGTAATGGATCATTTTTCTCTTTTAACACCCAATTTATTAGCCTTTTTAATTTCCTAACAGTCTTGTTTTCTCTTTTAGTGTCTCTGATATTTCGTTAGGTTGATTTTTATCTTTTATCTTGCCATTTGTAAACTTTTTACATATTTGGCACGAAACTCCTGAGTTTGAAAAATAAAAAACTGGTTATTTCCAAAAATTCTATGCGCGGATTTGTTTGTACAAACAATACATTGTTTATATAGAATGGGTACTAACAAGATATTGCCCATTAGGTGATGATTATTTGTGTCCCATTCTTTTGCCCATTCTTTTCGAAATGATAGTCTTTAGAATTTGAACGAAAACTGAATTTACCTCTTCTAACTCTTCTTCTTTCTGGAACATTAGAAGTCACATAGCGTAGAATAAAATTCCTGTGTCTTGTGAAATCATTCATTCCTCAATAATAATTGCCTGATAATAAATGTTGTCGTCATAAAATGACACGTAACGACACTTCTCGTTGTTAACTACAGGTGGTACACACTACAGTAGTAGTACACACTATGGTGGTCTTTTCTTCTAATCTAAATTTTCTATTCACCTGTTTTTAGCATTATTGTATTTTTACGTTTTTGGACTGCTTCTTCGCCACCGTTACCCTTTATCTCATTATTCTCTTCTCCTGACCGCGATGGATTACTTTTGTCTCCTACAAATTAGAGAATATATTATTTAAGCGATACATGACACTTAATAAACATGTGTCTGTAGTGTTTAACTAACAATATACAATTATAAATTCGGATTCATATGCAAAAATTTGCTATATAGTATATGCAGAAATTTTTAAGGAAATATGCAACAAAATGTACATATATGCAAAAATAAATGCAAAGTATCAAAGAACGAATAACTTAAATACCAAAATATATTATATTTAGTTGCATATTTAAACATAGATATATACAGTTATAATATTAGGCATACAAATGATACATTATGACTACACAATTTATTACATATAAATATTTCTATTTCTAATTAAATCGTATATTTTTATGTTTCAATCACTTTTTTTAAGTTGACTCTGAAATGCTGTTCTAAGTTTTCGATTGAAAACGACTCCATTCACTCAAACTATATTTGTAAATAGAAAACGTAACCTCTACGTCGACTTACTTTACTTGAGAATGTTTTCAATACGAGATTAAATAATCTTAAATTTAAGATCCATTTCACTTCTTTATTTATTCTTCCATTTTTTTTAAATTAATTTAACAACATTACCTTGTGCGCTACAAATATTTACCATTAAATTTTCATAACATATTAAAAATACAGAAAATGCAAAAAATATCAAAATATTCATTTTGTCCAAAACTTAGAATATTCACTCTGCCCTTCCATTTCAGTGGGATTGGTATACTGCATAATATTTTTCCGATCTGCAATACCCGCCGCTTAAATGCCCACACTCAAGTAAAGTAAAACCTTAACAATCAAGCGTACCAGTTAGAAATGGCTTAGAAGCGTCGAATCTCTCAATATACTCCTTATCTGTTTCAGTACTACCACTAAACCTTTAATTATTTTATTTACACAAATATACTAATTCTTACACTTTCATATTAATTGAGATTCAGTTGTGTGTAAATTCTGTGTGTAATCTACTATCAGCTCAGCGGTGTATCCGTTGGTATTACTTGTTAGAGGGCACGAGATAAACCTGGAAGTTTATAGAATTCTTAGATTTAATTTGATTTGTCCCTAGACGCAACACGGCGACTTTGAGCAATTTCCAGATTTTCTGGTTTTTGGCGTCTCAGCTATTGAACGCACGGGGACAAATTTTGACTACGAGTGCGAAAACCTATTGAGATAAAAGATTCAGTTGAACATTGTAGAACTCTCTTCTTGTGAAACGACTGAATTTGAAAATACATTAAATAGTTTTCATAATCGTATCACAAATATCAAAGTTAAAAGGGCTCATCCGGTTCTCAAAGGAACAAAAATGTCATAAGTTTGATTCGTAGTTCTCGGAAAGAGACAAATGTAGACTCTATTAGAGTAAATAAAATTAGCATTACCTTCAATGTTGATTTACCTGGTAACATCTCCTGTGGGAAAAATGGTGAAGTCTAGGTCACGACGTTTTTTAAAAAAAAACGAGGAGTCAAGATAAAGTTCAACGAATCATTGACATAACAGTACGATAATATCTTTGCCTCTGTGATATCAATATTTCGTAAATAGTGGAACTTTCAAGTTCACAAACAGATTTTAGTTGAAAATTTTAAATTTTATTTCGTTAAATGTTTTGTATTTGTTAGGCATGTACCTAAAAATTAATGTATTATTTTATAGTTAAATGCTTCAATTATTTTGTTAGGCTTATTAAAATTAATTTGTCGTTACCGATAAAATTTTATTTTCATTTTTATTTGAATAACACAGATAGAATATAGTTTTTAATATTCTGCTTAATGTCCAGAAATATTTAAATATTTTTTACACTTAACATGTAAATATTACTAGCAGTCGTTTAAATAGTTTTATGCATTTAATGCAACTTCTATGATAATATCATGCAAATTCATCGAAATCAGCGTTAAAATCGTAAAATGAGCAGAATATTGAGCTTGCTGTACGTGGGCACTAAGCCCACTTAGGAGCAGATTTAAAATTGGCGTTTCTAATTGAGTAGAGGTTTCTTAGTAAGAGTCAAGATACAGCTGTATTTGACAAATTTTGATTTATTTCTTATTACATTTCAGCTATGAAAGTAACAGAATGGAACTCTGAGGACATTGTTGCTAAAAATCATGGAGTGGAAATATTTCAACATCTACAAACTAATAAACACAAGTATACGAATTTTCATGTTGCAATCAAGTACATTTTATTCTGCCTGGCAATAATACTCCAGTCTAAGTAATTGGTCATGTTTGTATCAGCGATACTCCCTAGTAATGTTACTCGTACTATCAGAACCAACAGATTTAATTTTTTAAATTAGCAGTGAAATAGTGTTATGCACTGAAAGTAGAAATGAGAAATCTCTATGTATTGTTGCTCACTGTGGTGTTGTAATCGATATTCGTGACGCATTTTTGTTGCTAAATATAGTTAAGATTTTAAATTAAAATTTAAAATATCGCAAGTAGAGACACTGATTGGTTTTTCTTTGAATCTCTGAGGTAGTACCATAAAATTCGGAGAAACGTTCACAGCCTATAAATACATACCAACAAATCCAATTCCATATCGACGTCGTGACTTATGTACAGTTCGTGACGCACAATGGGTGTACATTTCGCAGCTAACAGAAAAGGGTGAAGGCGGCTTCCGCTGGCTCAGCTTCAAAACTGGAACAGATCGGCTAAGAGAAAAAACCCAACGTAAAAACCAGGTGGTAAAGCGACATGGATTATTGGAACAATAAACAAAGCAATGTGAAATGTAAGAGGTCTAAGGACAAACAGAACACGAAGTAGCAAATACTCTGAAAACTTGCTGCAGTTCTAGAAACAAAAAGATATTAAATGTAACGGCTAGGCCGTTCTGGGGTTTGCCTTTATAGGCACTTTTGTGGTCCTCGAGGACTCTGGATCCGATAGGGGTCCACGGCCTTCAAAACCAGCCGAATTGGGTCCCCGCCGCACCCGACTTCGGCCCAAAGGTCCTTCATTAGGAGGGTTAACGAGGGTTAACCTTAATCCTACCTGAATAGAATAAGAAGGGCGAACATCTCGCAGTTTGTCAATAAACAGACAAAACAAATTAGAGACAAAGAAGATCTTTAAAGGAACAACATGATGCAAATTTCAAATGGAGTAATTACTCATTTACAATTTATAACGACAGTATGTCACAAATTTTTACCAATCGCGTAGATGTTTTTGTACAGTAGTTAGTAAATTTATTTCGACAATGCAGTTTATCTTTGACTGTGATTTACTTGCATTAGGTATTATTTTGACAAAAGTTCAATTTGAACAATTTTTAAACGTGTCAGTGATAAATACTGCCAATTCTATTTTATCTGAATTCATTATTACTCTATATTTATAAATGTTTGCACTCCTTACTCAACATTACAGTTAAAGGTAGCTAATGTATACACTTGCAGGTCGAATTGACTTAACGCGCAAGTAAGACCGGACCCAAATCGGGCGCGGCAGGGACCCAAATCGGGTGGAACGTGGACCTAATTCGGACGAAAGGACCCAAGTGGAGTCCAGCCCTCAAGGAACATTATTAGCCGCTTGACGAACAAGGCGTTCATTCAGGTTATAGGAACCCCAAACGAGGAACCCTCTCGGATTTTAAACTTCCCGGACTATCCCTTCTAATTTTAACTAAGTCACTTTCAAAGACAACATTCCTTAAACCCAAATCCCTCGTTAAATAAAACGTCCTTACGGGCCTATAGCACCAAACTTACTTCTCTGCATGGCTCAAGCTTACTTAACCGTTCTTCGAGCTTAACTCCCTATGTCCAGCCCTGTTCGCCAACTCAAATCGAGTCAAGGCTAGCAACCTTATATATGTTACCGGCAAAGCCCGTTATGCAGTCAGACCTAGGTTTGCCTAGGCATTGCCATCCGCATTGCCGGGCCACTTTGAACAAAGTCCGAAATTGTTCGATATTTCGGACATTGCCTACGCTGCGATACGGCAATCTTAGGTTTGCCAAATGTGTCGCAGGCAATCTTCGAAACAAGCTAATATCCCGATTGCAGACGGTCAACGTGTTAGATTAGTTGGGTTATTTGGGATATAATACGCTCCTCCCTCGTTTCTGGGGGCCATGAGTGACGCGGGCGAAATGAAGGCGAAATTTTTGGAGAAATTAGGGATAGGGGGCCGAAGGCCCTCAAGGGTTTTGAGGGCCGTTTTCAATTCTCCCTTATATGCTGACGATTTAGTAATGTCTCATTTTAAGCTACAGAAAAGGCTTTATTTATTTAACAAAATTTGTGAGAAATATCATATGAAAATTACTACTGAAGAGACCAAAATAACGGCAATAAGCACGCCCAATGCCATCCAAAATAGTGATAAATAATTTGGAAATTGAACAAATCAATTGTTTCAAATATTTGGGGTGTGATCGCAGATGTGGACATTCTGATAATATAAAACACAAACTAAAATTTTTTCATACATGTGGACTCGTAAATTGCGTAATATATATATATATATATATATATATATATATATATATATATATATATATATATATATATATATATATATATATATATATATACAAAATACAAAATTATATAGAATAAGAAATGAAAACGTAAGAAATAATTTAAATGTTTAACATAAATGACGGTAAAAGTAAATAAATATGGGAACATTACTTAGAGAGAATGGAGGCATCAAGATAACATTCAGCAGCCTTAAGATATACATGCGTTGGTAGAAGAAGTGTAGGCAGACCGCGAAAACGATGGGTATCCTTACATGTAACTAGTCTACAAGACGAAGTAGAAATATCTGAGGTGATTCCATTGTAGTTAAACCGAGCATTTAAAATAAATCAATGTATAGAAAAATTGATAAGGTTGCTTCATTATTTTGAGTGATCCACATTCGGAATACCAAGGCTACCATAAAATTTCAACATATCCACACCCTCGTTAATATCCCATAGTGTTTATACCACTTTGCACTAAATGGTTCTATAAATTAAATCAAAGACCTAATGTTGGTTTACGTTGACCCTCCTGTGGATTTCTTCAAGAAATATCTTCCTGCGGTGGCGGTTTGGCTCCCTTCCCATAACCGCCATATGTAGAAAGACCGTTGCGAGAAAGAGCAGGTGACCACGAAATGATAATTATATTCCCTACAGGTTTACCTCTTCTTCGTTTAGTTCTCGTTCTCCTTTTTCTTCTCGTTCCTCTCGGCCCCGGCGGCTCGACCGACAGACTTCATTGCCGCAATCGATGCACCTACAAAATATTCATTAGTTAAGATTTTAGTTTTTCGCGGCGGATATCTTTAAATAAGTGTTTGTACGTTGATGCACCTACAAATTCCCCATTTTAATATATCGTATGTTTACGTGTAGTTTATTCTCTCTGGTATTTTTTCCTCCTCCCGATGATATTTTCGGACACGTGAGATATATGGGACGCGTCTTTAACTTTTCTAGGCTATGGGGATGCATTCGAGCGAGTGTCATAAATTAAATACGCTGCGAGGAAAAAAGGAAAACACGGAACGAACAATATAGTCTCTTGTGAATTAGCATTTTCCGAGGGAAAATTTATTTTTCTTTCGCCGCTGGTGGCACTTCAAAGATATTTTTGAGTTTTCCACGCCAACCAGTTTGGAAGTACAGATAAACATCGTTATTTTTGGGACTGGCAGATGTACAAATAATTAATTTCATGAATCCATCGATAAAAGAATTCAGAGATGTGTATTATTAACATGGAAATAATTTATGAATTTGTGTGAACGTTCATCGACATTACTTTAATGAAACACTAATTAGAGTTACAAAGGGTTGTATGATATTACTCCTCTCAATACCAGTTTCCCATGTGATACGGTGTAACTGTTTGACAGGCATTGCATATTAATTTCATCATTAAATAACAGTATCATTTCCTACTGAATAAACCTAAAGTGGAAGTGTATTGGAACAGTTTCAGATAGGAAATATTTCATTATATAGTTGCGCATAGTAATTATTCGAGAATTTATTAACAAATATAGAGAGAAATAACAATGTTACTAGCACGTACATATCTAAAATTATTGTCTAATTAAACCTACCTAACCAGCTTAGTAACGTTAGTGTACAATTACTCAACTGCAATACACAAGATACTTCGAATTTATGAAGGATTTCATGGTATTGTTTCAGATCAAATCGTTGCTAATAAAAAATAAAACATAGACAAGTGAACACTACTATATTCCATATTTCACGTGTGCCACCAAAAATATAAATCAAGAAAATGCTTAAAATCACTTGTTAAGTACCACGTTTGTTGAGTAATAAATGGTGACAAAATGTTTGTTTACACACAGTTGCCGTAAATGTTTCACGTGGTTTAAACTAAGTAATATGTTTAGTTTTGTGATAACAGTTTGGTAACTAAAGGGTGAGCAAAATGAATGAGGAGTTGTCTCGCTGCTAGCACGACTCTTGCTGTAAATATTTAAACAATGTAGGTATAACAAAAACACGCCTAATATAATTAGTAAGTTGCTTTGTTCTCATATATTTTTAAAAACTGATCCCTTGATTTTTTTTAAAAACACAAATAGATATTCATTAAACGGAAAAAAGCCGCATGAGAATTAAAATACATCAAAGCATTCACCAGTGAGTAGGTAAACAATATAAACAAAAGGGAAAAGGACAATAGCGTACGTAACACCGAACTCCCATGAACAAAACGAAAATATAAATAATTGTAAAAACAAAAAACGGGCAAATCTCTTTCTAAAAAATTAAAAACGTTAATAATTCCCTCGCCATTGAACCACGATTTTAATTCCATTAAATTGGGCTCTTAATATAATACCAATATTTTCATTGCCGTTACGTTTGCGAACAAGTATAATTCAATAAAAATATGAAGCCTCTTGTGCGAAAATTAATTAACGAAAATCGATAACGTGATGCATGGAATATATAAATTTCTTTTACCTCTCGTTAGATCGAGTACTGATTCATATTGCAACAATTTTTTATCCCCACTGAAATGGATTAACACTTGAACACAATTATAGTGGTAAAAACAATATTTACTGTCTGACATTTTGAAAAATATGTAGTTTTCGATCACGCTGAAGGTCTTCAGTGCTTCTTGTTTACTTGTTTGAACGTCTGGCTCGAAAGTATTCTTCGGTTATTGAGGAACCATAATAATTTCCTACATCAATTTTACACAGTTAATACATCATATCGTCCGAAAATTGTAAGAAGTACATAGTCACTAGAGAAGGGTATTTATGTAAACCGCATATTTTCTGTCTTTAATTTGGTTTAAAATTGTTAGAATATTAGGCACAAATCTCAATTACATGGTCCCTAAGAATCTGCTATATTAACCATCGGTCGATATAGCTGCTAGTTTCACTTCAAGGGTTAAAAAATGTTACATAAAAAAATCCAATTTTATTTCGCAATACCCTTATCGTGAGAAATTATTAACGAGGTAACCATAGGAGGATTTGCGAATTTTCATTATTATAGCCAGATTGTGAATATTTAAGCAGATGCTTAAGCATTTAATAATTCACTATTATTTTTGGAAAATATATGTCATTCCATATGACTGAAAAATAAGTAGTAATAGTAGTAGTATTACTAGTTGTAGTAATTTATTCATATTAATACACACAGGGTGTTCATACACCTCAATATACAAGCTCCAAACTAGTAGTCAGGTAGGTAAACTCTCATACAAACATTTTTACACTACGTGTGCAAAACATTTAAACAATTAACAAATGGAATAATAACCACATAAAAATTGTAGAACAAAAATGAAAGAAAAAATTTACAATAGTAAAGATATTACAAATAGAAATTAATTGGAATATACTACAATCAATGTCACAAGTCATATTAACAAATAAAAAAGACTACTGAGGTACTCAGCCAAGAAGTAAAAGGATCTACACAAAAGTTATTTTTTTTATAACCTCTTTAACTGGCCTTTCTGGAAGTTCCCGAATTCTAGTAGGCAATATATTGAAAAATTTTGCCCCGTAGTAGCTAGTACCCCTACGAGTTCTCGCCAGTCTGTGATAACCAACAATAACGTCATGCCTATGCCTAGTACCATAATCATGTATCTGATATGATCAATCACACCATTCATTATACTTTTTCTTAATATATACCAAACAATTAAGAATGGATACACTTGGAAAGATTAGTATATTATATTGATGAAAAACATGTCGACAGCAAGATCTATCATTTAATGTATGTAGTTTAGCTGTAGTTTAAAGATACGCACCGCGTCAGATGAGTGGCCCAATTCAAGTATTGCATAGGATAGGTTAGCATGGAAGTCACCATGGTATGCTGAGAGTAGAGGCTCTTGGGAGACAATTTTGGACACGCTTCTAATTAGGTAAATAATTTTTGATAAATTTATGGACAGTTCAGGAATATGCTCTGACCAGTTTACTCCAAGAAATTTAATAGAGTCGCAGGATGGTAAACTAATGATAGTGTTTTTAAGAGAAAGATTTATGTTCTGAATTTTTGACTGGTTAATACTCAGCTTGTTGGCTGAGAACCAATCAAAACTATATTGTTGTGCGCACAATACACTCTCTAGCTTATCAAACGGACGAATTCTTTGCAAAGACGTAGTATCGTCTGCAAAGAGAATAAGATTTAAGTTTTCACTACAGTTGGGAACATCATTAACAAAAATTAAAAACAGCAGAGGACCCATTACGGAACCCTGCGGTACCCAACACTTTATAAGTTGTTTATTGGAAGAGGCACTATTGTACAGTAAAAACTGTGATCTATCATTCAGGTAAGTTAATAAACGTAATGCTGTTTTCATCGAAGTTATAGTATTTAAGTTTTTCGATAAGAATATTATGTGATATGCAGCCGAATGCTATAGTTAAGTCAAATAAAGATGCAGAGGTGTCGTAGCCAACTTCCATGCCTTCGGAGACAAATTCAGTTAACTTATCAGTAGCTAAAAGAGTTGATTTCCCATTCCTAAATCCTAATTGCCTTTGAGCAAATAAGTCATCTTCCCTAATATAAGGCATAATTTAGTCTTTCAATAGTGAATCAAATATTTTGGCAAAAATGGATAGAAGAGATATGGGATGATAATTTGTCACCTCGTTGACATCACCTTTAGATTTATACAAAGATATCACCTTGGCAATCGTTAAGCATTCAGGGAAAATATTTTCATTAATACATTGATTGTGTAGGTAGGTAAAAGGGTATAAATGAGGTTACCAAGAGCCTTAATTATTTTGCTGTCAAAATCATAGCAATCCCTACTAGAACTATTTTTATTCTTTATATTTTATCTCTGACCATATTGAACGACACAGATTTAAATTTAAACTGGATTGGCTTACTTCTCGAGTTGCTAATTAAGAAATCGCTAAAGTGGTGTGATGGAGAAGAACAATTCGTTAGTACCTCCCTAGCTATTTTTAAGAAAAATTATTAAACGATTCCGCATCAAGATTACTGGATGTAATATTGGGATTGCGTACTGAGTTATTTCGAACTAAGTTCCACATAGCCTTTTGCTTGTTTGTAGAGTTCTTGGTATAGTTATCATTAGTAACATTCTTGGCTTTTCTTAAGCAATAAAATCGGGTCCTATCACTAAGTCTATAAAAAGAGGAAAAATCTGGGTTGTTTGAAACTTCATGCATGTTGCTAATTCGCTTTACAAAACTGTTTTCACCATTTCCATAACTTTTTAACTGTATATCAATTATTTATTATAATTAAAGAGTGTAGCCAAGAAATACTATTTTTAACAACTTTTTTTTAAAACCATTATTTGATCCGTTTTCCATTTACTTCAAACCTATTCCAAATCACAATTTTACAATTTCCAATAAAAAGCAGTAAGCTTTGATATCTACTTTTCATGGGAGCCCATTTCATGATTTACTATAAATGAAACTCAAAGTTAAATCCACGGATCGAAATATCAAAATTCAGTTATTTTGTTGTAATAAAAAGAACATATGTAGAGTTTGACAATAGAAAAGCATAAAAAGGAAGCTGGGCAATCCGAACAGTTAAATTCCAAAAAATGGCACTTGTTATTGAATTTCGTCGTTTTCCGTTTGAAATTACACGCGGATATCGATGTATTTCTGTCATGTGTGAAAACAATAAAAAACTTCAAACGTACATAGCCGAGTTACATCGGCCCTGATTCGACCTGTATGACATAAAAGTCCGCAAATAAAAATCGAGCAGCAACGGCACCGTCCCGAAATCGAAAATAATATCCTCGGGAGAGATCTCCAAAGTAGATTTTCTGAGCTGCTAACTTTGGTTATTCAATCGATTGTATAAGGACACTCGATCCATGAACGTTGCACGAAACGTAAGGCCGTCGTCCCGATATCTGGATCCGGTTGGACATTGTTTCAAGATGAGTTGATATTCCGGCATTGTTCTGACGTTAGGATGAATTTGTTAAATTCGGAGATCGATCAAAAACCTCCCTAATTCCCACCGTCGGCTCGTTCCCGGACAGTATTATATTATAACTAAGTCGGGACCCGGATATTTATATGACAGGAGTTATGGGGCAGTGGCTCTCTGGCCACGCTGGACAATTTATTATTCCGGAATACAGCTAGCGCAGACGTTCCTTCACCGTATGCACAAGATAGATTACGCTAAATAATTTAGGCGAATTTATAGTAACCTAAAGACCAGGAGGATTTCAAGTCATTACGAATCTGCAAACTGATAACTAAGAAAAAATTGTATTCACTTCACCGAATACTAAAGGTAACATGAAACTGGGATCTATGGTTCGTGAAATGTATCACTTTATACATTTTCTGCAGGTAAGAGAAAATTGCATATTGAAGGATTAACTTCCATTGTTTAAGGGAGTAATGCATTCAGTCTGCGATAAAACAATCAAAGTTCAACAAAAATCGAACAGTATTCCACATTGCCAATTATTCTACTTTAAATTTATAATTTTCATTGTAATCGTTCCTCAAGTATAAATAAATATAGTGGGGTCAAACTAGCATTATACCTGTAAGTTTTCCGGGAGAAATCGGATGGACATGCGGTTTTTTTTAAAATTTTCTAAAAATTATCCATAACAAAAGGTACATCTAACCTGTTTACGCTCGGACATTAATAATTATTTATTTAACAAATTGGACAATTTTATCAGGGAGTTAACGAGAGTGTAAAAAATATGGCTGTCCGTTCTACA
Source organism: Cryptocephalus primarius (assembly GCA_963576515.1). NCBI lineage: Eukaryota > Metazoa > Arthropoda > Insecta > Coleoptera > Chrysomelidae > Cryptocephalus > Cryptocephalus primarius. The sequence goes on along the minus strand of OY754940.1, from coordinate 12,938,284 downwards.
AATAAGTCTGGAAAATTTTCTCTCGCGGGTTTCCGAGGTGGCTTATCATCTTGTTGATGTCAAAGCTATTGTTTATTGTTCAATTGTTGTTAACTGGCTGATTAACAAATTGATAACTCTGCTCCCCAAATCATTAGAGGGCTCGATTTTTTTTCTAAAAACACTGGGCCCCCATGGAGAAGCATGCCCCAAAGTTATGGCACATAAAATTGTTTATTGTTCAATTGTTGCAAACTGGTTAATTAACAAATTGATAACTCCGCTTGCCAGATCGTTAGAGCACTCGATTTTTCTCCCCCGGGTACCCAGAGTTTAATTGTTATCCATGGTGTTTTAGGTTTAGCGAGTTTTGAAGGTTTTAGTGTGGCGTGGTTGTTGAAAATATCCATCATAAAATGGATCAAACCGTTAATTTTCTTGAATATGTCATTTACATACAAAATATATCCAGGGATATGAAATCAGATCAGAAGTTCAACATCATACTGAGATGTCTTGAAAATGTATTAGGATAGGCTGTTTGGTTTAGCTTGTGTGGTTTTTCTTTAGAAACGTCATAAAGCAGTGGTCGGCCGCATGAAATTGTCGGGAAAATACAATAAATTTAGGTTGCTTGGTTGTGCTTGTCTTTTTATAAGCGCTATAGTGCGACAGTCGACTACACGGAATTCTTTTGTAAACGCTAAAATTGCATTTTTTAACAAATTTGTAATATATTCTTAATTATACAGTAGCATTACATTTATAGTAGGTACAGTATTTGAGGTACGGTATAGTCACTTTATAAAAAACTGACCGATTTTCAGGTGCAAAATTTAGTCCCACCACGAATCCACTGTAATATTTATACGGTGGGGTTTTCATTGCCCTATGGAATGGCATTCGATAATTGTACCCACATCACAACTTTTAGGTAAACATTTTTCTTATTGAACTTCGATCACTCGAATGGCTATTTTTTTTAGTCAAACATGACAGTATGCTATTAGGGTGCTGGAAAATCTAATATTAACTTTAGGAAGCCAGTAGTTTTTGAGAGAAAAAATAAAATGTGAGCAGTTTTGCCAAATTTGCCGATTTCAAAAATGAAATTTTTAAATGTTTTCGTATGTTAATTCTCATAGGTTAAACGATGGTAGTAAAGTTTGATTATTCAACTGTACGCCGGTACTCGATTTCGTGAAAAGAGTGTGCAGAAATAAGTGGAAAAACGATTATAAACGGTGTGGTTTTCGCGCTTGCGCCATTTCGAAATTTTAAATGCGGGTGTGTCTAGTGGAGATATGGTAGTGGCTAAATGACTGTCGTCGTTTATATCGTATGTCGTTTATGTCGTACTTTATAATGTTTCTATTAAAAGAAAAAACCAAACCGCCTAACCTAACTCTGCTTTCCTGAGGATTCTACAAAGAACTGTTATTTTATAACATTTCTACAATGAAACACAAGCAGAATTACAAATTAATACGGTTTCAATGCGTTCTCCTCGGTCGATTAACTACTACCATTTAAGTGTCATCGTCGTGTTGTACTTTGCGATTATTTTGATATTCCATGTGAAATGAATGGAAAATCCGATGAAAATGGACATGTCCATAAAAATTTGTTAGTTTGTATGTGTTAATGTGAAACATCGTGTGAAAATTAGCCCGACACGTATAAAAGACATTCCACGGATGTATCAGAAAGAGAAATTGGTGTTCCCTCATATCGGTTAGAAATTGGCGAAATGGCGGTTCCTCAAATACTAAAAGAAAAAGCGAAAATTGAAGGCGCACATAGTTTTCTACGGTTTTTAATTGATGAGTGGTGATTTTTTGGTGAGTTTTTAATTTTCACACTGTGAATATCTCATGGAAAATCGCATTTTCAAAACGTTATGACTTTAGAATGGATGATTTCCTAAAATTATAATTGATGTTTTCGAACTAATTATTACATGTGCTTTCTAGTCATCAATAGCTTTTATCAAAATTTCATGTTCAATGAGGTGAAGGTCTGCCCACTTTTACGTTTCTTACCCCACTCTGCACCATTTTTTCATATCTCTGCTTCATTTTCGAGATTAATTCTCATCGCAATCATATTCCTACTCAGAAAAAAAATCTTACATCGACGTGTCTAAAGTCACCATTTACCTTTCATATAATCAATCAATGGTTATATTTCTTTAATTAATTAATCTTTCTCAAAAATTACTGAATTCCTAGTTAAAGTTGAAACAACTTTCCCAGTAGGCTAACACTGTATTCTTTTACAAAAAGTTCTTATTTTCAGGCGCCATATTAAATAAGGAAAATGTTTATCTAATTTTGTATATAATTGCTTCGTTCTTTATTCACGAATAAATGACACCTATACTGAAAATCACTTTTCATGAACTTACTCAATTACTAAAAACAAGAAATTTTTGAATACCACCCCCGTTACTGTTTCTTAAAAAGTTATCTGTTCTAGATATGCGTGTCATAAAATTATGGAAAACGGTCACTTATGTTTGCTTGCTCAACAGAAATGAGAAGAGAACATTGAAACCATTTTTTTTGTACTACTGCTATACGCAAAATCATATCTGACCCATTACCCTGGAAATACTCTATGAATCAATCGTACTAAAATCTCTGAACTGAGTAAACCCGTGAAGGAAAACTTTGTTGTCAAGAAGGAAATCATCAAGTCAGGCGTCAGGCCGGAAAAGCTTTAAAACTTCGACGGAATCGCGCCTGCACCTGAAAGCTGCATTCCGTCGCACCCCAGTGCACCTGCACTCATACGCACCGGGCACCACTCATTTTTTGACCACCCCTTCTCGTTATTTACGTAACTTCTCCGAGGAGGAAAAAGACAGAGGGCGAAAGACACCGAAGAAGAATCAACATAACAGGTGATGGTCTCGCCTGGTGTAGTACACCGAAAGAAAAAGAGAAGCGAAAGAGAGAGAGAGAGAGCGCGTGTGTGTGTGAGAGAGAAAGAGAGGGGGCGAGAGCGGAGTCCTCGAACGGAGGCTTTCGTGGTTCTTCGGAGGCGACCGGTGCAGAGGCTGCACGTGAAGCGGGCAGTGCGCTTCAGAGCTTCGCCGGGGCAACTCCAACTCCGGGCCGTACGTTCGGGAGCGTTTCCGTCGCTGCTACTTAACCCCTCTGGAAAAGGGCGGTCCGGTCGACACCCGAAATCCCTCAGATCGGCGAGGAACCCTCAGGACGCGTTCGCGCCCTAAAGTTACCCCATTTTCTAGCCGGACTGGGAGCGGTACCGCTAATACCGGGTGGACCCCCTGGGTCGTGTCAATCTCGGGGGTGTGTGCTCTTTTCGATAATAATCGCGGACAACATGTGCTAGTGAGATAAACAGAGACCTCCTAACATTAACCCTGTACGGTGTTATGGTTTGAACGCAAAGTGCTTCGTACTTAAGCTATTTTTATGTTTGTTATTGTTCTTGTTGTTGTTGCTGCTGCTGCTTTGAGGATTACTGTGTGATTTACCGACGATGGATACGGTCGCCAGAGCATGTAAGTTGTTTTAGGATCCCTTGATAGGCATCGCGCTAATTGCGGCAAATGCGGCGGTAAAGTGCGTTTAATTAATCCGATAGAATCTCCCGCAAAGGATTTTTACTGCTTAAAAAATTATTTATTCCTTTTAAAAATAACCTCCCTACAGGGTATTTCAGAACAATATTGGTTAGAAAATTACAAATATTTTTACACAACATGCCAATTTTACATTGAAAGACTTGTACTGTAAGTAGTACTACTTGTTATAATACAGTAATAACATTAGTAGTATTACTAATGAAATATCGGGTATTTCAGAACGATAATGATTAGAAAATTATGAATATTTGCACACAATATGCCAATTTTACATTGAAAGACTTGTACTATGAGTAGTACTACTTGTTATAATACAATAATAGCATTAGTAGAAATACCGAGATATCATGTCTTTTCTACTTCTAATTAGTTCTCTATATAGGTAGGATAGTAAAATTACTCCTTAAGTAATAGTAAGTAAGGATAGTGATTTTCCCCTTAAAAATAATTGATTGCTCTTGAGAATGATCCGACTGTACCAAAATCACAATGATTCAAAAATTGTAATTTTGAGTATTTTTTAAGCAAACAATAATCTTTTATGTTGAAACTCTTGTACTATAGTAGTACTACTATAAATATCGTAGTTGGTTACGTGCGTTTAACATTTACAATTAAATAGAAAAATTTTTTTACTTTTGGCCCGTCTGTAGTGATTCATGTTTTTGGAAAAGTGTTTGTCGAGAAAGGTACAAACAAAACGTTTCTAAAATGGTAAACAAACCGTTTAAAAAATAGCGCAGTTAAACCTTGCCCAAAGGCTATTGTTGATAAAAACCTGATAGACTCCCTTTGAAAATTTTAACTAATAAAAATGATAATAATTAGGAAAGCATAGTATGGCCATATTTAAAGACATTGAATTTTGGCTCAGTACTATCTATTACTGATACTAGATGAAACCAAGTTGACCATTTACGTTTTAAGTACACTACAGGTAAATTGTAATGCTGTTCATATATTACTTAAAAGAAGTCAATTGATTCACTGGCGGATATGGTAAAATTACTAAACCTCTGCAATAATATTTGTATCAAAGTCTACTCAAACTTGATTATAATTATTACTACGATTGCTAATTTTAATTATTGCTCGTAATGCTTTATAATTCAAATTGCTTCATCAACTTGGCAATGGAAAGCATCATCATGTTGAAATGTTGCTTCATCGTAGTAAAGAAATAAAACAGATTAAATAAGAGTTCCACCACTTTCCGGCGAAAAATCGATTCTTGCAATATTGTTCTCACGTCTTCTCTAACACTTGCCTGTATTCGTCCTTTACTTTTATTTATTGCCGCGAGTCTAAATAGTGTATAGTCAAAAGCGACAGCACAAATTCAATTCCTTCACCTCCTTTCGTAACCCTTGGTCCGTATATGCAGCGAGTTTTAAGTATCCGCCATTACTACACATACACACCTTTGGCAGCGTTATATTTATTTCTAAAAGTAATCACAAATGGCAGTGTACTTTAAACGTGAAATTAAACTGGAATGCAGGGAATTTTTCTTTTTAATAAATATTTTTCTACAACGTAATCTCCTGCATCGTAACCGCACCACATGAGAGTACCATTTTAATCAAGCCGTTATAACTAAATGGATGTTATTACCCTAATAGGATTTCAATTAGAAAATTAAATCCGGGAATGATGGGAAAGCAGTTAGTTGTACAGTAATTTATCCAAATCGAAGTTATATCTCTATTATATTGATTGATTGATTGTATTATATTGATTAAGTAAATAAAAATAAAACCCGCTTCATTTCTTGTGCCTGTTCAGTGACGATTGAACGAATGATTTCGTTCAAATATAAAGTTATATAGTTAGTTTCATCTCATGAACTAAGTAACTATTTTAAATATTAAAATTGTTTGTTGGGCTTCTTCAAGGCCACTCAAAGCGGCGCAAAAGAAAATTCCCCTTTTTATTCTAAGAAGTGTTCTAAAAGACTAAAACATGTTTTCAACATTATAATGAAGGGGGAAAAATTCAAAAGAAATAAAACGTCAAATGTGATGTGGTCAAATAATTGCTTCTGCTTTGCATAAGTTTGCAGTTTCCTTTGTAAGTCTCTTTCGGCTCGTGTACCGACAATGGGTTTACTACTTTGCGGCTTTCGGGTTATTGATATTTAGACTCTTCCTACTGTTACCGGTTATCCGTCTTAGATAAAAACGTCTACAAAACAAGCTTTAAAAGGTTATTTATTAAACCAAGTGGCATTTCTACGTGTCCTTTGACAGATGTGTTCAACTAATGATTTCCCCACCTACGAATATGGATAGGAGGAGAGGTAATAAGATGGAATCAAACATTATTTTCAACGATTATCCTGAAATAAGACTTTTGGACTAATACATAATTACATTCATATCATTCATGAAGTAAGCCTTCTTACGTTGTGCATTTTAATAAATCTTGCACTGAACCAAAAATTTTTTACAAAATTCGAAATACTTCACAAAAGAAAATATGCAGTGGCAAATAATACTAGAATAGGATGGTAGTGATACTACTAGAAGCTGATATCATTTTTATGCTGTATATTCATTGAAATTATGACATGGAAGTGTTTTATTCCTTACATTTTATGTATCCAAAAGTTACAATTATAGGTATTTTGAATAATAATTTTAAAAATGAAAAATTCCAATTACGGATTTAATATTTAAATTTTCAATAACATAGTGGCTGGTTTCTTGTGACCTCTTCAACATTTTCAACTATTATTTTCCTATTTATGCCAAATGTCTTTTCTAGTACAATGTGAATTGCAACGGTTAAAGTTGAATATCCCAAAAATGCGCCTTCAGTACATTTTAAAAATGACTATTTCAATAGTTTAAACTCTGTACAAATTTATATCCAACCGCCAATAGCACGCCGTTAATTTTATTCTTGTATGTTAATCATAACATAAAGGGGTCAACAGACCTTTCCATCTATATCTATTATCTTCCTTTTTTCTATTATCCAAATTTTAATATTTTTTTTGTGCTATTTTTACATTAAGATAGTTTTTCAAAATAATGTTTGTGTTTAAAAGCGTTATTAAGCACCGTTTTCAAAATAATTTACATTAAGTTTTTGAGATTCTCAAAAAATTAATGTATTTCAATAACAACTTCGCATTAGAGAATGAACAAAGTTGACATTTGTAGATATCAGAAGTTAGCTGATTTAAAGATTAAAATTATTGATAATGAATTCCTGAAAAAATATTACAATTACATTGTATTAAAAAGAACATAGTACAGGTTTACTACAAAATGTTTATATTTGACAAAAAAAATACGAAAAAAAAGTTTCAAAAACCAATTGCTTTATATTACTGCTATCTATTTCAATACACATAGTTACTCTTTTTTGCAAAGATCATGCATTGCTGGAAAAATTCTATAATTATTCATAATTTCGTTAACAACGTAAACTAAAGACATTAAGTACCAACCCAAATACATAAATCATACGAGTTTAGATTTGGGGATCTGGCAGGATAGCTTATTGGACCATCCCTTCCTATCTATTGGATTCCCTGAGAAGTGTCAAATTAGCGGCAAACGTCTCTACTAAAATAAGCCATCATCTTATAAACACCATAAATTTTCTCTGACCTTTAGGAGAACATCTATTAAGTCAGATAAAACATTTTCCAATGAATTAAAATAATCTAGTCCGGTTAAACGGTACCACCAGGTGATCAGGGTTCAGATAATATGCAAAATGTATATTAAATGCATATTTTTAATTTCGAAGTGTTCAATAATTCTGCTGAAAAGTAGGTAACTTTACTTAGCAATGAACGAACTTGTGGTTATTTATAGTATTCAGTTTAACATGTACTTTTCAATGTGTAACATGAATGCGAACAAATTCCAGGCAGAATTTATCCTTTTCTACCAAATTTGAATTTTTCGAAATTTTTGAAGGAGTTGCAGACATTTCAAATTAAAGGGAATGTTTCAAAGGAAGTTGAGGAATTTCGATAGAATTTTTGTAAGTCATAATTAATCGTAATTGACTTAGAAATAACATGAAGTTTGAGAAGCTTGTCATGAAGTTCTAAACTAGTTTTGGCTTTAATTGTATTTATGAAATTGGGGACTTGGTAAGAAACTTACAACAATTACATAGAACTGATTACATTTTTGAAGCCAGTTGCAGTTGTCTAAAAGAAAACATAATGTTTGCAATGAAGTCTGCTGCTCTAAGGGTGGCATTCAGAAATGTTCCTTAAGACTTTTCTGAACTTAAAAGGTTACCTAAGTCAGATTTCGTCCTCAGAAACGGTCCTTAGGATGAATGAATCTTAACTTGAAATAATTCGTAACAATTTTTTAAGTAAAAATTTCTCGTACTCAACAACATTTATTAATTCTCCTTAATAAGGATTTTTATTACATTTAAAAAATCTTTAAGAAATATCGAGGTTATGTTCGTAGAAGTTGAGGTTATGGTGGTTTTAAAAATATTTCAAGAGAACGACGCTTTTGATGTTAAGGAATGATGATAAGGAATACGCTGTTGTACGAACAGTACGATTTTGAATTTAAAAAGCGCTGGAAGAAATGGAAGACCAACGAGGAATGCCCCTAACTCCTTTGGCACAACTTTTAATTGGCCTGAAATATTATTAGAGTTGACATACCATCAATAAATGATAATTATTTGCTTCTACCGATAATCTGCTACCTGCTTGGTAGGTAAACAATTAAAATGGTGTTTTCATAAATTTAACACTAAAATATTTCTCATGAAACATTATTTTTCTCATTCTCAGTATTTTTCAGTATTAATCTTCTACATTAGTAACGAAATTTGTGGATGATAATAATAAAAATGTGAGGATAATGTGTTATCCATTAATGTGTTGTTATGTAAAAAATATGTGGATAATTGTGGATAACAATAAAAAGTATAGATTATTGGAGGTTCTGTTTTCGACAGTAGTTGACGAAACGAAAAGTTCTCACTTAGGAATACTTTTATCTCAAATATTTCTTAGCTAAAATAAACCTTATCTTAAAAATTTCTTAGCTAAGATTTTTCTAAGTCAAATCTCTAAATGCAAATTGTTTCTCACCTTTAAGTTAAGGAAAATCTTAACTTTGTTAAGAAAAATGTCGAAATATTTGAGTATCGTTTCTGAATACCACCCTAAAAGATGCTATGGAATAGCTAGGCTACCTTGTACAATCGTAATATTTTTAATAAATTTTTAGAGTTGTAACCATCTTAAGGAAAATATGACTTTTGAAATATTACTTAGATTCTTTTCAATGCACAGTTTAAGAAAGTTGTAGAGTTTCTAGGAACTTTTTCATAATTGTAATGAACTATTGACGTTTTTTAAAGGGCTACTGTTATTTTTAAGCTATCTTTAATTTTAAAATATTCATTGTAATGTGGAGTTTACATACTTATTGAGTTTCTTATAAGAATTGCAATTTGTCGACCATATTTTTAAATAAGCTGTGGTCATTTAGACCAGATCTGATATTTAAATTTTCTAAAAATTTTAAAGAGACGCCAATTAACTGATACTAACATGTTGCTTAAAATATGAGTCATGAGATTTTGAAAACAGTTTTGTCACTCAATACAATTAGGAAGTTTTTACCAAATTATGAAATGTGTAAGCTGCACTCATTAAGAAAAACATAATTGGTTCTTTGAAATGTAACTTGAAACGCGTTAAAATAAGTTCTGAAAAAATTAAAGGAATTAAAAAATTTGCAAAAAATTTATGACAAATATCAAGAACTCGTACACTATTAAAAGTAATTTTTGGAATGATGCAACTGTAATGGTCGTACAATATTTTTAAGGAAGTTGCAAGTAATATAATGTATTGAAGTATGATTTTGAATAGCAGCCTGTATTGTTATTAAAGCCGTTGATTTTTTTCAAAGAAGTGGAGAAGAAGAAAGATATTGCTTGTATATTTTGATCCACTTGCAGTGGACACATTAATGCTAAATCTTTGCTGGCGTTTTGTGTGTCCTATGGAATTTAAGACTCCAACATAAGTAAATGATGTTAATCATGTCAATTAAAAATCCAATAATTTTTCAAAACAACAGAAAAAATTATTTTAATCGAAAGGTGCAAGTTGAAGGTTATGAAAAAGAGGATGCTGTTTTGAATCTTGTAGCCATTTTTTTATAAATTGAGGACAGGAGATTAGTGAATTATCCAGGGGACTGTTTAATGAAACTTTCTTACTATATTAAATATTATTCAAACTAGATTCATATGTATTTTGGTATAAGTTTCGTTATAATAGTAAACGTTATAACATTTTTACTTTTAGTGACTTCGCTAACTACTAAGTTCATCTTTTTAAAGTACTTATTCTATCTGCCGGTTTCAATTGGCCTTCTTCAACCCATCCATCTGTTCTCCATAGATGTGTCTTTCCACCAGATCATTAGAGCTTGATGAAATTGGACCTTTTCTTGATTGTGATTTGGGATATATTTCTTTTAATTGCTGATACAATACCTCACAAAAGTATGCCTTCTTAACAACTTCTCTTCGGATGTCTACAGTATCCAACATTTTAACAGTTACGTATTCGGTATATAGAAGTTTGTCTTCTCTTTGGATTTTTCTAGCTTGTGTAGTCGTATTTTGAACAGTTCTATTTTTTAGTGCTTTAGTTTTGTTGCCTTCTGACGTCTCTTTCATTTCTGATTTTGGTGTTTTTTTATGAATGTATTAGGAATTTCCTTAAGTGCACCTTTTTTAGCTCAGTAACTATCCTTAGCTCGGTAGTAACATGCCTTTGCTACATTTTTTAAACTCCTATTCTTTTTTTCTTTCGGTACTTTTAATCTTAAATAGCGCTTAATTCAGCAAGTAAATCAAGTATTCTTACTTGATGAATAGTACAGTGCCCTGGAAGTTAAAACAGTCCCTTGGCGAAAAATTTGACCATATCAGTTACCTATCATATAATACAATTTATTAATTTTCAATTTTAGAAAAAAATTGACAAAGCTTCAACTTCAAAAACTCTGTTCTGAAGCATTTTCGGAATAAAGTAATTTGGGCTAAATCGACCTAAAATCAAGTCTAATATCTGGGGATTCCGTTTGGCAAGAGGGTTCTGAGACACCCCGTGTAATTTAAGTTAGCACTAACCTCTTACCCACGTTTCAAAATATCTTCCACAGAACTACAGGCAACTCTTTCAAATTTACGTATGGAGGAAGAAGTACTAACCGAGATTATCATTTTTGATACCCATGATTAACGAAACAAATTTCAAAATTTCCATCTAAGATTCTGGAATTAAATATAATTTGCGAAAACTGTCATAAAAAAAGTCAAAGTGACGCATTTAGCGCTTAATTTATTGATCTATCCCGACTTTATCCGGGGCCTTTACAAAACAGATTATTGCTGGAATAATTTTCTATATCGAGTAAAGTTTACCAACAGGTTACGGTATTTAGTAAATATAATTTAATTTTAACTTTGCCAACTGTTGACGACAAATTTCGATTTAATTTAGTTATAGAACTGGTAGATTGGAGTCCAGATAGTTCAGTTGATCGTGTTTAATACGAATATGATTCATGTCATGGACAAATTTCTAAATTAGTTTTAAAGTAGAATTATAGCGAATGTGCTAGCGCATTCGCCAGAATTTCTGCTGGATGATCTTTAAAAAATTTAGTAACGTAGTTTCAGGTACGATACGGAGTGTAATGAATGAAATTTGTTATGTAAGCTGATATTTCACAATCTTCTGCATTACTAAGCAAGTTTTTCATTCATAAATCTCGCCGAGTCCATTCACCAATGTGTAGAAACATCAAGGTTACCTTATGAAAGTATGAATGAGCTGAGTTTCAATTTTAATGTCATACCCGGAGGCTCGACATAACAGTACAAGTCTATGTGTTTACATTAAGAACCAGGAAATTCATTCATAAAAAATAGAAATACCGTTAATTAAACATTCGTTGATCTTTGCTTAATAAAATGTTTATTGACGGTTATTTGTGCCTGAACTAACAATTTTCGTGTTGGTGAAATTAATTATTTTTCTAAAGTAGGTCCCTATAGAAAAATGTCGACGTCTAAATGTAGCGTGAAACTGATTCGAATACCAGTTGAAAAAAATTGATTTTAATAATAATACTTCTACATGATATCGAGAAATCAAAACTTTCTCCTTGTTTTATGTTAATTCGAAGAGGATGTGAAAAGATTTTTTCGTGGTATAATTACGGGCTATTAATTAGGACTTAAAGTTGATGATAGCTTTTATGGAGCAATTCGGAAAAATTTATTACCATGGTTCAATTAAAAATGTTATACGGTCAACTTTCGACGTTAAAAGGTGAAGTTATAACAAATATGCAGGGTGAATATGACCCATATCCCCTGCCCTCTGAGTGTTCACCACAAAAAAGAAATAAATATATGTGCGCGAGTAGTGCTCAATGCGTTCGGTGAATGGTGAATTACAATGAATTGTTTAAAAAATATTAGAAACAAAATTTTCGGATTTGTAGGTAACGTTATACACCTACCGCTTAAATAATAGAATTCGATAAAATTATAATAAAACGATACATTAGTACTGTGGAAGTTTTTGATACCAATGGGGAGCATGTCGATTTTTTATCCTTCTATGAACTGTTTTAAATATTATAAGAATCGTTGTTGCGCTCATTACACTTTCGCTTACCTAGATTTGCCTTTTCTGGCTAACCTTATACCTTTTAAATATAATATGAATCGTTTTTACGCTCATTACACTTTGGCTTACCTACATTTGCCTTTTTTGGCTAACCTTATACCTTCAATTTGAGGTAGTGAAGCTATGACGTGTGAAACGCTATAACAACTCACACAATACACATTCCCATTAAACTTTGCCCGTTTATGTGTATCTTAATACCGACTTCAAAGGATCGAACAGCGTATAGTTAGAAAGCGTACGAGGTGAACATAATTTGTAATACCTACACTCCCCCGGAAATCTCTTGGGGAGTGGGGGCTGCATACATTAAATTGAATAGAAATTTTTCTCATTTTTCTAAGTAGGTAAATCTGATCGAGTTTCACTTCGCTAAATATATTATGACCCTGAATTATTGTCGTTTCTTGGAGCGTTATAGGCGGATATCTGGATCTTTCCCACTTTGCATAAATCACTCTGTGACTAGAACGTATGCCGTTAGGGGGTATTTTTATGGGATGTTTCTGACTCGCCTTCTGGGCCTTCTCGACGCTAAATCAGCTAAATTTTAGTTTATACGTATACTCCCAGGGCTGTCCCTGTATGTTGATTGGAGATAAAACCTAAAAGTAAAATATTACAACTGCTGCAAATATGTTAAGCTTACTTCAAGTAAACACGTACTAAACTTTATGAAAAATATTAGTAAGTTTTGTTCCACGGCGACTACAAGGGCAAAGTGAAAAAAAGTGTTTATACTTAACAAAATAACGAATGCAATTTACCACTCAAGCTCCTACGCGGGATGGTCGATTATTCACACCACAGGATGCATTGAAAGGTATCAACCTACAGGATTTTACATTAGTTGGCAACGCCTACGTACGATTAGTGAGGATAAAAAAATCACAGAAAAAAAATAATGTACCTAATAGGTTGTAAAATAAGATAAAAATAATTTTAAGTTTAGAATTAGCTCGTACCTAGCATCTTTCATATATAATGTCTGTGTCAGGTTACTATATATGGTACCATCCTGCCAAATCTAGATTCGATCATATTATTTACTCGAGTGAAATCAATATCATAGCATATTTTAGCAATGAAGTAGCGTCTTGATCGATCTACTGAGGGTCTCACGTCTATTAAGCCAGCTCATCCATTTCGTAAGTCCGCATTCTTTATAGCACTATATTTTATTGCAAATTTATTACGCCAAGAACGATTTTCTTGTTAAACCCTTTTCCGAGATAAAGGGGATAATCTGGCTTAATACTTAAGTCGGGTCACCCACACCTGTATCTCCGGAACCAATGAAAATGCAAACATTAACCAAACGTCATATTTTATTTAAATTTTTTAGAGCGTTTTGAAGTGTTTTTTCATGTAACCCTGAGGATACGGAAGCCGAACCTTAGCAAGATATATTTTAATTTACGCTTTTTTATTATTGTAAAAATTTTAAATGATTTTTTCTATCATTTAGAATCATTTTCTATCGATCATTATATCCATTTTTGAGTACATTTGAGTCGATTAGAAAAAATTAAGAAAGTTCCGTTTGTCAAATTCATTTCTGCAGTCGAAATTTTTTGTATATTATGACCGTAGCTTGGACGAGTATGTTTTCAACGTCGTGAATAGGGTCGTTAACCAATATCATAAAATAATATATGTAAAAATGACTTTACAAGTGCTTTTATGTCAACCAATGTTAGCAAGCATTTTCTTTTTATTCCAAAATCGATTTTAAAAAAGTAATTTTTTTGAAAATTAATCGTACAGTACAATTTTTATATTCAGAGTATTAATCGTATAAAATTCTTTTTTTTGAAAGATTATAGTGGTGGCAACTGTCATTCGATTACTTGATTATTAGTAAGTTTTTTTATTACTGTTACATTTAAAATGGTTTGGTTACATTATTTTTTTTAATATTGTCTATGAATGATTTGAATTCAAATCATTATTGGCAAATTTAAAGTTCCCAAACTCTTCCATTAATGAAGTCTCTATTATAGTCATCAGTGATTTGTTTACATACGAATATTTTTGCTAATTAATTTTCTTCTTAAATCCATTCAGTTCTGTGAACAATACTTGCAGGTTCATTAGGAATAAAAAAAATCTAAAAAAAATAAAATAACTTTCTTGTCTTTAGTTGCCAATCTCTTGTGTTAAAATAAAATTGGTATTAATGTTAAAAACAGCTATTGTTAGAAAAAGCTTCAGAAACATGTTTGCCACTCTCTTCTTCCTCTCGATTAGGAAATACAAAGAAATATATATATATATATATCCACCACAGTCTCCGCTCGGGGCTCTTTCTACTCTCTTCTTCGACCGGCCATCTGGCTGGTCCCTTCAGGGACGGCCCTCTTCCGGGCGGCCCCTTGGACGGCACTTGTCCAAGCTCGTACGTCGGGACCTCACTGGTCCCCTCAACTATCCTGTGCCTTCTATTTATGTTCGGTTTTTGTTTTGCTTATACTTTGTTTTGTTAAACACTCGCGCTTTCATTTTCGTTCTTCACACGAACTGACCGTGGCCTCCGGCCGTGTCCTAATTCCTTGTTTTTTATTTGTGGTCGTCGAAGTCTCGTGTTCGTGACAATATTCAGTTACTAACCAGAATTACTGTCTTATAGTATTTTTTAGCAATTAGGTAGTGCTTGACATTCAATGTTCAATGCCTTTATTGTGGGAATAATGCTTTTGGAATATACGTCATAAAAATATTGTTACCGATACAAATACCTGAATCCCAAATATCTACACTTCTAAAAGTGCCTGAATCATTACGTTCTTTCCTCTTTAATGGTACCTCTCTACTCACTATGTCTATTATTCGCGTAGCTGTTTAAAGTGAAGTTTGCGTCAATTTTCTTGCCATTTTCAAAGCCTTGGCCTTCAAAACTCTTGATAGACATTACAAGCCGTTCAATATGAGGAAGTTCATTAGGAATCTCTTCATTGTGCTTCTAGCAGCGAAACATCAAAATATCAACTGCTTATCTCAATTTTAATCACATCAATTTCTTCACAGATTTCACAATTGACTTATGTGTACAAATAGCACACAACAAAAGCTCACACATGATTGAAAATTCGTTTACAAAATCAAAAGCTTAATATATCTGCTGAAAATCTCGGAAATCATCACCACTTTGTTTTCTAGGAGGAACAAGTAGAATCTCGTTATGCAACTAATTTTTCAATGAAATTGCGAAAGAAGTCAATACAAACGAAGATTTAGTGGAGCGAGTCAAGAAAAGCTTAACATTTCAACGAAACAAAAAGTTGGAAAAAGCTCCCTCTCACGATAAAAAAGTCGAAATTCAATTCATGGCCAGTACCTAATCTTAATATAGATCTACGTATGCACGTTTTGAATGAAGATAAGCGATGCAAATAAATTTCCTGATTGAATTGAGACAGTAAAAAATTTATTTCTCGTACCAAAGCTTTCGCCGAAACTCCATTGATGTTATCGCGTCCCCTTAAAGAGAATTCCTTCTTTATATACGCGTTTGTCTATAGGTCGATAGTCCTATCTTATTTACCATCCATCCATCTTAAAAAAGCAGTAGCAGCTTCCTTAAGTCTACGGAGGGTCACTGATTGCAAACAAAAAAGAAGAAAATAAGGAGAGAGGGGATAGATAGGTATATAGTGAGGGATCACTACGAGACTCGTTGAAATATGGATGCCGGCTCTTATTCGGTTTGAATGAAAATTTTAATGACACTTTAAATAATACATAACGCGTATCATCTACCTGTTACTTTCCCGGCGACGGTTTTATAACGTATTCCCTTTGGTTATTCGTGTCTCGTGCACTTATTTTCTCCTCGCTTCTATGTCTACTTTTAGTGCGTGTCTCGCGATTTTAGATATGAGTAGGGGGAATGGCCTACCCCATGCTGCTAAATGGGGATGGAAACTTTAATGGGCCGGAATACCACTATATTATTCAGCAGGACACGTACATATACCTATAACAGGAGTAATAGCCATAAATTCGGTTCCAATTATGACCGTGGAATTAAATTTTACTATTGAATTTATACTTTATGGCTAAAATATTGGCAGTTGGACCTTCCTACAGAAAAATGTTAAAATTGGTAGTAAGCATCACCTACAGTCATAGGAAATGAAAAGGAATACTGTTTAAGTTCTCACTAGATGGGAATTGCAATGAAACATAACCATTTATGTAAAATTGATGTATTTGGTAGATAGAAATTTGGACATCTGAAGTATAATTAAATCAAAATTTTAGACATATCACCAGGTTCTTTAGTGTTCCAGAAAATGAAATATTTTTAAACGAAATATTTTTTAATGAAATACTATTACTAATATATAATTATTTTTTAATTATTTATTAATTTAATTAATTATTAAATAAACAATTATTTTAATAATTAAAAACATATTCATAGGTTATGAATATTATATTTACATTACATATTAATTTAAAAACGATAATACAGCCTGTTTAAGGTTATTCTTTTTATTATTTTTTTATTTCATTTATGATTTATAACATTAAATTTTATAAACTTTATTTTTATAATATTTTACATAAAATATAATTTTGAATGATGAATTTGTATGATTGAAATCGGTGAACGGCAAAGTACACTTCATTCTTTTCATATTTGTGTTTTATCGAAAACTAGTACAACTTTGCATATAATCGTTATTTTGAATAATCTTTTCAGAAGGACCCTTTGCCTTGTGAATTTCTAGCTTTTCTCAGTATTTTCCAACCCTGCTTCACATATTCTTACTAAACCTTACATCTGAAATACTGCATTAAATGCATGCAATTTTTTTTCTAATCGCGTCTTAAAGTTCGCTTTACTCTTGAGAATTTTCCATTTTCCTTAATTTTCTTTAAAAAACGCTTTAGTAATTTATTGCAGACTTCGCAATTTGGACTAGCTATTTAATGGCTGTAACTTTTATTTAAAACATCGCCGTAAAGGGCACTTTACTCTTGAGAATTTTCCAAGCGCTTGTACATCTAAAGAGAGTTTATGGATTTTCTGTCTAGGAGCAATTTTGTCTTTATCAAATTGCAGTTGCTGTTCTTGCAATTGAATCTGTTTCAGTTGTAGAGAATAGTCTGTTTTCAGTTTTGTGTTTGGATTCCAATTTTAGACGGTGCATTTCTGTTCTGTATTCATGAGTAAATCTGCTCAACCTCTTTCTTTCTATTGAGTGCCTTACCAAACCTTCAAGCAGCATAAAACGGTATACTTACGCCCATCACTCGGCTCGAAATGCGAAATCGCGCGGTTCGTGTAATATTCAAGACAATTTTTCGCATTTTTCTCCAAACGTATATGAAAATCGAAGATAGCCAAGTGGTAGGTTTTGATGTTCTATTTCAAAAGCCGTTTAAAAAATTAAAATCGGTCCATCTCAGTGAATACGTCGAATTTGCAAGATTTCGGTCTATATTATCAATAATGTAATTGTGCAAAAACTATTCATCTGACGGCTTCCAACTTTCGCATGCTTAGAGTAGACATAATAATCTAATACTTTATGCAAAATTAGCGCTTCAGCTTTAAACAGAGCAAAGCTGTGAATTTCTTAAAAAATGTCCATTTTAACATTTTCTCCAAGTTTTCTCGGTGAAAAATGGTTCGATCGCCTTTTAAAAACGCTCATTTTGAAGGTCTTTTAATTCTCTACAAATCGTCTGTACAACGCATTGCATTTCCGTCAATAAATTTCACGCTATCGAAAAAATCCGAAAAACGAGCTATTTTTTAAATTTTTATTGTTTAAAAAATGCGCAAAACTCAGATTTGTCTAGATTTTAGGTTTTTATTATCTTTGATCCATCTTCAATAGTGTTTTGGCCCGTCTGCCGTTAAATTTTATCTACAAAAAACAGCTTTTTTGTTCTATAAACTGGACTATAAGTCGTTTTGTATTTTAACTCCATCGGCAGCAACCTGATAGTCTTTTGTTCCTTGCAACAACTTTGTATAAAAGCGTCAAGCAGTTAGCTCATTGTTCACAATAAATAACTAATTCAGTATGGTTTTAACGATCGATTCTGTTTGTTTGTGTTGCACCTTTGTTACTCTAGAACCTGTCATCGTTTCTGTTAAATGATAATTTTAAGGTTATTAATTTGATGGTTGGATTTAAGCTTCAATGTAAATACTCAAATACGCAAGTTGCTTTCATAAGTTTACGCACATAAAAGTGGTGCGTAAAGTTACAAAACAACCAATTAGATTCGATTATTTTTACTAACGCTACGCGACTTTATGCCATCGTAACATGACCAAACCATTTTCTTAATTCGTGAATACTCCGTTGCGTCTATTGCCTCTTACAAATATCGCCACTTCCGTTGGGTGTATTGGATATTTAGTCAAATGTTATCGATTGCAATTAATAATATATATTCATAATGTACTTTTTGTATTATTTTTGCTAAAATTCAAATAGTTTTCATCGAATTTAATATTGGTGAAGTTTTCCATTTCAACTCACCCTGATTGGCGATTTTACTATTTGTACGTTTGCTCGCTGTAATCGACCTTTTGTGGTGAATCTTCGACGGCTTTATCGTTATTTTATACGCAGTTGCTAAATTAAATAAGTAAATATTCTCTTAACGGAAAACGTCCACGGCAATTTTATGTCCGCATTGAGACTGGAATGATTGAAAAGTCGTACCCTCATCCCATTTAAAATCCTGGCGATATTCCAGACGTCCCAAAAGTATTCTAAAAGAATCCGGGAAGGTAATCGAAAGGTATCGCTAAAAATTCCGGAGAAGCTATAAATTGTATATTTGCCTGATTTACTGTCGAAGCGGTACTGGGAAAAAACCGTATGTAAATTTAAACCGTTCTCCCTTTTTCTGTCATTTAATAAAAGCTGCTCGTAAAATTATAAGAGTCTGTCGTAATGCCTCCAAGACGGCCTAATCCCGGGGGAAAAGCACACCATAACAAATAATTAACAATAATTTTAAACTTCCGCTGCGTTATTGGAGCGATCCGTCCAGAGAAGTTGGCGTTGAACAAGGCGGGAATTATGAAATAATTCGTGGAACTAAGTATCCATTAAATTCAATTAGACGAATTCCGTTTTGGAAGTTTAACTGGCCATTTAATGGATAACCGCAAACGCGTTGCCGCCGCCGACGCTCTGAAAGTGTTTGGTGTAGTGCCTGTAATCTGAAATAATTGTCGAAAATTAATTGGGCAATCGTTTCGGGCCCCGACATCGATCGATCAAGCCTGATGTTGTGTGTTTTTTAGCTGTTTGCGCTTTTTCAGTTATCGATATCGAAACCGAAAGTCCGTCTCTCTATCAGCGAACGATCTAAATCGGTCTAATTGGGTTCGGAGGGAGCGTAAACACGCAACATGCAAATTCGACGAGAGCAGCGGAGAGGAAGCGAAAAGAAAAGAATAAGGAAAAACCATTAACGAGTAATTGAAAAGTTGGGTATTTGTGTACGGCCGAGGAAACCGTGAGCTAACTAATTCTAACATTTCAACATGAGAAAACGCAAAAAGACGAGCCGGAATTAGCTAATGGTGCAATGCGGAGCACCTGTTCGGGGTGGAAAATGCAAATGCGGATTAGAGTTATTCCGGTCCTTTTACAAGGCCCGTAAGCTCTTTCTAATTGTGAAAAGTTTTTAAATGTTTTAATTAGCGGGCGCGACCTCCCTTTTTGCAATTAGCCCTTGAGACGACGTGCGTGATTATAATAAATTTCGAATTAACAAAAGAAGGAGTCCGTGCCAGCGCACTTTTCGACAAATTGAGCAGAGAAAAGACATTTACGTTGTACTGCTAACAATAGAGCCCGCTCGGACTTAGGACGAAAAAGAGAGGAAGATCCACACGGATTTTTTTAATGCCATTTGTTCAACAACTTTGTGCTAGAAAGCTTTTAAGCTAGTCGTAATCGCCAGGAGTTTTTCTGAAATTAATCCGCGATATCTTCGTTCTAAACACCATTTGCATATACTTGGAAATTTCATTACACCTCAAGTTCATACCTGCTTCATTTTATAACACTCGTTTGAATTTCCTCCAAAATATTTCAATCTTTAAAGAGACTAACTCTCTCATTTATAAACGCATTTTAACTTTAAAATGGATTTTAAGTTAAAATACGTTTAGAATGTGGTTCAGAGATGAAAGTAAGTACAGTGTTTTCTTTCATGTATTGTTAACATGGAGGTAAATATAGTTACCTTATTGAAACACTTTTTAAGCTAAACTCCACTTTAAAGTTAAAATCCGTTAGATAAATAAGAGGTTAAAGCTTCATCATTCTGGTTTCCAACGTTATATTTAACAAAAGTTGTGGTAAAAATTTTGATCGTTACTTGATCTATAATGTTATTGTTATCTTCTATAATTCGATCATAACTGAATTATCCGATTAGGAATCACACTGACTTTTGAATTTTTTATTATTTAATTTGTTGCATTTACAAGCATAATAAATTTGTCTAATGCCAACGTCGAGAAACTTAATATTCGCAAATGACCATAAGCATAATATTAATCTGTAATAGTCTTGAATCATAGCGAGAAGGATGTAGCAAAAATAAGTAATTCCTGTTGAAAATACTCCTTTTCTATAAGCCTATGAAGTTTTCCCGAAATCACCTGTAATCCTTTAGAACTACCACTGCACCCTCGGAAACGCCACAATCGTCGTTTATAACTTTATTTTAAGGGCGAAGAGTCATTCGTGAAAAAAATACTGGTTTCTTAATTTTAATCAATGTTCTTGTATCATGCGAAGGAAATTTTTGCATAAGCATGTCATTCGAAAGACTGTTTTTATGACCCTTTTGATCTCTCAATGTGCTTGAATAAAATTTGTAACTCTATAATTAATATTAATTATATACAAATCACGAGGATGTACAACGATTGACAAATACCCACCTTGTCATGAATGATATAAGAAGGGTGTAATCAGGCAAAATTAAACTCCTTTGACATTTTCCGCATTAGAGAGAATCTTGCTGTTACCAGCCAAGTTATTTTAATGCGAGAAAATTAAAAGGACATTCCGAATTTTGAATTTTAAATAGTAAAACTCCTGGTTTTCTCCCTAAAATCTGCGATTTTGTACAACGATCGGCAATAGTTGACATACATTGTTGTCAATGTAGGAAATTATTCGAAAAAGTGCGTGTGGAACATTTGTCTTCAAAATTCAAATTTTAAGGAGCCTTTCAATGTTTTCACGTCAAAATGGCCTTACTGGAAACAAAAGATTCCCGTCTAAACATGCCTGATCTTAAGTGCTACATCCTGAATGTTAAATAAATGGATTTTTTCAATCGGGCATTTAGTATTGTTCCAATAGTGCCACAAAAAACAAGAAAGGTACAAGTAAATGAATTGTATCTTGCTACTTGCTACTATATAGCCTATATTGCTACTTGCTACTATATGCCTGTATTTATTTATACTTTTAAGTTCTGACCAAAAGCCACCTGCTAACAATAAATCGTTATATTTCGAGTAAGATATGTATGCCTGTGTTTCTGGGCTTTCCAAAAGTTATGAAAAAAATAGGAATACTATAATTAATTAATTGATTATAAATATTTTAGTAAATTTTTATTAACCCAGGCTTAATTATCTTCAAAAGTATTGAAGAATAAATTATTATTTTTCGGCAAAAGTTTGATGGTTGGTTGAAAACGTGCGTTCTATCATCACAATTGACAACCCGCACATTTGTTATTAACTTCGAATGGTCATGGTAATGAACTTTGTAAGGTTTTTTAGATTTTAAAGCTGCTTGCCTAGTAACCAGAGTTATATGCTTGTAGCTACAATGGAGCAAGTACGCAAAGATTTATTAAGATATATGGTAATTTGACGTATTCGCAACAGTTCGTTTTTTGATTATTTAATAAATTCATTGGATGTATGATCAAGTGTTTCTTTTTTTTTAATTATTTATTAATATTATTATTACTATGTCAAAAAATCGAACGGTTTGAAGCCTAGAATTGCGTGTGCGAAACGTTAACTGCTGACGGCTTGCTTTTTGTGTATACTGAGTGGTTATATTGAGTCAAATGCTGATTGATAGAATATGCTTTTGAGGAGGTTAATGAAAGAATAGGTAGAAGGAGGAAAAGAGAAGGAATTATATTGGATATAATTTACTGGAAATCAAATAATACAATTTTTTCTCACTAATCACTATAAACAAATTATTCTTTCCTATTAATTCACGAGGAGGAATTACTGAGTACTGCAGAACACTGTATAAGCTATCTGTGAAATAATAAATTTACAAAAATTTGGAAACTCGATTGATTGCGGCTTTGCCATTATCGCGGTACGCGGTGCCCTAATCCCAAAATGAATCTGTAACGAAGAAAAGAGAAAGGCATCACTCCAAGACACGTTGTTAAATGGTCACGATCGCTCTCTCAAACTCTGCAGAATAATAATAAGCGACAAAGCGGCCGTGAAATTCCTTGTTTGTTTAACACAAAGCAATACAAAACATACTGGAGAGAACCGAAGTGTTTAAATAATATGTAGAAATACGTGCACAGGGAAATCAGTTTAATATCTGTTGGACTGAACGTACCGAATTCGCTCGTTATAATACTTTTGGCCATCGCCGCATCTCTGTCACTATCTACTCTCAGCACCATGTCGAAAGTGTGTTACTTGGGTGCAGATTTATAGTCTATCACTTAAGGAATACTCAGGGATCTTAGTGGAGGAAAGCTTGGTGTACCCCAGATAAGCTGTTCGAAAGTTACAAAA
This sequence comes from Cryptocephalus primarius, assembly GCA_963576515.1. NCBI lineage: Eukaryota > Metazoa > Arthropoda > Insecta > Coleoptera > Chrysomelidae > Cryptocephalus > Cryptocephalus primarius. The sequence continues at coordinate 12,915,172 of OY754940.1, read as the reverse complement.
TCTTCTTGCCTCCGCCAAGGAGCACTTAAGAAGGTAAAAGTTCTGACAACAGCGCAAATCGTGAATACGGAACTGGTCTATGGAATATTAGTTCTATTTCTATCTATTTCTGGTTCTACGAATACGTCAAAGTGGTGTTATAAACAACAACAAATTAAAACTTTTAATTAACTGATTAAATTGGATCAGTAGAACCACTGGCAAACTTCTATTATTGGGTTTATGAAGATCATCATTAATCAGAGGCAAAATAATATGTAGATGTATTTTTAGAAAAGCGATTCCTCCTTATAAACTCACGTTCGCTATAGAAATCTAACGGATTTTGCCCGTCTCTCAAATGCCATTTAGGTAATCGATTTATATTATTAATAATTCGATTGATGTACTCATTATAATCGTCATTCATCTTGAATCCACGTCTTGAAGGCGAACTTAACTTTTAATATTTTCTGAGGGATACTCAACCCGACTAGAAATTATTTCCTGTACCCGACCAGGACCCGGGCGGGATTGCTCGTCTAGCACCCGGCAAGGACTGTAACGCAGATGTGCCGTCGGGTCCTGATCAGGACGACCTGACGTGGACCCGACCGGGCATTCCTGGCGTGGACCCGGTCAGGTCATCCTGACCAGGACCCGATCGGGCCGGCGTTATAGGGTGCTAGACGGGCATGCCCGGCCGGGTCCCGATCGGGAGGACCTGACCGGGTCCACGTCAGGTCGTCCTGATCAGGACCCGATGGGACATCTGCGTTACAGTCCTTACAGGGCGCTAGACGTGCAATCCCGGCCGGGTCCTGGTCAGGAAGACCTGACCGGGTCCACGTCAAGAAAATTTAATTTATATTATACAATATTTTATTGATATCACAACAAAAGAAATGCACCAAAAATCAACATACAAAAGAGACAGTACAAATACAAACATATTAAAGAATAAGAATACATGAATAAATAAAATAAATAAAATAAACAAATATAAACACATGAAATATAAACGATATATACAGGATAAAATAATAAAGTGATAATATACTAAAAAACACAGTACAAATACAAAGAATCGCAAAAAAACTTAAAATACAACAAAAACCAATTTTTTTTTTATGCACCCATTCTAATTTTTTGGATTTTTTAATGTAGAAGAGAAAGCCCTCACCTGTTTGCTTTTATCCAGTGGGGACCTCGAAATATCAGTCTTCTGTAAATTGAGAAATAATTATTTTCTAACAAATATTCACGTTTTAGTAAATGAATTACCTCATCACTGTCGTAGAAAATAATATCTTCACGGTCCTCCGTCGGCCGCAACCTCACTTCACAACACTTGAATAAAAACTGGTTGGAATAGTAGATTTCGAATTGAAGGGTCGCTTTTACCTGAAGCGTTAATCCGGAAGCAATAATCGTTATGCTAATCATAAATGTCGGTATTGTCAAATTAATAGCGCTGCGAAATTTTTTTGTCAACAACTGCGTAAGTAAAATATTAAAGATAGGAATAATTTTACAAATTCGGACGTCCTATGATGTTACGTCAACTGCTTTTTCGGCACTACTTAGTCACTATCGCGGTAATCGTCATTCAAAGAGTTTACTCCACTAACACTGAAATATGTAGTTGTGCCAAATTCACTATTTTTTCGCTCTAATTCAATTTGACTCTCGAGGAACAATCTAACTCGTTGGTGAGTAAGTTCACGAATTCGCCTTGCACGGTTATCACACATTTTTCCCTTTGTCTTCTCGAGCATATTGGATAATGACCTAAATAATCAACAAAATTAATTTATATTATTTTATTCCGGCTTTAATACTTCGGAGATTTATTTAATTGATGATTTTCGAAATTAAGAAAATTCAAAAAATCAGAAAATTATAAATATATTTTGTTACTTAGATTTTTACACAATGTAACAGAGTTTTAATTACCTTAAATCACATTTAATTACACTCAGTGTTTAATTTTGTCACATTCATAATACGTATATTATGAATAATGGGTGTAATGATAGATTGCGCGGGCATGCCTGGCCAGTGCCTGATCGGGTCCTGGCCAGGTAATCCTAGGCGGGCATGTCTCTACAGTGCCTAGTCGGGTCCTGATCAGGATATAGTCAGGTAATGCTAGCCGGGCTTGCCTTGCCAGTACCTGGTCTGGTCCTGATGAAGATTTTGCCATTCAATCATAGGCGGGCATGCCTCGCCAGTGCCTGATCGGGTCCTGGCCAGGTAATCCTAGGCGGGCATGCCTCGCTATTGCCTGGTCGAGTCCTGATCAGGATCTGGCCAGGTAATGCTAGACGGGCATGCCTCGCCAGTGTCAGTCCTACCCTGGCATGCCTCGCCAGTGCCTGGTCGGGTCCTGATCAGGATTTGGCCAGGTAATCCTAGGCGGGCACGCCGCGCCAGTGCCTAGTCGCGCCCTGATCAGGATCTGGGCAGGTAATCCTAGGCGGGCATGCCTCGCCATTACCTGATCGGGTCCTGACCAGGATCTGGCCAGGTAATGCTAGGCGAGCATGCCCGGCCACTTCCTGATCGGGACCCGATACGTTTTCGGGTTTGCCTACCCAAATTTCTAGTCGGGAAGTTAAGATCAAACGAACCTCAGCCTCATCTCATCCTTAAGGTGCACTTAGTTGACTATAAAATACAGATGACACCGTAAGTACCCCTTTAGATTTGAGTAATCCTCTAGACTCGATTATACATATGCCCGTTAAACCAGTGGTCCTCCTCTAATTTTGTTTAGTCATCTTAATTCACCGAGTCTCTCTCTCTTCCTCCATGCTGGATGGTTGATGCATAAACCTTCTGAAAAAACATTTGTCTGGAGTTCCTTTTGCCCTTTTTGCACAGTGTTATTTTACAAGTTGTCAGATATTTCACGACCATCAGCAAAACGAAAAAACCAACCGATTTCGTTGAACAACACGCGAAATGAACCGCCATCTGTTCCACTTCACACATTTGCATATCAAACCTCAACATTTTGTAACTGAAGTGTTTAATTACGGATATTATCGAAGATTCTGGTCCCCATCTGGTTTCGCATTAATCCGTTTGCTTAAATTATATTTTCGATTCGCGTCCTTACGTCCTAGACTTTAATTACAAAGTTGTCGTCTCAAAAATAACGCCGTTTCGTTTGTTTCCGACGGCGGTAACAAAATTTCGTAGCTCAGTGTAAACGTCAGATAATTTTGTTTATTTCTGTTTTAAGATCTATCCGTTCCGACATTCATAATGAGCCGATGTAATTTCTTGGGTAAAATTGCTTTTCGGTCGAAAAATACTTGTGTCGATATAAATAATTTTAAGTGCCTGCACGTCTGTTGTTTCTAAATTAAAAGACAAAGACAAATGAAGAACACTCATTTTAAAATGCCGAGAAGCACGAGAAGTATGTAGTATGACAATGGTGATTAACTTCGTAAGCGGAGCTTGTTTTCGAAACTACATACTATTCGTGCAAGAAGCAAGTTTCTTTTTGAAAACACTACATGGTGACAACAGAAGTGAATGCCAGTCATCTGTCAAAGTGCCTGGACTTGTTAAATAACTGTGGATCTTGTAATCATGTGGACGTTATAAACTATGGAGGGGTTCATGCGGATACCAGTAGTAATAGCAGGGGAAAATATATGGACCTTTATTTTGTTTACTTAAGTAATAACGAAACATTTTGTAGCGTAGATCTAAAAAATAGCACACAGCATCCCCACAGACTGCTGTAGTACTATAACGATAGCAGCCTGATTTAAGAAAGCAAAATTATTTCAACCTTGGATGATTAATGAAAATTTTCAAATTTATTGTGTGTGTATGAAATATGCACATCTAAAAAAACAATACTAAAGCCTAGGAGATAACGAAATACACATATTTATGTGTACTGATAGAATCATAGCTCCCTCTCGTGCTATAAACTGTATGTGGCCATTTAATCTGCGCCACTAGAATAGTGACATAATGTGTAGATAATTTGTACCGTTAAACTTGGCTACTGCATCATAAATCTTAACCTCTAGTAGCCATATTGCGTATCTCTCGAACCGTTTGAGATGTGGAATTCTTTGGGACAACAGACTTTATGGAGCTATTTTGTGCCCCTCACAAGCGGTAGATTGCTATTTTCGGAAGCTGTTAATTTTCGTAAAAGCCACCACCGTGTTTCAAATTGATGTCCTGAAATTGATACACTTTTCATGATATAATCTAAAAAGAATATTTTGTAGCTAGCAGCATTTGTATCATTGGGACCGCCTTAAGCGATATCATCGATGCACTTAGGGGTATGTCGTCGGGGTAGGAATATTACCTATTCTTCTTCGAATTTCCTTCATCGTTTCGGTGGATCCGTTATATGTTAGTGAGCGTGTTGAATTAAAAATTCAATGGTTTGCTGTCTCGTGCTGCTCAAGAACACGTCTAGATCTCGCGTTTAAGAAATCTTAAAAGAACTCTGTTATAAAAATCGAATTTGCTGGATTCTTTAGATAAGTTTCACAAAAATTTTGACGATAAAACTATAATTGTTTACTTCGCGCTTCTGCGGCCTCCTCCAAAAGTTGGCCTATGAGTAGTAACCCATTCATTGCTATTACCGAACCATGTATTCATATCTCGAGGTGTACAGTTCAATGTAAAACGATCAGATTCAGCCAATTTTAGCAAAAAAAATTTGTTTTTGTCAAAATCTATTTTAAAAAAGTCGTTTTTAAAAAAAATTATATTCAGAGTATTAATCGTATAAATTTCTCTTTTTTGAAAGATTCAATTCGGTTATTTGATTATTAGGAAGCATTTTATTACGAAGCAAATATTTAAATTGATCTAAAAAGTCATAAAATAAACATTACGTCAATGGAAGTATTTTTCTTTTAATACTGGCTATGAATGATGTGAAATCAAATCATTGTTGGCAAATTTAAAGTTACCAAGCTCTTCCATTAGTGAAGCCTCGATTACAGTTATAAGTAATTTGTTTACATACGAATATTTTTGCTATTCTAATTAATTTTCTTCTTAAATCCATTCGGTTCTGTGAACAATACTTGCCGGTTCATTAGGAATAAAAAGTCTAAAAAGAATAAAATAACTTTCTTGTCTTTAGTTCCCGACTTCCGTGTTAAAATAAAATTGATATTAAAGCTAAAAACTGACTTTGTAAAAGAGCTTCAGTAACATGTTTGCCACGCTCTAATAAATCTTGGTTCATATTGTCGTCAGCAGATCTAAACATTTCAGGAGTGTATCGAGTAGTATAACTGGATATCATCAGCAAAGGAGTGTAATTTGCAATCATGAACAAAGTTTGTCATGTCTGCCACATAAATGAGGCAGAGTAGTGGCCCAAGAATAGATCCATGTGGGACTCCTGGGGTAATAGGAGCAAAGTTTGAAGCTGCTTCGTCTATAAGAACACTTTGCATACGATCAATTAGATAATTTCGGAAGAATTGACAAGAAGTAAAATCAAGCCCATAATACATCAATTTAGCACACAAGATATCATGATCAATAGTGTCGAGGGCGAATAATCAAGCAGAATTACTGAAGTAGACATACCTTTTTCATGAGTGCTAATTATGTGATCAGTAATACTTAGCAGTAACGTAGTGATGCTAAAACCCTTACGAAAACCAGACCGGGTATTCGGAATATATCATTTTCAGTTACAAAGTTATATACCTGTTTTAGACCACTTTTCCAAAGTTTTCGAAATTGCTGGTACAGTGATTATCTAATGCTAATGGTCACCATGCTAAGTTACAAATGTTAACATTCGAAATGTGATATTCAAAATTCAATAGATGACACGTTTGCATATTAAACACGAACGTTAATTCCTACAAAGCCCCATTGTTTTGTTGAACATTCTACTTTGCGATACTTTTGCATCCGAAACGTACCTAATTGAAAAACCGTAAAAACTGAAAATCCAAAAACCCTTTGAAGCAAATTGGAAACTTCCCGCATTATTTAAAAATTCCATCATTCCCTTCCCTTCTCTGGTGTAATTAAAAAGCAGTCCGATTTCCAATAATTTCCTCGCGGAGCCTAAGCGACCCCCCGCGCGCAGTTTTCATCTTTTACCAATTCGTGCGGAAATTTTCCGAGAGATTATCGTGCACCTCCGGCGTCGTAATCAAAGGCTCCGACGTTTATTAAAGATCGAAACAAGTTTTTCGTCGGAACGGCACTACCACCGGAGTACAATTGAACCCCCGAAAGTGGCCGGGATCAAAAAGACATGCCCTCCAAGCAGAAGATGGAGGCCGGAGCGGGAGGAGAATCGACCGTTCCCGTTTATACAGCATCGAATTGTAATGAATATAACAAAGAAATCCTTCATTTGCTGGAAGTGGTCCTTCCGGTGGGGGAAACACTTCAGATGCACGATTTCGATTTACTTTTTCTTTGATCGCCCTCTCATTTCGTACTCCGTATATCTGTGGTGATAGAAAAACGTGAGGCGGACGGAGAGATACGAATGGAGTTACGCAGAAAGAAAGAGAGAGACAGAACAAAAGAGCAGAGAAACCAACCGGGGTAATATATAGATATCGTTGAAAAATTTCGTCTTTGATTCCTAAATTTCGATTCTGATCGCCCGTCCAGAAGAAGGATAAATTGCAAAAAGTACGGACAAAAGATGAAAAGTTGATTTTTTCCCTCTCTTCAAAAGGAAATGTCAAGGTGAAATGCTCTTCTAGGGATGTTGACTTATAATTTCATTATAGACGGGTCCTCATTCGCCTGAAACTTCATAATTAGCTTTGATAATATATTTCCTTGTACAGAAAGAACTAATAAGTTTTAAATGAACTATGATGCCAGTCAGCGCTAACTGCTGCAAACGCTGGTTAAATAGACTGAAATTTGTACTCTGCCAACAGCCTTAAATGTAGCTTCAAACGACCACCTGCAAAAAACATACTTGCATTCCAATTAAACGCGCAGTTAAAATATGAAAACATATGTTTCATTTGAAACATGGTTAAATCATTACTTCTTTTTAGAATATTTAATTTAGAATTTTCAAAAATTTCGTGTTATATATTGCGTCAAATTTCCCTACAAAAACTACAAATTCATTTTTCTTGATGCAATAGCTTTTTAATTTTTCGTATGATAATCCACTTTGTGTTCATGTTTTGAGAAAGTATTGCAACTTTGTCATTTATGGAATTTGAAATGTTTACATTTCTTGACGTTTTGAGGTGCCCTGAGTCCGAAAAACATGTTTTTGAAAAAAAAAATAATTGTTTATTAGGTCGACTTTTTTTCAAATAATGTAAATAGTGATCAGCTAACGCTTTGTGTTTAGGCTTGGTCTCCCGAAAAATTCGAATCCATCCTATTTTGGTTAAAATCGATTAAGGATGAAAGGCAGTTTTCCCTTGTCATTTTTGTATTTTCTCGTAAATTAGTTCCAGCATCCTTTAAAACCTTATGTTTATATTACCGTTCGTTCCATATTAATTATCATAATGCTTATCCTCACTCAACTAATCTGGATAACTCTGTCCATGATTGTCCTGGAATTTTCAATTTTTCTTAATTTTTCTAAAAACGGCTTTAAAGATTTCTTGTAGGTTTCGCCATTTGACGTACCTATTGAACGTCTACAACTTTTATTTCAAATATATTTCTTCCAAAAGACGCCCTAAAAGACACTTTAATTTTGAGAATTTGTATTTTTTCTTAATTTTCACCTAAACTGTTTTAGTGATTTATTGGATCGCTAGTATTTGTATTAGTATAAAGTTGCATGGACGTCATTGTCGTGGCCCAGCGTTTGGTAACCACTACAAGGGGTAAAATTTCATGTTAACCTGTGTGTTAGAGGCAGAGGGAGAACAGAGAAATACTTCAAGTGAAAAACATACTGGGTGTACAGAGCTAAATAGAGCTAAGCTAAAACTAGGGCTGAATATACACGAATTGTATGCGGAATGGTATGGAACTTAGGTACTTTTAATCTTTCATTACTGCCATTCGGTAAATTATTTCATAAAATATGATCGTTTCCTATTAGATCATACTAAAGTCAAGGAGAGCCTTACAAGAGCCTGAAATCAACGAACAGTGATCCAAGATGCCACCCAGCTGTTAACTCTTTGACAGAACATTCATTACAGACAGCTAAATTTAAACAGAAAATAGGTACTATTTCCAATAGAGCTCCATTGAAACCAAAGTGTAAAACAGTTGTATCAAAACAGTCTAAACTATTACATATAGAAATAGACTGCAGAGAATATGAGTACAACGGACACGCAGCCAAAGTTCAGTTCAAAAAGGACGACGAGAGAGTTATTTTGTTAGCCAGTTAGAACGTAATATATTGGTCTACCGAAAGATAAGATGAAATACATGCCGTGCGTTTTTCCTGTTCAAACCGCATAAAATTTGAATTACAGGTGCCTATATCATATACATATTTAGCACAGGATGTTATTATTTTTCCTTGAAAAGGAACTAATTTATTTATCTCGTTAACTATTACAGATTCAGCTAGCCCGAGCAATGAATGCACTTTCTTGGAAATAGCTAGCGGACCCTAGAATGAAAATAGTAAAATAACAATTTAATTTCTCACGTGATATAACCACTAATCAACACTACCAAAAAATGAATACTTATAACCCCAAAACACCAATAAAAATTTGTCAAAAACAAGAAGAGATCTTGGTTTAGAGATACATTGAATTCCCCTCCCAAAAAAAAACAACAAAATAGTCAACCAATTTATTTTCCCAAAAATGCCGACATAAAAAGTATTTATACCTGGTCAGGCTTTTCAATAAGCGACACTGCACTTGCGGCTATCGGAATTTTCTTTTTCAGAGGACTCGAAGTCACACCCCCTACACTTAAGGAAGTACACAAACAAAGTCCATCGACTCAAAACTCCAAAAACTATTTGAGATTCACTAAACTTGGCCACAAGACCACAAAACTAATTTTCGGTCTCATAGACTAATAGCTCAGCTAAGTAGAATTCGTGACTTATTCTTCACTGAACTTGATTCATCCAAAGCTAAATCCGAAGTCTCCATACTTCTTGCTCTTTCCTGACAGGCTTCACTAGTACCAACTTCTAAAATAAATTCCCGTATCAAAACCAATCTAGTAGTTTTCTTTTTCAACAAATCAGTATTCAGTCCAATGGAAAATTCTCATAAAATCAAAGATCAAAGATGCTTTTTCAGTTATGAAAAGGAACAAAAATTCTAGAATCTAATGCATGTAGCGAGCCTGTGACTATGAATTTGAAAACATACCATAGTATCGTTTAGTAATCCCCATAATAGTAAAACACCAAATAGTGTCGTTATTTTGGAAACTAAGTCACACTATTTTCGAGGATTGATTGGGGGAAGAATGTAAGAATAGTAGAAGTATATGTGAATTTCGGACTTTTACGGAAATAGTACTAATAGTGACAAACAATTTATTATATGAAATCTATTATTTCACAAAAATCCTTCCTTTTTCAATCTAGTGTGTTTCGAACATCGAATTTCAGTCGCAGCTCCTTTCCATGATTCGCCAAAGTCAAAATTTCAAACCCCTACAGATGAAAACCTTCCTACTTGCATAATTCCATTATTATAAATCCATACGCTACCTCAAGTACTAATAGCCATGTTTCAAATGTTCTTGACATTTTACGAAACATCATAAATTTTACAGGTGTAAAGTTACGTCTAATCCCAGAGAACTTAACCACAGTGAGACGTCGTGTAATGCATTAAATTTAACTTGAACCACAATTAATTTCTTAGTTCCTGTCGATTGCGCTCAGAACTGTTCTCTTTAGAATGTCATTTGAGACAGTAATTGCGTTGATATTTAATATCCCGCGAATGATAATTGAATTTTTAAAGTTCATGAGAAAATTGAGGAATAATAACAAGTTCTTCGAGCTCGTTTGTTTTGCGTAATAGGTTTATCGTGCAGACGAGACACAAACTAATTTTCTTTATATAGAAAAATGAAATGTACTGTAATGGAACGTCCTTTTTTATTGTTTTGGTGCCCGTATTATTTTTTAAAAACGTTACTCGTGTTCGCTACTCGTAGCTCATTAATTTTACAATAACCGCATATTAACAAACTCCATCGCTTTCTCGGGCCCAAATTTATAACGGTGTCAAATTTCCAATCTTCTAGTTTTAGTATATCTTGCATCCACGTATTTAACTCTCCTATTCCACACCTACAATAAGTGAAATTTGGAAATTTTAAATTTCCCAGCCGCCGAGGCCTACACAACCGTATTTAACCATATTATGTGTATCAAACTAGGTTTCATCCATACTTCATACTTTTCCATACTTCATCCATACTTCATTTTTTTCATCCATTTTCATCTTCGTTTTCATCCATACTTCGATTATTGTCGCGGTATGTACGAACGTTTCTTCAATAATTTTGTCTTATTTCAGCGATGCTTGCGATCTCAGCGATTTCTTATACTTAAATCCATATTTTAAAACGGTATTACGGAGAGATTCTAATGACTGATACTTGATTTTTTTTTTGTAAAGTTGAGGCAATTATTTTTAAAGTCGGAACTGTATTTTCTTTATAGGTAGCATAAATTGTTCGCCGAATATAGTCCTTAAAGGCATCATCAATATTTGTATTACAATCCACGACACGTTTATATTTTGCCTGATGATGTACGATGTTACCATGTTTAATAACACGACAAGCCGTTGTTCGTGGTAATTTGGTTAATTCAACTACCCTCCGTACAATGGAATTCAGAGAGTTTTGCGGTGACCCTCCTTTTAAACAAACATAAATATTTAAAATTGTATGCTGTACTTGAACGTGTGTCATTCTGCGAAAATTCCCAAATTTATTCCCCATTTGTTTCTGTAGCGTTATTTGTATTGTATAATGTCTATGTCATTGCCGTTATTAATTTTGTCCACGTCGAAAAGTCTCCAAAAAGCAATTTTAAAATATTAATTGCAATTTACCCTAATACATACACACACCACTAAACTTTAGTGACGACTAAAAATGAACACGCGCTCGGCGCTCAAATTTAATGGCTGTAGTGGACCTATTCTAATACCCGATACTAATAAGCATTTCTTGTATAGGCAATGCAATACAAGGTATTGTGGCGACTAACATTTTTCCGCGCCAAATGTACCGGGCAAGGTTAAACGGTACGTTACATGATGAACCCTGCTTTTGTTTATGGTAAAAACGTATTTTTTGAATGTGCTCGGTATAAAGTCTGTAAATATTCCGTTTTTTAACTGGACCAACCCTTACTGGAAGGACCTTACTTACCTATCCTAAAACTTCTAAATGTTCCAAGTTAGTGCCGCACAGACATAAACATTTTCAAGTTTGTAGATCCGATTTAGTTTGTACATAATTACCTTCACCTTTCCCACATAAATTAAATATTTACTTTCATTCATATTGTGTCATATTTTAAATGGTCATTAACCTCTCGATTCATTCAATAGGTATTAATTATTTGAATTTTCTGGCGATTGTTATAGCTGTCAGTTAAATGTTTGAAATTTTCTTTCACCTTCGTTGGTTTGCTTGTTGAAGACCTACTCTGTTCACCGAATTGTAAAATCAGTATTTGTCGGTATGCAGAATTAACCACTGAAGGATCGGTAGGGCGAAATGGTGTTTTCCATCGTGTTTATTAATGAGAAGACTCTTTGCTTAAGTGTTTGGTAGGGTGTCGCATCGAAGTAATTTGCATTAACGTAAAACATATCAAATGCCAACGTTAAATCAATCTCCCTCTCCCCGTTTCTCCCGTAGGGAAGTGCCTCGAGTACGTTTCCATTTGCTCGATAATCTTATCCGGCGTTTTTATCATCGGGGACGGGTAAGAGGGAGAGAGAGAAAGCGAGAGACGGAGATAGGGGATGCGAGCGTCCCTCCCCCACGCACATCCGTGACAACTGCTCACCGTTAATACAAATACGATTAATTATCTCCCGAAATGCTTAACCTAAAGCAATTTAACTAATGCTCTCCTCTGCGACTTACGAACTCATTATAATCGAGCGTATAACTCACTCGGTAGCGCGTTTCAGTTCGCGACACTTATATATCCCAAAAATTTAATCTTGTTGAGAGAGCATTAAAAAGGAGCAGCACAAGGGCGTCAGAGGGCGGGAGGCGGGCGAAACGCGAAACGTCGAAAGCGCGAAAATAAAGAACTGCCTTCTAGTTGGCCGTGAAAATACGATCGGTCGTAAAGTATTACGTAAACCACATTAATTTCAGAGCCGACTTGACTCAGTCGAACATCGATCCTGGGGCGAAATTGGAAACAGTCGGCTGTGGGAGAGCTGATAAAAAAGGATACGCCGTTAAAAAAGTTTACGTACTTTTATATAAAATTTTAATGCACATAAGAAATCGAATTTTCGTATTAAAATGATGTTACCGTCAACCACCCCAAAAACAAACAAAGTTAATACGAGATGTGTTGTGTTTCTGTGTTGCTAATTCAAATTTAACAAGGTTTAGAGGTTCCACTTCCAGAAGCACATAGCACAAAATAATAGGGTAAAATACGAATTTAAACGTGTCTATATTCAACGCAAAGTAATATTAATGAGGTATCCGTCGAAGGACGGTGTTTTTCATGTATCGGCGGGAAAAGTTTCGTAGTTATCGTAAGCAGTCCCTGCATTTTCACGTCTTTTTTAATAATTTTGTAGAGGCCACCCGGTATGAGCGGTGTCTGAAAAATGGTCCTAAGAAGAGGAAGCAGAAGTAGAAGAAGAAATCCGGCGCTAAAGCGATCGGATATCGTAATGTCAGCGGCGTTTCGCGTTTTCGACAGAAAGTTCGGAACAATGCATAATGTTTTATTATGAGTAGTATATTTCACTGTAATAATTGTTGCACAACATTTCCTTCCCACTTTACAATACAACAGTACAATATATGAATATACAAAATTAACATTATAAATTATCTCAATCTGAAATTCGTTAATGCTTATAATTCTAATCATCTGAAAAGTCAGGGGAACGACCATCATTATTTATTGTGATAATCAGGGGTTCTGTTAATCTGTCAATAAAATTATCAAGTTTCCAAAGTTTTGTTTCTTCCTTTATGGTATGATCTACAGTTTCTTTCCCATTTTCGGGGGTTACACTTGTTGTTACATTTCTCCTTTCAGTGTAAAAGTTGTGTTGTATCTTACAAGATGGCTTTTGACTTGGCCCATATCAATTCGATTAAATTTAGTTGACAATCAGACGGTGGAAGTTTACAATCGCGATGCCTCGATGTCGTGCCATTTCATCTACATTTTTCTTATATTTCGATTTTATACAGTTTACAATAAACCGTAGTTCCTTTTTGACCATACCAATGTCATGGTGAATTGATTCACCATTATTTTTTTTTAAAATTAGTTAATCAGTTATAAGCTTTTTTCTACAATGTAGTAGCTGCGTTCTCGACTTGTCTAGAATGATAACTCGCTTTATCTATCATAATTATACTTCCTATAAGGCCTAACATTTGTACAAAGTATTCTTCAAATACATCTGCATTCATATCTTCGTGATAAACGCCGGTTTTCTGAGAAACAAGGGTCAAAAGTCCACCTTCAACAAATCTTGTTTCACTGCCACTCTGGGTGATAATGTTCCTTTTCCCTTTTCCACTAGGTGACTTCAAGCCTGTAGACTAACCTCCTATACGTGCTTGACGAGCACTTTCAATATTTTTGTCATACGATTTTTTTGCAACGGTATGCCCAGTATTAACCTATGTTTCATCTAAACAATATATTTTTTTTCTTGTCTAAATTATTTAATTGATCGTAAAATATTGCCGTCTCCGCAAAATGATTTCGTTATCAGTTAAAACAAAGTGTTTTTTTTTTGTTACTTTCTTCCCAAGGAAAATTAATTTCTTTTAATGTTTCCCATAGTTTTGTTTTCGACATAGTAGGAAAATAATCAATATCATTGGTTAGTTGTAGAATTTTGTCTAACGTTGGGATTTCGTTTTTATAGAAAAAAAGAATGAATCTTTCATCATAACGAATTAGTATCTATATTCCAACAACTACAAACAGACTGTTTTTTCTTCATTTACCAATTATTTCTTCACCTGTCCTTTCTTAACTGTCTTTTGCCACGAATTAGAGGTAAACTGCAATGATATTTAGCGATTGATTCCTTATCCTACGTAACCAGTCTTAAAGCCAGCATGATAATCTCCCACAGCCTTGCCCCCGCACCATCAGCCGAGTTCTCGGTAATCGGTAACTTCCTTGTATAAATACTCGTGCGTCTATGAGTTTGACGGGCACTTCATTAATATCAGTTCGCCATGAATCCTAATATAGTATAGAAAGTTACCATAGCTTTTTAAATTTGGTTATTAATTACTGTTTTTGGGAGTACAAAAAGTCCTGTCTATAATCAGCTTTGCACTTGAGCTACTGGTGTGGTCACGTGCTTGCAACAAGTTGCCGTTATTTTTATAATGTCTAAGAAGAAAAATGTTGGTTATATTCTTTCCATACACACTTGGAACAACTAAAATGTCTTTCGTAAACGTTTGACGTTTTAATGACCATTGTGACACTCGATGCATATTTGCAGTTCCTCTTTCGTATGCCCCATTTGACCGACCAGAGTCGGTTATTCGAGAGTACGTTACACATGACCTTACCTTATTTCCACCACTTCACGTTAGTAAAATCAAGGACTGAATTAATTAAACGTATTATTAACATGTAGAGGGAACAATAGAAGCCAGAAGTTAGTCTCCTGAAGGACTGTAATATTTGTATTGACTACTACTGATGTCGCAAGACTCTGTTTATTTTTTTGATAAATGGTCCTTATCTTAGCTAATACCGTATCTGTTTAGAATTTATTATATAGACTTTGCCGATTGACAGTATAAAATATGAATATGAACTTCAGAATTTCATAATGTATAAATTAAGTAACCAAAAACGAAGTTACACACTACCGAAATAAACAGTAATTCATTTATTCAGTACGTGTAACAATTGAGTTTAAGGGTAACAGTCACATGGCTGTGGTAGCAATAAAATATAGTGCAATAAAGAATGCGGACTTATGAAACGGATGACGTGGCTAAATAGACATCAGATGAAATTTCAAGTCTTATTCACAGTCGATAATAACTTTTTCTGAAATTAGAATATTTTTATTGTGAACAGGGCACTCAGGCACTCTTTATCGTGGGTGAGCAACCACAGGGCATAAATGTCTGTATAACTTATTTATATGATTGAAATATCCATGGCTTCCCATGGTGTGAATGAAAAGAGGAGGGGTATTGCAAGAGACTTAATCCTTACAGTCTGCGTGATCGTTGTAGTTCTGGCCAAGGAGGTTCAGGTAACAGTATTTCTAAGTGATTAAAGATGTTATCAGTTTTTGATTGATTCGAAATTTAATATATTACTGAAACAATTGAATTATTAAAGTTAAATGTCATTGTACTTGAATAAGATTTGAAAAAACATTAAATTTTTATTTGTATAACGAATTTGTATAAATTTACCAATAGTGTAGGAAAAATAATTTTGGAGTTATTACCAATCTGAAGTGCTGTGTTACAAAATTTTTTAATGGCCACGTTGCATTTTAAGAACGTCACCATTTTAGGAAAATATCCCTGGTTAGGCAGATCTAGCAAAATAAGGACTAACACTAAGTCAGTAACATATTTTTGACCGTCTGCTAAATAACTTAAAGGAAATGCCATTAAAAGTAATAAAATTAAACTTCTGTTATGGTAATATTTAATAACGCTCGTTATGAGTTTGTTGGTTTCTTTAAAGGCAGCATAACAGTTTATCCGTTAAAAACAAATAAAACTTTTATGGTCCCAGTAAAATAATATGTTGCATGTGTTCTGCATCGCCTAAGTATTTTGAAAAAATCGTCTGGAGGTCTGAAATATTCACATCGCGCCGCCAGGCCAAACGTCAACTCGATTGTGTTTTTATAGAATAATAGCTTTTATTTTCGTGTTGAACATCTGGTTAAGGCATTGTAGACACAACTGTAATTTTAGAATTTTTTACCTCCCACGGGCAAACCCGCAACATACATATATAGTCAAAAGTGTATTCATATATAGATTTTCTGGGCCTCCCCCTTCAAAAAATGCAAATCGTACCGTTTCTACTGCTGAAAATGTAAACGTCACATTACGACCACTTAAACGTTGTTGCTTTAACAGCTTTATAACTTACTTCGGATTAATATTTAAAGTATTCTGGGTACAGCCTGAATGGAAGTAGAACGAGGGGGTGATAATGTATTTGCATAAATCGGGTGCGATGGTGAATGCAAAGATGGTGGCGGTGGAGTTATTGTAAAAGGAAAACTGCTACTTTACGGTTTACGCCTCCGGAGTGGGATTCCAACATTAAAGGAAATATTAATTAGGTGTAATCTTTAATGGTAAACCTTTATACAATGCAGGACGGTTAAGTCAGTTAAAAGTAACTGAAGGAGTGCTTTAAAATATCTCACTCAGTGACTTCAAAGATTGTAATTTCACGGTTGTAGTAGCAAAAAAGTAATAAAGTAGCAACACTGAGTTTTGATAATATAACACTGAGTTAATAGATAATATTGTCTAGTAAACCAAATAGATAATTTTGTTACCGTTGAATGTCGATATTAGAGTGTTTTTGCATTTCACATAACGTCGGGCGCTATTAGCGTTTACCTTATTTTGACAAGAACGCATGCGCATTAAGCATTTTCAATAGCGCTACTGCTTAATGCGCATGCGTACCGGTCAAAATAAGGTAAACGCTAATAGCGCCCGACGTTATGTGAAATGCAAAAACTTCCTATTAATAGTCAATTGTGAAATACCTACATGGATTTCTGATTTTTTAACGCCGAAGTTTTAATTTTTTCCCACTCTGGTAAATTTTTTGTTTATTTACCTACACAAGTCACGAACATATTTCATAACGTTTTCCAACAGAATATCATATACCTATATGGATGGCATTCGTAGACTTCAGGAAGGCATTTGATACAATAGAAATCTGGGCAATAATCAAATCGCTAAGAAATGCCAGAATAGACCAGAGATATATAAACCTAATAGTTAACATATACAATACCTCTACAATGCGTATAAAGATGCACGAACTCACAAAAACAATAAACGCCAAAAGAGAAGTTAGATAGGGGGATGTAATTTCACCGAAGCTGTTCAACTTGGTCTTGGAGGATATCTTCAAAGAACTGAAATGGGACGATAAAGGAATCAATATTCAGGGCCAATATCTCAACAACTTAAGATTCGCCGATGATGTTGTCCTGTTCGGGAAGGACGAACAAGAATTAACCAAAATGCTGGAAGATTTATAGAAAGAGGCTGCTAAAGTCGAATTATACATGAACACCACAAAGACACAGTATATGACTAATATACCCGAAGCAAGAGAAACCATATCAATTCACGGGCAGACAATAAAGAAGACGCAATCATACATATATCTCGAACAATCAATAACACTCGGCAAACAAAATCAAGAAATCGAGATCGGCAGAAGAATCAGACTGGGATGGGCCGCTTATGGAAAACTGAAGGGCACTCTGAATATGAAAATACCGATGTCATTAAAAAGAAAAATTTATAATGAATACATCCTTCCAGTTGTCACATACGGCTCCGAAACCTGGGTGCTGACCAAAAAGACCATCCACAAATTAAGAGTGCACCAGAGAGCGGTGGAAAGAAGACTACTGGGAATATCACTAAAAGACCACACAACAAATCAGTGGATAAGAGGAAAAACAGAGGTGATAGATATTATACAAAGAATTGGTTCCTTAAAATGGCA
Source organism: Cryptocephalus primarius (assembly GCA_963576515.1). NCBI lineage: Eukaryota > Metazoa > Arthropoda > Insecta > Coleoptera > Chrysomelidae > Cryptocephalus > Cryptocephalus primarius. The sequence goes on along the minus strand of OY754940.1, from coordinate 12,897,273 downwards.
ATGGGCAGGACATGTTGCCAGACACAAAGAAAACAAAGTCTTGTTTGTTGCATCAAATCCGACTTGGCATTGATTATTTTGTGTTAATCCGGAATTTCAGCAAATTCAATCAGGTGGACTGAAATTAGCGTTATTTATTTTTCACTGCGACCCTTAGACGAGAGGTCTCTTGGCTGGGCGTTTTACAAAGATTGGAATTTTAGGTCATATCAATCTCGATTGTTACGGTTCGACATTCATCTTCAGCTGAAGTCTGTAGAATGAAACTACATTATAAAACAGAAATGTGAAGGAAAAAGTGTGAGTACTTGCAATAATTCTAGTTATGTTTAACACTTAAAATGGTGATGTTCAAGTCCCTGTGCAGTAATAGTGTGAATAACCTGTAAATAATAGTATTACTCCGTGCATATCTCTTTTGCGAAGGTAAGACAAGTTTCCTTATAAATTTGTTTGAAATATTAAATTAAAACTTGTCAAGGCTCCTCTGGTATTTTATGACGCTTCTTTATAGTTTCACCGTGTTAGCTTGTAGTTTTTCATTTGAATTTTCTTGTGATATTTTATTTTCAAAAGTTGTCGTGAAGTTAATGAGTTATTGAACCTTGCGAATCAGTTCGGAATTGGCGCCGGGCGGTTTTCCATTAAATCTTTAATTTTGAAATATTTTTATTTGGTCCTTTTAGCGACGCTCCATGCACGTTATTGCGAAAAGCAAGCGACCGCACTACGAACGTACGGGAAACTTAATTTTAATATCTTAAGCTTAGATATCGAGAAATGATTGCGGAATGCTTATTATTGGAAGGCGCGCGCTCTTGCTCGATTTTCATTTATTTTTTCGGAAATTTTTGCCCGCCTTCTGGAAGTGGAAGCGATGCCTGCGGTCGCCCAGATTTCTTAGTGCCGGCAAATAAATTACGTACAATAAAGAAAAATATATCCCATTACTCGCCAGTCTACAAAACGATATAGCGAATGAACGCGTCCGCCTGCAAATAGAAGGATAAATCCTTCATAGAGATCGACGGTGGATTCGAAGGACTTAAAAGGGGCCCTTCTTAAAGAAAAAAGTTTCAAATTCGGGAGGGGCTTTACTGCGGACCGGACCGACCGATCCGTCGAGAAATTCGCAAAAGTAGCGATTTATGTGTATCGGTTGGAGATTAGGCTACATCTTCCTCTGATCGATTTCCTATTGGGGAATTTTGACATTTCCATATCATATCCACGAAACAAAGCCTTATGTACGTTGTTGAAATTTAATTCTTTCGACTGGGCCTACGATTTAATGAAAATATGGTACGAAACAAATTTTTGCAAGTGGATATTTTGGAAATCACACGCAAAAATTTGAATTAACTAATGCTGTGTTCTTGCTAGTAAACAGTTGTAATGTTATATTTTATTCAATTTTATGTGGCTATTATTCTCCGTTATATCGAAGTATTATATTACAATTATACAATACTTGTTAGTAACTCTACAATATTTTCGCTCCGGGAGAAAATTCAGATACAAATAATTCACAAGTACGTACTTATTCATTGCTAGGAATAAGAACGCCTTTCGATAATATACGCAATTTCCTTTTATGAACACTTCTGATATTTATTGGTGCGCTTAACGGAGCTCTTACCGTATTTTATAACTGCAATATCATTCTATATAAAGTATTATACAATTTATTCAAAGAACCTTCCAACGTTCCGCTTGTTTCTGCTCTCGTTTAATTGTTCATTTCAGTGGTAAAGTGAAAAAATTGAAATATTTCAATTCGCCGAAAATCAATCTACGGAACACGCGATACGGTAATTTACGTAGAACTTACATTCATGTGGTTAACCGGCTGAGTGGTTCTTTGAGCCCTTAACTGGAATAGTTCAGATCCGAGGGGATTGTTCATCTCTTCATCTCTACGTTACACGAGGGGGTAGGGATATTCGCAAAAGGTCTGTCGGTTTTTGGACGGATGAAACGACTCTTTTTTTAATTTGAAAGGGGAGATAAATAACAGGTAAACATAGTATTTTCTGAAAGTTGGCATATTGTGAATAGTGATGTTATAGTCGTGCATCAGCTAATGCAATGTCATTAATTATGTACATTAAGGTGGCGGTACCAATTCGACAAATCGTTATGGGGCTTAATGAAAAATAAACGGCAAATCAAAGACTAATTAAATGGCCTATCTTCAAAATTCAGGGCATTAATTTTATATAGATGAATTACATGGCTGGCTACTTTGAAGCCTTTAATTCTGAAACAAATCGACGAATGAAAAATACTCACTGATTGCAATGTATATAAATGTTTGCAAAACATTTAAAAACAATTATGATAATAGGACAGTATAAAATGGTACATACAATGCAGTGAGTTTGATTGATAATAATTTAACAACTAAAGCTTATTCAACTCAACATCGTGGAGTGTTATCAAAAATGTAAAAATACCGAATGTGTTTCTCGAGTTTTCCGATTAGACTTGAAAAAGAGTCCTGATAGTACCAATTACACGCTTTTTGACATTTAGTATTTTAGACATTTTGCTTTTAGCCTTTTTACATTTAGCTTTTAGACATTTTGTATTCGTCATCTCCAAATATCAACTATGCTAGTTTTTATAAAATTCTTTTTTGAAAACTATACTGATTAGGTTTTTTCAAAATTTTTGATTTAATTGTTTTCAAGGGAAGTGGAAGAAATCCAATTATTAAATTTGAAACCATATAACATAAACAACACAAGTACCTAATATTTGTAAATATTGCAATATTTATTTTGCAACTATAATAATTTTAAATTCAACTAATGGAGCAAAAATCCTAAAAGACCAACTTTCAACGTTTGTCAACTATGCTTCCTTAATGTATAATTTTTCTTCTATTCTTCCAGCTAAAATTGTATTCAAAATTTCTGGAGTAAAACGCAGGAAAATGTCCTTGAAACCGAGTAAAGTTTGCGGAAACGTATCTCTTCGCTATTTGTATTTCTAAAGACTGAAGGAATTTCATAATTTTTGAGTTAAGGGGGCAACAAATTTTTGAATTTGACAATTCTTCTATACAATAATTTTATACTATTATAAAACAAGTGCTAATTCAATTCAGTTTAGCACATCCTATATATTGAGTAGGGCAAAACTGTTTTAAAAAAGAATTTGTAACTAGAGGTGGCGTATACTTACTCTGGTTAATTCATATAGTTACATCACATTCTTGTTATATTTCTTTTCTAATTATACAAAAATTGAATTTCATTTATTTTCCTGTCTTAATAAAGTAAACCCTTCTTAAATACCTACACGATACATATCCTGTCGCTTTTAAAATTCGTCTACGGTAGACACGAAATTTTCAAACAAAACAATTTTTTGTCAGACCGCAAGTTTTTTTAGGCGTTGACCAGTCGTGATAAACATAATTTTCGTGCGTTGTGCGCCTGTCAGCCCTGACGAGTCCGGACGAGTTAACGCGTCAAGGTTTGAATTCCCATGCATTTGTGCAAATTAATTGCAACGGGTTACACGGTGCGTTTAATTCGAGAGTGTTTAAGTGCGCCGAATTTTCGATTTTCTTGAAGGAAACGTTTAATCCTTCTCCAGAGACATTTGTGCGACATTGAGAGGGCCAGGACGAGAACTTTGAAGATGCCGGCGCCGTTTTATTACCATTGGTAAGAGAGTTTTTACGATTTTAAAATCTGATGGTTATATTGTATTGATTTTAATATATGGAAGTGAGGTTTCAATCCGTATAACTAACGAACAGAGCAACATTTTGATAGGTTTGCTTGACATTTTTTTATTTTGTGAAGTTCCTTTTAGTCGATTTTAAAATTTTTACTACCACAGTTTTCGGAAAAAAGCGTGGTATAATGGTGACCTTTACAATAATGGTGAAATTTACCAAAAATTACAATAATGTTTTTATATTATAAATATATAGGACATCTACCAACTTCGAAAAATTTTAGTTTAAATGCTAGTGTTAATATTAAAGTCACCACAAACAAACAATTGTCTATTAGAAAACATGTTTACATCATAGACATTTACATTAACATCATCTTTACGACATTCTATTAGTGAGCGATAACAGTTTATATACTAAACATTCTTTATTACAATTTTATAAATTTGGTTACATTACTTTTTATCAATTCGGGGTTTCGTGTTTTTCCGTATAAGGATAAAAAATATTTATACATGAATTTGTATGCCGCATTGTAGGATTTATTGCGTTTTAGTAGTTATCCATATAGATTCTCACCATTAAATAAGGTGTACAGATCAAGGAAGCGGGGTTTCATGCACCTATGAATTCCTTCAGGAAAAGGAGGATTTAATACAATTTTGATTGTAGCCACATTGGTGCTATTTTGTACACATGTACGGTATCATTGTGTATGATACTGTACATATCTATCATATACATATGTATATGATAAACTGTACATATGTATCAGTTTCATTTCTTAATTCAGTTCCCTTAATTGGTATGATTAGTGTCTTATTTTTATCTTAATCATTTTGATCTAAATGAGTAACTAATTAAAAATTTAAGATTTCCTAAATAATGTTGAAAATACATAGATATTACTTACGATCAGATTTTGTAAAATTAATCACGTAATGGAAATTATTCTAATTATGAAAACTCTCCAGTAATTAATTTCCCAGTATGAAAAAGATCGGCGTTCACTGTTTGGCTCATTTATATGAAACTGACATGACTATTTATAGCTTCCACCGTTGTCGGAAATATTAAATCCGAGCTAACCCGATTTTTTTCGGCGCTTGTGTAATTTGATTTTTTCGATACCCGGAGTTTTCAATTAGCAAATACGGATTTTCGACTGTTATGCACATTTTCTCGTCAATACACATACTGACGTATTTAAAAATTTGCGAATCGAACTATTCGTTGCATTTATTTGTTAAAACTGCAGCTTTCCGGCATGTAATTCGTTATAAATCCGTTCAAACAAATCGAAAAGCCTGCGATAAAAAAAGGGAGGAAATATAAGGGCTTTATTAACTTCCATTTTCTCGGATTTTCTTCGCTTTTACGCGAATTTGGTAGCTTTTAATTGTCGAAATTCGATAACCGACGCATTGCTTTTTTTTTACGGACAACGAAGAGTAAAGACGCTCATCGGCCACTGAATGGAGGCTTAATCCTCGATTTATTCCGAACCCCCGGCGAGGGGTTGAAATTCGCAAAAAACCGACATGTTTTTAGTTTTTGCGACGTTCTGAAAAACTAAAAAACGATATCAATATATCTATATATACGCTTCCCATTCTTGGTTTTATAAAATATTAAAACTCATCGATAAGTCGACATAAATTTGTTAAATTTTGAACAGCAATATCATAAAATCCAAGCATACGAGGAACACGCTGGCCAACTTATTTTTTTTTTATATAATTTTTTAGTTTTTCAGAAAATCGCAAAAAAACTAAAAAAATGTCGTTTTTTGCGAATTTCAACCCCTTGCCGGGGATTGCGCCGATTGAAACCTGCAAATTCGGAACCCTGAGGGTCGAAAACATATTTACGCCCAGGTTTGATCGACGGAGGAAAAAATCGAGGATCAAGCCTCCATTGAGTTGCCCAGATGGGTAAAGACATTTAGTAAAACATCGATAGTACTTCTTGAAAACATGAGTGTTCGGATTAACGAGGGTCCACTACGTCATCGCACTGCACGTCATGTTCCACGTCTCCAACCAATATATTTCCTAAAACGTCTTCAAAATGATATATCACTCGGAAGGCCCAATTTTTTACTCTTGCGATTCCAATAAAATACCCGAAATGCCGAGACGCTCCTCTCGTTTATAAAAAAATTAAACATCCCTCGATTTTATTAACCGATCCCCCGGCATCTCGAGCATCCACCCTACTAATCCATCATATATATGGATTATCGAATGCGTCGACTTATCGTCATCTCCGAAATTTTATCACGCAGCCAACGTCGACAGGAGGAGACTTGATGATGGTCGAAGAGACAAAAAAACTTCCAGATACGGAAAAAGAGAAAAAAAGTGGAGAGAAAACCGCGCGAAAGAGAGAGACGACAGAGGATGTGTGCCGCTTTGTGCTAGTAATGTCACCCCTAAACAATAGCTACATTATTAAAATAGGAAACCTTTACCTCAGCAATATGTAATCATATAAATAGAAGCCGAGTGTTAGTAGAGGCAGTTGAGCCTAGACCATTGTATAGTCGAGTCGTAATATCGTAGTTGAGTAGAATCACAACGTATATTGTATTTAATAAGTTTATTTTAATAAAAAAGTTTTTAAAAACACCTCTCGGTCCTCGACGGACGTAATTGGCGCAGTCAAAGTAGGATTTTCGTGCGGTTTTCGGAAGAGATTTTGCATCGTGACAGACTCTTTCGAATCCAAGTGTCTCAACGCTGAAGCACGGATACCACCCCAGACGGAATTTGGGACTACATCGCCCGGATTCGCAAGGCATCGAGCAACGAGGACAAGCATCGCCTCACCTGCCGTACCTTATAGAAGATAAGAAGAAAAAAAAAAAAGAAGACGGAATTTGGGACCACATCGCCCGGATTCGCAAGGTGACGACACACGAGGACAAGCATCGCCTCACCCACCGTCGTACCTTATAGAAGAAGAATGATCAACGTCGTACTGCTAATGTAAGTCACAAAACGAACATAAAACAATTATTTTTTATGTCTTACATAGATTTATCTACTTTAATTGATAATCTCGAAAATTTGAATTTTTCCGACTCGACTCCTCAACTCACAACAAACCCAAATTTAGTAAAATCATCAACCTTTAACCCACAACACCAACTATCTGATACAATGGTCAATTTAAAACCTGAATATTTAAACTGTGTCCCGGAATTTAACGGTGACCCAAATGATCTTAATCGGTTCATAAGTGTAAGTGAATCGTTAATCAATCAATTCTACGATCATGCAAATCCAACAAATTTTCAAAATATTTATCTATTAAATTCCATCATTTCAAAATTAAAAGGAAACGCAAAAACAATAGTAAATATTCAAGGCACTACCGACTGGGAAGGCTTAAAAAAATTGCTACTATCAAATTTCTCTGACCAACGCGATGAAATTTGTTTGAATAGAGATTTAATAATGTTGAAACAATTACCAAATGAAACGGCGCAGAATTTTTACGACAGAGTTCTACACATCTTAAACTTACTCTGCTGTTACATAACTGCTCACGAAACAACAGCAGAAGCACAAACATTAAAACGGGAACTTTATCAGAATCTAGCGTTAAAAACATTTTTATCTGGACTTAAGGAACCTTTAGCCACCACCCTAAGATGCATGAAACCTACTACATTAAGCGAAGCAATGCAACTTGTCGTTCAAGAGGAAAACGTACAGTATTTTCAAAATTTTACACAAAGAAATCCCACAAAACCTCACATTCCCTTCAAGGTGAACCATCACCCACAAAACAATCAACATCCTCATTTTAACCCTCGTTTCCAGCCGAGAAACCAAAATTCGTTCAACCACCAAACTCCAAACGACTTCTTCAAAAACCAAAATAGATTTCCCACGCAACCAATTAATATTCAACCAAGAAACTTACCACCCCAAAGATTTCTTACAAATTCACAAGTTTTCAAGCAACCACCTAAAAATGTAAATGTCTTCAAACCAAACCCAAATATTCAAAAAAATCTACCACCACCAACTCCTATGAGTATTTCCACCCGAAATACCTATCAACCTAGACCTTCAACATCAAATCAAAATTTCCAACGAAGACCTTTTAATGCATTCCAAAATACCTACAAATCTCAAAATCAAAGACCACCCTTCATTTCGGAAGAAATATATAACACAAACGGAAATTAAAATCGACGACGGCGTTTATCAAGAAACTGAAAATTCGAATCAATGGATCATCATTTTACCTCAGGAAGAAATTATTCGACTTCACTGCCATGAACAGATGGAAGTCATCAAACTCCGAGGATCATACCTCTTTGAAATACCGTTAGGATGCCAACTTTCTACTAGAAAGAAACTAATAACCAACGAAGAAGACGCCACGTCAGGACAAATCATCCTTTTTCCAAATCTACTCCCAGAAGACGATAGACCACTTCGAGTAAACTATACTCTCAACCTGGAAGGAAACAACTTAGACGAACTCCAAGATATCAAACAAGCTTTCATCAAGAATGACCCCATACTCGATGGACCGATGGTGTCATACACCCCAAGTGCCTGGACTATCTTCATATATGGAATCATCGCTATCATCATAGTAGTACTTATCAAGAAGAAACTAAGTCGCAGAAGACTTCGAGAGCAGCCGCAAGAAGAAGCCATTGCAGCCCTAGAGTTGGACAACGTTCGACTTCCGCTATAAGAATCCCGGAACTCGAATCTTCGGGGGGAGGAGTAATGTCACCCCTAAACAATAGCTACATTATTAAAATAGGAAACCTTTACCTCAGCAATATGTAATCATATAAATAGAAGCCGAGTGTTAGTAGAGGCAGTTGAGCCTAGACCATTGTATAGTCGAGTCGTAATATCGTAGTTGAGTAGAATCACAACGTATATTGTATTTAATAAGTTTATTTTAATAAAAAAGTTTTTAAAAACACCTCTCGGTCCTCGACGGACGTAATTTGCTACTTTTTTTCACGCTGTAGAAAATAAAAACTAAATCGAGTTCTTGTGTCCGTGAAAAGTGTACAAAGGCGAGGAATAACTGATGTGTGTGTTTGGTGTATCAAATAAATTATTGGAGTTTTTTGATTTTTTTTCGAAAGGTTGCTCGAAGAAATCGATGAAAATCAAATGAAGGGTAAGGTGAAGCTTTTGAAACGTAACGTTTTCGCTATAATGCAATACCGGACACGTTCTGATTATGTCGGAAAGGTCGTTCAAAAACTGTTTTAGTTACTTAATACGAAATCACAAAAATATTGCCAAGAAAAATGGATGGAAACGCCGAAAACAGGGATAAATTTATAGTACAAAAATGAATTCATTTGTGACTAACACTTCCTTTTATTTCATTAATCCAGTCTTATGAAAATCTACCGAATAGATCGTTTGGTAAACAAAAATTTACAAAACGGTATTAGACATAACAATTGAAAAGTATTAATAATTGTATATCTGCTTTATGTGTTTTACCTCAATTTTTATTGCTACGAATTAAGTTACATTGACACACGTCTTTAATTGATCGACATAAAAATTGTGTTAGAGTTTATAAAACCGTAATTTTCTAACTGTCATTCCTTATTGTAATGAGTTTTGTATGTCCTCGAAGTTCGCCGTTATGTTTCTAAGATACCCTGTATGTGGTAGTTACTTTTACAATATCATTAATGGTAACTCAAGAATGGCCAGTGATACATCCTTCAAATTACAAAAAAAAATTGCAGATTTACATGATGTTTCAGGAGCTGAAAACATTACTGGCATTGTCCTGAAATGTCATGAAATCATGCGTTTTATCAATTTTCCTTACCTTTCTTTCAATGTTAATAAATGTAAGTTCCTTGTGCTGACATAATAGGCCAAAAGCAGTTGGTCGAATTTTTCACATTCTGACGTGTCATTCTCATGACATGGGCGTATGAATGTCGTAAGTAACAGTAATGTTATTGGATTGAAGTTATTTATTTTTCAAACTCTGATAAATGAACTAAAATTGCAATTTGTTCCAACTTTGCATCGTCCTTACAAATTCGTTAAAATTCTAAATTGTCCTAGTAAAGTAATGAGCTTCTCTGGCAAAATGGAGAATAAAATTACATATGGACTTAAAATTTATATAGTAATACTTGCCAAAGGATCTTTAATGGACCTATTTCAGGTCTGTTATGTCAGATTAACCACTTCATAAGTTCGAATCTTCGCACTATTGTTCCACTCCTTAGCTAGGAAAATTGGATCGTTTTACTTAATTCTACCCCTACTTCTGAAGGGAGAGAATTGATATTTCTAATCATACCTACAAGTTCCGCACAAATTATTGTTCAGTCCTACATTCCTGCAAATTTCAAGTTATGTACCTGATCTCAGCTTAGCAACATACAACCGGAACAACACACTTAACCGGAAGTACCGTAACGAATAGCGCTTGATTCATTCATAGGTTGCCTGTGAATTGTAAAACTTCGCTAATCCCTTACTTTGAAACGTTCTTTTTGGACTGTGGATGTGTGATCACTGAGTTATTTCGGTGAAGATATTATTAATTTTAAAATTAGGTAATTTTGGATGTTTTCACAGCTAATCCAGACTACGGAGCTTATAGGTATTTGTTGCAGTCGCCTATCCCAGAACCTATTAACGCTATCATCATTATCATCCCCCAGCTTCACGAATTCACTGCAGGACAAAGGCCTCCCTTAATCGGAGCCATTTCTCTCAGGCCTGTCAAGCTAGATCAGCAATGTCATATCCCCGCAACAGGCCCTGGGGCATATTTTATTGCTAGCTTATTACAGGGTAAAAATATTGTTCCACCCCTATCCTAAAAACACACGGGCCAACTTGACTTTAAGCAAGCTTAGCACGGGGTCTAGAACCAAAAAAGATAGCGATATGTTCAGCCCATTTTATTGTTAATTAATTGCTGTCGAATGGTACAGGTAAAATTTGTCAAATCCACCCTTTTATCACCTAGCTATACACCCCTCAGGCTGAAATTTCCAGAATCCGGAATTCCAGAATGAAGTAGCTTGTATCGACATGATTTGAGTGGCATATTTATTGCTAATTAATTGCTGCCGAATGGTTCAGATAAAAATAATCAAAACCACCCCATCACCTCCTAAGGCTAAAATTTCTAAAATCCATGATGTAGCTGGTATTGATATGATCCGGGTGACATATTTTGTTTGTAATTGCGTTTATTGCTGTGAAATTATTTATGCCGGTTTTCTCAAACCACCCCTTCCATCCCCTAATGGATCACTTCGCACACATGCTGGAAGATCATGAGGGTAGTTTTAACAACATGCCCTGAAATATTTGACAATAATTAACTGGCAATAAAATCTATCGTCCGAGTCATATATGTTATTTCATTGATTTCAGTCTAGACGAGGTTTACAAGAGAATAAAAGGGGAGGTTTAAAAAATCTGTTTAAGTAAATTATGTTTAAGTAATTCTAGTAATTATTGCCAGATGGATCATATCAATATGAGATATTTGATAGATTTTAGAATTTGCAGCCTGAGGGGCTAATCGCTAGGGAATGATGGGAATGTTTTTGAAACCCATTCGCCGGAAAATAAATTATTAATAAAATATACTGCCTGGACCAAATGGATGCGAGGTATTTCAAGGAATTCTGAAATTGCAGTCTTAGGGGAATAAAATCAATACCTCAATTCATTTCTGAGATCTGTCTATTTAACTTGATACTGCTGATGCAGGATACTTGTCCTATTGTTCTCCCTTTATGTGTCGTTAACGACGTTAACTGAAAATCTCCCATAAACCATTTGCCAACAATTAATTAGTTATGCTTATACTATTAAGTAGTATATGCTACGTGGCGAAGGCCCCGTATAGGTTGCTGTTTATGTAAAAACAAGAGTTGTTTATGTGATTGTAAATGTTAATATTGACATCAGTTCAGAGCAAAATCTCTTTGTGTGTGAAGCTGTAAATTTTGGGAGAGTAAACTTCTTTATGTGAAAAAAGTGTTACTCTATATACACACACCCTGGATTTTATCGATACAAGCTATTTTATGGATTTTGGAAATTTCAACATGAATCCTGCTTTGCTAGAGGATGAAGGGAATGGGTTTGAGAAAAGCATGAACCATTCCATAGTAATAATCTAGCAATAAAATTGTTATTTCTTTTCATTTCAAAGATATGGCCATGTGTGGGTCTAGCATTAAGCCAAGTTGGTCAAGCAAGTGTTTTTAGGGTAGGGATTACTTATAAATTTTATCTCCCAGTAATAAATTAGCAGTACAATAGGTCATCTGGACCAAATTCATAATGGATATTTTTTGGCTTTTATAAATTGCAGCCTGAACGACGATTGCTAAGGGATGATAAATTAGGATGGTCTCGGGGAATCTTTCATCAACCATTTAACAGCAAGTTAGATACAAAATATACCTCTTGTATCATGTCTATACGAGCTATTTCATGGATATTAGAAATTTCAACCTTAGAAGATAGTGGAGTGGTTATGATAAATATGATCTGGACGATTCGACAGTAATTAATTAGCGATCAAATAAGCCGCCCAGATTATTTCCGTAAGAGCTATTTTATGGATTTTTAAAATTTTATCCTGATGTCCAATTCACTAAAGGATGAAAGGGTGGATTGGAGAAATTTGACACGAACCATTCCACAGCAATAGACTAGCAATAAAATATTCCACCAGGATCATATTAATCTCTCGTTTGATTTCAGAGATATGGCTATGTGCTAGGCTAGCGTAAGGTCGACATGGCCTGGAATGTATTTTTACTGTTTACTGTTTGCTTTTTACTTCCATTATATTCCCATTGATCTTCATAAAGATAAATACTAACAGGGTTGTACACAGTTGATATCTCGTTGACGCCCTCCTCGTCCTATTTTTAATTTCCCGTTTTTCTGATGTAAACCTATGCATGATGTAGCATCTTTATAAATGTTTTTAATTAGCTTCGGGTAGCTATCTATGATCTATACGTGCATCAGCCAGAACGGCTCGCATTTTGTCTTGATTTATGGTGTAAAGCCTGTTCGTAGTCGACAACGATTAATATTAGTGACTTATTATAATCAACATATTTTTATATTAAGCTTATCACAACCTGTAAATGATCATTCTTTGGTTGCCGACTTCTGTGTTAAAATAAAATTGATATTAATATTAAAAGCAGCCTTTGCAAAAAAAAAGCTTCAGACACGTGTTTGCCACTCTGCTTCCCCTCAATTAAGAAATATAAAGAAACATATTCTAGGCTTATTTTAGAAAATACCCGTTCGTCATATAAGAAAATTTTAATTCCACAGAAAATTGTTCATTCGTCTAAACCATTTGATTTTTCCTATTCAACGATGCCTATTTGACTATGCATAATTATCCAATTGAAAGTTAACTTATCCTAAGGGTCTGTATCTCAATTTGTATTTGAAACTTCATACTTGACGAACTGGCAAGTATTGTTTACGGTACGAATGGATCCATGCTGAGAAATCTACTAGGGGTTGAAGAGGTGATTTTGTGAAATCGCAATTTACCTGTATGGTCAGCAAGAAATTAGCGAAAAAATATGACGTTTGGTAAATGTTTGCATCTTCATTGGCTCCGGAGATATAGGTATGAGTGACCTGCCTTAAGTATTAAGCCAGATTATCCCCTTTATCTCGGAAAGGGGTGGAGTAATAGACTGGTGTTCGGCGTTATAAATTAGCAATAAATTAGCAATAAAATATAGGGATGTAAAGAATGCGGACTTATGAAATGGATGTCCTGGCATAATAGTCGTACAGTTTGTAGCGAAAGCAGGCTATTCCGTCTATAGTTCTTCAAAACTGATGTATTCCCTTTTTTTTGCAAAATGGTTACTAAAGTGTTGGAGCGACTATCAGGGATCTTTCTCGGATATCGGCTCTTCTCCAGCTGCCTTTGTCTATTAGCTAGCTATTAGTCTAGTGCTTCTTGCATTTCATTCCCCATATCCATGTTTATCTACTGCGACCTTTTCCTCGCACGTTTTATGTCTCAATTTTGAGTTGAAGTTCACCGAGTTTTTCCAATGATTACTTCGATGAAATATATATTTTTAAAAATTCAGCCTGTTTTCTGTTCGGCGAATAGATCTAATCTGATTGTTTTCAGAATTGATTGAATAATCCAAAATCAACCCTAGTCTGCAGTTTTATTCGTCATAATAATTACTTTCGGAAACCTGCAGTTTAATAAACAAATGCGAAAATTCATACCTCATTTTTACTTCGTGCTCAAACATTAAAACGCACGAACGAAAAATACAGAGAGCGAAGCACAATAGGAAAAAAACAACTGTATTTAGTGCAAAACAAATAGAGATCGCGCTAGAGAGTGGGAGGAAGGGAGTGCCCGATGATGTTTTTGGCGAGCTTTCAACCGTTTTGAAATCGATTTGGCCAATTATTTTTTCATATTCAAATTGTGGACCGGAAGGCGAGTTGTTGCGGAAGCGATTCCGCTCTTGCACAGGTATTGTTCCAGGTCGGCTTGTCGACCTGTCGACAAATCTCTGCCTCCGTTTCCGACAGAAAATGCCCATTATTTATCTGGCTGATCGCTTGCACGTCAAACTTGCCTCTCTCTTTCCCTCTCACTCCACCTCTTTACCCCGCTGCTGTGTTGTTTTTCTTTTCTCCCCTTTTCCCTCCGGTTATGTTGTTAAAACTGTTTACTGCTTTCCATTTGTTTTTCGGCGTTTTTGTTCCTCCCGCTGACAAACTGTGAGATAAAACGGAATAAACCTCGAAATTAGTGCAATTCATTTTATGGTACTTTATCTTCTGTTTGCGACAAACGTAATTAAAGTAGCCTAAGCTTCCTTCCTACCTTTATCTCTTTTCTCGCGTTAGTCTCGTTGTTTTTTACCAATCGAGGGTACAAATAAATGTTCCTCTAGCAGGTGTTATTTACTAGTATTGCATTAAACAAGATAATTTATTTCCGAAAGTAATTTTATGCAAAATATGTTTGTACAGGTAAAAACAAGAACCAGTAGAGGATGTTCTGTTGTTACGACAATTACATGTCGATTGTATACTACCGTCTGATTTATTTAAACTGTAAACCTGTTCATTTGTCAGTAATTATATAGGAATTTTGCATTTCATTTCTAGTCTTGTGTCCTGTAGTTGAAGTGAATGATTTCAAGATATTAGGAAAGATTTACATTAATAACTGTACGCTAAAGTATTCAACACCAAAAGTATATTTGCAGCCATTTGAGAAATGGAATTTTACATATATTTCACTCAAGTAGGACACACATGAGTAGCAATATGAATTGCACCTTCTCCATTCCACTCTATTGTGTTTAGCTTCCTTTTGCAGCTCCTCGTCCAGTCAGTCAAATCATCAATTCCCCCTATTTCGGTAGTAAGGAGTTTGCGGTTAGTACCTAATGGTACCGAACTATGGTTGAATTCAGATCAATTATGTCTCTATTTTTACAATTAAGTATGGTTTCTCTGATTAAAGATTTAACGGGACAATTCTAATCAAAATTTTCAGAGAAGTCAACACAGTGAAACCTCCATTCACGGGCACTTCTATCTACATACAGACTTGGTAAATGTCTTAGTAAATACATTTTTACCTAAATACTTCTTTAAGGAATAATGAAATAGCGTCTCAGGCCAAAAAAGATTAGCGGCCATTGTTACTGCTTGGCGGTCGTACGATAAGCAACCTTCGCAAGCAGGTAAATTCTTTTATGTTCCTTACTTAGCCCAACATCCTTAAAGATATTTGGATGAGTCCAAGATGAAAGAGTTCCAAAAGATGAAAGATTGGATGAGAGGATGAGGAAGAAAGATAAGTAGAGATATTTTTTCAATATATTTTCAAAGTTGACCCGCCTTAATACAAGCATCTCCTTAATCGAGACCAATTTTTTTAACCCCACAAATGTTCGGTTTAGAAGTTCCACTGCATTGACTTAACTTCTGGTTATAACAATAGACGGTCATCCAAATACCCAGAGTTGTCCATAATACAATAATTAATAGACGAAAGCACCAAGTCTTCACCAACTATTTATTGGTTAAACTTCGGCTACCGGTTTCAGCTACATGGGAGACATCGTCAGGCCTCTAAATGTACAAAAGAGGCCCTATCACAATTGGTTCGTTAAATAAAACCGTAAATATCTTACCTATCAACATATTAACATTGTTTTTCGTAGATGTATGTTGTCATCATAGTGGACTTAGAAAAATCTGCTCTTAGGTATTTCTTAGCAAAGATTATTCTAAGGATCTCTGAATGCAAATCGTTCACGTTCAAGAAAATCTTAACTTGGGTAAGAAAAATTGAAGAAATATTTGAGTATTGTTTCTGAATATTACCTTGAAAAAGATATTACTCTTGAAAAAGACAATCACTACCATTGATGAACTGTAAATCGATTTAAAAAAATGATGCCAATCGGGCAAGTCTTGGCTGTGATAATTATTATTTCCATTAGCGGAGTGCGAATTTAAACTCTTGATTTCACATTTAACACAACAGCTGCCGAAATATGACATTAGAAAAGTAACAAAGAACCTTTTAAAATAAATTCGTAGTCTTTCAAAGAAGTAGAAATGTTTGCAGTTGCTTTAGAAAAATTTGTTTTCAGCAGCCTTAAGAAGGTTCAGCAATTTGGTAAAATTGAACTACTTGTATAGTTTTTATAAATGAAGTGCGAATGACTTATGGTAAATATTGCAATTGAAATTAGCTCACAGCTTCTCAATACGAATTTTGTTTTTAAAGTAGGAGGAAAATTTCTAAAGAACTTGTGACAATTCTATCGAGCTGACAAAATTTTAGGAGCAGTTGCTGTCAAAAAAGCTGTTTAAAATAGAGTTGTAACATTTTAAACAAGGCCGAAGAAAATTAAACGATTTTTAAGCTGTTTAGTAAAATTATAGTGATATATGGCTATGGCGA
The DNA here is from genome assembly GCA_963576515.1 of Cryptocephalus primarius. NCBI lineage: Eukaryota > Metazoa > Arthropoda > Insecta > Coleoptera > Chrysomelidae > Cryptocephalus > Cryptocephalus primarius. Next base: position 12,880,574 of record OY754940.1, on the reverse strand, counting down.
TTGAAATTAACTCACAACTCTTAAGAGGAATTCTTAGGCTTCCAAAGAAGCAGGAAAATTTTTTAAGAACTTTTGACAATTGTAATGAACGTAGAACATTTTTAAGGAAGTTGCTTTTGAAAATTTTGTCGTTTTGCAGAAGGTTAAGGGATTTCACAACTATTTGGTAGAATTGTAGTGTAGGCGTTACTTTTCCAAACCTCCGTCTCCTCGTTTTCTAGCGTCATTTTTGCTGATGCAATGATGCACCGATCCAAACTGATGCACCAGGAACGTACTCCTCATAAGCTGAGAAATAAGGTGAACTTCATCTTTACATTTTGCTTTGTTTATGCGCAGACGTAGCTGGAATTTGAGGTTTTGTAACTCGGAAACTTAGTCGCAATGGGACCAACCTGAGTGCAAAAGAAGCAGTTTCAAAGTACTTTCAGCTTGCCTTTGGTTCATATTATTCAGATCAATGAATGCTGAAAATTGTTTAAAAGCATGTAACTTCTAAATGTTCTCAAAGAAATCAACGCCTTCGAGAAATTATTAAAAATAAAATGTTGAACAATAGTTTTCAACTCGATTTACTTAATAGTTAGTTTAATAAATTGATGATGTAGGTAACAGCTGTATAATCGATCGGGACCAGACCTGCTGAACACGGAAATTTTACCAGACCAAAGGTTAAAATTATTGGTTCTATTTAAAGCCGTTTATTGCTCACCTAAGAAAGACCAGGCAAATATCCTGGTTTTGCTACACATTTTGAGAACGGTAATGACACAGTTTGAAAGGAAATTTTCCGGTGAACAAATTATGTTCTATTCAATATTTCTCCATCATTGATATTTACGAAGATTTAATAGAAAATTTAACGGGGAACACTTAAAATTTATATATATTTTTTCTTGTTTCAAGCTCACCTGTTCAGAATGGCACATTATCATTTGTCGCGTCATTCCCGAGCGATTTAACAGGAGAGTAAAGTTACGCCAAACAAATGCAAACTTTAGCATGTTTTGGAACTAAATTGACTGGGAAATATTTATATGCGTCCCCTCAGCTCTCAGCATTTCCACTCTCGGCCGTTTTCACGTTCACAAGCATTTTTCATCTATTTGGCCAAACTTTAGCGAAAAGCGATGATATACGTTTTACAGAACTATATTTCTGCTCTCAAAATGTGTTTGAAAAATTAAAATCGGGCCGTCCGTAACCCATATAAAACGCGCTGCCAAATAGTGCATTAAACAATGAAAAATTTAAATTGCTGTTCTAACAAAACCAGTGGCCTTACGGCACCTTGCAAGCGTAAAATACACAGGTATTTTAATACCTCATAAATAATAACAAAATCGAAGTAAACATGTTGCTTGCAACATGGCGGTGTTATGAACTTTTGGAGAAACTCGAATTTCATTTTGGTTTACGTTTTCATTCTTTAATACCACTTGCCACGCATGCCTGTAATTTTGAATTTTTGGAGTGTTTATTTTTTCCTTGTACCTATTTCGTAACACTAAAAAAATTTCTTACAAAATAGACATCGTTCCCTGCAAATGCTTCTGCCTGATTTCGTTTTCCATACAAATTACCAACTAGCGTTTTTACCGTGGCAACAATAAACATAATTTAGTGCCTTATTACAGTAGGATTCCGAAACTCTTGATATTATGTCTATTTACCTTCAAAGATATTTTTCGCGAAAGACGAAAAATAAAAACAAAGGACCTCAAACAAGAGTGGAAATCAGAAAAAGTATTTATCATCACCTTCCCACTCGAACAAAAGGGTTTTGTCTGCCGCATGCATTATTCAAAATATATAGGAATAAAATAGTAAAGAGTGACAGTTTAAGTGCGGAAAAATGGATCACGGGGCGGATGTTCGTATTTTACTGTTCGAGTAAAACCAAGTTGTGTCGAAATTGACGTCGATTCGAAAAACTTGCGAAAATATGCGGAACAGCTAAGTGAAAGGTGAAAAAATCGGATTATCAAATTTCTTTAAAGCTCATACTTTGCTTCAAAATAAATTTAATGTAATATTAAGGTCAAAAATTACTTTCCTTCAATTGTTCATATTCCCAAATTATACTATGACTTAAAATAATACCAATCGATGGATTATGACGGAATAGCGACAAATGATACGGGGGAGTGCCGGTGTTATTTTCACATTATCCTACGAATCCACACACACGGATACAACTACAATTTTCTTTAATGGCAATGGTTGCTTTTTTAAAATAAAATATTTCGCGTGCTGCATTACTTTCCCAAACCCGTAGATGAAAACTGATTCTGATTTTACATAGTTCACATAGCTCATGTGCGATTTTAACATAAGTTTTATTGTTTATCGCGTCAAGGTTGCGTGATTAAACTGGATTAATCACGTTCTTGGTGATTATTTTTTAATTGTTATCAACTAATCACCGTAAGACTGTTTTATCCCCTTCGCAGTTCACACGTTTTGCGGTATCATAGGTTCATTATAAACTCCTACCAAAAGTTATCGGTGGATGTAAAACCAATAATACACACTTGGAAGATAAACGGGTTTCCTCTCGATGCTGAACCTCTAAATCCTATTAACACTATGACATTTTAACGTAAAACTCCCTCCTGAAAACCGCTCACTATTTAGGTCGCGAGACTTACAGGGTAAAAAGGAAAGTTTCTTGTATAGTAAAGGTGAAGTTTTTGTTTGTTGTTGTTGTAGTTGTTCGGTAACGAATTGGAGGAAGTAATGGCGAGCGCGATCGTTAAAGAGAGAGAAAGACGAGGGAAAAAGTGGAGAGTAGAAAAGTAATTTGAAGTGTGCCCACGTATCGGCACGCCCCTGGTAAAAGGTCGGAACCGACTAACTAAAAGTTTTCTCCTAAAGCGGCTCGATCATTAAACCAACTTTCTCCAACTTCAATAATCTAGGCGAAGAGGCAGCAGCAGCAGCAGCAGCAGCATTTCAGATTATATTTCAAGAGGAAGGTATTTCCTTTGTTTATAAGTCAGCCATGTCAACACGAATTAACGTTTCTCTACTAATTATATGGTACAACTTCTCCTTCTATTTACCCCAAGAAATTACATACTAAGACTTTCCGAATTGTCGGGGGAACTTCGTTCAACATACCATCAGCAAATAAATGTTTCATTAGTCAAGAATCAAATTTAATTTGCTTTAATTTGATCCGACAGTCAAACAAGAACACAGGCGTGATACGCAGCGTGCGTAGTTGCGTTACACAAGGAGCGAGAGAGAATGAGAAGGAACGAGGGGCGGAGAACCGACCTTCTATTTACCTCCCCTGTTTGTCTTTTTACTTTCTTCCTCACACTCCATCGAGACGTATAGAAAGTAATTACTTTTGCATCGTCGAAGAGATTTTATTAACTATCGCGGCTCATTGGCGAGCACAAAGATTGTGTGTTTTCGGCCAATTAAAGGGAAACTTTCGAGAGAAATCGTTGAAATTTCATGCACATTTCTAGAGGTTGCAGTTCCTAGTTGAATTACCCGAGTTTAGTATTCACTCAAACTATTCGGCTTATTTATCGAATAATTCTGACACTAGTTGGAAACAAATCCACGAACTTTACGTTACGCCGAGTTATGCAAGACTCAAATCTAGTTTAATACAGAAATACGAGGAAATACGGGTTTGAAAATCAGTGAAGATTTTAAAGTAAAAGTCATGTCAGTGAAGTTATGTCTTAGTTGCTGTGGCACGTCTTGTGTACCTACGTGCAAATGTGTTATATTCAGAAATATCCTTTCGCTGTATGGGACTTCCGAACTTAAAGGGTATAAAATAAATTAAACTTTTAGTACATCCTCATAATCAAAAGTGCTGGGCAACAGTTAAAAGATATTTTATACAAATTTACTTTTAACATATCCTATATTCGTTGAACCAATTATCAAATACTTTGCCTGTCGTCCAATATAGTAAAAATCTGCGTTGTTGGTCGATTTGCACTCATTTTGCAAGTTGTCTTCGCCGTTTCTTTATTTTCTCCATCAACTCCATTCTTCTTCTCGATATGCCGTCTTCGACTGATGGTTGGCATTTTGAACTTCATTAGCAGCGGCTCTAGAAAGTTCCCTGGAATTGCAATTGAACCAGTCTCTGGGGTTTCGCAGCTACGCGGTTCCCTACCTTCCCATGCTCTGCTTTCCGATGATTTTTCTGTAATCTGGACTACAGGCTCCAGACACTTCAGTTTTCTACACTTTATCAAATCGATCAATTCTCTATTTGATGACATTCTGTTCATGACCTCTTCATTTATGATTATATTTATGCATGAGAGAAATGTCACATTTTAAATACATGGATTCATTTGAGTGCACCTTTCGAATGTAGCTGCTTCCATTCCTTACATTAGGTAGGGGTATATAGAGCATTTCAGCATCCGTATTTTACGCTCTTTGTTGAGATATCAGCAACAGAAAAAATGTTTCATTTATAATCACCTTGTGTGGTACCACTGTGGGCTTTATGTAGCATCTGCATGTCGAATATTGGTGAAACATTTTCCATTAACCATTATACTCTTGCGATTTCGGGTTCGAGAAGAACCACACCGTTTAAAGTATAGTTACTAATTTATTTTCATGCACTACACTAATTACAACTACTTATAACGCTACCTGATTTATTTATAACAACACTGAATTTATATTTCGGACTTCTTAGAACGTCGCACGAATTTCAAAATCGAACTAGCTTTCACTGTTCACTTGTCACGGACCGGTATAAATAAATACCCGTAGGCTATCTCTTGAGAATTGTATAGACCCTTCCAGAAGAGTCTAGCCTGTTCGATGTTGTTGCTCCTGTGGCGAGCCAAGAGGAATTTCGTCATAATGCTATACCAGCTCTTTCTTTACTGATTGCACTTTGAATTATTGTTTCTGAATAGTGGTCAAACAGTCTCGGAGTCAGAACGTAAGCCTCTTTTTAGATGGAGATGTATATCAATTTACCAATATTTTATATCAAGATTATATTCTAAGATTCCCTTTCGATATTTACAATAGCGCTTTGGTGGCAGGTTTAATATGATCGTAAATTCGAGTATCCAGCAATTTGTTTTCAGGAGTTCTATTAATTGACCATGGCGAAGTCTGTCAAACGCCTTTTGGTAATCAATGAATCAGGCGTAAGCTTCCTGGTTAATTTCTAAACATCTTTGGGTAAGAACAGTAAGTTTAAATAGAGCTTGTCTGCATCCAAAACCAAATTGTCTCTCACTGGTTTCTTCTTTATATCGATAAATTTCATTGTGAATTATTTTTAGTAATGCCTTTAATGAATGGGACGTAAGACACGTTACTCCTTTTGACACCTTTTGGCGTTTGTTCATTTGGGAATGGTAGTAAAAGTTGAGCTTAACCATTGTTTTGCCATTATATCCAATATGTACACGGTTATTAGGAAATTTGTGAATGTTTCAGTTTGATTACTTTCCAGGAGTTTTATTAGATATGCCGAGGTATCCACCTGCGCCTACTGCTTTTCTATTTTTCACCTTTGTTATAAATAATTTCGTATTGTGTAATTGTTTCTGCTTCTTCTTTTTTCTTCCAAAAGGTTTTGTGTTTGTAGTTGTCGCATATCATCGTATAATGGCTGAAAATATGATGCCCAAGCGTTAGGTTTGCTTCAACTATCTGTTATCAAGTCGTCTCATGTAGCTGACAGTATACTGGTTTGATGTTTCCCGAATGAGTTTCTCATTTTCTTTTTATTATGAGTATTTACATGATTCATACATTTGGTCAAGTTATTCCGTTTCTTCGCACGGTTCAGCCGGCCATTTTCCTTTTGTTTCATTTACTTTCGTATCGATTACGTGTTGGGTCTCGTCTCGGCCTTTAAATTTTTGTCGTTTGTCCATTAACTATAATATTTTATACGTCATCCACTCTTTCTTTCTCTCAGTTTTTATGTTTTTTTATCGTTGTTGGAGTGAAAACTCCCTATAGTTTCGATACCATATAGAACCCCGGTACATTCGATCGGAAAACGAAGCCTAAAACCAAGAACGCGATCGCGAACATTTCTATTCTATGTCTTCGCTCTATTGGAAAGGGAGAGAGAGAGAGAGGGAGTGAGATCGCGGAGAGAGAGAGAGAGGGTGGAAGGAGAAGATGCCTATGTGTATGTACATGTGCGCGAAAAATTATTTTAATTAAAATTAATAGTTGCCTTTTTTCGTATATATTTCGTAAGTTTGATTGATTTAGAATGCTTAATTTCGAAAAAAATTGGAGCTAAAAGTGAGAAACGAATTTCGACAATGTCGTAAAAAATGCCTTTCTCTTCAAAATAACTCTAAAACTACTTGATATGCGTGAGAAATGCTAGAGGACCGAATTGAAGCTTGTTTAATTCTAAACATTTTGCTCCTTAAATTTTCTGTAGGGCAAAAATTAAGTGAGATATAGCCATTTGAATCCTATATTTACGAGATTACACTATCTTGTTTCAGCCTTTTAAGTTCACACCCTTTTAAAACTAAGAGTTATAAAGAGATTTAATTTAAATAGACTTGTAGGTCTTGAAAACCACTCGTTCATTTTTTTATGATAAAAAATAAAGAAATTATGATTAAAAACCAATCACATTTTTTTTCCCGATAAATTCGAAAAGCACAAATCGGAGCATGATCTATATTATCAGTAATTATTTGTATTTATGCGTAGATAAACTTTTTTATGTAATTAAATTAAATTAAATCTGAACCCAATTTTCCCCACCTTAAACTGTAATACATCGATTTACTCACCTTAAATATTAATTCATAGATTTTGGCAATAAGGGGTAGTTTTCACCCCTAAAAATGAAAAGCGCTCATCGGCATAATATACATTTTGAAGTGGAGGGTAAGTTGAGCTTGATCCCAAATTTTTTTGCAAATCGATGCATGTTAAGAAAAGGGGCGGTTTCTAAGGGTTGAAAAGTTGCAAAATAAAATTGGTTATATTTTAAGGTACATATATTTTAGTTAACTTTTTAAAACGAACTTTGCTGTTATGATTTATAAGGAGTTGTTATTGAATGTGAACTGCTAAAGTGAAGAATCGTTTTATTAAGGTTGGTTTCCGAGGAATACAAAACTGGTTGTGTATTTTTGGTGTGGTCGTTGGGTTCTCGTGAATTCCCTCCAAAGCCCAGTCGACCGGTTTTAGATGAAGCGTAAACACGCCTCCAGAACGGAAACCAAACAAGCTCTCCTAAGTGATTCCTAACGATAATCACAACAGCAATTTTGAATAATGTAGCTTGTGTTGATCTACTCCTTTAGCGTCCTCGATAATTAGTAGTTTTACCCTACAGCTTACAAATATTTACTAATTAATAAAGCCGTGTTACTAAACGGTTGTTATGGCACTGTACAAAAGGACAAACCCGAGAGAAGGATAATTTAACGAATGCTCGCTTCCTGTTTGCAGATAATTATAAATTTGTTAGTGAGTAGACGGTTGAAACAGATACAAACTACGAGTCGTCCGTTAGGTGAGAGGAGTTGTAGAAGTTTTCCCGGAGTCGTATTAAAAATGTACTCGTAATCCGGGCCGCAATCTAGCGCGGAGCAATTCCTTCCCGTTGTTCTTTGCTGCTAGAATTAGCGGAATTCATTACGCTGAAATGTAAATGTACACAAAGCGAGTTCTTGGGGTTCCTGTTTAAGTTTACGTGAGGGCCGGGATGAAAGAACGGGGATATTCCGTAATGTAAGAAACAAAAAGCGTCACCAGATGGAGCCGGATAAGTGGTCCCTTATTTAACACTTAGCTCAGAGTTTATCTCAGCGTATGCAGCAAGTAAATGGCGGAAATTATTGCGACGATAGCATCGCCTCCGTTTTAGGGGATTCAGAAGCAGCTCCTCGCCTCTAGAAGTAGTGTATGACTAGTTGGAATGCTATCGTTTTACGAAAGGGATTTCGATCAGAAACACCACTGTTCACTGAATCATCAGGAATATTGAAAATTCAAAAGTGGTGTAATGAGATCGTCAAATTATGGACTGTTTACGAGGAAGATAAAGTAAGATTACGTCTAATATACAAAGGAGCATGACCGTATGCATCTATGTACTTGCACGGAAATTTTACTTGGGAAATTGAAAGTTTGCACACTTATGGCTTCGGTCCCGAAATGGGGTAGAAAAATCCGAAAATCGGAAAATCCATTTCCCAGAGTGAAAAGTGCGGGTGAAATGAATTTATGTTGGTGTTCTTCTGGCATTACTGAAGTATTAATTCACTTTAAATGAACTTTCCACGATTGTAGCTTAAGCCACAAAGTAGCCCGAATAAAATTAAAAACCTGTTTTCATCTACCGAGGGGGTGGAAAAGTGGACGAAATATATTTAGCAGTGCCTGAAGGAACTTTAAACTTTTCACGTTTATATCAAAATACTTCAGAAGAATTCTATAACTGCGCATGCCCAAATAGCTGCAAATTTTAAAATTTTGCATTTACAGTTAGGTTCCTAGTTGGTTCAGAACAATATTATGACATTGAATCTCCCTTTCCTTGAAGAAACAAAATGGTGATATGTATTTTAGAGTTCCCGAATAGCGAGAAACTTTAATCATGGCACGCTTGTAGCTTGGCCCGAGATGGTTCAGGAAACCTCAATTTTCTATTTTTAAATGTGTAGAAATGAGGGTGAAATTTGCTTAACAGTGCCCCAATATCTAGAAGCTCACACACTCACGCGTGGGTTTCATAATGGTTTCAAATATATTCTCAATTTAAAATTTCCATTTTCCAAATGGTATAAAATTACAAGGAAATTTATTTTGTCGAATAAATTGCGAGGTGCTTTACGAGTAGTTACATAGGGTTAAACCCTGGGTAGTTCGAACAATGTTAATATCATCGAATTTCACATGTTTGGGGGGCGGAAGAAAAATTGGGCAAAATTAATGTAACAGACATTAAACACGATGACATATATAAATTAATTTCTCGGTTGTTTGATTTCAATATCCCAATTTTTTGTTTCCGAGGGGGTGGAAAAAGAGGCAAGTTTAGGTCGACCCCCGGGCTAAACTACATTTCTGTATCTGTAACCTAAATGAAAAATGGGTTCATAAGTGGTTACATTACATGAAACGAAAGGTCCTGCGTGACAACTTTATTGTCAATAAAGTTCATCTTTCGAGTTGCTGCAACTTAGCCCTATAATGTAGCGTAGCCTACGCTTCTAATGCTGTAACTAGCTAAAGTTTCAGTTAACATATCCAAATACTTCCGTGTATTGATTTAAATCTCTTAAAGGGCCACGAAACAAGTGATAAAACAAACCATTTGAAAATCTGTCGAAAGTACCTAACAGTACTTTTATCAATACTCACAACTATATAAATTTTATTGTTAGACTTGTATCTTTCTTGTATCACCTATATGTATATTACTTTTTACATATTCATTTGTAGCCTACCGTTTACTCCTTTGATGACCTATTTGTGTACTTTCACTTCTCCCCGTTTAATCAAGAGATATGTCCAAACGCCCATCTTTCCCGTAAAACTTTCGGTATACATTTTCCTTGGTAATAAACTTCGCCACGAGCCGGTGTTAATTTCGGCAAAAGCTCCGACTCTTACTCTCTTGAGATCTACCTCAAAATATGAAGGCTTTGTGTGCTTTGTATGCCTTCGTAATACACACTAAGCTCCGATATGAGAATCACATTACACGTGCCTTGGCTGTTGGCTGTAAATTTAAACGCTATCAAACTATTTAAGTAAGTTCGTGATACCGGTGTATTTACTTCGATTGCGGAACACCTCACTTATGAGGTAAGCTTCTACATTAATTCACATTATTATTTTAATTATTTGCTTCCGAGCCATTCGAAAAGGTACGATTTCAAAGAACTGAAATGACTAATTTTGTGGTAGCACGATACCGTCAAATCTTTAATTATGTGCGTAATGGTTTACAAGGGTTAGAATTTCGGACTTTAGGAACATTTCCACGGTACTAGAACATTCAAGACTCTATTACACTTTCTTCCGGATATTTCGAATTTTTTGGAAGGCCTTCTTCAAGAAATCCAAAATTATGTTCGTGGACTTGTGCAGTGGTCCACAGTTCTCAGATTTTTAAAAAACTTTAGTTACATTCCTATTTTCTGAGACTTATATACTCCAAACAACTTTTCAATTCCAAAAGCATATGGAATGAAACAATTACCCACTTAATTGTGTTTAAATGTCTTGTATTGATATTGCCTTCTAATATTCTTAACAATTGTCAAAATGTCAGAAGTTCCTGGGGAATATCTACTATGAATTATTTTCTGAATTCAAACAACTTCTTTCCTGCAAGTAGCTAACAATTTTTTTCCCGACGAATTGCAGGAAAAATAATTTATACCCCACTTTTCATTGTAAACACATTTTTATTTCGTTCATTTAACAAGGTTTCTTCACTAGTCGACTCTATTCTATCCCCCCAGCGTTTTGGCGAGAACATATAGTTCTCTCGACAACGAATATTTGCAGAATATGGATTGTTTGAATGTTTGCTAATGCCTAATGCTAGTTTTCTCTCCTGCAGTTGTTTCCTGGGTGTTCACTATGCAGTTCTTACTTGAAATTTTTGGCGAAGACGTGTTCTCTCTCCATCTTCTCTCCTCCATCCCTATCTATGTTTTATTAGGGTATTAACCCGTTTGGCAACGATGTCACTCCGATCAGTCGTTAAGTCATTCCACTCGAACTGAAATACGCTTTATATGACCAAAAACCCGGAAAATAAATTCGAATTATAGGGGGTGCTTCTGGCCAATTTCTGTTATCCTAAAATGCAATGAGGGGCGGTCACGTGAAGGCGAGAAAACATATATCAGTGTTCTCATAATAAACTCATGGTGTATAAGTTAAGGTAGTTTGTAGCTGAAATATTGTAGAATATCTTTAGGCGGTAAAATGTTTGTAGTATAGGTATTATTGGAGTATACTATTACCGTCATACAGCATATTAATTTGTTATTCTACATAGCATACAAGGTGCGATCATTTTCACCTTATCAATTATCTAGTGGAATGGAGTATTTCATTGTTGGCAATATTTATCCATGGGTTTTGTAGTAATTATGTCAAACGATGCGAACTACAAAACAAAGTAACGGACAAAAATTCGAAACGTAAAATATATATTAAACTGTCGACATCAACTTATCCCAACATCTTGTCGCCCTCCTACATTTTACCTAGGAGTAATATCAGAGTTTACACTTGTAGAGTAATGTTTGTGACAGCAGTATTGCCGCCCAGTCGGATATAAAAGTTGGGTTGCCATGTTGCTGCCTCTCTCGTAGAGTTTCTGTTGCGTTGGGAATTCATTTTTGTCGAAGTAAGTTTTTATTGCATAAGTGCATAAGTAGTAGTATGTATCAGATAAGTCTTGGGACAGAATGAGCAGAACTGTCCTTTGTCAAAGGGCTCGACTATTTTTAAGTTTATTCTGTCTTCGATACGAGATGGCGCTACTGAACAATATACCAGCGGGGCCGAAATTAAGCAAAGCTGGCCAAAAAACATTGCAAACAACAAAATTAGGGAAGGAATCTAATGCACACTTCACATACGCACGTGTTAATCACTATATTATCTGTGTGATTTGGGCGCTGTGTTGGGGGTCGGACATTCATCTGTCAAACGAATACATGTGTACCGGGGCTATCGAAAAATAGCCTTTTCGTTTTTCAGACCAATTTTGAACTCAGATTGTCCATTTGGACTTCCCGAGTTCACGAGATAACGTCACTTTAAATTCAATTGATGCTGATTTTGGTAAATTTTTGATAGGAATACACAGCAATTTGTTATTTTACTATTTTCTTGCAACCACAACCCCGATTTATTTCAAAGGTGAATGCTCGTTGCGCTAGTTAGTCGAGCCACTAATATTTTCCGAGAATAATAAATTAGAATTTCTCGTAGAGTTCCTTTTCAAGAAAAATTCTTAGCACCATACACAGTTATTTATATTAAGCAACATTTATGATCAGATATTTAACTGAAATCTCTAGAAATAATAATATTTCAAGATAACTGGAATTCATTTAAAAATATTTTAACGAAAGTACCAACACGCCGCTGTCGTCCACCCATGCTAATTTCGAATATTCTACACCAGACGCCTACCAAATAGATTCTCGGATTTAGAATTTCGTGAATCGTCCAATTCCAACTAGAATTCCAGTCAGAATAGGTACAGTTGAAAAAAAAAGCAATGAAATTTAATAGCCAACTTAACGCCTCACAAATACGGAGATAGCAATCCATAGGCGTGCCATATTTAAAGAAATATAAAAAATTGTTATTCACTTTGTCCACGAAGTTTTATGACGGGGTTTAGGTAGTGAAAACATTATTTTGGAGTAGATTGTTTGATATAAAAATTAGTAATATAACAAAATAACTGCAATGAGTATCTAAATAAATAAAGTATCAAAATATTCATTGTCAAATATATTCATGTTCATTCAAAAATATTCATGTTCAAAGTATCAAATTCATGTTGTTAATAAGATAAATGCATGTTAATTTAAAATGCAAACCGAAAGAAGTAAGTGTAACTAATGCAAGATGAGTAGCAACTGCAAATAAAACATAAATAATTAAAATAAAGCAGTATAAAGCACTTCTTATAATATTTTATAATTTATATATATATTTTTTTGTTTTGATTGAATGTCCTCTTGGAGATTACATTTTTAATTAATACCCGCATATGTATTCCCAAGTTAATCCGAAAATTCATCTGAGGATGAATCGAGGTTAGGATTAATAACTATCAGTTGAACAGGTGCGTAAACATGGTACTCTTTTTTCGTTTGATTACATGATGAATGCTGTTTTTCCAAATAAGTTTAAAGGAGTCGTCATTATAAACGGGGCGAATATTTTCTAAAACAACATTTGGTAGTGTGGGTGCAAAGTTATATTTTCGCAAATGACCCTTTACTGTAGCCCAGACTAACTCTATGGGATTAAAAACGCAATGATAAAATAGCAACATTAAAATAGTGGGTCGCTAGTTTCGCTGCTAAATTGTCAATAAAATATTACGGTTTAAAATTATAATTTTTGACAAGGCCTAATAAAACTTTCATTGTTGCTGCATTTGGAACTGCTAAACCCTTTGAATTCATGAAATCTAATATTTCAGCTTTCTTTGTTCAACTTTCTCCACTTGACGAGAATGATACGGTGCATTATCCATAACAATTACCGAATTTGTTTCGTGTGGAATATTTGGTATAAGTTGTTCAGCAAATCACTTTTTAAACAAAGCCGCATTAATATCATGACGATAATCTGCACAACCTTGAGTGATGGCTTTTGCTGAAGGAAGTAAGACGTTTGGAATAAAACCGTTTCCATTTCCAGCATGGAAAATTAACACCCCTTTCCCCCTCGAGCAAAGTGCATTTAAGGCACAACTCTGAGAATTATCTACCTAACCGCATTTGACCATATCCTGTGTATCAAACCAGGTTTCATCCAAATAAACAATACTTCCATTATTGTCGCGGTATGTCCAATTGTTTCTTAGATAATTTTGTCTTATTTCAGCGATACGAGGTGATTACATAATTATCATTCGGGAGTCTAATTTCTTATACTTAAATGCACATTTCAAAACTATATTACGAAGAGATTTTAATGACTGATACTTGTATTCTTCGGAATTTTCTATTTTTGAGTGAATGATTTGTAAAGTCGGAACTGTATTTTCTTTATAGGTAGCGTAAATTGTTCGCCGAATAACGTCTTCAAAAGTATCATTAATATTTGTATTACAATCGGCGACACGTTTACGTTTTGCTTGATGATCTACGATGTTACCTTGTTTAATAACACGACAAATCGTTATTCGTAGTAATTTGGTTGATTCAGCTAGTGTACATGCAATGGAATTCGAAGAGTTATGCGGTGACTCTCCTTTTAAATAAACATAAATATTTAAAATTATACGCTGTGTTTGAATGTGTCATTCTGCGAAAAATCCCAAATTTGTGCCTCATTTTTTTCTGTAACATTATTTGTATTGTGTATAAGGTCTATATCATTGCCATTATTAATTTCGTCCACGTCGAAAGGTCTCCAAAAAGCCATTTTAAAATAATAATTGCAGTTGCATGCACACACCACTGAACTCTAGTGACGACTAAAAGTAAACACGGGCGCTTAAATTTAATGGCTGTAGTGGACCTGTTATAATACCCGATACTAATAAGTATTTCATATACAGGCGTGTATTGTAGCGACTAACAACATTGCTCCGCGCCAAATATATGGGGGAAAGTTGAATGGTACGTTATATGATTACTCTGCTTTTGTATAGGGTAAAAACGTATTTTTTGAATATGCTAGATATAAACCGGTAAATTTTTTGTATTTTTAACTGGACCAACTCTTACAAGAAAGGCTGTACTTACAGTTAGTCAGACGGACCGAGCGATGTCAAAGTGATCTAGCAATTGCTTTGAGTTTCGAGTCAGCAGCATAATACATAAAATAGTCAAAGTAAAGACTATTGATCCACGAAAAACGTTCCAGTATTAACGCTGATTGAAACCCGTATGCTTCGATAACGACTTAGGCCGGAATGCACACTCCCTTAAATAAAGAAACCCTTAAGAGGTGAGGCTGCCTTTATAAAGAACACCGTAATGTTGTCATTAATTCGTCATTTAATAGACCCTTCATGAAGGACAGGAGAAATGTGGCAACGCTGCCGGTTGAGTAGAGAAATGTATGTTTCATGAACGTGGAGAGGTTAGTTTTGTCGAGTTTGTCATACAATAATGTTTCATGCCGCAGAGGTTATCTGTTTTTCCGCTGGGCTGGTACACACTTGTTCATAAATTGTACATTAAATTAATATTCATAAATTAATTATATATTTCATACTACATAACAATACAATAATTTACCTGTACATTTACAGACATGTAACCCCTTCTATTTCGAAAAATATCAGCATTGTTCGCCCAAGATGTGATGTTCGGATGTGTGTGCAATAAATACACCCAATAACTTCAGGTAATGAAGCTACGTTATGAAACCTCGTTACTTCTCACTTTTTATTCTCATAGCATTGAAATCGCATGAATGTACCTATTTGCCTGGCTAATACTCTAGAGATTCTTTTCACTACTCTACAGACCACTGCTTAGTGGAATGATCTCAGATCTCCGTGTATCATCTAAAATGTATAATGTACATCTTACAATTTATAGCCAATACATTTTAGAATACGCATAACTAATTGGAAACTCTTGCTAACATAAAACTTTAAAGTAATAAGTAATTGCAATATAAACGTTATTGAAAGTGGCTGTTAACAATTTCCAGGGCATGACGTTATTATCATTCGCTAGTGACGCGGTCATTCGTTGGTTTCTCCAACTCTCCCTGTACAATTGGTAATAACACATTCGTGATTACTTCCTTTGAGAGGTGGTACGGTTTCCATTTTAGAATAATATTCTAACGGGCTGTTACCATCTCGAATATATTTTTTCAGTATCTCGACTACTAACTCTTCTCTGTCGTCGATTAAATAATCGAACATCCCCATATCACATCAGTAAAGTTTCACAATTATTGAAATATTAACGTCAAAAGACGTGTACCAAATTGCCAAAACAAATCATAAAAGCTAGGTTAAGAACCCGAACTTTAGGGACGTACAATCGCCACTTAAGGGAAGAAAGCAAACGCGACCTACTGCGCAAGCGCCGATAAAGGGTCCTTTTAAGATTTCGACTATGCAACGGAAATGTTAGCTAAAGGGGGCCCTTAAGAGTTCATCTCCCCTTAGGGTTGACTGTGCATTCGGGCCTTAGTTTTTTGGATCTTGTGGTTAAAAATTTCTTACGAAATGCCTCCTTTGTGATTCCATATAATCTCATGAAGCAAATGAACGAACAAGGGGAAACCTTTGCGGCAGCGTAAAGATTCAAAAACTCTTCGGACCACAAAATAACAACTTCCAAGGTAATTAATCCCATAAAAGGTATTACGGAGAGGACGTCCCCTCCCTTATTCTCCATGCTAATAATCGCCCCCTTTGCATCCTCCGGATCGATGGCGGCGGATCCGCCGCACACTTCGCCGGATTCCATTCTGATTTTCGCCATAAAAAACCTTGCGGAACCCCATCTTAAACGTCATTAGTTTCGAAAGCCGGTCGCGTCGAGAAACCGCGTAAAAGCCACCGGAGCGAGCGACATCTGCATCCAGAACAATAGATCTGGCGGGGCGCCATTTATATTAAGAAACAGGAGTCAAATTCGATTCTCCATTACCGGGAGATGAAGAAGAGAGGGAGAGAGCGAGAGGGAGAGAAGAGAGGAGGCGAGTATTTGAAATTTAGATACGTTTCACTATCCCCCTCCCATTTAGATGTGATATCCGGATACAGTTCTCTCTCCAGATCTTAATAGTCTAACGACGCACAAGAAACTAATTTTGGATGAACACCGAAATGAACGAGGGGGTTCGAGGGCGAAGTAAGGAGCAGGCGAGAGATAAAATCATTTTAGAATGACAGTTTGCTTAATTCAACGTATAGCGTTTCGTTTAGCGTAAACTCAACAGAAACTGTAAGAAAAAAATTAAAAGGAGACCTGAGAACTCATTCCTTGAACATGCAACACTTCAAAGTCGAATAAATCAGCTAAAGAGAACGAGCCTGAAAGGGTGAAAAAATTTGCATTGAAAAGGAATTGGGTGTATTTGCTTGAATTTCTGTGTGATACTGAGTTTATAAACAGGGATTACGTTTTTGTGTTACACAATATGTATCGTGTGATTCACAGTAATGTAAGGAACAGCTGAAGCGAGTGACGTGTGTGATTTTTTACGATGCAAAGTAAATGGGGAAATAGTTGATGTATAACGCTGTGCATGAAACCAAAGCTGTCAATTTTTCAGTGACATTTCTAGCTGCGTTGAAAAGTAATTATAAAATCACAAAATAAATGCCAACTATTGGTTAACAATCTGCTCTGGGCATATACCTACACATTAATAAAAAAACGTATGTACAGCTAATCTACAGTTTTGAGTTAATAAAAAACGAAAGTCAATTGCTGTTTTGCTTAAACAATAATATGCTGGTAGAGACTGGTGTGAGAACATAGAGGGTGAAATGATCATCCTAGCTTGTTCTTGTAACACTAACTTAACTTTAACCAATTTTTTTTTGAGCTGATATTAGAAGAGATCCAAGTTGCCTTTTGGCTTAAACAATAATATGATAATATGCTATAAACAATGAAAAGATGGTTGAATTACAAATGATTTAAGGGGGTGAAATGATTATTTGAACTGTTTACGCAACATTATATTAAGGTTTTCAAGTAGTAAAATTTACTTAAAACTGCTCAAATTGCTGGAAACTTTTAAAAGTATGTCTGGCTATAGCTTAGGTTCACTAGTGGAGCTAGAAAATTGCGAATTTTTCTTCCCCGGGGGGTAAAAAGGATGAAACGTTTACTAATTCTTGAATACCTGGAGATTTTCAATATCACTTGCTTATTATGTAGGCTCCTAAATTGTTCTTACCTAACTTTCAATTTCCCTATTCGAGGTGGAAAAAAATTAGGGTGAAATTGTTCGTTTCGGTTTTATTCCACAGTATTTAACGTCTATTTTACATATTTCGAACATTTTATTTCGCACGTTTATAGTTTGAACCCCTGGGTGACCAGAAAACATTTTAGAATTTTCACTTATCGAGAGGGTGAGAATTAAGCGTGAAATTTATTTCTTGTACTTTCTATTCAAAGATAGTTACAAACATGTGGAAATTTCAAACTCTGTACGGTTACGCTTAGTTACGCTCTCAGCAACCCAAAAACTTTAAATATTTCAACTTTTCCTTACGGACAGGTTGGTGGAAGAAAATTTATGCAATAGTTGTTAAATGGTTCTAAACTGGAAATACACCGAAAACAACCGGATACATGCCGAAAAAATACAATTTCAATGATAACATACAACAAATTAATATCATTTAAAATTACAACTTCATACTTCCAACGGCGAGTCTGACTTGGTGCACAACTGAAACGATGCCTTCATTATTTTTTCCATTTTGTTTCGAAAAACTACGGTAATAAACGACATCCCATTTTGAAAAGAACCGAAAGATGCGTTGAACAAATAAAATTGAGCCAAACACTACAAAGTACTAAGGAATTTTTGTAACCAAGAAGAAACGATAAGTGAAACAAAAATTGCGTTAGTGAATACTATTTTGTGAAATTTTTTTAAGTATATACTTACATAATATTACCTCAAACGTACCTCATTTGATAGAAGATTGGCGCTATTTGCAAAATACACTTTCGGACCACCCATATGATCGTTTAGGCCTAAAAGGTTTAGCCGTTATTCCCTATTCAAAACTCCTCTAAACATTTTACGTACCTATTTAAACCGTAATTAACTTTCTAGATTACCTAAATTTCCCCAACTTGTGCTTATTTTTCAGTCCCATCATTAATTTCATATTAACAGTAAGTTAATAATAATCCTTTATGGTTATAGTTGTTCTATACTGGGAGGTACACTGGCGCGAATTAACACTGCAATAAACAAGAAAAGGTCACATGAGACTACAAGCTCTTCGCATTTTCCCATGTTTACCGTGCCCGGAATATCCTCGAAAACATACCTTCCCTTTTCAGCTCTGAGCGAATCGTCAGGGGTGCGAAAAAACAACGAGAAGAGGGAAAAAAAGAAAAATTATTCGGATAGCATTAGGAGGAAAACATGCAGACGTTCACTGGAGAATTAATCCATATTCTGCAGTCCTGTAGGATATTAACATATCCGAGGGAACTTTACGATCTCAGCAATACGCAGTGGGAATAAAATGTCGCGAGAAAAAGAAAACTCGTTAAGAAAAACTCGTTTCGCGATGGACAAACGGGTTTAAATAACAAGTATTAGGAAGGAATTTTCCGGGGAAGCTTTTAAATGCCGCGTATTATTTGCGGGTTCAAAAGCAAGTCTGATTAATTTTGAAAATTTCTCCAGAATCTTCAAATGCGTATTGTAATCTTGACAATAGTCACAATTAAAAAAAAAGTAAGAAACTAAAAATCAGAAGTGATCCAATTAATAATAAGATGATAAAACAATACTGAATCAGATAATACCTAAATTGTGTAATAAACTAAACTCATGTCAAAGTGTGGGGATCTATTAGAAAATCTTGGTTTAGCCAATGTGTCGTTGGTTCAGTCAGAGTCAGACTTGTTTCATTGGTTCTTAATTGATCATTCTAGTTTCACGGTCCAGTTCCTGTTTGAATATGATCCTGTAAATGTTTCTGACAAGCCTTACCTAACTTTACTCCTGTTTAGAACAAGAATTACACGGATCGCTTTTAGTATATAATGTATTACCCCTGCCATATGGCTCCAATGAGATGATATAAAGCCAAGTCCAATTGCTAAGTGTTCTAGCTTCTTCTAGTGGTCTATGTTCTTGTTTTAGCAAGTTTACCTGTATTTTCGTTGACAATATTTCTGCCACATAGCCCTGATACCTTCAATTATATTATAGTTAGCAAGTTTTAGAAGAGTTCCAGTTCCAAATCAGCTCAAAATTGGTATTTTAGAATCATTTGGCTGTCAGATCTACTGTAATATTATGAAATTCGTCCTGTGCGGACGTTTAAAGAAATTGTTTTGCGGTAGATTGTTTAAGGTTCTCTTAAATTCAGTTGAGTAGAGGCACTCTTCACATATTAATTGGACTTATTAATAACGCACGTGAAACGAGAACGCTATAATCATATTTACCCTAGCGTGAATTTTTTGTGCAGTTAGTTTCTATAACATTGGTTTGGGGATGCTGTGGAAACGTAGAGTTTTACATCAAATATTGGATTAATCTGCAGATTTGTTGATATCGATCGTCTAATGAAGGAAAAACGCAACCCCATATTTACAATAGGGATTTTCCATTATTCCCCGAATTTGATCGTATTTCAATTATATTTCGTTCTGCGCCATTCTACAAAATTAATCTATCCAATTGCTCAATAAAACTTGACAAAAACCACATCGAGAAACGATTGATTTATAAATCAAGCGATTCTTGCACGAGGTTAGTTTCAGACGCATCTCGGATATCTTTTGTCGCGTTCGAATTGAAATTCTATTGAATATCACAATGAATAAGGGAACTTTTTTCGAGTCGGCGAAGAATATTTATTTCGAGGAGACGAAAACTTTGCTTATAGCGGTGCTCGGATCGAGTTTCATGCAACGCTGGCGAAAATTTACGTCGGGCTTTACTTTTTCCCACATTTCCAAAATATCGATCGTGTAGGCACGAGGCATATAAAAGGAAAAAATTCGCCGCTCGGTATAAGAAAAATGTTACTTGCTTCGAAACTCTTTCGCAAAATGGAATCATCTTTATCCCTAAAATTGCACATTGTGAAAGAAAGACTGTCTTTAGTTGATTAGTCTTTAGTTGATAAATATTAAATGGATCCGTATAAAAATAAATAACCCAAGGAGATGGATAGGAGAAAATACGTGAATGTATAATCTCCAAAGTTTCCAAACACAAATGGTGAAACTTTCGATTGGTAGTCATTTTGTTTTAATCATTATAACTGCATTTCATTCAATTATAATTTATCCCATTAGAAATGGGGATCGGAATAAAGCATATTAGGTACATTCGAAATGCTACTCAAACTTTCTCCGTACGTTGCACAAGTGCAAAGTTACCGCATTGAGTTAATTATTGTAATTGCATGTTACAGAGAGTAGGTAGAGATTTCGATGAGCAGGTTTAAAGGAGACAACTTCAAACATGGTATCGGAATATATTCGGCAGATTTCTAAACACACCGTATTAGCCTCATTTCATCACATTTAAGCCGTCGATGCCAATAGGTCAAACTCTAAACTCTATTGTTAAGGCATATCATTGAAATCATGCTAGAATATGGAATTTTTCAATGTTGATTTAAAAACTGGAGATGGTTTAAAAATTTTGCTCACGTTTTTAACAGAATCGTCAAGACTGGGACGCCACCGACTTAACTTCTAAAATCTTTCTTAGTCATGATTTAAAGATTTTAATGGTTCAAGTCCGAACGAACATGCTCTTTCAGTAATTAAAATTCTACAACTTTCATTTTAAATTCGTTTAAATTCGTACATTTGAAATGTTCCTAAACTGTTTGGACATGGGAACTGATTTCCTTTGGATGTAGTTTCAGGTGTTGAAGGTTCCAGCAGAGCGTCTTGAATATTCTTTTTAGATTCCTAAAATTTTCAAACATACAGATTTCAATGTGAAATTTTGATATTGACATAAACCTGTAGTACTTGTCAATCGTAAACCTATTTGGCCTTTCAAAATTATAAAAGCAACTATTGAGTTTTCTTCGGAATGATTCGGACTTTCTATTGTTGTAAATTATAATGAGAAATCGTTTATAACTTATCTGAGTTAATACAAATCTAATTTTTAAATGTATATATTTTGATTAGAGAGTGAAGTAATTTAAAATAGAACTTCCTATACTTAAAATTACTCGCAGCGAATCTGACGTTACCAGCCCTTATTATAAGTGAGGTGTAGGTATAGAATCGATTTTACAGCATTTTCGGTAATTTCAAATACTGCAATAAAATTTTTGAAATCTTTTTTAGGTTCGTTCTAACGTTACATCGAAATCTTTTTGTAGCTCCTATAAACCATCTAGATTTTCTTTGAAGGTAGTTTTAGATATTAAAGGTTCCAGAAGGACCTCTAAAATGTTCCTTCTGGATCCATGAAATTTTGTAACGTTTAAAACAAGAAATGATTTTCTATTAACCTTCTGTACATCAATTTTAAACCCATTCTGGCCTTCGAAAATTTTATAGCAATCAGTAGAGTTATTATTTAGCATGATTCAAATTTCTAGGCAGACTCGGACAGAAAATCTAGATTTTTTTGAAGTCCTCAAATAGTAAAACAATTTGAAACTTGTATATACCACATATTCCATTGAATTGCACTTATTTTAGATTTTCCACTTTTAATTTCAAATGAAATTGTATGGAACTTTACCAGTATAAAGTTAGCAGCCAAAAATTCGGCTGACTCCGCAGCCTTTTACCAGTAGCATCTCAATCAACAAATATAATACAATTCTAGAGATATTTTTAGATATAACACGCAGGGGGTTCAAAAGTGTGAAGTTAGTATTCGAATTCGTTTGCGCAACATTAAACGGTGTATTTATTGAATAATTTGTTTCGAGTCGATGGAAAAGAAAAATACAAGTTGCCCTTTTGCACAAACATTAATATGATAATAGAGTGTAAACTGTAAGTAGGTGACTAGCGAAAAATCTAAAGGGGTGAAAAAAATATTCAATGAACACAGCGTTTAACGTTGCGTTTTCTGTCGTTCTGTCGTTTAAGGTTCCAGAAAAGCTTGTTACATTTGAAAAACCTTCTAGATTCAATTTTGGAGCCATTCTGTCCTTTCAGTAGTCTAAAGAAATACAGTTTACAATTCATATTACTGTATCTGTGAGATTTGTAGTGGAAGAAGCGTGAAAACTTGTTTTTTAAAGTAGGAGTTCTGTAAGAGGTGTTAATGTGTGGGTTGTTAAAGGAATTGTGATTTATATGGCCCAAATAGTTAAAGACAAAAGTATTATTATTTTTTTCATGAGATGTTCACACCTAATCCTTGTTATACACTTGTTTTAATTTATTCTGTATTGGTGACAGGCATCACTACGTCATGATCAAAGTATATCCATAAAGTTCTACCTTTAACCATCACTATACATTTGGTGAATAATATATTATCAAATCAGTAGTCTTTTTCATTAAAACAGTTCTTTCAAATTGAATAGTATTTCTTCTCCAGTTTTATGATTAGTTGTAAAATAATTAGACGATTATGTAGTTTAAAACTAGTGTTAAGACGTCAGTGAAAATAGATACGATGGCATGCTTTGACGATAATGTTTTTTGAACAACTGGTTAATTTCTACGAGTTTTAATAATATTCGACAAGTACTGTTCAGCAAGGAATTTGAATAACCTATTTTTTCTGTAGATCTGCCTTTCAACTCCATACCAGATCTTTTCGACGTTACTATTTACAGCCCGAAAATTCATTACACACACCTACCCAATGAGAAACCCTAAGATCTGGAGATTAGGTTCCCAAAATTAACGCGTCCAGGTAAATCCAGTGCCTCACACCCCCCGCCTGAAAAACGCCGCATAAAAACCTCCCTCCGGAATTCTCATCCATTCCACCCTCACGTTCGTTCTCCCTATTTCTCTTCTTTTCTCTCTCTCTTCCCCTCTCTCATTTTCTCTCTCGGTAGCCTAAACCAGATCCTATTCCGGCGGATCAAATACGCACGAAATTCAAAGCAGGACATAAAAAAAAATAACAGGTGTCCGGGGATGTACCCGTGGATGATCAATTAAATTTTTTTCCTGGCCAAGCATCTGCGCGATGGGAAGAGTGAAAGAGAAGCAAGAAAGAAAGAGTGTGTGTGTGTGTGTGAGAAAGAGAGAGAGTACGACGAGAATACAAAAAAACAAAGGGCAGGGAGAGAGACGGGAGGATGGGGGGACGGAAATGAGTTTTTAAAAACCTGAAATTCGTCCGGTGTGTTCGGATTTCCAAAAACCGGTCCCGGGAATTAATTGATGTTGTAAGACCCCGGACGGGACAAGTGTTATAATGCGGAAGCCTTAAAAGTAATTTATTATTGCTTAGCTATCTATTTTACGTGGATTTTAATTGCGTTCCGAACGACGTTTATACGATGGTCATAAAAGGTAGACGGGGATAAAACAATAGTATCAATGGCAATTATGGAGTTTACTGAACTGTTAAGAAATTAGATATCTTGGAAAATTATTCAGATAAATTAAAATTACATTTAAATTCGTGTTTATTTCACTTTCTCCCCCACTTTACTCCTATCGCATTATAATTTGAATTAATTCCTTGAAACTCGTTCATTAAATTAAGCGTGTCACGAAGATTAGCTCCATTTGTCTCGCGAAAAGTAATACATTTTGTATATTTTTGGGGAATACTGGCGAAAATTGTGGCACACGGTAAATTCGCCAACTTTAAACAATTCACTAACAGACCTTAAATTCAAAATCGCAAATTAAATTTATTAAAGTGCAATGTAGAGGGCGAGACACAAACTATCCACCAAGAAAAGTTGACTCGAATAGTTGAATTTTTGTATCAGGTCTTGTTCCCAACTCTAACTTTAAAAAT
Source organism: Cryptocephalus primarius (assembly GCA_963576515.1). Classification (NCBI taxonomy): domain Eukaryota; kingdom Metazoa; phylum Arthropoda; class Insecta; order Coleoptera; family Chrysomelidae; genus Cryptocephalus; species Cryptocephalus primarius. Next base: position 12,856,238 of record OY754940.1, on the reverse strand, counting down.
GTGAGATGATACAGGAGTTAAATATTTTAGTCTCTTAACGCTCGTCAGATTCTCCTTATAAAGGATTGTAATTTGGATCGGTGTTATTTGGATAGTAGCGCCTGAATTCATCACTATCTGGTTCTGGGAAGCAAGTACTAACTAATTAATTATTGGATATTTTGGTTATAGTATCTACTTTGGTATAGTATTAATCTAACTACTCCATAAATTTCTGATTCTAAAGTAAATATACTTATTTTATAAATAAACCTAGCTTTAAAAGCAAAATCCTAGTCAAAAAAATTATATTTAATGTAACAGACTTAGTATCAAACAGAAAAACAAGTATATTCACTTTTATAACGTTGTTGAAATAAATTCTAAGATATACTTCCATGACGTTAATACATATTTTTTTGTGAAAATAACAATATGTTCAATTCACATAAGCCTTGATCTGATAGGTATAGCATTTTCTAATCCAGAACTGAATTTGAGGACAAATTTAAAAAATAATATGGAGTAGGTTTATTGAAATAGAAGATTCATTAGTCTGATTACTGTTCTCTTGAAGTGAAATGCTTTTAAAAGGACTGTTTGACGAAGCTACTGATACAGACGAGATTATTTCTTAATCATTTTCTTTTTTGGAGCTATATCGAGTTCTTTTCTCTCAAAAAGACATATTTAGAAGATTTCTGTTACGCTTGTTTCATCCAAGTATTTCTCTTTCGAACACCCATCAAAAATCTGCAAGCATATTAATGTCCCATATCCCATCTTATGCAAGCTCACCTCCCACAGCGAGGTTCAATAACTTTGAGATCTGGGTGAAAACTTTCACCTTGTTCTTAATTGAAGTGTCCCAGGTTATCGGAAAATTCATTGACTTGATAGTGCAGAACATGCATTTGCCATCAAAAACTCTGGAGAATTTTGTTACTGAAAACATTTAGTATTCTTGTCAACAGTTTTGATAAACTGTTTAATGAGACCTGGCTTCAATTGGAAAGGAAGGATTAGGATCTTTGATGGATCCACGAGGGGTATGTGGATGATATGCCATCCAAGGATATGAGAGACGTTCTGTTTCGCCAATCTCTTACATTATAATGCTGGTTTCTGGCTCTACTATCCTATAAACATAAGTTGCACTAGTGCTTTGTACAGCCAGACTGTACCGACTGCCTGAGCAACATAATTATCATCTTCAAATCTCCACAAATCTGCCATTTGTAGATGTTGTGGCCATTTTTTTTCCAAAAGGACTTGGTCCTCTTGGACCAAAAAGGACTTTGGTCCTTGGAACAATTGGTCTAGTAGCACAGACATTAGTATTATCGAATAATACTGCCTTAATACTTCTCTTCGATGAAGTCGCCATTCTGTTGCTTTGTAGGATATTTCATTCATGAGTCTGTTAGTGTCGGAGCAAAATACCAGATCATCGTCTTTAGTAAAGAATTTTTCGAAAGTCTACGCGTTAATATATCATTGAAGTGTATTTGCAGAATCACGTTCGTCACATGCCCTTTTAACACTTAATACCGTATTTAAAATAAAAAATCCGTTCTCAAAATGTTATGTGTACACAAAAGCCTTAAAAGTCTCACGTTCCACAAACACTAACAAAAAACTGAATAAGAGCACCCTTGACACAATAAACTCCACTGGAAAGAAGCGGAGGATCTATTCACTTTAAACAGGTGTATTCACTATTCGTTGTACCGGATGGTTCTACTATTATACACAAATATCACGAAATAATCGGACGTCCGCCACTGCAATTAAGCACACAAAGTCCGTATATATTCCGAACTTTTGACAGCGACAGGGTACCGCAATTGTGTCCGCCATTTAATACCCCGTAACTTAGTGAATCCTAGTTTACATTATTCTAATACTAATTTTTTATTTTTGTTGGACGAACATATTGAAACATACGTTGTTAATACTTTTTTCCAGAGTAATTACTTCTTAAAATCCCCTTGTAGCCATTATATAATTTACTAAAAAAATTTAACCCTTAAGTAGCATCAGCAATTGGATATTATACTTTTCTGGCATAATGTCTCCTAAACTGGGTTTCTTGTTGTGATATTGTTTAATGTGAAATATGCAAACACTTGAAAATGACATTTTATTATGTTATAACATTATATTATATGTTATAACATATATATATATATATATATATATATATATATATATATATATATATATATATTTGTAAAGTTCCTGTTAATTGAACGGCCTAATTGTAAAAGAAATTTTTCTAAAAACCATTGATAGTTCCTTGAATGTTGTAATGAACTTTTAAAATTCGAATATTTAACGTGCGGCCGTTGATATAAATTACTTGGGTTATTGTTACTCATCACAGTTGTCCTTTAGATGGGCTCATAAAATCAAAATAGAACAGTTGTTGAAAAATTTCCTTGTCATTGTAAAATGTTCGAATGCAGTAATTTCCAATAAACTTATAACATCGTTATGGAAAAGTTTCCATATTCCACATAGGTTCCAGATTTTAGAAATATAAAAGAAAGTACTTCTTCCATCTTCTCACTTTTTCAATGCAATTTAGGAATACAAACAATAAAACTTTTCAGAAGTAATATACTCGGTAAATCAATGATCAAATGCCCCGTTAGACATATCGAAGTAGTCCCAAGACTAATTCCTAATGACACTTTTGAATCCGAAGTTGTTTTTTGTGCTATTAAAACTTGGAACCAAAGTGTCATTCAATGCAATCGAGAGAGGACAATATGAAAACTACTAATATTGATAAAAAAAAAATGATTTTTTGGAAAATATGTCACTTAATGTTTGTATCCTATCTAAATTTTTGTGGTGAGTGCCCTATCCTCCATATCTATTCTGAAGGGTTTATTCAAAATGGAAATAGTTAAACCTAGTGTCTCTTTGACTAACATCGATCTGTTTGTATAATGAGAAATTTAATTTCAAAAAGTAGGAAAATGCTTTTGTCTGACGTACGTACGTTGGTTGTGTTTGATCTATTAATATTTAATTTTCACATCGTAATCGTAAAATTAGACTTCAATTTTACGAATTTAGAGTCTGCGTTGTTTGATAAAAAAATTTCTTTTTTTTCTGTAAATCAAAAAATAGCTGAGAAAAGGAAGGAATTGAAGCATCCCCCAGAGCGTGTTTAGATAACCAGTCGGAACCATGGCGTGTTTTTTCCTCTGGAGTTTCTGCAGTCATTAACGGCGAACGTAATATAAACGGAAGTAAAAAAATATCGAAGTTTATCCAGACCGAATTATCCGCTTACGAATCGAATTACTGAGTCCATTAAGAGCGCAAAACCCGCCGAAGAGATTTACTTTGTTTTCGGGATGCACATCTCGGTAATTATAAAGTTGCAGCGAATAATCTAATCTCTCCTATTCTTAATCCTTTTTATATAGTTTCCTCCTAGCCCCCAAGGATTCACCTAAATCGTCTCGTTTGTCCGATAAATCCCCGCTAACGAACTCTGCTTACGAGTTTAATGTTTCAAATGGAAATTTAATTCTCTAGTTGGTTTTTTAACTCCGGGGTATATGTGTGATGTGACCCAGAAACATATTTTTACGGTTTTAAAATAGTTAACGCCCCGCATTATCTACGTCGACGGACAGACGTCGAAATCCCGGCGCAGATATATTCAATTACATCCAATTTCCCGAGGGATGGGAGAGGTATCATGATATCCGCAACACTATTTCAGCCTGTAACTCGCTTTTCCAAACATACAACATTGATAACAAATTTAAAATGAGCTTCACACACACGAGCACAGACACACGTGTACACACACACAGACTATCATGAAATAGAATTCCAGAATTCACATTGAAACCCGATACGCTTGATGAAATTGTTTATTACTGGCCCCTAATTCACCAAGAGTCGGCCATTAGGTGTTTAGGTGGATGACTTTCGAATCGACGATTAAAGTGAATTATGAATTTATTGTAGTACCCCAGTAATGAGACACTTGTTAAATCGTGTTAATTCCTATAAGTATTACTCGCTGACATTTCGTCTATGATCATAGACATACCTTGGACTAGCATTTTTTAAGTTAGTTTTAGCTATGCTATGAGACATCCGCCACTGAAACACAGCCATATGTGAAATTTCCAAACTCCCAATAGCTCCCAATTTCTCCATTTCGTTACTCCTTGGTTCGTGAATCGTAGTAGGTATAGTAGTTGGTTGTTTAGAGAACAATGTGTACATCAAATTATTTGACATCACTGAATGTTGGATAAGACCGTTACCCCAAAGAATGGAATGTCTTTCTAACCTTGATTTTAGTCTGTCGTTTGTTAATATGTGGGACTTACTTGCGATGGAAAGGTTTTAAGTCTTCGTTTATCATTTTTCCTCCTGTTTCTTCGATGATTATTTCAAATTTTGTTTCTGTGCATACCATACTTATTTTGAAAAAAGTGTTTCGAAATGCTAATGTTTTTATCACTTTTCATGTTGAAAGCCATACAGTTCGTTTCTAAAGTTTGACTACATTTAATAATAATTCCTCTTACTCAAGAAGTAAGGCATACAAAATATGTACAATGATACAATTTAAGTGTTCAACTGTAAAGCATCACTACAATCGTAAAATCACTGTTATGCTCTTACCTTAAAGTTTTGTGTATTTCTTCACAGTGGCTCTACTACTCAAAAAAGAAAGAATATAAACATGTAAATAGATATTTTGAGTAATTATAAATAATTTTGGAGAAACACTTGTATTAGAAATAGTGTTTTAGCATCTTTTTAGAAAAAATATCTGTCAGATTTCAGTCAGTTCGTTGCATTACTCTGGATCGGTAGTTTATGAAATACCTCTTGGAGGATGGTGTAGCTTCAAATTTGTCGAGTAATAAAGTATAAACCAAGAGTAAGAAAATTAAGTTGCCTCATGCCAAAAACTTTGCCTCCTGAGGATATTTACCCAATTAGATATCTGGCCTATTACTTTAAGAATTAGGACCAACAATTATGCAGCTAGAAACCAGGTACTATTCTTCCTCTTCTCCTTAGGTAACGACACATCCTAGATTCATGCTAGGTTTCTCATCACCATACTAGTTACCCCTCTGCACCGAGTTGGATTTCGTAAACAGGGGCACAAAATTCAATGTGTTCCAGCCCGCAGAGATTTGCAGCTCTTGTCGGTCGAACGTTAGAGATTATAGAACTTCGTGATGTCGCGAGAAAAACAGTCGTACGTTCTCATGTAGCGACGCTCAACAACTGCCCGTCTCGCCTTCTCATAAACCCCACCTTAAAATTGTGGAATGATCGAACAGAAGAACACATGTTCACAAACCCCGTATCCCTAGCAGATTTTTAGTTTTGACATCATTGTTGTTTAGGTGGCAGAAGAAAAAGTAGAGCATGTTCAAAGGAGTTACAGGTTTCCATAACCCTTGATGATTTGAAAGTTCTAGAGTTCTAGTACACAAGATTGAAGAGTTGTCCTTATAATTCATTACTAATTTTCTTTGATGTCGAGCACCTTGTCGCCAGCATCCCAACAGAGGAACACATTTGCTTAGAAGTATTTTTCAAGCCAACTGCTGCACTCATCACATCCCAAATCTCTGTTTTGTATTTGGTCCATCGCAGAAACACAAATATTTTTAAATTAATAGATTATTCTCAGCTTAACTCACAACTCTAGCACTGCTAGGGTAGATTGCAGGTTTAACATCGGTCACCATCTGGCGGGTACTCGTTTAACTTTGACACGACACCAAGAGTTACGGTAATTAAATGTGATTAACAAGTGAATGCATGATGGGTTGTTTCGCCAAGGTTCCATAGCGTTCATGAAGATAGGTTTATTTCATATTAGTATGTGATTAAATTCGTCATCAACTTAACTGCGGATATATCCTAAAAATTTCAAATTTAATAACTTAACTAAACAACATGTGCAGCTACTTTGAAATGGTTTGAAGTGGAATAGTTCAGGACAGCAGCTTGGTATATCCAGTTTGATTTATCTAATGTTGATTAGTATAAATTGAGTATGTATATGAGTATAAGGAATTGCATTATTGGAATATTCTTCAATAATTTTTTTATCATTTGTAGAACATGCAGTTTTCTCCATAAATATTTAAAATTAGCGTTTTAAACGCTTTGACGCAACTACTTTTTTTCCATTCTGATTTTATCAAAAGCAAATATTCTTTTTTCTACGCTGGTAGTGAATTAACTTTTTACAATCTCTGTTAATTTTATTTTTTGTTGTCTTGTATAAATACTGGTAACAAAATTAGCGTCAGAACCCCCAGCAAGAAACGGTCCAATCATTCTCCACTTAAGAAATGTCGGATCCTATAAGCTGGTCCGCGTTAATAGATCTCTGTTCGTGGTCTCTTAATGTCAAAAAACCCACCCTTTTATATGAGAAACAATCTTCAACAAGTGTGCAGGGAACTTCAGATTGAAATTCACGTAAAAAGATGGAAAGAATTGTTGTTTTGAAGGAAATCAATGGTGGAACTAGAAACGACAGCGGATTAATGACAAGAAGCCATACAAAAAGACGAGAGAAGTACACTAGATCAAAGAAAGCACCGGAAAAAGATTTTTGCTCTCATAAATGAGAGATTGAGCAAAAGGCCCGACAAATCAATACGTACTCGTTTGAATAGCACTGTATTTAAAAGTAAACAGCCCTAAATAGGGTAGATCCGAAAAATATGTATGTATTCGTGTTGGTAGGTAGTATTTAATTTACATTTAATTGTGATGCCTCATATTTACGTTGAGTTCCAGAGCAAAACTTCTCCAATACATGTTCAAACAGTTTCGATGTATTGAGTATATGGGGTAAAGGCCGAAAACTCCTGAACCCCCTTCTTACTAAATTGAGGTCCGGAAGACGTATTTGGGCATTATAAAGTGCGCGCTTTACAACTTAATTTGAATTGGCGCCCATTCATCATTGTCACAAGGGTCCCAGAAGCGCCGCAAAGAACTCCGGATTTAATATAAGTAATATATTCCATTCATTCGTTGCCTTGTATGTCGTGGAATTGGATGTTTTTATGACGATCTTATCGCGACAACCGAAGTTTAATTTGTTAATTAGGGTTGTATAGAAGGTTATCAAAAAGTTTGCCAGACGAAATCTGATTGGAAATTTGTTTAAATGTCCTTTGCTTTGTTAATCGCTATGGGTCACGAGATTAACTCCTGCGTGATAGAAGAGTTTTCTCGCCCGTCATCTGCTATGCCATTTAATGACTAGTAAGCCGCGTAACATTTTTCCTTCTAGGCAGAAAACCGGTAGGTTGAGCGCTAAGCCTCATCGTCTATAAGTGCACGAGAATGAAGATCAATTTCTTAAGCAAAGACAACTGGTATCCGATAAAATACACACAGCCTCTCATATAAGAGAGTATTGACCTCCTTTAGTCATATACCACTTAAGAAACCGTTGTTTGCGTGGAGACATTTTGAATTTTAATCGTCACGTGTGGGCAAGAGAAAGATTTTTTCACGATCGTAAAATGTTAAAAGAGATGGCTAATTGAAATTCTGTTTTTTTTTTCTAAAAACAAAATGTAATAACACGACTAAACACACCATTCGTAAAATGTATTTTACGGTTCATTAAGTTTATCTGTCGGATTTATCGTTGCGCTATCTGGGTCAGAATGGGGAAGAGTCCCTTTAGTTTTCCTAGTGTGTTATATTTTTAACCGGGAGATAAATACGAATGTGACGACATATGTAAAGTCTATCCAGTCAGAATTGGTCCAGTTAAAAAACAAAAAAATTACCGACTTCATACGGAGCGGATTCAAAAAATACGTTTTTACCCTATATAAAAACAGAGTATTCTTGTAACGTACTTTTTAACCTTCCCCGTATATTTGGCACGGAGAAATGTTGTTAGTCGCTACGACATCTGCCTATATATGAAGTGCCTGTTGGTATCGAGAATTAGGTCCACTACAGCCATTAAATTTGAGCGCCGAGCACGTGTTCAATTTTAGTCGTCACTAGAGGTCAGTGGTGTATGTATGTAATTGCAATTATTATTTTAAAATGGTTTTGTGGGACCTTTCGACATGGGCGAAATGGATAATGGCAATGATATAGATATTATACACAATACAGAAACAATGGTACAGAAAAAAATGAGGCACAAATTTGGGATTTCGTCAAAAAATTTTTGTTGACAAAGTGAGTAACAATCTTTTATAATTCTTTAAATATGGCGCGCATGTAGAGCGGTTTCTTGGTTTTTGTGCGTCTTTAACATGGTTATTAAATTTTATTGTATTTTTTTCTTCAAATGGACCAATTCAAACTGGATGGACCTTACAAATAAGATTTTATAATTAAACTAATTCAAATATATTTCTTCAGTTTCATCGTTTCCGTATACTTCCCATGTAATTACTGCATCCAAATTCCAAAATTCAAAAAATTGAAAAGTGGCGTGCTATATTGAGTCATGGTTTTGGTTGTAACAGACATTCATCCTGCTCAAAAATTTTTTAGTATTTTGTTAACTCGAACTTATCTTTTAGTTCTGTGTCCCCTTTAACCCACGACTGGGCGTAGGTTTGTTTCAACTTACAACAAAACATTCACTATTTTTCCTCGGTCTTTAATCATAATAAGAGCAAATGTTCCACATATTTTATGGGTGTTTTCCAAACTTTCCAATTTGTTGGCTACAAGTTTTCTGTTCCTTTCCTTCGTGAGAACACATCTTCGGTAGTCTCACATAAGAGTAATGGACTTCTTATTTCACATGAGCTAGGTTAGTCAATCCAAGCCTCCAAGCCAAGGACATAATGTTCAACCGACATGTTTAAAACGAAATATCACCCCCCGTTATTTTATATATATTACTAGCACCAACAACTATGTTATACACCATTATGTCTATGTATTTTACGTTGATCAGTAGTGCGCTTTGTAAATCCGTTGGGATAGGAGTTTTATCAACGTGAATAGTCTGTATTACCTTTATCACTTCACTTTTTGTAGTGGTAGGACCAATATTTTCATTTACTTCTTCTGGGTTGGTATCATTCTCTTTGTAATCTTGGGATCATTGCTCTATGTGTGCCTTTTAACATGGATTATATTACCTTCCTTATTTAATAGTACATTTGTAAGTTTTGTGGTTCTCCATCCAGCTAACTCTTTTACTTTTTTATAATGGTTGCAACTATCGTACATCATATGAAGGTTTTCTATTTCTTTACAGTAATCATTACAAGATATTTCTTTGCTTATCTTATTTTCTTCAGGAGTCATCTTTCAAATTGTTAATATGTGATTGTGTTGTTCTTATTTGGTCCACGCTTGTTTTACATTTGGTTGGTTTCAATAGTTCTTTAGTCGCCTCCAAGGCTTAACTAATTTCTGTCGTTATTCTGTTATATGCCCCCATTAATTTCAACTGTGATTGTTTGTTAAATTTCAGTTTATCCTTTGTATCACTGGTTTTTTTTTTTGAATTTTGTTAATATCAGTTGTTTATAGCTATACGGTTAGTTATTATTGCTCATTCGTAATGCTTTACTTTCACAATATCTGCGGATATTTTGTTTTTTTCACGAAAACACTGGAATTGAATATTTGGCATGTTGGCAAGCTGACAAACGAAATATAACTGAATTTTCTAAACCACAGACCACTTTAAGGCTTCACTTCGGACATTTTCCAAGGATTTTGTGTTAATGTAGACTAGTCTCGATATGATTCAGGTTGAAACAATCGTAAACGAGAGTTACAAGAACATGTAAATGTTATTGATACTATTCCATGTTATTGTTCTCTTTGTTCATCGCCTTGTAAATAATTTTATTCTGATTCCGGTAAAACTTCAAACGAATTTACCGTAGTAAATAACGAAAATCAAATAATCTTTAATAACTTCAGTTCTACTGATCCGATTTCGTTCAGTTTTCTACTAGAGATAGATAATAAAATAACACACCACTTCTGAATGTTTGAACCCCCAGGAACGAACGGTGCTAGCCGTGTTGAGCGGGAAAGTTTAACAGATTTGTTTACTGTATGAAACCACGCCTGTCAGCCATATATCAAACATGTGCACATATACGGCGGCAATCGAAATGTCGCATTTTCAATATCAGAATTGTCGTGTTGGGTTTCAGGAATTTTTAGCGAGCTGTTAAACTGTTAAATTCAGAAAACGTGAATAAATGTCCCAAATTGACATCCCAAATTTTTTCAAATTTTGTCCATGGGTAGACCATTAAAAGATCAATAACTTTTGGACCTAACGGTATACGAAAATTTGACAAGTAACCTGTCTAATATATATTTTTTGAAAACTTGTGCTACGCATTTGATCGATAAAAAATTTTTGGTGTTAGTTTATATCATATTTAAAATAAAAACTCAATTTGCATAAGAAATGTCCCTCCCGCACGATGCCGCTTTCAATGCCGACACGAAATAATTAATACTGAATATTAAAAATTCCATACCAATTTGTCACAGACGTAAAAGTTTCAAATATTTTAATACAACACAATCGTAAGGAAAAAGGAACGATTCCTCGATACAAAAAAGTCTTAAATTTGATTTTTGTGATGTTCCCGTCTGAAACACTCTCTTTTCTCCCTCTGCCCATTCTGTTCGTTCAAATAAAATGACTCATTGAATAATTCCTCGGCAATATGTCCGGACGATCGGTCGCGGGGGCAAATTTTTCGTTGAAAACGAGATCAAAAAGATGATTCCGAGTCAGTGAAACGAAATATTTTGTAATATCTTTACTGGCGAAGTTCGCAGTAGCTCAGGGCTCGAAACACAATAATACGAGAAGCAGTTTTTACGATTTGGGGGTGGGAAGGTGGCGCGCGGAAGAATCTCGGGGACGAAATTTGATGTTGTTGTATTTTTGCCCACCCCCCACGTCCCACACCACCTCCGCGCTCCAAAAATGTCGGGGAAAACGCCGAGGTGGCTCCTTTTCTAAAAGATGGATTTTATTAGATGACGTTTGTGTTGTGCACGACGACGGTTTGGATGGGAGGATTTTTTTATTCGGGAATTCCATACGGGATTAGAGCAGGAATTTTCGGCGCCTTTTGTTCCGCCTACGATCTGCGTCAGTCTCCACGACAGGGACGTCTCTGCTATAAACTAGTTTAGGCAATTCATTCCGTTAAACAAGCTTTACGGAACGCAAATTTATTTTAAGGGCCACCCTCGCAATGTCAATTAATGTCAAACGATAAACTATAATATACAAAGAGACAATCTTTTAGTGCGCGCGTAAAATGTTTTAAAGGTAATATAGTAACGTTGGACTAGAACTAAAGGAAACTTAGGTATTTCTGTGATAGTCGTTATCTTTTCTCGAGTTTCGAATCTGTCAACCCTGAGAACTAGTCCAAGTTTTCATTATAAAGATGAAATATTGTTTTCAATCTTCAAGAAGTAATTTTTCTACAAGAATTATAAATATTTTATATGTGGTCTTAAATTTAGACACTCGCCCTACGATGGTTATGAAACGACGTTCACAGTTTTTGTTTTTTTTTTTTGGATTATTTTTAGCATATGGGCTTTAACATACATTTTAACATATAGACATCTGTAATGCTAAGAGTACAATTGGAACTATACCGTATTTCGCTTCAACGCGAAGTGATATTATTGAGGTAGCCTTCAAAAGAGGGTATTTTTCATGTATGGGGGTAAAAAAATTTACAGTTATCATCAGCAGTCCCTGCATTTTTGTCTGGTTTTTAATAATTGTGTGAGGGCCACCAAGTATAGCGATGTCACAACAAAAGGTCCCAAGAAGTAGAAGAAGAAATCCGGCGCTTAAGCGGTCGGCTATCTAAATTTCAGATATATTTTCGGATCGGATGTATTTCACTGTAATAATTGTTGCGCAACATTTTTTCCCACCTCATCCAGGCTTAAGACTGGCGTTTGTTAAAATTGTGGTTAAAACGTTGCCTGCTTATTACAGTTCGTCCATACTAATTACATGCTAACAATACAATATATGAATATACAAAATTAACATTATAAATTATTTCAATTTGAAATTCGTTAATAGTTGAAATACTAATCATCTGAAAATTCAGAGGAGCTAACATCGTTATTTGTTGTGATTATCAGGGGTTTTGTTATTCTATCAATGAAATTATCAAATTCCCAAAGTTTTTCCTCTTCCATTATGGTATGATCTAGTGGTTTTTTCCAATTTTCGGGGGTTACACTTTTTATTTTATTTGATAACAGTGCTTTTACATCTTTCAATGTAAAAGTTGTGTTGTATCATGCAACATGGCTATCTTGTGTTATCTTGCATGGCTACCTGGGCCCATATCAATTCGATTGGATTTAATTGACGGATTGACAGATTTAATTAGTACAGTGGAAATCTTACAATCGTGATGTCTTGATGTCGTGCCATTTCATCTACAACATATTTTTTCTATTTCGATTTTGTACAATTTAGAGTCAACGGTAGTGCCTTTTTGACCATATCAGTGTCAAAGTGAATGGATTCACCATTTTTTCTATTATCTAAGCAGTTAATTATATCAGCTTTTTTCCACGATGTAGTAGATGCCTTTTCGTCTTTTCTGGAATCATAACTCGCGTTATCAATCACATTTATACTTCCTACTGATATAAGACCTAACATTTGTATAAAGTTTTTTTGAAATACTTCTGTATTTATGTCTTCGTGATAATCGCCGATTTTCTGAGAAACAAAGGTCAAAAGTCTACCTTCAGCAAATCATGTTTCCCTGCCAAAGTGTGTGATAACGATTTTTCCCTTTTCCACTAGACGACTTCAAGCCTATAGACCAACCTCTTATAAATGCTTGAGCACTTTCAATATTTTTGTCACGCCATTTTTTTTTTACAACGTTATGCTCAGCATTAACCCATGTTTCATCTAAATAATATATTTTTTTATTCTCTTGTCTAAATTGTTTAATCGATCGTAAATGTTGCCGTCTGCCCAAAATGATTTCATCGTTATCTTTTTGTTACTTTGTTCCCATAAAAAATTATTTTGTTTTAATGTTTCCCATAGATTTTTCTTTGACATAGTAGGAAAGTCACCATCATCTTTGGTTAATTGTAGAATTTTGTCTAATGTTGGGATTTCGTTTTTAAAGAAAAAAGAATGAACTTTTCGTCTTTACGAATTCTAAGACTATCTAAAAATCTTGTACAAAATCACCAAACTGTAAAACAAATGGCCGCTCAACCATTTAATGTCTATTTGCCAACGACTACAAACAGACCGAATTTTCATCATTTACCAATTATTTCATTACCGGCCCTTTCTTAAATGTCTTTTGCCACGAATTATGGATAAACTGCAGTGATATTTAGCTAATGATTCCTTGTCCTACTCCAACTCTTGTCCAAGCTCAAATCCAGCGTAATAATCTCCCACAGTCCTACCCCTACACCATCACCCGAGTTCTCGGTAATCTCCTTGTTTGATTACTCGCACGCCTATGAGTTGGCGGGTATTTCATTCATATTACTTCACCTTGAAGCGAAGTATAGTACTCAGGGCAGTCGTCACGTAAAAATTGACATTAGTGGTTTTAATAAATAGCCCTTTTATATTGATGTTTATTCTTAATGAGTCGTCTTAGTAATAAAGAGTTGAAATGGGTCAGAAATTCGCCTTGGATTTGAGACTCTATTAACACACTGAAAACCATATGATATTGCAATAGAAATGGGAACTTACAAATTTTGTTCTTTAAAGTATAAAGGGTTAGGGAGTCTCCATAAACACTTAAAAACAACTGCGAGATAAACACCTTACCTATCCTATTTATAGTATTGCTATTAGCGACATCTACCGACATTCGGTATCTACATAAACTATGAAACACCTTTAAACTTGACATATTTTAGGCGCTTTAAATATGATCCTTTGTGAAAGAACTTTATTAAGTAGGAATCGTAAAATGTAAGCGTTATTAAAAAACGGATTATTTGAATTTGTTATAAATTTGTATTTCGTATATAAACTGGCATGTGTTCCTGTAATAACTGGGAATGGATTGAACAATTGAAATTTTTCAATCTATCGAGGGGGAGTTACAAGCGTCCCGTTTTATTTTCGTCTGTTATTAATTTTCATCGTACCGGTCTGGACAACCGACCGATTGCAGCCCCATCTTCGCCGCTTGTAATCTCCTTTAATTAATAAACAAGAATTAAATCAAAAACAACGATCCCGTAAACCCGTAAAAAGGTAATAATCCGGCACCATTAGTCGCTTGTACGTCCGCTTAATTTGAGAGCAATAAGCTCCGGAAAACCATCCAGATTAAGATTTATGACCCGGGATGGCGCGTCCCAAAACTCCCGATCCCCGAAATGCGATTTTTTCCCTCCTCTCTCGCATCGCACGCGCGTTCACGCTCGAACATACGCAAACGTTCCGAAATGTAAATCGGCCGGCTCCGCCATAGAATAAACTTCACTCCCTAATTTGCTATTCAACTCCGCTCATTCGCACATTAGTAAGTGTTAAAGTGTAGAGCGAGAGGGAGAACGTTCCGATCGAACTCCCTAACGCCCTGACGCGCTCCGATCATCGATCAGCCGGATAACCGGAGAGATTTTTCTGTCCCAGCCTCTCTTGTGATATTCGACGCCTGTTTTGTTTTTTCCATTTTCCCTCTCGTTTCGTAACACGAAGCTAAGCTTCGGCTAAATAACTGCGAAAGCAGATGTTCCGTGACCGACGGCGTTTCGTTTTCCAGCTGCGTGTTTCGGCATCCGAAACCGCTCGTTCGAATATTATGACACATTCGACACCCTTTTGATCTCGCTTTTTCTTCCGTATACAAATACATTAGGGGATATGACAGTGGAAATGAAAAGTCGGACGGGTAGGTTGTAATGGGCAGCAATAGTCGGCATTTAAGATTTTCATCTAATCACATACCTAATTTCGCTTTTCTGGTTCTTGAAACAATATTGCGTCTCTACGTGACTTTCAATCTTAAATGCTGGCCCTTACAGCCTCCATGCGTTAAATCCCTGCGGACTAATTGATTAACTCTATGAAATTGTCATGATTGCCATTAATTACTGTTATCGAAAATCTGTTGTTTTGTGAATTTCTGAACTTGCTTTGTACTCAGAACTACTTTAAGGGGTTTCAAAATCTCAACCGCAGCAGGATGAATAGGAGCAATGAAACTTTTGATTACATCATACACTATAAAGACAACGTTAAGGAGCAGAAGGGGGATTCTGTTCGGCAATGTTTTATAGGCAGAACCGCAATCTAATTAACTAGGATAGCTTTCAATTAACGGATCTGCAGGCAAATAAATTGTTTTGGGTTTTAGGGAATACCCAGCTATTGTTGTTGAGTCCCTACTCACAGATTGGCATACTTTCGTTCTCAAGTATTTTCAAATACCTCGTAATCATAGGGCGGAGTTGTGCTAACCACAATTGACTATGGTTTAATGAGGGTTGATCCCTTTAAGCGAAAATTCTTGTCGAAATATCGTAGGACAGAACCGAAAATATTTTTAAAATTTGGGGGTATTTTTGCAAACGGTTGTTTAAATGAATATTCCGTCACATTTCACAGGGACGATTACAGACTTTTGACATGACTTACGTGAAAGCATTAATTCTTTAAATTCAATGGTAAATAGTATGAAGACCACTAAAAAATTGTTTTCAGTAGGAAATGACAGTCTCGTTATTTAGTAATATTAAATTTTTAATAAATTGTGAGACTATTTTTGTTGGTTGAACTGTTATTGCTCCTACACATTTCTGTGAAATCTTCACTTTACATCGAGTAAAAATACGAAGACTATATATTATTACTCAGGAATTATCAGACTGTTAGAACTAATGATTACATATCAAGAATTACTAAAACACTGCCTTCTCGATCCAACCAGAGGGGTGCTAAGAAAGTCTGTAGAAAATCAAGAGAACTGGGCGAGGGAGGATATATTGAATATAAAGTAACGATGGCAAGCCAAGAACAACGACAATCCCAATTACAGAAATGTAAACAACGAGATCAAAATGAAGGTAAGAGAGGCAAAATAATTATGCTTTGAAAAAATGCAGAGATTCAAGATTTTCAAAACAATTATGATCATGTTTAAATGATTATGATCAAAAATGTTTAAAAAATGGCAGGTCTTCGGTCAAATCGATTAACAATATGATGAGGAGAATTGAAGAACTACAACAATGGAGAGAATACATTGAATAATTGTTTGAAGATGAAAGAAGAAAACTAGAACATTTATCTTTTGAGTAAAAGTACAATGGAAGACATACTACATACCACTACATACTACGACACACAACGGGAAAATTCCTGCGTCTGACCTGATCTGGTAAAGGAAAACATATGGACATATTGGTAGTGCCTTTTATTAGAATCTATAAATCAGATTTGATGCCCAAAGAGTGGCTGGGAAATGTATAAGTCGCGATATTCCTTGCACAATTCTAAGTCGAAAACCTTAGCAATAAAATATTTTACAATACTCTTAGTCACCGACTGGTCAGTGAAGTAAAAAAAACTAAATTTGGCAAGATTGCACTGAACGAGTGTAGTATTAATGATGTACAGGACTAAGCTATAGCTCTAGGAATACATAAGATTAATAAATAAAGTGAAACCAGAAATATAAAACTGTCAAATACTGTATTAATGAAACAAAAGAACGCCTGATACGTTGACTATGTCGCAGTGTGTTATTTTCCACGGTAGATTTCAGAAATATGCCGAAGGAGGTATGTTATAGACATAGTTTTAAGGCCGCTATATATCTACACACACAT
Source organism: Cryptocephalus primarius (assembly GCA_963576515.1). NCBI lineage: Eukaryota > Metazoa > Arthropoda > Insecta > Coleoptera > Chrysomelidae > Cryptocephalus > Cryptocephalus primarius. Next base: position 12,839,381 of record OY754940.1, on the reverse strand, counting down.
AATGTTCATAATTTTTAGTTATTCCTAATTGTCTCCGTAACAATGTTTAAATGATACGAACAGTAAGGTAAATAGGGAAGTACGATGTTAACTTACGTTGCTCCTTGGATTAGGAAGGAAACCATCTTTTCCACTCTGTACAAGCCGCTTTGTTTCAATTTAAATCAGGTCGCATTGTGCCTATACGACACAACCAGGCACAAAACAAACTGGGTACCACTTTATTTAATATCTGCAATTTTAGTCTTGAACTACACGTTTTGTCTAGAATTTAGTGTCACGATATAGGTATTGAATTTATTTCTATGAGATACTTTTAATAGGATATTTTTAATACCTTCATTGTTATATTTCTCTAGGTTATAGAATTGTACTGGTAATTTATTCCTTAATGAGATGATATAGATTTATTAGATTAAATAAAGCATTAACGTTTTATAGTTCACTTTTTAATTTATTATGAAATCTTAATGAAAAATTCTACGCTTGATAGCTAAAATTATTACAAATTTAAACGTTTGTAAATAATCGTGACATGAAAATCATGTTCGGTCTTTCTAAGTTTGAAATGTATTATGAATAACAGTTGGCAAAATTCATTGGTTAGTTTCTTAATAGATAAATAATATGTTTAAGTATAAATATATTTATAAATATTATTATCTTTAAGTTAATAAGTTAATAATAATAAGTCTAATAAGACTAATAATTCTAATGAGTCTAATAAGTCTAATAATAAGTCTAATATGTTAATAAATTTCTGTTTACAACGTTTTCTTAAATTGCTTCAATGTTTTTGTTATTTTGAATTTGTGCCGCTAATAACTGCCACAAGTAGGCCGTAAATGAATACGGATCCAAGGCGATACCCGATCTCGCATATCAAGTTTGCGATATGTTAAGAAGTAAAATGAAATAAAAGTAGTAGTGTACCTCCCAAGACCAGACGAGGATTAATGGCTGTGCTGAGGGCAGATACAAGACATTTAATAATAGCACTACTTCCAAGAATGGAGCTGGTAATGCAGGCTGAAGTTAGTAATATGAGACGGTAATTGTATTGTAAGTTAAGCAAATGTGCTAAAATGTGTTTAAAATTTAAAATCGGCAATTTTACTACTACTAATACTTCATATCCAATGCGATTATTAAATCTCCTTAATGCTTACAACATATGTTATTGCAATCGATGAGATATTCCAACAGTCCAAAACGTATGCGGTGAATTAAAATAATGGTGATTTTAGGCCACAAAGTTCGAACAAGCGTATACATACGTGCAGCTTGTGATTTATTGAATTAATTACGAATTTCGTAGATTTTCAAAGCTTTATTAATTTTTTTAATGGGTAATTTAATGCCTCACGCAGGACCAATAATTCATCCTACTCGGACGTTTCAATTTCAAGTGAAACACCTTGATATCATTAAGTACGCCATAAACAAAAGTTTGGATGAGTTTCTCTTCGTTTTAATAACAAAAAATTCTGAAAATACACCATTTTCTTCCCCGTTACATAAACTTAATATCAAACTTTTGATTGGGGGTTTTATTCGGATCAAGACCTGTTAGCTCTTGTACTTGGAGATTCATTAAAATGATTTATTTCAGAAAGTTAGACACCTTATCCTTCGATAGGCATCCGACCAGAATGAAAAATTGAGAAATCACAATTTCATCCGCTCTCGCTTACGCCACTTAACACGAGCATGTAATCTGTAATTTCTAGCAGATAATAATGTCACAATATTTCGTGAGAATCCCTTCAAGCATACCAAGTTTAGTTTATAATCGCGTGTTCCCTCCGCCACGTAACTACAAGATTTAGAACAAATGACTATTCTAAATTAAGAGGCCCTCCTGGCATGTATAATTAATACCCCCAAAACGATCTTAACCTTTGTTTACCTGCTTCGTACAGCTGTAGAGACCTTCCTTGGCCCTTGGATTATTTAGTTCCCGGGCCCTCGACAGGGATTATTTAATGACATGCTTTTTCTCGACTTGGGACGAACTAATCTCCAAGTGGTATTTTGGAGGTATAATTCTATAGGATCCATTAAACTTGCGCTATAACAAAATAATAATCATTATGGAACACGGGATATTAAGGCGGCCTTATGGGGAGCGAAAAGCTTGGAAGTTCATGGATCCTATTTAGTGGCCCGAAACTTCTTAACTTCTTGACTCTTAATAAAAAAGGAACTGAAACGAGTTTCGTTCTTACCAAAGTAGGGTTGGTTTAGAATTACCATGAAACCACTGACGAAAGATGAAATTAGGGACTTATGAAATACGTTGAATTATTATTAGCTATTATTTAGTAAATTTCTTGGCGTTTAAAAAGATTTTGATTTAGCTGTTAACCTGTATTCCGCGAACTTAAGAACTCCGTAAAGTCATGAAACGTTGAATTCTATAACTAAAATGGTGTTACGCCGCTGTTTTTCTGCTATATTACTTTGCATCCCATGCGTTTAAACACTTCTTGTGAGTATTTTCAGTGCGCTTGTCACCCTTAAGTACACATTAAATCCTATATACTATTCTGGATGACAATAGAAAACGGTGTTTAATAGATGGTTCGTAATAATTACCAAATCAGTCAGTACAATATAGTCAGTAACATTAATGAGTAAATGCTATTTTATTTGTACACCTAGTCAACAGTAAGGAGCAAAACTTCGGCTGTATTAACACATTTAGAATTTTTCTTAAAAGAGGGCTTTAACTTTGATTTCTGGATCGTTTTTTGCAATATTAAAGTTACGTACATTTTCCTTGAAGCTTATTTCCTTTCCTTACTAAAACTTTTTTAAACGAAAGAGAAGTATTATATCAATAGTAAAGACGTTAAAAATAAAAGTTATGTAAAGGAGTTTTTCGCAAAAAAATTACGAAACTTCTGCCTCCATTTTAAAGTCTGAACTTCTCGAATAAAATTATTATCACAAAGTGGAAAAAATACACAGATGGGCTTTGCATGTAAATAAAAGTTCAATTCAGTGTTATAAAAGAAGTAACAATTAACTAAACTACAACTTTAATACAAAAATAATATTTGAATTTGTAAACAGTTAAAAGCTATCCACTACTAAACATTTAAAAATTTTGACAGGTCATGATTTCTTCTTACTGACTTATTGGCAGAAGAAAAATTGTCATCCGTTATATTATCACGACCACGAGATTTCCACAAAAACAATAAATTGGATCACGGCTCAGGCCAAGGTGAAGCGATACAAACTTTTATAAACGCGCTGACCAAACAAGGTGAGAGGTGTGTAGACAAACGACATACCTTACACCAACTAGTGTGCACAACATAATGCAATGTATGAATATAAATAGAAACAGGAAAGGCGCGAAGAGGACAGTGGGTTCCGGACAGTGTGATCCAAGACAGTGTTGTCAAGGGGGGATGTCCAGAGTGTCGTCCGGAGGTTAGGGATAGTAGAGAGAGTATCTGGCCTGAGAAAGTGGTCTGCCGACGAAGGGCCCAAAGGAGAACCAACCATCCGAAGATGCCCTCAGCCCCGTCGCGTTCTGTGGAAATCCGAAGGTCCGGACGACAATCATCTATTATGTATGTCACCTCCCTCGCCTCTCACGCTCCAGCTCCAGCCCATGGGATTGACTGTGCTCAAAAATCTCATTTTTTTTTTAGTACCCCTGACCTATAGGTTCTCCGCTCCAGGCGAGAAATGACACCTTTTCTTCTTTTTTTTTTTGTTTTCGTTCTGTTTTATTCATAGCACCCCTGCTCTTACTCTGCCCCCTGTGGCTACCAACCCCCTACCCCACGCGGCCGTGACAAATGGTGAAAACGTCCTGCCCGTGACAATATTACCAGAGGAAATTGAAAAATTATTTCAGCAGATATTATTAATCTACGAACAATAAATATAAATATTATATGGAGATAATCGGATAAATGTTGACAAGTTTTACATACTTTTGAATCATAACTTAATCAGCCATAATAGTTCATATCTATATAGAGCCCCAGGGTCTCACCCGTAAATATGTAGGCAGAAGTAATAAATAGAATAAGATGGAATTAACAATGAACAACCTTAGGAATATAAACATCTCATACGAAAAATATATCTGCCTAATTGTTTATGAACTTTTTTCCTCAGTTATACAAACTGATGGTTGATGATTTATTAAACAATCGGAATTAGTTTTATACTAATAAAATGAGTTCAAAATTTTCCGGTTTATTTTCTTTGTTATTACAGTCCCATCGTTCCTGCCTGTAAACTTCTTCGGTTATTGAACAAGATGAATAAAAATTATTTTAAAGAAACTTCAGCAAAATACTTCCGAAACTTGTGCCTCTCCAGTCCAATTTCTAAACTCCTTAAGTAAGTCTGAACTCAGTTTTAATACTACTGCTAACGAGAGAGCGTCTATTCTCAGATTCGTCGGAATGAAAAATAGGTCACGAGGAAAAAAGTCAACCGGAATGTCGGAACGAAATCGGCAGTAACTCCGATCCGGTTAGGTGTGGTCATGAAAAGGGTCTTTTCCCATCAACGTCAAAAAATATCCCCCTTTGTCGGGCCCTTCGAGGACCAATTCCCTATAATGTTTCACAAAGGGATCACCGAATCTCGTAAACGTATTAGCCATATTTTCTTATTCCTCTTCTGCCTTTCGTTCTGCTCCAATAAGACGAGCCTCCTTATCGAGATGCCGTTATTCAGTTAGGACAATCTTTAAATTTTTATTGAGGACATTGAGGGGCGGGAGGAGGTACGAGCGTATGGGGAAAGGTCGACGTAAAAGACTTTTACATACGTCAACTTTATTATCGATGATGTGGAAATTTGATGTTGCACTTAAAAGTTTTATGGGGAGAAAGTGAAAGATAATCTCTTACCGTGTTCCTATTTGAATACACTTTAGAAGATGAATTTAACGAAGGAGTCTTTTGAATTAAAAAAGAATGAAGATTTTTCAGGGCCACGTGCCAGAAATTATGGAGTGGTGTAACTATTATAAAAAGGAGGAGGGACCAGATCCCATCACCACCCATGCTTCACATGAAGTACACCTCTTGGAGCAATTTCAGAAGACGGAACAGGAATAGTGACTTGGTTAAAGTGACACTTTATTGCTTTAAACTGTATTAGTTAATGCGGGTGACGAAAATTTTCGAAACGGAAAAAGCGAATAACTTTTGAAACACAATTTTACAAACGTTAACGATTCTTGGATAGATGGATAAGCACCAAACACCGTAATATTAGACTTTAGCTCACAGAGTAAAACTAACTGAACTAATACTAATTTATATAATTCAGAAATAATCTATAGACTTGAGGAGAATTAATAAACGCCACTCACACTTATTTTTTCTCAGTTTTGATATTCAAAAACTCGCAAATCAAATCATTCAAATCCATCTGAAGATTAGGGAAGGATATTTGACAACATCGCGAAAAACCTACTTCGTCGTTCCGTAGATGTTCTGTGCACAGATATGAGATATGGGTAATCTGCGATTTAGTGAGCTTCACAAGTACTTTATACTCGTGATTTACAATTGTACCATAACACTACCAGCTATTTATAACAAGCACTTATCTGTGACAGCCATGCTAGCACATATTTTGAGTGGAGAATTTTGGTCGCTTAAATCTCACTTAATATGTGACTTAGTTTAAGTGACCATTCGTTTGAATGACGTTTTTAAATTCCATATTATATGTAGTGAGATTACTTACTAGTTAATAGTTACTTAATATTTTATTACTTAACGTCTTAATTAGTTATATATAAACAGCAAAAATTTACAGCGTCGTTGTGGCTTCTAGCATCCTAGGTACTATCGGCCCTTGTCAATTCAGTGTCCGTTTTTCCATTTCTACATGGATACATTTACCTAATTCGTCTCAGGCTTGATTAAAACAAATGCAATTTGCCGCCTTGGTAAGACGCGCAATATCCTGGAATGAAGTAGTTGCATGAGTGTTTAGTGCAATACAGTTCCTACTCTCAGATCAAGTCAACGTCCCTCCGTTTGGCATTGTCCACCGTTTGATCTACTTGATCTGACATCTCAAGTAGGATTTACTGCCAGTAATTCTATATCATTATCTTAGCGTATACATAACATTTGGTCGACTTAGCGTTAACGAGGCACACGTGAAACCTAAATACGAAGGATTAGAGCATTTGGGTATTTTATCTTTGAACCTGGAAATGATGACAGTGAGTTCGCTTCCCTTATTATTCAAATTTACTAATTATTAAGCTATATAGCCCTATGAAGCCCTGAAATTAAACTCATTCGCAGTTAAATTGCTAGTTACTCTAAAGGCTGCCTTTCTAGACTTGCTTTTTCTGTGTATCCCTACTTTTAGAGGAGCCTCCCAAAGGGTGGCTTTATTTATTGGATTTGCTGCAATTTCATAGTGTCCTCATGTTGTTCCCTGTGGATAAAGAGATGATATAATTGAGGTCTTCGGAGAAGATAAGATAGCCTTCCCAGTGGGTATAATAACTATAGGTACCCGAGATTTGGAAAAATTTGCATAGGCTGGGCGACTATAATAAATATTGGTTTATTCTATCTGACATGCATATCTTTACGACAAGGCAATGTCAGAAAAGGCTTTCGCTCAACGGGGGAAGAATTTTTCTGATGGGGCACAAAGGTCCGGTTCCGGGCTGCATTTTCAAAGATATAGAACACGTCATCTCGTTTTACAAAACAGAATATGGAATCCCGCGTCCAATCCCCCTAAAGGGAGCCCCTTAGCTGATCTCAGCTTATAGGGGGGGGGGGGATAGACTAGCGAAGTTTAATATTAGTTTAACGCGTTATGGGCTAGCAGTGTAGCTCTCCCTTTACCACATAGAGTTAAGCCCCTCAGATTGCCAGGGGCGGTAGAGTTGACTGAATTCACCAGTTTCGTTTTTTACAATATAAATTATGGGTAATCAGGCATTCTTCATACAATTTAAACCAATTTCTCTTATCAATTACCATATGCGCATAGATTTACTAGGTGACGGCAAAATGACTTATTTACTTTAAGTGACACCAGAGATGGTGTCTATAAGTAACTACTGTCGATGTTTCTCATTGCCTTGCTATAATAATATATGCCACGTATTTAAATTAATTTTGAAAATATCTTATGGCTAATTAACATGTCTGGTATTGAATGCATATTTTGACTAATTTGATGTGGCCAACAATGAAGGCACATCAAAATTAATTTAATTATATTCTCTCTCTTAATTTCGTCAATTTAACGAGATGTAGTGATAATTTTGTGATTACATATAGCGTGGACAATCCAATGGTTTCTTTTTTAACTAAATATTAGTTTGACCTACCAACTCTTTCCCGTTCGAAATATTGTCAAAAAATCAACATCGTACGTCACGAAACGAAATGAATCGATTTACAATATCGAACAACAGAAGAACAACAGCCGTCACTGGCGAACTCGAATTGACATGCTGCGATTAGAACCTCGTGAACTAACATCTAATTCGACATTTTGTTCCAAAAAGAGAAGAATAATGCGTGCGCATCTATTGCTCTATTGTTACTCGTGGTATATTTTCCATTTAAATTCCCTTCGCGACACACTTTTATCTTATTTTAATATCGAAGTTCACTTTCAGTGCGACGCTCCTGGAACGGCGTCGGCGGCTTTAATCTGTTCTCACACTCTCCTCCTCCTCCTCCTCCTTCTCCAAATGACCTTCTGGAGAACACTATGCGGACCCTATAAGTACGCAGCCCTACAAATGACACCTCTTTATCATCATTTGCGTCACTCTATTCTCTCCCTTTCGCCCCCCCCCCTTTTGTCGACAGAACTACCCTCGACTTGAATAGTCGGAAGATTAAAACTACATCAACTTTTTCCAGCTCGGAAAATAGTCTTCGTTCGATTCGAAAAACTGGAGGTTACGAAGGAATAATCGATGGAATTATACGTTTAGATACCGTAGTAATGAGTCACTGGACAAGTGTTGGTGAGCTCACATCCTTAATCCGGTTAAATTCAATCGGCCAATGTCTTTATATTTTATTCTTATTTTCTTTAGACGATTTCAATGAGAACTTTTGTTTTCTTATTATTAGGAGAGGGGGGATTGTTGGCTTGGTATTATAAATGTTATTATTGTTATTATTATTGAAATAATTTGAATAACCTTTTTACGGATAATGAGAGTAACAATACAAGAAATAAAGATCGGTTAACAGGTAACCGTATTCATAAAACACTCCTCGGTCATATTTACTGAAATTTGTATTTTTTTTTGTTTTTGAAAAAGAGGTAATATCCAATATTGAGAGAATCGCAAAATGAAATTCTCTTGATGTATGCCAACTTCTAAATTTACGCTTCGTTTAAAATTAAATTTCCCAAGGAAAGCTCGCGTATGTACCATACGGTTGGCAACACTGTGCCTACTGGACCATCAAGAAAAATTCCTTTTTAGTGCAGGAGGGAAAAGGGCCGGTAAAGGATAGGATAACTCAGGAGTAAATGGGCGTCCGTTCTTGCGGAAAACTCGATGGAAAATCAGCATTCATCGATAAGGCTCCGGCTCGTATATCATCGGAGAACTCCGGAAACGTCAAATTTCCCGGAATTATTTATCGTTTCGCAACTTTCATTAATATCACATTCGCTTAGGTGGGAAGATGGAAAACGACTAGTCGGTAGCAGACTTCCCCGGGACGATAAATCAAAAATTTAATCCGAAGATATTTTTAATTGTCCCGACCTGCGAGCCCCGAAACAGGGCCCATGATTCCGTAATTTTTCTTCTGTTTGAATTCTTAAGATGGTGGTTAGCGGTTAAAAATGATCAACGATCCCGTCGCCTCCTACGTGACTTGACGCGAATTAATTGATTAATGTGACGTTCATGGCAATAAGTTGACGTTCATGACATTTTATACGCGCCAATGAAATTTAATGCGACGTTTAAGCGCGAACATAAATAACGCCAGGTATAATATACCTAGACGTAATATTACGATAACGGTAACTTTAAGAATACACAAGGCTTTTTTCTTTGAGATTGGAAACATGATAAACAAATTGGGTAATATTTTATTAAATTTATGAACCTTCCGAATTTTATAACGCATTTTAATGCCGAATAATACGGCAAATTTGTAACTTTAACAGCAATATAGTTAAACCATGCAAAATCATCGCAATAAATCCTAAAGCCAGAAAGTGCCTTATATGGACTTGTGACAGACAAAATAAATATGCCCGGTCTGTAAAAGTGCCGATTAAAAATATTTATTCAAGATCTATAACTCGTTACTGAAGTTCGTTGAACTTCAGAAATCGTTGAAACAAAGTAGTAGTGAATTGCTTTGTTCATGCTTATTACTGAGAGTTGCAATATTTTAACCATTATTTCGGATATGTAAGTAATTGCTAGCTGATGCATTAAATATCTTATTGAAATTTACAATATATATGTTCCGTTCTATGAATAAATGAACTATGAATAAAAATGTACATAAAGGAATTGGTTACCAACACTTGACATTACCTTAGGAACGTATATTTTACTCAGTAAAACTCGTACCCTTCATGATATAATTTAGAGTTAACACCTTTTTCGAAACAAACGTTGAAATATTTATATCCTTATCTTTCAAGTTTGTTTCTGTTGTATGCTATGGTCCATATTTTAAATTAAACGAGTCGTTATTGGGAAAACCGCGTTTCTATTAACCGTAAACAAAAAAGTATCGGAAATAATTCAGGGCGAGGGTATTTACTGTTTCTTTCCAAATGCCTACTTCGCCTCTGCAGGTATAATTGTTAATTTAAAATAGGCTATATTTCCAATTTATTCACTAACAAAATTTTAGTTCAACCACATTGGCGAGCTTAGTTTTACGTAATATTTCTTAAACGATTTTACAAAATATTCCAAGTGGTAACAGGCTGACGAACTAGCGCAATTACTCTCATGCAGCTGGTGTTCTCGGCAGATTTAATAATCCAGGCTTTCAAAAAAGGATATCGAAATTTTCAGCGTTTCGTATGTGAAAAATTACCAGAACAACAGAGATTATTAATATACAAGGTGTTCCACAGTTTTTGCTCAACCATATCTTCGAAATTCTGTTCAAGTACTCGCTGAATCCCATTCACCCTGATTGCATTGAATTTTTTAAATGACGGCAATAAAGGTTATACTGGAATCAAAATTTCCTTTTTTCTCGCGCTTTGTATTAATTTAACATTTAGTAAGTGTCAAAACTTAATTCTGACTCTTATGTGGTTATTATAGAATTATTTATCGTAGACCAATGCCGTGTATGATATATAACAAAATTAAACAAAAAGTAAATAACTGAACTACGCACTTGAATTGATAATATATGTTTCTATTTAGTAAATGGAATATTATCAATCAACGTTTAAACGATAAAATTCGTATCCTATAAAAATGTATTTTAAAATTGCCCCAAAATATTCTCCCTCATTGACCCTACGGATTTCACAACAATTTTACTCTTTTGCTTACAGTTTCGCAGAGTTTTATATCGGCAGGCGTTGTCGCTTTGAAAACCTGGTGTCCAGTCGCTGGCTGGTCGCTCTATTGCTAATTATTTTGTTTCTAAAATTTGGATGTAAATAGGTTTAGTAAATATTTAGTTATGTTGTGGTGTACCATCTTGCTGCCATCAGTCCGTACCCTATTAAACTATCACTGCATACTTTATGGGTATTTGAGTAAGTACCATAAAAGAATTTTCCTGTTTCGAGCGTGGACAGTCACTTGTTACGGGAATGTATGCTTGTGGATTTGCCGGTATTTTTATGACCCTCCTATGACCACAATGGCAACTAATCCTTCTTGATTCGAGAATTAATTTCAGTTTTCGCCAGAGAAGGTGTATCATATATTTCGTTAGAATAGTTCTTCCTTTTTTCTCTCATAAGCGCTCCCCGCATGACCGAAAGTCGCCCAGAATTTCAACCCGATGCTTAATGTAAACAGTACCACTTATAGGAATTTTTAAAACAATATTGCTAACAAGGGAGCGGTTCTAATTTTGGACACTTACTTAGACCTGTGAAATTGATTTTTAAGTAATATCGATAGTATTTATTTGTCTAATTTTTCTTAATGTGGCTTTTTAAATTTGTAATGGTCATGTTCGCAATTCTATAATAAATCTAAATTATGGAGAAAAAGACATTTCCGTTTAAAAAAGACCTACGATGATTCCACTACAAGAAAACTAAAAATATCACTTATTATCTTTTTAGCAAAAAAGATGTGATTTTGAAACATCTAATAATACTGCCATAAATTATACTCCATAAAATCGAGGGCGGATGTAAAAGTTTTATATTGAAATATCTAGAATAGTTTGACATCATAACATTTTGACAAAATAATTACTGGAAAAATTTTCATTCTATCTCATATACACGTACATTTAAGTGGATTCGGATTATGTGAATTGTTTGTTCTTTTATTTTTTTCCTACTTGTCTGCCAATGGGATTTGATGGGTTTGTTTATGTTCAACACTATTTATATGGTACAATGAATTTGCTTCGTTTTCTTCGTTCCTGGTAGGAGTTAAGGAGAAACCTTTCCGACTTAACGCAACCATTGTATTTGGACTTCGTTTGTTTAATAACTTCATTGTTTTAATATGTTTAAAGAATTTTGGTGCCACAATCGACACATTAGCCGAAGTAAATATTATCTTCCAATTAACACGTGTTAAATTAGTTTAAATTACTTGTTCTTCTCTGTCACTACTAATACCATTAATAAAAGACTTTCTTCTCTCAAAATCATTCGATCGATGTGTTAGTATCAAGTACATTTGAATACCACGATATCTGCACATTTTTAATCCTCTGTGCACAGATGACTTTCCTATACCAATTTTTGCTGCAACTGTTCTTGTCGAAGAAGAGGGCTAAAAGTTCTCTAGAGATTCTCAAATTAAAAACGAACTTTTCAGAGTGAATATATATTTCCCGACGTTTGGTCCTTTTTGGGACATCTTCAGAAATAAAATTTCTTTCTATATACAAAAATTATGTTGGGATTTAAAGAAAATTGTACAAACTCAATTACATTTAGAAGTCGAAACATACATGAGGACAAGCCATATACGCAGTCAAATGGACGCCAGACTTTAAATAACAGCATACGTAATTCGTCGCCGTAAAACGAAACTTAATACAATGTTCAAATGTTAAAATATGTCAAAATAGTGATGGATTAAAATTTCATTTGTTTAGTATTTTTGTATGACTTTCTATGTCTTAGATATTAATTTTAACAATAACACAGGTGTGAGTGTCGATATTGCTAGTTTTACGCTCAAAGTTGTGTTTTGTTAAAAATGGTCGTCACTCAGAAGAAATTTTCCAAATTAGAGTTTTCTGAAATAGCAGCAATGTGCCCTCTATTTTGTGTGTACTCTCTCTATTCCAGTCATGCGCAATTGTGTACGTTCAATATTTTTGCAGGACATTTTTTTACCACCCTTATATTAAGGGTAATTGCGTTGACGTTTATTGTAAAAAACGTGATCGTTTGTTTCGTTTCGGTTTTTCTTGCATTAACCATATGATAAAGAAGTTTGAGGTGAGTGTTTAAGCAAAAGAACTCTGTAGGAGAGAAAAATGTGGCCTTTTATGCATACTGCTTGCACAACATTTTTCCATTACATTTTTTGTTTCTGAGATGTAACATCAATTAAACGACCCTTTTCAACGCTCGGAATGGACAAAAATTCAGAATACATGTCCATTCATATCAATTACGTGCCCGAGAAATATTCCAGCCGCGAAAATTCAAGCTCCAGACCAAATAAGAACTGAAAAAAAAACCCGGATGTTTCTCCTGTTAAACGACCACAACGAAAATCTCTTTACGCTTATTTAATTCTCGATTCGTTTAGTCGTTAAAAAGTTTTTTTCGTTGGCTCTTCACCTGCCCCTCCCGCTAAATTCCCCCTTAAAAGTCATAACCTTCCTTCAGGAGTGAAACGATACAATAAAAGTTGTTAGGAAGTTTAAATTAATCGGTGACGGTTAGGCGCAAATGCGCCTAGAAATTGTTTTAGGAATTTCTGCGGGGGCGTTTAAAAGGTGGAAAATTTGGAAAGTTGCTAAGGAGAAAGCACACCAGTTATTTTTTGTGTATTTGCAAATAGCCCTGCGGGGAATATAGGGGTTTACATATTTTTAGATGTCTTTAAAACATTAAAGCTGACACAAAACGCGGTACCATCTGTTTCAAGTGAATTGACACATGAGTTTACCGACTAAATTCGAAAAACATTTAATAAGACGGCAATTTTGAAACGTATTCATTAATTATTTAAACATGATGTATCAAAAATTTGCGATTATTTGCTTTTGTTTTATTCTGGTTTAGTGAAGACATAAATGGATTCGTTTTTCATATTGTTGAGATTCACTTTTTAAGAATTCATTTCTTTGAGAATCATAGAAAACATTCTAGATTTTCATTAATGGCTATGTATGATAATAAACTTTCTCGCTTAGCGAGACCTATATCACGCTAAGTAACAAATCTAGTGGTTTCTACGAAATTTTTGAAGAACAGAATGGATTTAAAATTGAAAGATGGACGATTTACAGAAAATCAGTAACATTCTAAACGGTACTAACATACACAATCTAGATGAAAGGATTTTAAGATTTACGTCTGGAACCTAAAACATTCAGAATCGCTTTCCAAGGGAATCTAGAAGGTTTACGAAAATTCCAAAGAATTGTTAATTTTAAACGTGAAAGTGAATGTGAAAAAAAATTCTAGAGGTTCCCATGAAATTCTAAATTACCGAAATTGTCCTAAAATCGGATCTATATGACTGCATTTTGTCTAAGGTAAAAATCCTAAGGCTCCTTCTACGCGCTCAGAGTCCATGCTTTTACGATTTCGAAACGCCAGAATGGGTTTTTTAATGGAAATCTAAGTTTAATAAACAACAAATTTTCAATTGTAATTCTTATGATTTGAAAACTTTAAGAATCTAAATGGAATGCTTCAGAAGTGCCGCAGGAAATTTCATCATTCGTATCTGCTTCCAAATACATTCTAAAAGGTCTACTAAAATTCCAAACAAATCTATTTTAATTTGAAACGCTAGAACGAATCTAAAATAAACATTGAGAAGCTTTTCTAGAATTCTATTTACCGAAGTTGCCTTAAAATAGAATGTAGAAGGTTTATTGTAGTTTCAAATTGTTGCTTTAAAATGCAGGAAACGGAGAATGCGCTCTAAATTGCAATCTGGACGTTTATGAAAATTTCAAACGATTCCATTTTAATGTGCAACCTTATTAAACTTAAAAAATTTAGAAGGATTATTCCAGAAGCCTCTCTGAAACCGTCAACTTCCTAAATTGCCTGCAGTGGAAATCTAGATGTTGTACAGAAGTTTCAAACAAATTCCTCAATAATTCGAACTTTTACGTCGGTCCGTTAACATTTCTATATTGACGCAACCTCGGTAATTCGAACTCGAATCGATATAATTCGACACTAATTGAAGTGCGGCCATAATTTGCGGGCGAAACTCAGGACTGTGTACACATCCGCGGCAACAAGTTAGTGGGAAAACGATTTAGAAAAGTGTTACTTACTGATACTGAAGGGAACGTAGTAGAACGTATATACAGAGAAAAGTATTTTAGAAGAGCCAAAACTGAACGAAGATTTTGGCGATATTAGACAATTTGAATAAAACCAAGAAATAAATGGCTTCGACGTTAGCTGTAAATGTAGTTCAAGAATAGTTTTTGTCCTAAGTAGTTTTAACATCCAGTGAAGCTTTACAGTTTCATACAAAATTTAAAGAGTAGGCTGAAGTATGACAAGAAATTTTACAGCAAATAGTAAGCTCACAAGAGTTACATCGAAAGTATTGAGTTTTCTTAATAATTTTCATCTGGAAAACAATCTGTCAAACAATATATATGTACAGGTCATCTAAAACAGTGTTAGTCGCAAGAGATCACGAGAGGTTGAGAGATGACAATTCGCAAACATATTTTTTGTTGGCAACAATGAACGTTGTTAAAATTGCTGTAGTTCGTTCTTCTTGTTTCTTAGCTCGTTGACATTCCATTTGATTATTTTCAGTGCTTCCGGGTAATCCTATCCATATGTGAGTGTGGTGAGTTTCATCCTGGCTGCGACTTTTCATCTCCTCCAAAGCATTTAATACTTTGTATTGGGGCTTCGTTTTTTCTTTTGTCGCCTTCGTAGTGCTCGCCGTAACATTCGCGTACGTTGTCTCCCTGTCTATAGTCCGGTATGTCTTCATGGCTCCTCTTTTTCTTTCTTTGCTTTCCTCATTGGGTTCTTCTGGCACCCTCTGCAGTTACAGCATCTCGCCGGGTTGTCCTTGGGCTTCATGCAATCTCTTGACTTCGTGGTATCGTGAGCATCTCGCGCATCTCGGTAGCGCTGTACATCTGGCCGGTCTTTATCCGTACTGCTGGCATCTGTGACATTGTTCTATGATGGTCCTTGGTCTCTGCAGTTCGACCTTCACTTTGGAATTCATGATACCCTGCAGCTTGTTCCTTTCCAGTTTTAAAATTATCATCGCCATCGGTATCTTCTTCGCTTCCTTTTCGGTCATTTCCGTCCTGATCATCTTAACCTCGTTATCTTAACCGGTTCGAATTAGGGCTTCTGTCACATTCATCTTTATATATACTGTGTCCAATGGATCGTCTATTCGAATAATTGTCTTATCAAAATACTGTTCATTCGATCATTGGTCCTTCGGAGGAATTTTGTCATTCGGACCTTTGTATATGTGCTGTACAGTACATACATGTAATAATAATAAAAATAATAATAATAATAATGCCTTAATTATTTTTTATTTGTGATATAAAACAGCATATAAAGAGCTACAGGTGAAGTCTAGCATACGTTCTACTCATATTAACCTCTGTTTTATTGTATAACATAAAAAGTTCAGGACAAATGGTTTTTGCCAACAATGTACTTACACATATCCTGTGAAAATCGAAATGGAACAAAAATTAAATTTAAGTTACAAATTTAAACATAGGATTGTAGTGTTAACAAAATGATTAAGTAGGTAAGACACTGTTTTAACAATATGCAATAATGTACCTATTGTGAATTAGTAGTAATTCTTTATATTTGGTTTAACAAATTAAGTGTATGTGCCTTGAGAGATCAAGGGAAATTATTGTAAATTGACACGGCATTATATGTGAATGATTTTCTGAAAACTGTTCGTCGATATTGTGGAAGCACTAGATTATCAGGAAATCTAAGATTGAGCTCGTGTATATCCTTCCTAAATAATTCCGTGTAAATCCTTAATTTGTTCCTGAGATATAAGGGTGTATGAGTTGTTAGTACAAGGAATGTCAGGGACATGGGGTGTAGTTAATATACATCTTCTATCTTTAACCATCCAATTTCTTTTATTTTGCTTGACACATCATATTTTCTTAGACCTCTATCTAAACCTGGGTAAAATACTACCAAATCATAAATGAAAGCAGAGAAAACAATATGCTCGCAAAGCAGCTCTTTCAAATGAAAATTTATAACATGTTTGTTTCTGTATAAGTGGCGTAAGGACAAATATGATTCTATAAATCTGTTGTTATATATATCTGTTGATATAAATCTGTGTTCTATAAATCTAAGTTTGCAGTCGAAAATTATGCCCTAGTTCCTGCAAGAGTGAACTATTTTTATATTTTCGTTATTGATGAATACATTAAATTTGTCACGAACATTCTACTCCACATGTCTGAGGCAGAACAGAAGATGGTTACATTTGCTAATATTTAGATTATAGATTATGACTCTTTGAGTAGTGGCAGACGCTATCCAGGTCTTGGTTTACCTTTTCTGTAGCACAACGGGTATGATTTGAATTGAATGAGTAAAAAGGTTGAGTATCTTCCGCAAACGAATGGATATTAACATGTCTGAATGATTTATAAAAGCCAGAAAGGCTTGAGGGACCCCTGATGTTATATGGGCCAAGTCAGATGAGTTTCCTTCCAGAATTGTTGAAAGCGATTTGTTAGATAGCGATGAAAAAAATTCAAAGATGTATTTCAAATGCATAGAATTTAAGTTGCGAAAGAAGAAGCTTATGGTGTATAGTGTCGAAGGCTTTGGAAAATTCTAGTAGAGTAACTGCTGTGGTCTTACTTTCATTCAACATTCTAACAATGTTATCTGTTAAGTCTAATAACAGAGTTGTAGTGTTGAACCCTCTGCGGAATCCTGATTGGATATTGGTAACGGTATTATGAGCATACATATATTCATAAATGTGTTAGTATACGATGTTTTCAAGAATTTTTGACAACGACGGTAGAATACTAATCGGTCTTAAATCGTTGTAAGATACAGCGTTGGTATTACACTTAGGAAGAGGGATAACTAAAGCTAAATTCCATAAAGCGGAAAAGTAACCAACTTCCAGGCAACAGTTTATAATATGTGTGATATATGGTGCAGTAACGTTTAAGGAGAGCTGCAATATTTTAGCAGTTATATTGTCACATCCAACAGTATTCCATTTCAAATCTAAGACAACTTATTTCATCGATTGTGGCTAGTTTAAAGGAAACAGTTAAATTTGAGTTGAATCTATTAAACTCATAGTGTAGTGAAGCGTTAGGACAGGAATTTTCATGGGTCAAAATAGAATGAAAATGGTTATTTGTTTCATGGGGATTCTTGAGATGTGTTTGGAAGTGTACTAAATAAACACATACTTTGATTTTCCAAATTGTACGAATATGTGGATTGACTTGCGCAACTTCAATAATTCGAAAACCTTTATAATTCGAACAGCAAGACACTGCAATGAAAATTCCAATTATCGAGGTTCGACTGTATTACAATTTAACATTGGGATAGAAAATACGATAAATTTAAATTTTTCACAAAATTGTTTAGATGCCTAGAGGTTTATTCCAGTCCTAAATATGAAGTAAACAGTCATTAGATTCGAACAAACGAAACCGTTTTCTGCCCACATGTCGAAAGACCATTCCCTGCTACACCCCAATTGTTTTCCAGTGCCTGGAAGCTTATTTTCACCGACAAAAAACCCGACTAATTTTTTTCCCTTCCACCAGACAATTTTCTCGTGTTTTCAGGGTTAATATTTGACGTTCTGCTAGCGGAATTAACAAAAAAAGGTATTCTAGATTGCGAATTAAGCCGAATCGTGTGGATATTTTGGGAGAGACCAAATTCTCTTCATTAAAATTATCTAAAAGCGGGAGGGACGTGAGGAACAAGTGGGAGCTTCGACAATAACGAGACTGAGAGAGAGACAGGGAAAAGTGAGGAAATGTACGGGGATAAAAATCGTTTTTTCAGGGAACGTCGAGTTTCGGGACACGTATTTGTGTTTCTTAATACGCAACAGACGAACGAGATGGGTAATAATAAAAAGAGAATATTAAATATAAGGTATAATAATATCTTCGTGAAATTATAACTTTCCTCTTCTCCTCCTTTGTCGCCAGACTCTCGTAAAAGGGGGAGAACGAGTATCACAGGGAATATTAAAATAAGAAAGGGAGAGGGGAGCGAGGCACAAATGAATTGCAGATAGTCTAAGTTGACTTGGTAGGGAGTTTCTTTGATTTTCGTTTTGTCTTCCGAGAGAAATAAACAGACAGGAAACTTTTAACGTGGAATATCTGATAGCGGATGTCTGGGGAATTATTAAAAATAATGAATAGCACAAAACACGAACCATTCAACATTTCGTTTTTAAATTAATGAAATTGATGCCATTGCATCCGCGTGATCAATAAATTTAATCTCGGCTTAACTTCAGAAGTAAATTTCTAGTAATTCAGTTCAGTTCTGTTTTATAAGCCTACTTGAGATTAAATTATTTCACGGCATTATAAGTTTCGTACGCATTTTTTTTCCAAATGATTTAAGGCGATAGATTTCCAATAGATTTCTACTTACCGTTTAAGAACTAAAAGGAGGCGATTACTTATAGAGGTAGTACAATATCGAAGTATATCAAATTTAGGAGACAGATAGACATAGGGAGTCATCTGTATTTATATTCTGAACTTGAATTTGATTGATTGTTACGCGATATTGAGAAAAATCAAAGAAGAATTAATCGAATATGTAAAATTAAACTGATAAAAATTACAGAAGACACAACAGACCCAAAGTAAGAAGGATTTTGTTTCTAATTTAGTTGATGATAACGAATTTTCAGTAGTAGTTTAATATCTCAATTACTTGTTATTGCGTTCTAATCATGACCTTTATGATATTACGAGACATCCATATTAACATCAACGTCACTTACTAGTTATTGGATGTGTGTCCATAAAACTGTTTTGACTCTGAAAGTTTCAGAGTTACGACGTTTTCAGGTTGAAAACTCGACCCGAGCCCATAAATCAATACAGTCGCTTAATGAATACCACATTTCCCCATGAGTATTGTTCTAAACGAATAAAAATAAATATTCCCCATATCCGTCCATTTGTATTAACTCTCCCCTACTTTCCTCCAACGTCCGCGTCCCCAAATGGAACATGCCATTATGTTCAAACACAAGATATTACACCGCAGTGGTCAAAAATTTCTCGATCGTTAAAATAAACAAAACTTTCCGTTCGCCCGCTCGCAATTGTCAAAATAAACTTTTGTTGATTCACAGAAAAGCATTGCAAATTGTTTATTGACGTGTGGAATTTATCGGTTGATAGTCGAGTGTGTTTGGATGGCGGCCAAGGAGCGAATTTTATGGTTTCGAAAGTTTATGGAGGCACATTCTGGAGCTTTTTATTAATGAAATAGATCGTCAGGATTGTTTAAAGAATTATATTGATTTCTGGCAGATTTTTCAAATTCAAGGTGAGCAAACACGGAAATTTATTTTATACACCGAGGCACTGTTAGCTTCAGAAGTAAATAGGATTTCCTGTCGAAGTTATTCTTAATTTACAGTTGGTAAAGTTAAATCGTAATTTTATACCCTACGATTCTGTTACCAAAACAATATCAACAATATAATTTGGAATAAACAATCATTTGGTTTACGAATTTATGTAATTCTTTTCATTAAGCATATTGTCACGTTCAGTGGAACATAACTATCCCTGAACAGTGAACTGCTCTAAGTTCGGTCAGGAAGAGAAAAGTAAAATGAGATATTCCTAATGGCGAGGGTGACGAACAAGAAGCCGTGGTGAGGTGCATAGAGATAAACGTGACCAAAACGAGTGGTGCCTTTACTCTCGTATGTTGTTCTCATTTTATGTCGAAGCTGAGCTGAACTGCTCCTTGCTTCTTCTTCTGTAGTGTCATTTTCCTCCAGGTGCTTGTAATTGTTTTTCTCCTGTTATCTTCCTGGTAGCCTGGTTGTCCTATTCTAGCTATGTCCTCTTCGTTGTATCTTACACATTGGTACACCCTCGTATAGTCTCTTGCCTTCTTAATGAGTAGGCTCATGTGCTCCGTTGCCTTGGTGATCGTCCTCTTTGTCTTC
Organism: Cryptocephalus primarius; assembly: GCA_963576515.1. NCBI lineage: Eukaryota > Metazoa > Arthropoda > Insecta > Coleoptera > Chrysomelidae > Cryptocephalus > Cryptocephalus primarius. Next base: position 12,818,803 of record OY754940.1, on the reverse strand, counting down.
TCCTTAATGATCTTCAGTTCTTTTATCCGCAGGTCTCGTTGAAGTTGTTCGTTCCTCATATGCTATGGTGAGTCTGTCATCTTCCTCATTGTTGGGTACTGTATCCTTTCCAGTCTCTCCAGGTGCGTCCTTGGTACTTGGCCCCATCTTGCTGTCCTATACGTCATAAGCGGTCCAATTCTTGCCAGGTAGATTTTTCTATTCGTTTCCAATCTCAGTTTGCTCCGTCGCCCTGTGAGCGGTTTTAGTCTGCTTAGTCGATCCCTCGTCTTCTTCTAGCTCTCACTGATGTGTTTCTTCCATGTAAGTGCCCAGACGACATGGCATTCATAGAGGAAGAGTTGCTGATTTGGTGACTTCCAAAATTTGTGTTAAGTCGGTTAGCACGTTGAATGGTGTTATAATAATCCCATATTTTCGGGTCTCTTGCACCGATCGTCTAATTTGTTAATGGTCGCGCTTAGCAATTCCTTGGTGGAAAACAAGAAACACGGCTATGTGATGATGCAAAAGGGCATACAATATTTTAAAACACCTAGCTATGTCATGGACGTCTATAGTTATAAAGAGCACTTTAAACGGCTCCTTAGATGATTAAAGCACAATTTCTGGAAAATATACATGATCAATGAATGGTTCTAATTATAATTGAAAAAACACGTTTTGTCTCGTCAGCACCACATAACACAAATGGTATAGAAATGCTCGTTATAAAATCGGACAAATTTTGCCACGTGTCTCGACGACAGCGACGCCTATTCAAATGGTAGTAAAGAATTTCTCACACCATTGTGGCGGGAAATTTGAATGAGGTTGGATGTTTAATTTTTATCCGTAATTATTTTTTATAAAAAAGATTTTGTAATTAAATCCACTGCTACATGAATAGTCGTATTAATAGAATATCTTTATCAGCAAAATAAAAATAAAAAATATTTTTTTAATGAACGAGATATTATAATATTTCAAACAACATTAGTGACGAAATGTATATATTCTCATACAAAGCAACTATTCAAAATTACAATATGAAACATTTAAATACACGTTATGGTCAAAATAGCTCGTCGTTGATTGAGTGGACTGTATTGTGAAAAACGCTGTGGCTGTATTTTGGGATTTATTGGGAAGTACATTACACAATGATCGAGCGCATGTCGCTCGTGCGTTACACACTAAATTGCTCCTTCTCAGTCGAAACAACATTAAAACGGGGTAGAATATTCGCAGGTCAGATGGTCCCAGCAATCTAAATATTTCACCTTATACATAATTTCATCTTCTTTAGATATATTATCTGTTGAGAGGCTAGCTGTACGCATTACAACATTGAGATTCTAAAAAAAATAAATATTTGTCCCTGTTATATTTGTCTTAATTTTTTCAATTTACCAATATTTGTCTTATTTCAGAATAATTATTAATTACTGAGCTTAACTCAGGGCCTATTGAACCGTGTAGAGGTACAAAATTGATTTTGATGGCACAGAATAGCTACAAATTACGCCTTTATTCCTGTGGCGAGAACGTGTATTAAGCCAGGTCACCCATTTCAGGCCAGACCGCATTCTTTATAGCACTATATTTTATTGCTAATTTGTTGATATTTTATTACGCCAAAAACGATTTTATTACCCCACCCCTTTCCGAGATAAAGGAGATTATCTGGCTTAATACTTCAGTCAGATCACCCAAACCTGTATCTCCGGAACCAATGAAGATGCAAACATTTACCAAACGTCATATTTTATTGCTAATTTATTGCTGATGATATAGGCAAATTGCGATTTTCAGAATCGTCCCTTCAGCCCCTAGCAGATTTCTCACACTACCACCCCCCCCCCCCGAAATGTCTGGAAAAATATTTTCTTTGCAAACCAAAGTATGGATCCATTCAATACCATGAATCAAATAGGCGACGTTGAAGAGGAAAAATCGAATGGCTTAGACGAATGCACATTTTTCTCTGGAATTAAAATTTTCTTATATGACGAACGGATATTTTCTGAAATAAGCCTAGAATATGTTTCTTTATATTTCCTAGTCGAGAGGAAGAAGAGAGTGGCAAACATGTTTATGAAGCTTTTTTTACAGCGGCTGTTTTTAATATTAATATCAAATTTATTTTAACACAGAAGTCGGCAACTAAAGACAAGAAAGTTACTTTATTCTTTTTAGATTTTTTATTCCTAATGAACCGGCAATTATTCTTCACAGAGTTGAATGGATTTAAACAGAAAATTAGTTAGAGTAGCAAAAATATTGCTATGTAAACAAATTACTGATGATTCTAAGCCAGATTTCATTAATGGAAGAGTTAGGGAACTTTAAATATGCCAATAATGATTTGATTTCACATCATTCATAGACAATATTAAATGGAAAATATTTCCATTGACTTAATGTTTATTTGATAACTTTTTAGATCAATTTAAATATCACTTGGTAACAAAATGCTTCCTGATAATCAAATAATCGAATGAACCTCTTACAGTTGCCACTACTATAATTCTTTTCAAAAAAAAGAAAAGTTAATACAATTAATACTCTGGATATAAAAAATGTACTGTATGATTAATTTTCAAAAAACGACTTTTTTGAAGTCGGTTTGAGAATAAAATATTTGTTTGCTAAAATTCATTCAATTTGATTGTTTTACATTGAATTGTAACGATTAATATTTCATTGAAAATCGAAATAAAATGCGAGATTGTCACAAGAGCACTTGTAAAAAGTCATTTTTACATATTAGATTATTTTATTATTTTGACTCGGATGTACTCAAAAACGAATAAAATTATTTAAAGAATCATTAAAAGTTTTTTACAGTAATAACAAAGCATAAATCAGAACACTTCAAAACGCTCTAAAAAATCTAAAAAATTTAAATAAAATATGACGTTTGGTAAACGTTTGCATCTTCATTGATTCCAGAGATACAGGCGTGGCAGGTACACGACTTGCCATTTTTTGAGCTTCAGTACTTCAAGGCACATGCCATGAAAATATTTCTCAATTTGATTATTAACCCCACATTTGAAAAGTTTTTACCGTTCCCAAAATTGTATAAGGTTTCCAAAACAGCGCGATGTCCATGGGAAACTTTTCCAAAACAACCTGATAATTTACTAAAATTTTTTTCCGAAAAGATTGCACAGTTCACTTGTGCAAATTGAGAAAATCAAAACGGGTCATCAAATCCATTGAAAAGTGTAAGGTATATATGGTCTTTATATGGTTATCATAAGTGTCTTTTTGAATCGAAGGGTGAATTTTCGGTGCATATTTATCACAAGGCTTCCTCTCAGAAACCTGTTAAGTCACCTGGATTTTTAAGTTGTCTTTCGTGTCACTCGTCTACTTGTCATTATCAATATCCGCATCCGTTCTTGGATGTAATGTGTTGTCAGTTCGCGTACGGTTCCCTATACATTCCTTCGTGTGTGAATAATTATCTATCACATCCTTAATCCTCGTCACAGTCTAATCTTGCGGTTGGCAATTTATTTCTAATTTCGAAGAGGCGGAAAGAGAGAGACAGAGAGAGAGAGAAAAGGAGAAGGGAGAGAGTGAGAAAGGGAGCGTAGGCGAGACTGGGGCTTAACAAATCTAATGTACTTTACTCCGAACAACTGACAAATCCGCAGTTGAAAATGATCGATTCAATCTTCTATTAAAGTCAAATCCAGTCTAATTCTCTCGTAATTCGGCCCCGTAATTCCCCTAGAAGTAAACTGGGGGGCAGAGGAAGTGCGGTCTCGGTTCACGCAAATTACGCCCCGATGGCGGAACGCCGGAAGAACGGAGGGAGAAGGGATGAGAAGGGCGTAAGGGGTGGAAAAAGTCGGAGGATAAATCGGGCGTCGATAGCTCCGAAGCGGAACCAAAGCCACGTGAAATTTTATACTGAAAACTGCCACTAACAGGTACCGTTTACAGGTGAAACTAGGATATTTCGAGTAGGGGAACGAGGGTACGTAATGTATTGGGTTTGGAGTTTCTAGTTTAATATAACTACGGGATTATTTCGGTGGGTGATTGGCAAACGTGTTAATCGTCATCATCCGGAATGTATCGACATTCTTAGTAGACTCCTGACAGGTTATTTAGTCAGCTTTCAAAGGCATGTAAAATGTTTTCACCATACGACCACACTTTGTCACTGTCAATTAGCAGAAAATGATTTAAATTGCTAGATTTTCGTTTAAAGATTCATGCAATCCAGGTGAAATTCCAGATGGCGTTAGTTCACTTGTCTCATCTCAAATAAATGATATTTCATTAAATAGAATTTCGTATGTAACCTCCTAAACCATTTCAGAAAGTAATGTCACTATTGTCTATACTATATTTCGCTTCAAGGCGAAGTAATATTAATGTGGTTCCTGTCAAACTTATAGGCGCGCGAGTAATCATACAAGCAGGTTACCTATTACCGAGAACTCGGATGATGGTGTAGGGGCAAGACTGTGGGAGATTATTATGCTGACTTTAAGGCTGGTTACGTAGGATAAGGAATCATTTGCTAAATATTGTAGCGAATGCCCCGTATAAGCCGTTGTTATGGAAAAACAAGTGTTGTTTATGTGATTTGTAGATGTTACGTTGACATTAGGTAGTAAAACCTCTTTGTGCATGTAAAACTATTACAATGGGGGCTCAACCGGGATTTTGTGAACCGGAATAGCGGATAAAGGTTTGGTGGACCTGGGATGGCGTACGGAAGTGATGGCGATGGCACGCGGCGGAGAGGCGAGGAGTGCAGTCTGTGCGGCGTTATGGAGTTGTTGAGCGGCTGGTGCAACTCGAAACGCTACAGAATCCGAAGCTAAGTACCATTACACAAATACACACCACTATAACACCAAGGTTTGGGATAACCTAAACAGGTCTAGACTTAGGAAAACACTCGAATGGATTGACTGCGTGCGGCTGGCGCGCGTGGCCCGTTTGAGTGCTACACTCACATTCGTGACTCTTATTGGGAGACGGGCGCTGTTCATCTTTAGTACAAGAATTGGTGATGGTTGACCACTGGGTTGTGTGTCTGGAGCCATGAAGCAGTTGCTGGGGATTTCAGTAACTGCAGGAGCAGCGGAGGATTTCAAGAGACAGGTCCCTCTTCTACCTGGAGCATTGGATGGGATTGGTCATCCCTGGTGTCTCTGATGGTCAGAAGTAGGATTGGCCTGCTTGGAGGATTTCAAGAGACAGGTCCCTCTTCTACCTGGAGCATTGGATGGGATTGGTCATCCCTGGTGTCTTTCATGGTCAGAAAGAGGATTGGCCTGCTTGGTTTCGATTTGCTGCTGATGAATTTTTGTACAGGATTTGCAGTCCAACCCGCTCAATGGAGTTAATCGCACACATATACATGCACACAATTACACATATACTTGCAATTCATTGCAAATGGATTCGGCAAGGATACTGGCGTGTTTTGTTTGATTTTTAGATCAACTATGGCGAGATTCCCGGAGGTGAACATCGCCTGGAGAGGACAGTTGGCTCTCGATGTATAAGTTCTGGCGGAATTTCTAAAAAAGGGGAGGAGCGGTGCGCATGGTAGCAGTAGCCGAAGCAGTAGTCGAAGCATTAGCCGTAGTAGTAGCAACAGTAGCAGCAGTAGTAGCAGCAGTAGTAGTAGCTGAAGCAGTAGCCGAAGCGGTAGCCGTAGCAGTAGCAGTAGCCGTAACCGTAGCCGTAACCGTAGCAGGAGCAGTAGCCGTAGCAGTAGCCGTAGCAATAGAAGTAGCAAAAGCCGTAGCCGTAGTAGTACCAGTAGAAGTAGCAGTGGCAGTAGCCATAGTAGTAGTAATAGCAGTAACCGAAGCAGTAGCCGAAGAATTATCCGTAGCAGTAGCAGCAGTAGCAGTAGCCGTAGCTGTAGCCGTAGCAGTAGCCGTAGCTGTAGCAGTAGCAGTAGCCGTAACCGTAGCAGTAGCAGTAGCCGTAGCAGGAGCAGGAGCAGTAGCAGTAGCAGTAGCAGTTCGCTGATATGTTAATCATTCGCTGATATGGAGTACTGAGGAAGTAGATCGTCCGAGGGTCGAGGGCGACCCTGAAGACGGGGAGGGATAGTGTTGCGAATGCCCCGTATAAGCCGTTGTTATGGAAAAACAAGTGTTGTTTATGTGATTTGTAGATGTTACGTTGACATTAGGTAGTAAAACCTCTTTGTGCATGTAAAACTATTACAATATGATTGCAGTTTATCTCTAATTCGTGGTAAATGACAGTTAAGAAAGGACAGGAAATAATTGGTAAATGAAGAAAAATCGGTCTGTTTGTAGTCGTTGAGATATAGACATTAAATGTTTGAGCGGCTATTTGTTTTTCAGTTTGGTGACTTTGTACAAGATTTTTAGATAGTCTTAGAATTCGTAAAGACGAAAGGTTCATTCATTTTTCATTAAAAACGAAATCCCAACATTAGAGAAAATTCTACAATTAACCAAAGATGATGGTGACTTTCCTGCTATGTCGAAGAAAAATCTATGGGAAACATTAAAACAAAATAATTTTTCATCGGAATAAAGTACCAAAAGGATAACGATCAAATCATTTTCTGCAGACGGCAATATTTACGATCGATTAAACAATTTAGACAAGAGAATAAAAAAATATATTATTTAGATGATACATGGGTTAATGGTGCGCATAACGTTGCAAAAAAAATGGCGTGACAAAAATATTGAAAGTGCTGAAGCATTTATAAGAGGTTGGTCTACAGGCTTGAAGTCGTCTAGTGGAAAAGGGAAAAATCGTTCTCACACACATTGGCAGGGAAACACTATTTGCTGAAGGAAGACTTTTGACCTCTGTTTCTCAGAAAACCGGCGATTATCACGAAGATATAAATACAGATGTATTTCAAAAAAACTTTGTACAAATGTTAGGTCTTATATCAATAGGAAGCATAAATGTAATTGATAACGCGAGTAACCATTCCAGACAAGACGAAAAGGCACCTACTACATCGTGGAAAACAGCTGATTTAATTAACTGGTTAGATAACAACAAAAAAAAAATGATGAATCAATTCACTTTGACACTGACATGGTCAAAAAGGAACCATTGTTGATTGTAAATCGCGCGAAATCGAAATAGAGAAAATATGTTGTAGATGAAATGGCACGTCATAGAGGCATCACGATTGTAAGATTTCCACTGTATTAATTAAATCTGTCAATCCGTCAATTAAATCCAATCGAATTGATATGGGCCCAGGTAGCCATACAAGATAACACAAGATAGCCATGTCGCAAGATACAACACAACTTTTTCATTGAAAGATGTAAAAGCACTAGTATCAAATGGAATAAAAAGTTTAACCCCCGAAAATTGGAAACAAGCTGTAGATCATAGCATAAAGAAAGAGGCAAAACTTTGGGAACTTGATAAATTGATTGATAGAATAACTGAATCCCTGATTATCACAATAAATAACGATGGTAGCTCCTCTGAATTTTCAGATAATGAATATTATAAGTATTAACGAATTTCAAATTGAAATAATTTATAATGTTAATTTTGTATAGTCATATATCTTATTGTTAGTATGTAATTAGTATTGAGGATCAGCAAAAAACAGGCAACGTTTTAACCACGCCAATTTTAACAAACACCAGTCTTAAGCCTGGATAAAGTGGGAAGGAAATGTTGCGTAACGATTAATACATTGAAGTATACTAGTCATAATTAAAGCGTCATGCATTATTCGGAACTTTCTGTCGAAAACGCGAAACGCCACTAACATTTCGATATCCGATCACTCAAGCGTCAGATTTTCTTCTACTTCTTCTTCCTCTTCTTCGGACCTTTTGTTCTGACAGCGCTAATACCGGGTGGCCCCTACAGAATTCTTAAAAAACAGGTGAAAATGCAGGGTCCGCTTACGATAACTGCGAAACTTTTTTCCCCCGGTACATGAAAAATACCCTTTTTTGACGGATACCTCATTAATATTACGTTGCGTTGAAGCGAAATACAGTATAGAATATTAAATTTCAAAACTTTTGTAAAGTTTTAATAAACCCTACATTGCCCTAAAGTGGACCATAACCTATTGTTTTGCATACGTCCTGGAGAGCTTTTAGCCTTCTCTAGCTTACCTAAAAGATTGACTCAAAAGGACAAACGGATGATGCTGAATATAATAGCTTGTGAAAAGACAAGCTTGTTACACAAAACTGACATAAATGGGGATTTTCTATCTCCTGTTGACGGATCCTCCTGTAATTTCCATATCCATTACTGCTTCATTATTGTTAGAAACAACACAAGTATCGATCGGATTTATATCCGCAGTACGCGAAATGGGTAAAAATTGTAAAATCCCTCCCGTGTCGCCGCGAAATGTTTTCCTCGGTAGAACATCCATTAGCCCGTACATCAACCGCACTCGAATCGCATCCCTCCCGGCCCCTCTCGCAAACAATAAATAGCAACAAGGGACAATTGCAGCGTCAAGGGGGTGGAAAAGGGTGTAACGTAACCCTATTATCTCATCAGATAGGGGAAACGTATGTGGGACCGGCGGCGCGGGGAAACGTATGTTACGCTTTCCTTTTCCACTCCCTAATTAAATTCAGTTCAAAAGTTCAGCAATCGGAATAACCGTTATCTATACATGCTCGGACCGCGACGAGGGGTGGTCGGGATGGATACCTACCCACACTTACACACACTCACAAACACACACCGACGCCGGCATCGGATTTGCATGGAAATCGTCGAGGTCGTGCCGAATTTCACATCTAGAATAATTCGGGTTTATTCACGGAACAGTCATTTCGTACCACCTTCGTGTTTTAGCTAATTTTCTCCTTGGAATTACATCAGCCCAAGCGGCCTTTATTTTGCTTTTAATGTTCCAATGTCGGATTATGAAAATTTTTCGAGCTATCCCCTAATAACACCTTTAAATCAGGCTTGTTATGTGACGGAAAGTGGCGCTTTATTTTTTCTTACTCCCACACTAGTAGGTGTTTTTGGGTTTTTTCAACGCAAAGTACAAAGAAATTAATGTTAGGATTACTCTATGTACATACCGATTATCCACCCACCATTGTTGAACGTTTTAAAAGTTTTTCCCCTCCCTGGAAAACTTTTGCTATATGCTGAATTTAGCTCTGATCTCTGACTTTCGAGGTCAGACTCCAATGATAAAGGTGATGGAGATATTAATAGAAACCTTTACCTTTATCTTTCCGCATTTGGAATTTTGATAAATGCTATTGATAACTAGAAAGTACATGAAATAATTAGTTCGAAAACATCAATTATAATTTTAGGAAATGATCCGTTCAATAGTAATAGCCTTTCGAAAATGCGAGTTTCCATAAGAGGTTAAGGGCGTGGAAATTAAAAACGCACCAAAAAATCACCACTGATCAATAAAAAACCGTAGAAAACCGTAGATGTGAGCATTCAATTTTTCGCTTTTCCTTTTACTGTTTGAGAAAAACATAATTTTTCATCTAACCTCCCTTTTCTGCGAACCGCTATTTCGTTGACCTTTAACCGACATGGCAAGTATGAAGAAACCCCTATTTCTCTTACTGCTACATCCGAGGAATATCTTCTACACGTGTCGCATTAATTTTCGCACAATATTTCACAATAACAAATTAAAAAAATTTTTATGGACATGTCCATTTTCATCGGATTTTCCATTCATTTGACATGGAACATCAAACTAATTGCAAAGTACAGCACGGCGATGACACTTAAATGGTAGTGGTTAATCGAGCGACGATACGCATTGAAGCCGTATTATTTTGTAATTCTGCTTGTTTTCCCTTTTAGAAATATTATAAAATACCAGTTCTTGTGTCCTCTTGTTTCCTCCAGAAAGCAGAGCGAGGTTAGGCGGTTTGGTCCTTTTTTTTTATAGAAACGTTATAAAGTAGGACATAAACGACATACGATATAGACGACGACGGTCGTTGAGCTACTACCATATCTCCGCCAAGTCCACCGGCATTTAAGATTTCAAAATGGCGAAAGCGCGTAAACCGCACCTCCATAATCGTTTTTTCACTTATTTCTCCACACTCTTCACCAAATTTGAATATCGGCGTAAAGTGGAATAATCAAACTTTATTATTATCGTTTAACCGATGAGAATAACATACGAAATCATTTAAAAATTTCACTTTGAAAACCGGCAAATTTGGCGAAACTTCTCACATTTTTGTCTGAAAAACTACTGGCTTACTCAAGTTGAAATTATTTTTTCGAGCACCCTAATACTGTCCTCTTTTACTAACAAAATTGCCAATTTTGAGATCGGAGTGAGTTAAGAAAAAGTTTACCTTTCGTGCAACACTTTTATTACCTATTCACTTATATCCGAGGATATCCATCCGGGTTAATATTCCTGAATAGAATGGATAAACGGTAATAATTACTGGTCCTATTATTTTATTACATTAAGGTTGAGAGGTAAGACCCCATAATACATGATACGCTCACGTAAACCTCCTCCAAGTAACTTCCCGGACTATTTTAAATTTATTATCTAAAGGGCATGTAGATTACCAAAGTTCGTACATTTTCTTAGGCTTCTTCCCTTTCCTTGTGGTGTTGTTTACCAACGACCCTTGCCGTGAATCGAACAGTTTCATCGTTCACTCCGTTGGCTCACCTGCTTGTTTTGATTGCTACGAATGAAGACGAGCAGGAACCCGAGTAGCTTGTTTTGACACTTGGTTGATACCGAGCCAAGCATGGAATTACTCCATTTTGATTTATCAAGTTATGAATTGTGGTGACGGCCGGTAAACAAAAATTAGTTTGTTTTTGTGAATTTGTACATTTGCAGAGTACGTTAACAAAAGATGGGTAAGGCAGCTCTGGGACTCATCTAGGCCTCTTCTAAAAATAACAATGATCAATTTAAGTGGTCAATTCGGTGACCAAGTGTGAGAGGAACAAAATAATTTTTCCACTCACTATAATTTCAAATACGTAGGTATATAGAATTTACGTGTCCATGTCTCATCGCGCTTGTTGCGTAATTTCACTTCGGTTTCCATTCGGAAAAAGTTTCACCGGTGGAACTGTCGCGTTCAGCGACCAAATTGAGCACGAAAACCTAATTTGAATCGCCAATACTCTAATTCATTATCGAAAATGGGAGCGCTCCGGTGGCCACATCGCTTTAACTTCGTTCATTAGTTGTGATGTCGGACCGAGCGATTTTCGTTAGAAGTCACATTCTACACGAATACAAATGTAAAATGGGCGAGGAAAAAACGACAGGACCCCCCTTTTCCTCCTTAATTTCGAATTAACGACGTTTTATTGGTTGATGTGTCCGTACGAGATTGTCGTATACTCTAATTAGTGATTCCCGGAATTACTGCCGGCAAGGTTCTTACGTTTGGGAAATAATAAACATGACGAAGATCATGACAAAGGAGAATGTAAAAGCAAGAGCTTTGAGCTAAGAATGCCTTTGGAAGAGGTTGTTATTGAGCATGTTGTTTATTACAAAAAGTCCGGAAATTTCGAGAACGCGCTCGAGAAAAACTGTAAACAAACGCTTAAATCCGCGATGTGACATAAAAGGAATGTCCTCTAATAAGGAATAATATTATGGAATGGAATGGGCCATCGCGAAAGGAAAATTGATATGAATAGGCACGCTTTCCTACGTCAAATTATGGGGCTTTTCACCGACACTAACGTGAGATTAGAATTTTTCCGGCGACAATGGTTCTAGAAGTCATATTTTCGGAGATGAAATAGTAATGATTTAAAGTTCATAAGCACATAACAGAAAGTACAAAATATTAGGCCGACTTTTAAAAAATTGAACTTATAGACTGCGACTGTTAACTTTGATTTTCTCACATATACGATATATCAAATACAATAGAGCGATTCACACTTAATTCGATATATTTTTTATTAAACTATATTCTGGCGTTACCTTTTCATCCTACTTCTCAACCCGAGAATAAATGTTTACGAAAATTCCCTTTCATGAATTTTAGATAGGTACTTTTTTATACCTGTCCAATTTGTCCACTGGCCAATTTGGGTCGTTCTTTAGTGAATGAAATAAATAGGTCAATGGATATCGGAAATTCATCCTCCACTTCAACCAATATGGCTGGCAGTCCAACCTTTTACTACCAAGACTACTTACAAGTGCTATGGATTCGAACATTTTTTTTTTTTTGTGTAAACGATACCCTTGAAACGTAAGCACCACTCTTTGGCATAGTAGATAAAGTCACTTCAAGATTTTTTGAGTCTTAACAAACACGGTATTTGTACCGTGTAGGCTCTATTTTACTAAGTAAAATACATAGGCCACTGAATGGTCGCTTGATCCTTGATTTTTTCTTCCGTCGATCAAACCTGTGTTCCAATATATTTTCGACCCTCAGGATTTCGATTTTGAAGGCAGTCGACGCAACTCCCGGCAAGGGGTTGAAATTCGCAAAAAAACCGACAATATTTTTGTTTGTGCGATTTTCTCAAAAACTAATATATATATATATATATATATATATATATATATATATATATATATATATATATATATTCCTAAAAATATAAATTAATGTAAATATATCCTTTTTAAAAAACCTTGCTCAACAACCTTATTTTTCGTATTTTTTTTTTGAAAGTTATAGCTATTTTGCGTCAATTATGTTTTTCTCAATTTGCAAAATTTAATGACAATACTTTTCTTGATCTCCTGTCTAAAATGAACAGTTATCAATTGATCTAGGAAAGTAGGAGAAAAAGTAAGCCCTCTACAAAGAATACAGTCTTCTGGGATACATTTCCACGATTAATACGAGATTGTCACGACTTGTATAGCGTAAAAGCGTGCGCTTGTCGGGCTTTTAAGTAAACACGTTCGGATGTTTAGGGATTTAGGTAGCTTTAAGTAAGGCAATTCGGCTCTAATAGGTGGAATAGGGTAGGCAAATTTAACTTAGCTATAGGTGTTGATTCAACGATCAACATGAAAATCCTATTTAATGTAATTAGTTTATTGTATGTTCAAATTTTAGTTCATTCAATTAATTCAACATATAGGGGTGTTAATTAATATATAGTATTAATTATCAATTGGTTCATTCACTTTATAAAGATCATTTTTTTTTAATACTTATTCCATAGTTTCTTATATTTATTTAATTTGGGGAATTTTTCCCAATCGTATTGACCTATTTGGCAATTAAACATTTTATCCGTCAACGATCTCTTTTAGTCAACACTTAAATCAGTTCACGATTTTTTTTGTTACGTTACTTAAAAACCGTTTAATTAATCGTCAATTAATGATGACTTTTCTACTACCTACGTTAAGTACAATGGATACAGACATATGCAAATGAAGGTTTAGATCTAGATTTATCTAAAACAGTGTATTAAAATTGTTATCGGTGAAAAGATAAATCACACAAATATATCAACAAGATATAGGCTAAGGATTTTCGCTATAAATGGTACAAACAATAATACAATTGCACTTCGTATTCTGTTCTATATTTATCATCCAATATTTCAAATAACAAAATACGAATCTTATTAAAATGAAACGGAAAGAGAGATCAGTGTTTACGCCACATTTAATTAAATGAAAAAACGCGTAGAACTATATAGTTTCGGTAATCAGCCATCGTCAGCTACAGTTTAACGTTGAAATACCGATAAAAACAATTATGTATATAAAATAAAGGTATGGCCACCACATTGTACAGATTGTACAATTGCGCCAACTAATAATAATATGTTAACAAATTGGATTAACAAGGCGACAGGAAAGACTCTAAACTCAGTCTTATTGCTGTGAGCTCACAATTAGAGGCAAGCAGAGAATCCAAGCTGGACATCGAGGTTGTTATGTGATAACTAAATTGATCCTACACCTTCGTTACTTTTCTTCTTTTTCAATAGAACGCGATCGATAATGTACAAAATTTTATATTAATTATTTGTTACATTTTAAGTAAAACTTTCACCATTTCTTGGACTCCTAAATTATAGACCTCAAGTAAGATTGAGTTACGACAAATTCTACAAAACGAGACTGATAAATCTCTCAAATTCGAAATATTTAGAAGTACAGCCGTTTTAATGTATTCTAATAGTATCATCATTTTCCAATTTAAAAACCCACTACGCCCAACAGTAACTGCGTATCCAATTCATAGATGTATATTTATATTCCATTACCACCATGCTTAACAAGAAATGTAAAAAAAATATAGGAATATTGTGGGAGATAGCATTTTTTAAAAGCTTTTTGTGGGGTTTTTTCATTTATTTGATCTTACATTGGAGGAATTCGTTCCATAAAAAACTGATGAAACCGAAACTTTCCTGTCCCGTTAAAATTATGTTCGAACTAAATTTGGACTTTTACAACGCCGATATTACATCTCGTAAACTGTCAGTTAGAGAATGGGAGGATATCATTCTTAAAAAAAAAATCAGTGGATCGTGAGTGCTCTCGGAAATTATCTCCCAAAAAGGAGGCACGATGTATATATAAGACGTTACGTTATTGGTAAATGGGACCACTTAATGCGACATAGTTATCAAGAGAAGCCATAAAAGCCACCGGTGGTCACATGTTAGCCTGTAATGGCGACCCCGGCACCGCACCGCCGCCACCGCCATTTTTCTTCCTTTGATCCGCACAAAAGTTTGATTTGAAAACTAGACATAGTATTATTTAAGAGCGGGCGGAAAGAACGAGGGAGAGAAAGATCGTTCGCCCCTGCCATATTACGAAACTTTTTAATAGTTTCTGCTGCAAAAGTTCCAAGCCTCCAAACGCCTCTCCAAATTCATCACGATAAAACACATATTATTTTTATGAGTCGATTGCTTGTGGCGTTGCTGCAACTCGGCCGTGATATTATATGAGAGATTTTAGACGCCGCTGGGCGGAGCGCACCCCCGGAAAGTTCCGGGGTCTTTTATTGTCGAGAAAAGTGGGCCATCCTGACGGGGGAATTAAACGCAAATGCGCGCGGCCATTGTTATAGACGTACAGGGAAAAGTTAACTCTCCTACGTGCAAATTTCATGAAAAGTATTCCAGATGCACAACCGGAAAGGCGGTCATAATAATCTACTTAATATTTGAAAATACAGTTAAAACGCCTTCAATAGATTTGTAGGCATTAATGTATTAAAGGTATATTTGTGCATAACGTTTTAATACTTGCTATATAAGTTCGCCTGGTTTGAACATTAAAAGAGTTTTTTGATATAAATTAATTTACAAACCCCGCACTGAAGAACACTGGGAAACGCAATAAATTCAAAGTACAAAATGCAATACTAATTGATATATAGCGAATTGTAGGTAAAAACCTAAATTCTTATCTTTTTACCATTTTGTTTTTCCTTTTTGAGGCATCTTATTGATTTTACCTTTTCCAACGGTTACTTAGTAATATTTAATCTTTTTGAATACACATTGTAGCTTTTGAAACGTGTTTGGCTTTCATAGTATCACGTAAACTTTATCTATATCGGATTATCCCAGGTAAAAGTATTAAAAAACTTTCATATTGTCATACCTAATAATAACCGATAACTGTTAATTCTGGGAATTTTGCATATATATATATATGGTCTTTGCTAATAGAGTTGATTACGCTTAAAATTTGATTTCCCTAATTAGAAATTTTATTTATTGCAGTACTGTATGTGAAGAGCTGAAGTGAAATGTGCCAAATGCAGACAAAAAGTGTATGTCTGTAAAATATCGCCAATGGTCTAAATTAGACGAAACTTTACTCACAGATTATTTTGTCAAGTGTGACATCCAAATAGTTCGTTTACAAAATTCGTTTAAAAATGGCTTGAATGATTTAAACTTCGCCATTGGCCTCCACTAACTGGTACCAGTTATTTGAAATATATTTTTCGAAATTCGCCCAAAAGGTCACTTTACTCCTGAGAAGAATTTGAAATTTTCTTCAAAACAACCTTAGGGAATGATTTAACACTTTTCAACTTGACATACTTTCTAATAGCTGTTACTATCATTCGAAACTTTTTTTTAAATTGTCTAAAGGACACTTTACTCTTGAGATTTTCCGGTATGCTTGCCTATAGAGCGCTTACCTAATATATTAAAAGTTATAAAATGGAGGAACGCCTAATTTTCTTTTGGCAATTTATACTATTTCCAATTAAACAGTAAAGAAGCTTCAATTTTCTCAGGTGCCCTAAAACATTTATTTCGTTCTTTCTTTCTTTTTTAGTTAAATACCAATGAAAGGGCACATATGAGCATTTTAATAATGAAACTTAATTTATGCAACTCTAATTTACCTGGTACCATAAGAAAAGTTTTTTAATTTGAAACTTTAGCTTCAGTAGACGCAGAAGTGTCTTTTTCTCTTTATAAAAGTGTAATATATTCAAGCAGAAGAATACTACTAATGCCTGTAAATATTAAAAATTTATTAATTTGTCCATGGAAAAATAAATAAGTTTTAAAAAGAAATTGTGCATGTTATTTATAGGGAAACTGTATAACGCAAGAACTATTTCTTGTTGTCAACTGTTTAAACTTTTCTCAACTTTTCTACTAGTTATTGTACTTTGCCTTTTCATTTTACCTTTTTAGGTGATATTGTGTTACCTAAAATCCGTTCCTAACTAATCAGCAACTAATTACAGTGACCACACATTCAAAGTAAGAATCAAATGTGTTGGACAATTCATTGAATTATAAATAGGAGCCGCCCTAATGTAATGGGTATAAGTTATACCCATTACTATAGTATAAGATAATACCTGTATATTATTCTTCTTCCCTGTTCGAAAACAGAACGGACGCAAGGAAATTGCAACTCTTTTCAAAATGACGACGGGTCAATATACCCAATATTGGTGTACTATTTGGGGATAATAACTGCTTTAATTGTACTAAACAAAACCATATAGACACTGTGACGAACTTTCTCACCCTTTTATTTGCTTGACTTTGACTCACCCTTGACTTTGCTATCTGTAGGTCGGGGCGATTTATACTCAGGAAGTTCGTGAAAATAAGGACAGAATTCGGAATAACACTCGGTTTGTTATGTTTTAGAAAAGTTTCGGCAACAGTGTTGAACACACGACAGGCAATGACAACGAGAAGAAAGGTTTAATTAAGCGGCTTACGAGAATAACGTGCAAGTAAACACAGAACAAAGATATTAAACAGAGAGCGTGATGTATTAAGCAAAAGAGCAACTACCAAACTATTTATGATCGGCAAGAGAGGTGAGTTGCTGTTTTTAGTAAGCGAAGAGCGACAAGAAACGTTTTGACGTGGATTACGGATTCGAGCAGAGAGCAGAGATGCCTCGTTCATCCGTGCAGTTCCCTTGTTATTACGATTATCGGAAAATGATGGAGGACTACTACGGTAATTTGATTGAAAAAATACTCGTCGTGATATCGAGTGTTGTGGGTTAGACTCCTGGTCGTAAAGTTCTGGGTTAGACTCCTGGTCGTAATCGTAAAACCGTTTTTCCTTAAAAAAATCAATTTTCGGTGTTAGACATTTCCTATTCGAATCATTCCACGCAGAGGTTCTGTCCAAACGGTATTCCGTAAGGTGAATTGAATATCGTAGGCTGAGATTTCGAAGATTCCAAGTGACGTTTTGTTCAAAACTGTTTTTTCGTTTCATAGAACTTTCGTTTAACTTAAATTCTGTGTGGACGTAACAGAGATTAACTTACATGTTTAAGTGGATGGTGTTTCAGTCATCGTTTCTTATATTCAAGAATTAGTGGGTTCGTTCGGAAGTAGCCATATCACTTTAAGAACTCAAAATTAATGTTTTTTTCGAAAAATGGAGGCGACTCATTTGAAGATTTGAGTACCTATTGGACACAAAATATTCGGAGAAAAATAAGATCAGGCGATGTGGAGAAATCCTGTGGATTATCTTTTATAATTTTAATGTAATTTTTTTTGAAACTATGTAACATATAAATGTCAATGGAAATGTCCGGTAAACATAGCGCTATTAGACACAAAGTATCATAAGTGTCCTAAATTGAAATAAGATACCAAATCCAATCAATTCGTAATGTGCAGTTATATAGGGTATACAAATAAGTTTCCGCCGTTTTCATGAGATGGCTCCACTGATAAGATTACCTTGAAATCATCAGATGTAAGATGCCATATAGAAAGTTTAAACACCTGGCAACAACATAACCTTAAAATACTATTATCTCTGTACTGGTAGTATACATTTTTTTTGTTCGAAAATGGCCAGTTTTGTACCAAATAAGCGTCATTTGCGGGAAGTTTTGATTTATTTATTTCATTTAGAGAAATCTGCTACTGAGGCGCATCATTCTCTTGAAGAAGTTTACGGTGATGCTGCTTTAAGTGAAATAAGTTGTCGTGAATGGTTTCAAATGTTTAAATACGGCTAGTTTGACGTGGAAGATAAAGAACGCGAAGGAAGGCCAGTCAAGTTTGAAGACGCTGAGTTAGAGGCATTATTGGACCGAGACTCATGCCAAACTGAAGAGCAGCTCGCAGAAAGCTTGGGTGTGACTCAGCAAGCGATTTCACACCGTCTCAAGACCATTGGTATGGTACAAAAACAAGGAAATTGGGTTCCGCATGAATTGAAACCCAGAACAACTTCTCCAAAGACAATGTCGAAAGGGATTTTTGCATCGAATAATGACGGGGGATGAAAAGTGGATCCACTACGACAACCCAAAGCGTGGGAAATCGTGGGGTAAGCCCGGCCCTGTACAACTTCAACGGCGAAACCGAATGTTTATGTTAAAAACGGCGGAAACTTATTTATATCACCATATTACGACCAATATGATTCTAAACGTCCCTCGATCCATCATTAAAATGAAAAACTTTTATGTGGAAAATTGCCAAGAAAACTTACTTGAGCCGCAAAACTTTTTGTGTGTATTTGTGCAGGCCTTTTGTCAATTTTAAGTATAATTTGAAATTTCAGTACAATAAAGTCGAGAAATTTCGCGTTCGTTTCAGATGGCAAAAGTGAACGATATTTTTGGCTTCTTCGTATATTTGAGCGGACGGCGCTTGTGAATGTTTGTTTTCCTTACAGTTTTTAGTTTTAAACTTTACAGTTTGCATTAAATACAGACTGTAAAGACCGTTCAGGGTATCAACTGGTCTTTTGAGAACGTATTTGTGAATAGATGTGGAATATCTCAATAATATATGGAATACATTTGTATTTAATGTGGCAAAAAAGTAAAATTTGAAAACCTTGACAACTTTGACAACAACTCCATGAATGTCTACAAAAGTACATTAAAATGCGAAGACCGGGATCGTGATAATAAAAACCCTGATTTACAGGGAGTAAATAAGTACTGCGTTTTGGTATAGGGCAACAAGCCGCTTTTTAAATGCGCTCGGTAGAATGAGATTTTCGTAAGCCTGTCAATTCCAGTTGGAAAGCAAATATCACGAAGAAAATTTGCAACTTCGGACTTACCAGCTACAAAACAAAAATATGTGAAATATTGACAAAGATTTTTTTTAGAAAATCGCTATATTTATTTAAAAATCATTTTCAATTTTTGTTATCGTTTGATGTATTTTTAGGTTCGGTTGAATAATTGAAATGTTGGCAGGAGAGCATGAAGAAAACAATATCGAAAATAAACAGGGACACGGGGCGTTTGTACAATTGAAGACAGAGCGAAAAATAACAAAAGCAGATCTTTTGAAATATTGACGAGGATAAATGTAATTGGAACGGATAAACAACAGAAGCTTCATGCCTTTTGGGGTGATAGTATAGCTGGAAATTGCGGAATTGGAAAAAAGAGGCCAGGGCCAATTTGCGAAGTTTTTTATGCAACATATTTTTATTTCAAACTAAAAACAAAAGTGTTTGTTTGTGTTGATGTTGAGTAAAAGCGTATCAACTTTCAATGAAACATTTATTGCCTAATTTCATTTAATGTAGTTTTTGAGGTTATATGTTTCAAGAGACTACTTCAAAACCTTCGATGGTGTCAAATAACTAATTAACTATCACATTGCAAAACTGCAAACGTATATCTACGTTATAATATTTCCTTTTCGTGAATTTGTATAATCTTGCAACACAAACCAATCCCTCTCTCATAATAAACGCTTTCCCCCCTCTCATCACGGGTAAGTTTCACTGGAAGTTTCTATTTTTCTTCACAAAACAAAACATTAAAAACAACCGCTTTGGAAAACGAACACACACCCACAGCGACCTCAGTTTTGAACCGTTCAAGCTCAATCTACCAATTAAGTTGTTTGTTCTCTGTATGTATGTATTAGGTATGTTACGTGTGTATTTGTTTGTAAACCTTTAATTGGTCCTTTGTACTTGATGAAGTAGGTAGGTATATAAATTTCGTTTCGTAAGAGGGAGAGGGGGAGATTTGCGTTGTGTTTTCATGGAAAAGGCATGTGGGAGGCACGAGAAGCATTCTCTGTTCGAATTGTAAAAGTGTCCGACCCTGAAGTGATTTGTACAGAGCGCGCCGTTATCGGAAGCCATTAACTTGATTTATTCATCGAGTAACGTTTCATTTGCTTAACGCGAAAGGAAACTGGACGCTAATAGGAATGTGACGTCGAATTCCGTTTTTACCTTATTTTACCAGTTTTTATGGCGATTATATCTGCAACTTCTTCAGTTCCGGAGGAAAAAGCCCATCAGAGACTTGTTGCTTGAAATATGTGGAAGAAAATCTGCAGCAATTACGCTTTTAATATAGGAAGGTGTAACGAATTAAGTGCAAATTTCAATCAGTTTAAATGGCTCATATTAATATTGAGTACTATCATGCTTTTATAGATTTACAGATATATATATATATATATATATATAGACTCTCTAGTAATGTCACATTTTGCTCGGATATAATCGATTTGCTTTTTGAGTCGTTTTTTTCAAGTGGGTTCTACTCCCTTTCTTAAATTTTTTCCGGTTCTATGCAAGAGTGTCAATTAAGCCCATTTAATAGAATGACAGTTGCAGAAAATAATTTCTGAAAATCTGAAATGTTGAGTGGCTGTCAATAATAAATTGCCGTTAAAATAAAATTTGACACAATCAGTTATTAAAATTTAGTAAAAATATTCATCACTGAAATAAATTCTCAAAGTTTAAGAAAATTTCTGGTGGGGATTTCTAGAATATTTTCAATAATCGAAAAACGACCAATGCAAAACCCCCTTTAAAGAAGCTTTGAATAAACATTTTATTTATTGTACTTTTTATTAATTCGTATTAATCCGTCAGTAAACATTGAAAGGTTAAAAGAATGTTAGAGTGACTTGAGAGGAAATTTCAAACTGTCAATTTCGACAAAGAAAATCTACAAACTTGCAAAAGTGCCTGCAAAGAATATTTAGCCAATATTGCTGTTATATTTTTTAGGCGTGATTGAAAGTAAAGTAACTATTTAACTAAGTGATTAACACAAAAATTGCAAAATGATTACAATAGTTTTCCAGCCTGTTTTAATAAATCCTCATAGAGAAGTTCTGTTATTTTATAGAGTCTAAATATAAAGTTTGAACCGCCTGTGTTTTTTAATTTCTGGAAAAAGAAAAACGTACCATGTGCTATACCAACGTACCAAATGCGTACACATGTGCCCGCGCCTACATCCACACAGATATCTTTTCCATAAATATACTTTTTTGACTCGGGGGCTCTTAAAATCTCTAAAAATAATAATAATAATTCAAATTGCAAAAATCGACCGGATTACAATACTTTTCTTATGTGAGAACCTAAAAACATTTACGAACAAAATATATTAAAACGTAAATGTGAACCTTCCAATCTTTTATTTTTAGAAAACGTAATAACAAACTTCCAAATCCTTTTCACCTCTTGCATCAATAAATAACGACCTGTGTTATGCATAAAGCATTTGTAGTAAATTGCTTTCTGTTCCGTTTGTTGAACCTGAAGCGTCCACGTTAAACCTGAACTTTCAGCGTTCCTTTACCGCCGTCGCATCTTTCAGTTTCCTTTGTTTTTCTTATCACGGAATTTTCATTGTGGTCAAAGCCCTCGAGTGATAAGTTGTGCTTATTGCGATTTCTTTCCTTAGAAAACAAAATTCGAGAAACAAGTACGATATACCGACGGGGAGTGTTAAAGGTTTCTTCACATGAAGGCGAGAAATACGATTAGTGTGCAAGAAAGGGAGTTTATAGGAGAAACTCACGAAACTGTGTTAACCGCAATCTAAAGAGGTTCCGCACAGGTTCTTGCTTCAACAACCAAATTAAAAAAGTTTTAAATTGTGATTATCAGTTCCTGTTATATCAGTTAAGTTATTCAATACGCTTTCTGTTAGCTTTATACAGATGTAGATAATTAATTCGTATATTTCAGCAAAGTGAAATACTTTTTCCCGTTACTTACTGAACAATTTTGGTGGTAAAGTAATTTAATCCAGGAGCCACAAAAGAATCTGAAAATCAAATTAAGCACGTTGATACAGTTGCAACTGAACTACTGAAATAAACGCAAAGCGTAAAAGGAACTTAGTTTCTCAATAACCAATACGTCTAATGTATCACGTTATTTTATTGTCCCTCACTCGACATAAGAGAAGAAACTTTTTCTTGGACAATGTAACATTACTGCAAAACAATTATTTCTCGTTAAAAGTGTTTTTAGTATTTCGTAAGTAATTTCACATGCTTTTTAAGTTCTTGGAAAGCAATAGAGTATAGGATCATTAATGAATACAGGTACCACAGTAAAGTAGCGAAATGGAAATTATAATGAGATTAAACGTGAGGATCATGTAGAGGAAAATCTATCAGGTATTCAGTCGCCGAAATATTCACGTAATAACAGCAGTACAGCTTTGTTAATCTGGTACGCGTCGCGTTGTTGAAAATATCCGTTGCGGGGTTTAACTTTTTGTATTCAATTAACATGTAAACGTATGTCGATTTAATAAATTATTTTGCTGCCCTAGCATTAGCTGGAGCAGCTTCCATTAAAATTATTCCAGCAATCCAACAACAGTGATGTGTACGAATGTTTTTGAGATTTTTTCCATAAGCTTAATAGGATTTTTATTTGACCAAATCCACATCGTCTGTCTATTGATGTAACCCGAAAAGCTTTATCTGAGAGAAAAAAGGTATTCCCTTGGAGTAATCTACTGGTTCTGTTCTACTCGCAGTGTATGGGAGCCCTTAGGGTGCTTTTTCAGAATCGATTGGTAACTTAGGTTTGAAAGCAAGCACACAATTGAATTTCATAGGTAACTGATTAATTATTTTCTCTGTACTTTGGTCATATTCAGGTGGATTTGTTTTCGTTACCTGTTCGTAAAGCATTTTTAACGTTACTCTACCACTGCCAATCTAAAGCAAAACGAAGACGTGTGAAAAAAATTTCAAAAAATTCACTTGTTTTTACTTGAATCACTTGATTACAAAGTTTTAACGTTATTTTTTTGGCAACATTTTTACGGAAAATTCTGAAAGAACCAGGTCAATTCTAATTAAAAAATAAGCTACCAAAATAGATATATTCTAAAGCTATTTATTGTTTATTTTAGGCTTAATAATATATCAAATTAGAGTGGGGTATGAGGCAATCGAAATGAAACGTACAATTTTACTTGGAATATTAACAAGGGTATACAACAATATAATCTGAAGCTCCTTTGGAGAGTGCAAGCCAAAATGTGTGCCTGAGAATAACAAAACGAAGAATTGAGGTTACCTCAACTCAATTATGGTCAATCCCCTTATGTAATTGTTTAGATATAATCATATACGATGCTCAAACCTCTTATATCTGCGAGTTTGTCATTGCAGGTAGTGTCAGTTTTGACATGTACCATTTCTAAGAAATTTTTTTTACACATATTTTTTTCCATGCACAATATCTTTGGATCCTCAAAATCAAAACTGTTAGTTAGGGCTTTGTAATTCAATAATGAAAGTCCATAACATATACTGGCATTATTTCGCCTCCAGTTATGTATTTCTTGTTTTTACCAGATGCTCCTTGGAAATCGTGTGTACCTATGTCATCATCATACTATAGTTTTATTATCATCTTTTTTATTCATATTTATTACTATATTATATGATGTGCTATTTATTATGATTTATTGTCATCATTTTTTATTCTTCTGACATGTAATATTCATTTTTATTTGCTGTTACATTTTGCTATCATTGTTATTGATTTTTAATTCTTCTTCATTTACTGTTATACAGGGTGTCCTGCAAGTTACGGTCAATAAAGTAAACAAAGAGAAGCTTAGGAGGTGAAAATATGAAGGAAAGTTCATGTAAAAAGTGATACCGAATTAAAATTACAATTGTTTGAGGTGACAACTAGAAAGTTAATATTTCTCTATTACCTCCCTTACAGATAACAGTATAGATATGAAATTTACTACACGGAGGTCCTGCTTTGGTAAAGAAAGTAGAATCTGTAATACAGGAGCGTGAGAAATGGGTTCTGTTAAGTATTACTCTCGTATTGGATGCACACTATGATTTTTGAGAGATATTTACTTAAAAAAGGTACTCTTGTTTAAAATCGAGTTTTAGAAGATATTTACTAATCTAGTGCAATATATTGAATGCACCCAACACGTTCACCATTTTCTCGAATGCTAAGGATAATAAATTATCGATAATACTACACTATATTATTATTATATATTGTTACTTATTACAAAATTATTTCAAATCAATGCAATGAAGCACTAATTTGAAATAAATCCAATTAAAACAATTATAATGAACTACAATAATTTACATACATAATATAATAACCCATAATAAACTGCAATACGTATAACTTTAAGTTAGATAATTTATGAGTCATAAATCCTGTATAAAATGGTAGTTTTTAAGTCGTAGTCGCATTAAAATCAGAATTCTGGAATTCAGATATCTCAAATATGATTTTAACTTACGTAATGCATTTACTTCATAAAATTGTAAAAGATAAAATAATTTTAGCTCGATGGGTAGAGAACTTTCTGGCTAACAGCTGCCTAATTAAAGTTAAAACAGGCTTACCAGGACATTCTCATTAATGGTAAAATTCAAAAATTTGTTAAAATGTCAAGTACCTCTAACGAATGGTTGAGATTTTTGCAGTGTGTTCAAGAAGTTTAGAGTTATAGCTACTTTATTGAAGTTACTGTAAATGTTAATAACATGCGAGATAAAGTAGATAATATAAATAATAGGGAGTTCAAAAGGTTGATATGATTGGCGATCTTTTTCTTTTGCATTATTCGAATTTGTTATTTGTGAATGCTAGTTTTTCGATTCCCACCTTTTTTCCAAGAGGTTTATTTCATTGTGTGTAATGGAATAAACCTGGATTTTGCATCAGTCATGCACATGGGAACGATGTGCACGATTTGACTTTCGCTGTACCATTATGTCCTTTGTAAATTAAATCCTACAAATGATGTGCTAATATGACAACTGGAATACATGACAGAATTTCTGTTACAAATTACAAATTTTTAAGGTGGTTTGTCAGAAGCAATATCATACGTTGCCCATCCTCACAGTTACAATGGGTTTCTTTATCTTTTGCAGTCCCTATGGTAACGTTATGAAATGTAATAAGTACTGATAGAGGGACTGACATTTCTTTTTGAGCTTCTATAACATTGGCTCTAGACACTCACGTCTGATGTGACAACACCATCAAGAACTAAAAAAGGTGCCCTGAGTAGTCCTAAGTGAGTTTCACGCTGGATCATATATAACTCACAGAATGATCAGTTTCGTTTATCAGCAGTTAACTTTAACCGACCGTCTGAGATCTGAAACATGATAAATTTAGTATATGCGTGGCGAGATGCATTAGTTGTGGCCTTCAATTTCCTTTTTTGGTCGACATTTGTAATTTTTCCTCGGTGTTAGGTTATTACTGACACAGGTAAGCGAAGAAATAATAAAATAGATTCGTCAACGAAATGTCGATTCATCTTGCCCATCTCTGGTTAAATTTTAAAACATATCCAATGTAAACCAATTCGGCGAGTTACGAGCCCGGATAGATACTCGTATAGCATAAAAGAAGGTATTTCCCCATTAATGTATCTCTTTCAGGAGCTTATACGTTCCCGATATTAAATAAAGCCCCTAACCCAGATCCGAACCCTCACGGAGATATACCTGCGCCACTCGCACCGAACAACACATAAAACCCCACGGATTCTCATCCTCATCACACGCACATACGCGACCTTCGGCGGATTGATGTCAATCAGACCCCCGAAACACGAGCCCCACATTCGTTAATCGATCTAACGCCCCCTCCTCCGAGCACGACCCTTTAATTAACTGCCTGACGAGTACTTAATTGTTTCAGTGTATCTAGTGGTGGGCGCCTTGTGGGCGGCCCAGGGGCAGCAGCAATACTTCCGGGTGCTGCCCAGGGACGTGAAAGTCCAGGAAGGCGGCGAGGCGATGCTGGAGTGCGAGGTCGCCAATCTCGCCGGTCAAGTGCAGTGGACCAAAGACGGATTCGCCCTAGGTGAGTGGACACAGATTAGACTCGAATGACACGACGGCAACGATGCCGACGCTTTGTCTTGGGGACTAAACAAGAGCATTAACGAGGATTGGGAATAAGCAGGGAATCTCATTTGAATCGCAGCACCTGCTTACAAGACAAATTTACTTTTAATCTTTTCAAAGGCATCCAATGCAACGTCTATTAGGCGAGGACATCCATTTCATTGGTCCGGATTCTTTATAGCACTATATTTTATTGATAATTTATTACGCCAAAAACGATTTTATTGCTCCACCCTCTTTCGAGATAAAGGGGATAATCTGGCTTAATAGTTAAAGTCAGGTCACCCAAACCTATATCTCTGGAACCAATGAAGATGGAAACATTTACTAAACGTCATATTTTGTTGCTGACGATATAGGTAAATTGCGATTTCTCAAAATCACCCCTCCAACCCCTAGTGGATTTCTTACACCCAGAAATATCTCGGAGGACATTTTCTTTGCAAACCAAAGCATGGTTCCATCCAATACTGTGAACAATACTTGCCGGTTCGTCAAGTATGAAGTTTCAAGTGCAAATATTAAGTAACAGAGCCTTAAGATAAGTTAAGTTTTCAATTGGATAATTATGCAAAGTCAAAAAGGCGACATTGAACAGGAAAAATCGAATGGCTCAGACGAATGCACATTTTTCTGTGGAATTAAAATTTTCTTATAAGACGAACGGATATTTTCTAAAATAAACTTAGAATATGTTTCTGTATATTTCCTAATTGAGAGGAAGAAGAGAATGGAAAACAGGCTTCTGAAGCTTTTTTTACAAATGCTTTTTTTAACATATTATCAATTTTATTTTAACGCAGAAATCGACAACTAAAGCAGGAAAGTCATTTCATTCTTTTTAGATTTTTCATTCCTAATGAACCGGTAAATATTGTTCACAGAACTGATTGGATTTAAGAAGAAAATTAATTAGAATAGCAAAAATATCCTTATGAAAACAAATTACTGATGACTGTAATCGAGACTTAATTCATGGAAGAGTTTAAGAACCTTAAATTTGCCAATAAAGATTTGATTTCACATTATTCATAAACAACATTAAACGAAAAATACTTCAATTGCGTAATGTTTATTTTATGTTCCTTTAGATCAATATAAATATGACTTAGTAATAAAATGCTTCCTAATAATCAAATAATCGAATGAACCTCTTACAGTTACCACCGTTATAATCTTTCAAAAATAGGGAAATTTATACGAATAATACTCTGAATATAAAAAATATACTGTATGATTTATTTTCAGAAAAACGACTTATTTAAAATTCATTTTGCAATAAAAGAAATATTTGCTACTGTTGATTGCATTTGGTTGTTTTACATTGAATTGTAAGGATTAATACTCAATGAAACTCGAAATGATATGCGACATTGTCATAAGAGCACTTGTAAAAAAGTCATTTTTACATATGAGATTATTTTATGATATTGGTTAATGGCGTTATTCACGACGTTGAAAACATTTTCGTCCGAGCTGCGGTCACAATATACAAAAAACAAATTCGACTGTAGCAATGAGTTTGAGAAACGTAACGTTTCTTAATTTTTTTTTCTAATCGACTCAAGTGTACTTAAAAATGAATAAAATTTTTTTACAGTAATAAAAAAGCGTAAATGAAAATATATCTTGCTAATAAGGTTCTACTTCCGTAGCCTCAGGCTCACATAAAAAAAAACCCGTCAAAGTGCTCCAAAAGATTTAAATAAAATATGAGGTTTGGTAAATATTTGCATCTTCATTGGTTCTGCGGATAGGTGGGTTCCGGGGTTCCGAGTGTGGGTGACCTGACTTAAGTATTAAGCCAGGTTATCCCCTTTATCTCGGAAAGGGGTGGAGCAGTAAAATCGTTTCTGGCGTAATAAATTAGCAATAATTTATAGTGCTATAAAGAAAGCAGACTTATGAAGTGGATGACGTGGCTTAGTAGACGTTCCAGTGCAGGCGACAATCACATACAATACACATTAATTGCAACACTACAAGCGTACAAGCAAATAGCGTACCTACTAAGTCAAATTCGAGTAATATTCGCACCGATCTGAAAAACAACCACTCCCCAAAAGCGTATAGCTAACATTTTACAGTTCTCTATTAGTCCTAATTTGGACTTTTATTGTTTATAAACTTGGGACAAAAGTTGTTACTAGCTATTATAACCAGTTTTGAATATGCCACTCTGCTTTATATCACTTCGTTACATATTTGGCTTCTAGTATGGATTTCCCGAAGATTTCTTCACTATTTAGATGTTGAAAGAGTTTATTATTGTCTACTGGAACTTTCGCTTTGATCTGAAGTGAAAAACATTCTGACAGTAGGTAAATTTGATCACGGCGCCCGGTAAAGGGTAGAAAACGACAAAGATAGACTTGTGAAATCTGAAAAAGTAGAATAGATAGGACAAAGATACGATAATTACACCCGCGTGTTCCCCATACATACGAGGAAAGTTATGAATAAATAAATAAATTTTTAAATTCAGCACGGATAGACCTGCGGTATGTTGCATTGTGTTGAGGAAATCACTAAAAAAAAGCCAATACGTGATTATAGGGTGCTTGGAAAGTATTGCATCCGAAATGCATAAATGTGCATAAACTTCTTAGAAACATCCTAGGAAACATCTAAGGATTCGTTAAATGCTGTAAAAGTATAGAAACCATTGTTAGGAAAGCTGCATAGTGTAGTGATTTCTGTACAATTTTCAGTGCATCTTGTACGCAGTCGGAAAACTTCCAAGAATGTTTTGCTTTGCAATGAGCATGTCAGAATGTATTTCGAACGATTTAACCCGTCCTTCGAAAATGTCTGAAAAATGCATATAAACATGCATTAAGTGCATAAATTAGTGCAATGTGAGCAAGTTTATGATACAGGTAATATTTTTTCACGATCGGCGACCCTGAACATCAAGAAATGTAAATTTTTGCTGCTTTTAACAAAGTTTTAGATGTTTCCTCATATGTTTAATTGAAGTTATGCTTAATTATGCACTTTCATGCATTTCGGATAGAATCCAACCCGAGCCCCCTATACTCACTTGTAGGATTACCCAATCACAACTCAACAAACCGAAAGTCAGTGCTGTATATAAAATTGTACTTATTTCGGCCGATTTTGGTCTAATTAAGTTTTTACGTCGATCAACTCCTGCCGCACATTTATGTTAGACGAATTGTCACTGTATGGTTGAAGTTCATAATTTAGATCAATGACATATCATCAGCTGATTACAGTTTGGTTGTTTTTTGTTATGTACTGTTGAAAATTTGTTTATAATATTTTAAAAACAAGTGCAAAAGTCTAATGTCAATCTGTATCTGTAGTTCAATCCTAAAGGAATAATAATTAATGCAAAACCAGTTTAAGGCGTGATCGTTGGAAATACCAAATTTATGTAACATCAGTTACTAATTATTTACACATTATATTACACCCGAGTAACGTAAATGATGATTCATAGAACATCATTGATAATGTACTGATATCAGACTCAAAGAAGTGTAGTGTGGAACGTTCACACATCTTTCATTACCTTTACCAACGTATACTTATTTTATTATGGTTTTAGATTTTTATGAAAAATTTAATTTTGATACCATTACACTGAAATTTAATAAGTAATTTACACACATATGAAAATGTATAGTAGGTGAGCAGTTAAATATTACTAAAAGAAAATGCCGTAATTGCATGCAAGATGACATTCATATAAGAATGGATTGGTAAACATGAAAATTATGAAAGAAAATTTGTTACCCAGGCAAATTTTCTTTTTATAAAAGATGTAATTTTCCAAAATTAACCGTTTCTCGAATTCCAATAGGGATCCAGATACATGTGAATCCAGTATGTAAATAAAAATGTTTTAACATTATTAATAATTTTTCCTATTACATTCCTATTTACATTTTTTAAAAGAAACATGGACAAGATTTCCATACTGTTTTGAAAAAAAATAAAGAAACAGAAATAACTCGTAGAGGGCTTCATTGTTCGCTCACGAGGATAAAGTGCTCGTTCGTTTTACAAAGACTTGTTTCAAATGAGAATTTATTTTATTTTGTAAATGTAATTCCTCTTTTTGTTTTCACATGCTGCTGGCATTTAGTAAAAAAGGCCCGACGTATCTAAGTACTTTTTATTCTCGTGTTCGTGTTCGTAAAAAGTATTGAAAATTGGAAGAAATAAATGTACAATGAAAGATTTCCAATGGAAACCCTCCTTATTTTCCCAATAATACCAATTTGCGATACATTTACCGAGAAGTTTCTTCAAGCATCCCTATAGCTAAAATTTTTTTAGTCATTATAATTTCATGTTTAAAGCAACTTTTTTTTTTCTCAAACAAATTAATTTTCGGGAAGATTTCAGGGGTTCAGGAACTTTCACCTCCTTATCTTGGGGAGTTTCAGAGTTGCCTTTGAAAATGTTGCAACCTGACGCAGTTCTTACAGTTGTATCGGTCATATTTTTCCAATATTCCTTAAAAAATATGTTAAATTTAATTTATTCGAAACTTTAGAAGATGGGTTGTTGAAATATACCTTACGAATTTTACGACGTTCAACTATATCATTAGAGATGTTTCTCGGGCTGATTTTACCAATATAATTAGGAGTTTAGAGAAAGTTTCGTTTTGTTAATTGAAGGGAGGAGTAAGTCATAATATTCAACTATTTGAATTTAGGATATTAATAACAAACCCGTAGGATTAAAAGAAGTGCTAAAACTTCAATAGGCTAATTGTAAACATCTATTTAAACTTCATCGAAGTTCAAATTCAAAAAGCTTCTACTTCCTGTAAATAAAAATTGGTAACTACATTTTCATTTCCATGAGATTCTGTACAATTGTCTAATATAGTGTTTAAATGTATAGTTTCGTGAATTTAAACTCCTTTTACGAAAAGTATCGGAGTTACGGTCACTTTCTAAAGACTTGGCATCGTCTCCAATTGACCACTCGCCTTAATGGTAATTTCAAAAATGGATAAAAAAAATACTGAAACTTCCATTTAGATAAAACTCGGTTGGATTGTTCAGTAAAGTGTTTTCAATAAGTTAGGTAAGTTCCAACTCTTTTTTGGAAAGAGTTACGAAGTTGTGTTCACCTTTCTATCCTTACAGTACTGCTTTCTATTAGCAATACATATAGCCCAATCAAATAAAAAAAGAGCTAAGTAATTAGTTTCAAATTGAAACCTTTTTAAAATTCAAGTTTAGATAAAAAGAAAAGATATTTTTCAAAAGGTATCAGTTTAAAATGACGGCGCCATTGTTTAAACATGGTTTAAATGGTGATAATTGCAAAAATGAGTTTTTAAATGTATTTAAAAAACAAATATAAGAGGGAGTATTAAAGTTGTTTTTCATATAGCTGCTTGAAAAAGGCTTCATTTTAGACCTGCTAAAAAAAATTATAAATAATTTATTTAAATAATTCCAAAAAACCATCGAAATTTGAATTTGCAATAAACAAAGAAAAAATCATAAATTATTTAAAAACTTGCATGGAAAATTGCCTTTTGTTATCCTTAAGATTGCATTAAAATTTGGTTAAAAGATATTAATTAGTTCATGAATTATTCTATTTGTTTTTTAAAAAGTGTATCTTTGCAACCTAAAAAACACGGTGGTTGCTGCCATAGTAGAGAAATTTATAAGAGCTCATTTGTTCATCTTAATCTATATTTTCAAAATATTCAATTGACAATTTAAATTTCAATCCCCCCCCCCTTTAAATGAAGTTTGAAAACTTGTCTAGTTTGTTTATAAGGTTTTTCGTTAATAACATTGCAAGAAATAAATTTATTGTAATTTCGTTTTGATATTTGTTTTCCTGGTATTTTTTCACGAATTTAAAAAAAGTTGACCTAGGACCATTTTCAACCGAGATAGCCATTTTTAAAAAAAAATTACCATTAATTTTTTTATCAACATAAAGACTAGAAATTGCACGAGTAAATAAATCAATTCTTTAACTTACCAATGACCACTGCTGATATCGAAAAATATCTAATTTATTAAGACAAATAACGATTGCAAAAGCGAGCTCCAAAATTTTTTTATATGTACCAAGTGGTGGGGATCAGCCAGCAGCGTTCAAAAGTGAATATCAACACTTTAAGTCGAAATCGTCTGAAAATTTTGAGATATCTCGGGTAATTATGGACCGGTTTTAAGGTTTTGCAATAATTATTTATTAATTTGTTATAAACAATTATTTCTGATTTTTTTTTCTATTATTAAGAGAAATAATTGTTGGCAATGATACTGATTAAATATACGTATCAAAGGACACTTTTCATTGCAAAAGTTAATAACACAATGGTTTTATATATGGTTAATATTCAAAAATCTCTAAAATGAATAATTACTTGTTAGAATACAATCTTTCCTACAATAACCCAGATAGTGAGTCACTTTAGAATGTTTTTTCGTACTTTTCTATGTTATACGTATGGGATACTTTTCCCGATGTTAATAATACCCATGTTTCCTGTAATTTACATTTCAAGTTATTTGCAATTCCATGTTTATCAATTCAATTCGAACTTAATTTAAAACCTGAACTTTTTAGGAATTGCACTGTTAGATACTTCTGATCCCGCGTTCGATCCTTTTCCTATTTTTTGAATCGCTGATTCGCTAACGAATGCATAAATGGCATGTAGATTTGCACTATGCTCTTTATGATTCGTTCCGTTCCGATTCAATTTTTTTTCTCTTTGAGGACAATCAAAAAGAAAACGTTGATTAGCGTGTATACACAGCATCACATCCATGCTCGAACAACAAATCTTTTGCGAAACAATTGCGGCAGCCTGACGGTTTCGTATTTTTGAATAAATTAACGTCATAGCGGCGAAGTTTCAGACTTTTATGAAACATGAATTATTCAGAAGCGGAATCGGTAAACACGCTGTATGTATTTGGAGAAAGTGGTAGGAACTCTTTGTTAACGCTATGTGTAGATTTAGGTTAAAATATTCCCGTATATAGAAGGTACACATTTTTGACTACAGACGAGGAGGGAGTGGAGAGAGGGAGAGAAACGTAAACGTTTTGCATAGGATGTGGAATACGTGAAGGGAAACAACAATTTTGTTGTATCACAACCGAAAAAAGAAAATACCGAAAGGAGAAAAGGAAAAAATTCGAGAAGATGGAAAAAAATTTGGATTCTTTCCAAAGCACATCCTTAGAAAATCTCGTTTAGGGCTGGAGTCACACAACAGAACGCAAAACGCTATTAATTTCCGTCTGGAATAATATTTTATAGAGGTGTTATGAAGAAAAGTTAAGGTCTTGCAGATAAAAGTTTTTTTTATTATTTGCTCAACTAGATTGTACATAAATACAGTGAGAATAAGAGACAGTATAGCAAACGGCTATCATCTAATGCTCCTAAATATATGACACGTACATTCCCAATCCAACATCCAATTCCCCTTTAACAATACCTCAAACTCTACTGATACTTGGGTGTGCCTTTAAACTTCAATATCAGATTGTTAATAATACTTATTTGAACGTGTTTTCTTCTCTGGAATATGAATGGAATACAGGTAAGTCTAAAATGCAATAATAATGCAAATACAGAATGAAGGTGTTGCGTATATGGAAGATAATAAGTAATTCAGGTAATAGGATCATAAGTAATTCAGCTATATGGTTATTTAGTTTAAAAAAGCTGAAAAGTTCCAATATCAATTACTCCGTATACTTGCTTGAAAGAAGTTAGAGAAAATATAGTAGAATAGATTTTAGCTGAAAGTCGGGTAAACAGACAAAATTTGTTGTTGCACGTTTTTTAAACCAACATGTTATTTGGAAAAAACACCATGTTTGAAATTGTAAAATACTCGCACTGTTCTGAAAAACTTTTTTTTAGAATGAGAAATAAGAAAATAAAAATAAAAAATATTTCATTTTAACTCGGCTGAGTTATAAATATTACAAAAATTTGACGCGATGAAGTCCGGAGTACGGAGGAATATCGAATAATGCGGTTCGAAGATGGATTGAATTTTCCAAATTGTTTATTACAATAACCGATTTTTCTTCGGTTCTAAGGCCGGCAGTGGAAGCGTCAAACTTTGTTAATATAAAAAAGGGTTCGGTAATGGCATCGTCGAAGAGAAAAATGCCACAAAATAATTTTTTGCCGGTCGAGAGCGTATCTGGGACGCACTGTGTGTAAGAACAAATTGCTCGAGATATGGTAAACAGATGGGAATAAAAAGCTTAATCATGTTTATAGATGAAAAAAGGACGTCATCTTCGAGGATAATCAATCATCAACGCCGGAGAATATAAGCGGTTATTGACCGGTCTTCGCTACCAGCATACGCCATCTTTTTTTCTTTCCGGCTCCTCGTCTTCGTTTTCTTCCTGTTCCGCATCGGTTTTCCTTCAACTAACAATAGCTAAAATTTTATGACACCGCCCTTTCGACAAGTGGGAGAGACGCTGATCATGTTTCTAATGGAAACCGATTCGAAAATTTCGGTAAAATTCCGATGGCTGAGAAAATCCCATTTCCATTGAAATTGCTAAATGAAAGTAAAAAATTCTGCAAAAAGGTTACGACTCATTCATTTACTCGTCAAAAAACAACTGTATTCGTGTCAGAACTGTGAATCTGAATGAGATAGAATGTTTCAGTTTTATTTTACGAAAATAGTAGGGCCCCAAACTTTCGAAAACTAAATAGTGTTTGTGGTGTAGAACAGGTACAATCAATCCAAGTAATAGCAAAAAATCTTTAATGGTTTTGTTTATGAAGGTAAAAGACATGATTTATTAATTGTTTGTTACTTGGTAGAAACCAAACTCGGCATTCTCTTTCGCTTAAATTTTTTGTCTCCTTTTACTAATTGCTTTCATTCTACTTTGCATGTTTTACATGCTTAATTTGTATTTAGAAGCGTACTCATATTTTTCTATCGATTTTTAACAAAACGTGCCTACTGAATGTGTGTTTTCTGTAGTCTTACAAATTTACTGTTTCGTTTTATATTGTTAGAGGTTTTACATTCTTACGAAAATAAAAGTTAATTACGTCATCATCAAACCATTATTTTCGCCACCAAAAAAAACTTCAATACGATATGAATTTAAAAGTTCATTATAAAAATTTCAGTCACAGTTTTCAAAAAAAAAATCATTTAAAACTAGCAGTTATAGTTTGCATATTAGGTATTCTAAGTTGATAGAGATGTAATGTTTGATTAAATTCTTCAACAGCGAAATACCTAGTGGTTTAATTTAAATTTAAATAGAGAACTTTATATAATTGCTAATAAAGATTCTTTTAGTCCCAAAGATTTTAAGTGACGTGATTAAATATTTATATGAATTGATTGTTTAAATATCATGTGTAATACTGTATCACTTTCCACTTTTTTGTTTTCAAAAACAAATCATAATAGGCAAGTAATGAAAAATAGTTGGCGATGTGTTCATCATGTAATTTTGTCATATAACGTACGCGCTCTGTATAATTGTACGAGCTCATAAGTGAGCTAAAATAAACATTATTCTTTTCAGTTATGTTTGTCAATTACACTTATTCAACTTTTGGTTAATTTTCATAATAATATTGAAACTAAAACGTGTTAGTCTTGAGAAAATAGTTAAGTGAAATGAGAGTAATTGAAAAAGAAATCACTGGTTGTTTTGAAATATTTGTAAATTTGTTTTGAAACTTGTAACTAACTAGTAACTTGAGATAAACAGTAAGGAAAAATTTCAAATGTTGATTAATTTTCTGTTAATACTACTTAAGTAGCAAAGTTTGAAATAAATCACTAAAGCTCCACATATGTCACTTCTTTGTATTAATACAAAGCTTGAATTGTTACTCCCATTTATTCTCTGAGCAAGTCATATTTTAAATGATTTAAACATTTAAACTCTCCACAAAACATATACATTAGAGAAGCCTATATGCGGTCATTTCTATATCTTGTATTTCCCACCACTGACCATTGAAATTGTCCTAAAATTTAAAATTAAGCATTATCAAGCAACATTTAATATTACTAAAAATTGAGGCGCACTTAAAACAACGTTTTCATTTCACAAGGTTCTTTTAAGTGCGTTTCAATTTTAAATAAACTACTGCTTAGTGCAAATGATTCTAAATAAACAAATAAATACCATTTATATTTCATCCGTGGTTAGTAAATGACATTATATTGAGAGAACACAAATTCAGACGAAACATTTCTATTTAGTGATAGTGATTTTCAGTGAAAATGGAAATGTCTTAACATCAGAAAGTGTATTAAAATTTATGTGTAATAACTGGGACAGTTATGAACAAATTTAATTACAAGACTTTCCAATAAGATTTGCTATATTTCATCTTTAGTTTTGGTTGGCATGATTCCTAAAATAAATTTGAATGACAATTTGGTTTCCACAATGCTACACATAACATCACTATTACATCTGTGATTTTTTCGTACTTAGTATGAGTAAAGTACTCTTATTTTTATTGTCACGGTGACGCGCCGACCTAATTACAAAATCATGCCAAACACAGGAAGTCGTACAATTTAAGGCATGTTCATTTATCTTGAAGAATCTCCGTCCCTGAGGTTAATAGGTTAATGTAGAATTAATATTCTCGTATGTATGTATGTATCTCTGGGCTCCCTTCAGGCGTCTGGGCGTAACATTGAGAAATATTTAAAACCGTCCTTCTCTGATCTACTTAATCCTTTGCTATTATATCTACACAACTGCATTTGTAGTTCTTTCGGCTTTATCTCCACCGAAATTATAGTTCAACCTACTGTAATCGTTACCTAATAAATACTGGAACAAACCTCCAAAGGATGAAATTTCAGATACGACATTTTCGAATAAGATTTGTTTGCTGAAAGAACCTCATAACTAAAAAATATTGTTTTTACAGTAGAGTAATTAGACGTTTACAACGATTTTGATGTTGAATCTCAATGTAGCGCGACTTGATCATACAATATTGTATTTATTAATGGCGGAAAAGTGCAGTATGTAACGAAATATTAATTTTGATAGTTACTGAAAATTCACAATACTGAAAGAACCGTAAAGGCATGAAGCAATTCCTCGGTGCTGACTTGTAGCGATATCCAGCCACAGTTATGTAAAGTTAAGATGTGATATTTTACTAGGGGCTTTGTTTAATATTTTCAATGCGCTAATAGCAAAAATTTCAATTTTTGAATTATTACGTTCTTCTAGTAAATGAACAATATGGTTGTTGATACTGAAGGTTGTTGATACATTTTGTGCGATTGAAATGTGTTGAAGTTACTTTGCACCTAGATATATTCTATTCATATACATGTTTAATACGTAGCAATCAGCCATACCTGTAATTTCGATGGTTCAGATTGTGGTAGAGATATTGGTGAGGGATGTTGTCACTCAAAAATTTTTTGTTTTATGAAACAACTTTTTTGTTTCAACAAGTTTATTTCACAAACGCTGTGTATTTATTTCAAAATAATACATTTTGTTTACTTTAATCTTCGTGGAATTCGCCTAGTCCAATCTAATTACACATAAATAACATACAAGATTGCCAAATGTACAACAAATGAAAAGGATATTTTCGCTGTCAAATAATAAACGGTGAGTTAAGAACAGAAATTACTAAAAATCACATTGCGGTATTTCCATTTGAAAGCATCGAACCCGTTAGTATCGTTTGATATATCGAATATCGATAGGAAAAGTATCGATATTTCAAAGTATTAACCATATCACACACTCCTGGACTACGCAATTGAGTCAGCCTTCAAATTTCAATTGTACATATCTTTTTTTTTTTTTGTTTTATTCATTGTTTCTAAAATTTCAAATAAACATATTTCTGTGGACAACTCATTGAGTCATTTTGTCTTTCCCACACAAAGCTAAAATTCTATTTAAAATGCTGATATCTGTCTCACTCTCCTGCCGTCGTTGTTCAATATACCGTTACGTTCTTTCTTATTAATATAAAAAGCAAATTCTACAGGGTTTATTCAAGCGGAACGCCGCACTTCTACATCAGAAATTAATTTTTAAATGGCAGTAATGACACGTACGTACGGTTTGCGAGGAAAAAGGAATTTACGAGACAATTACAGTTTTTAAAAAAATTATAAGCGTGTATCGGTCCCGACTCATGCAACTGCGGAATGAGTAATCGAGAAAAGATAAAAATGACCGGGTAAGGTTGTGGTATTAATTATTGAAATAGGCTAGGCTAT
Organism: Cryptocephalus primarius; assembly: GCA_963576515.1. NCBI lineage: Eukaryota > Metazoa > Arthropoda > Insecta > Coleoptera > Chrysomelidae > Cryptocephalus > Cryptocephalus primarius. The sequence goes on along the minus strand of OY754940.1, from coordinate 12,779,944 downwards.
TGAATGAAATGTGGAATAGTGAAGTAACTGCAAGGAGAATTTACCAAATTAAGTTACTTCTTTTAAAGGTCGTTTGTTGCAGCGTAGGGATAACTAACAATTTTTATATTTTTGGGAACACTTTTGAAGATTAATACACTAGATCATTCTAACCTTTTCGATTTTTATTTATTTATATAGCAATTCTGCAAACTGCTTTTGTGCACTTGGAATCCCCCACAGAACGCAACATATACCTCAGTGCATCTGAATATTATATGAAATATTCCCTGTTTATACGAAAGGAGGCGTTGTTTATTCAGAGGGGAGCTCGGCCGGTAAAAATGCATACATAGGAACCCCAAGGATGGTGCCTTACCTTGGTAGACTCTACGTGACGGTGATTCTAACAGAAAGCAAGAGAGAAACTTTCCGCAAGGCGGTATCGAAATAGACGCTTCTGTGTTGGACGGGTAGAATATGCTATGTAAAATTTAAAAATCTAATATTTACCGCGATGGCGTAACGTGAGATAAAAGTGGGGAACTGAAATGTTTGCAAAATTGAGAAGACATACAAATCGTCCGGGGATTTCCTGCAAATTTATGGTTGACGAGGGAAATAAAAATATGGAAAGAAAACAATGATATCGAATGGTATTCAGGTAATCAAATATTTATTAATCAAGTTGATTTTTTTATAATTCCCATGCTCGACTCGATTTCTTTCAACAATGCCTAATTGAAAACCAACATTTGGAAAACGTGAGCCCTACAATTGATTAAATGGATTTGTAAATCATCTCTTAACTGATTCGAACAACATATCATTATTAAAGTCTAATGTACTCCTCTGCTAGACTCTTCCATCCTTAAAAGCTGTCGCCTCCTTCCATTAAAGTATAAGGGAATGAGGTCGCAACTGCTAATAATTCTCGAGTTAATTGAGTGTCGCGGTGAGCCGAGTTACAAAAGTAAATAAATTGAAAGATAATTGGCGATAAAATTAAGTAGGACTAATGCAAGAAATACGCCGTTCGGTGACCAATATAACAGTAATTTCGCAATTACTTACGCAACGCGGGGAAAAATTATTTTACCAATTGGTCTTGTCACGATTTGCACTTTTCGAAACGGTAAAAGTGTAATTGATACTTAGTTCAAACACATATACGGTAATATATGTTTCTAAGCTGTAGGTATGGGTCATAGAGTGGTGATTAAGTGTAGTAACATTCACGGACAAAAGTATCTGATTTAACTTTTATGATAATTTGACATCTAACAATTAATTTCACATAGTACCTTCGGTTACCGTGGTTCAAAATTTAATCGTTCATGTCTATTTTTCCTGCAGTACCATAAAATTTACAAACACAAGGACAGCAAGGATAACCCATGCGGATTATATTCTTGTTAAGTGAGAATACATTTATTTCAATTTCATTATAGTTTCAATACGCAAGTGAATACACAACGACTACACTGCTTTTGATTCCACATATTTTCACATTACAACTACATCTGAAAATATTTTTCTACAGCGCCCCGGGGTGTGGACTGTGTAATCTACGCTGTGTGCTATCAACATACCTAAAATCTAAATTCAATCGTTCAGTTATATCGTAGTTCGTTTCGAGCGGTTTGGGATCACTGATAATTTATTTTCGTTATTGTACTCAACGCACAAACACATACATATACAACCAAATTCAATAGTAAAAATTCGAAGGGCTGGCAGAGACAATCAAAGGCCTATGTTTTGCTATAAATAAACAACTAGTTAGACACTAATTATTGGAGAGGAGTATTTGTTATTATTGTTGTTGTTATTATTATTATTACATTGAGTTCCTTTAAATTTAATAATTTTAAAACCTGAATTTTGAAAACCCAAAACTGGGAATTCCACTAAATGTTAGGGAAACAGGCAGTCAGAGACTATGGCACATGTACACATAATGAAAGGGGAGAAATATTATCAAATTTATTAAAAACGATCACGGATATGAACATGGAAAATGGGCCAGTAGAAGTCATTACTTTAAGCATAAAAACTAGTTAGATTTCATTATCTCCAATTACCAATGTATTATTGAAGATGTAAACTGTACTCAACCGAGTTATCATTGACAGAGGCCACAGCATGATCAGAACACGACTATCGATCCAGAAATATGAAAATGTAGAATTCATTACAACAAAAAACAACACAAAGACCTCAAGAAACTCTTAGAAAACCATTACGACTATTGAACATTGACGAACCAGCAGAAAAAAGTGCTACGGCCGCAAAAGTTTCCACTAAAGTCAAATTACTAATGGAGAAAAAACAAAACTATAAATGGGCGAAGGGGAAAACCTTAATCGAAATGGTTTGAGCTCTATAAAGAAAAAAGCAAACGAGCTACGTAAAGACACCCTAAACTACAACACGAAAGTGATTATGTAGACTATGGAACAAAGTAAAGGTCGTAAAATCTTCAAGAAAAAACTATGCATAGGAAGAAACGAAACGGCTAAAATAGAAAACACCTGAAACTTGAACTGACAAACATTGAACTGAAATTTGATAATAAATCAGACAAATCAGACAGTGGAAAAGTATTACACGGAACTATATAAAAGCAAAAGGGAACCAGGTTATCAACAGCAGCAGAAGAGAAAAAGTATTATAGGAAACGTAAGATCGGAAGAAATACCAGAAATCGCAGTCAATGAAATCAGACAAGAACTTAATAATATGAAGAAGGGAGAAAAACACCCGGACCTGACGTCGTTCTATCAAAGAGGCTTCAAGAAGGAAATATACCCTTCGTTAAAAGAACTGGTTAATCTCTATGACTGCCTGTTAGAAAGATTGCGCCTTTCGTATTTTCATGCAGCGATTGTATGTAATCAGCTGTTTTCATCGCCTTTTCCTTTTTTTTGTCTCTGTCAGAACATAATCCTCAATGTTGTCGGTTACATTACATGATTATCATTTTGTTACGCTTATGGAAAACTTGTGTTTCATTTATCCTAGGTCAGTCTAGAGCGAAGTTAATTCTGTTTAAAAAATTCACAGCTAATTTATTTATCACAATTAAGGAACCTAATTAGCGGTGATTTAAAGATATATATTCAAGATTTTGAAATAATTTTTTAAAATAGCTTCCAGTTTCACGGGATCATACATTACAAACATAGGATTGTTTATGAATTTATTTGTGAAGTAACAAGGTTCTTAAAATAATTTTCATTTTTTTTGTTTTATATTTTTAAGTAGTTATAAATATTTAGAGCTATAATACACTGTTTTAGGGAATTTATACGTGTTTTAAATTTGGAATACATTTTTATTCACGTCAAAAACGCAATGCTGAATGGTTATTGCTGTGATTGATGTGAAAATTGTTAGAAAAAAGTTCTGAAACCTTATATTAGATTATTAAATACTATATAAAGAATATTTATATAATACACACGTAATAATGTCATAACTCACCTTTTTTATGAATTAACAATAATATTTTTAATCTTAACAATTTCGGTATAGATTAATTAAAAAATATTTATAGCAGATGGATGAATTCTGTTCAACCGTAGAAATACGCTAATTGAGTTGTTAGTAATAATTACAATATTGTTAAATAGTAAATAATACATAAAAATAATGTAAAAACAATTTATGGAGATTAGCCACTTTTTTCCACATAAATGTCATATTAATCAATTATTTTATGGAAATAATTTAATAATTGAAATCTACACGACTTGATACTAAAACAGCCAATAAGAATTGCGTACAAAAGTTGAAATTTTTGCAAAAATTTATTTTGGAAAATTTGTAAACAAATTTGTTAACAATGAATTTGTAAACCAATTGTATATTTGTAATGTACGCGAGTAATAATTACAAATTAAAAACTACTAAACCTACTCAATGAACTACAAGCCCTAAGCGCACACCCAGGCTCTCCTTCAGGGCCTTAGCGGGTTCGGAGATATCGTCTGCCATAAAGACTATGAACTCAGACGGATTACACGGTCAGAAATATTAATCAGCGTTTTTATCTTTACCTCGAGTACAATTATTTTTTCTCTCTATCGGAGCTCAAAATTTGACTCAATTTTGTATACTCGATTTTCAATTTTTGGATTGATTCCAAAACTTACCTTCTTCCCCTTATGCCTGCCAGCATAATTGGGGAAAGTAAAAAGGATCAAGGCCGTCCTTACAACAAGACGAACAAAGGACTTCAAAAATGCCTGTGAGAATAATTGGATGCACACAGCACTGGATCACTAGCAATAAAGAATATAATAAGAGACATACATACATCCGACGGTAATGATGATTATAATTTCTTACATCATTGAATTTATAGACCTGAATCAATACATTTATTCTATTTCTGTTTCTGTTGCCTTTGTGTCTGTTGCGAATACCTAATTTAACATTTGCGCCATTCATGGTTGTTGAAGAAAAATTTTATTTCCATGTTGTTTCTGATCCAATACTCTCTTTTGCTTGTATTTAAAGAAGTTATAACTCTAAGTTCCTTTTCCGAGATTAAAAAATAAATTTTTAATTTTTTCCTCTTCTCAGTAAATATTAACCGCGCGACAAAAAGATCAGGGCATTGAAAAAAATATTTATTTTCAATGTTAAATTTTATTGAAAACGGGTATATTTTCCATTTAATCTGATTGTTTCGAAAATTCTTTTTGGAATATGGTTATACAGTTCCTTAATGTAATTTTGAGGAATTTGATGCCGAGCATCCATGATAGCGTTTTTCAGATCACCTACACTAGAATACTGTCTTGAAATTTCATAAACTTTTTTTGCAAGACGTCGCCAAACATTCTCAATTATGTTTAGATGCAGAGATCTTGGAGGCCACTCCAACACTTTGATGTTACGTTCCTCAAGGCAGGAGGAAACTACTCTTGCTGTGTGTACTCTAGCATTGATGTGTTGAAAAATGTATTTGCCTCCTGTCATAGCTTCTTCTTGCTTTAAAATGATGCTGTTAAGAATATTTACATAACTTTGTGCATTCATAGTTTTTGCTGAAAACTGTACATCTGTTATTTTCTTATACTCAATTGCAGCCATTTCATGACTGACCCTCCACCAGTATGACGACCCGAGAGAATTATCTCTTTGTTAAATAATGATAATAATACGAGTCAGGACCGTCCAAATTAAATTCTTTCTCGGCGGAAAAAATTACTTCGTACCATTTTTTGACCATGACATATACTTCTGGGCAAACTGTAACCGAGCATTAATATGTTTGAGGAGGTTTTTTCATTTTCTTCTGTAAATTAAGGAAGAAACTTTGAGTAATCCTTGTACACTTCGTACATTGGTCTGCACACCAGATTCTTGGGCTATTACCGATGCAACCCTCAAAATCGCTCTTTCTTGAAGTTTGGATCGTGCTCGTTGGCGGCCTGGCGACTTTATTTTCATGCTTCTCCTTATTTTTCACAAAATTATCAACAACATTGGCGCTTCTCTTAGTCCTTTTTGCTATTTCCCTATTACTGAGACTTTTATTTTTTAATGCAATAATTTGTCCTTTCTCCAAATCTATCAATCTCTTGCCTAGGGCCATTAGAAAAAATTTAAAAAACTAACTCGCGAGTCGGTCTGGTGCCTCCATCTTTTTGTCGCGTCACAGAAAAACCTTTAAGATACTGCTTACATAAATTTAACTAACGAAGTTAAAACCATGTATTACAAGAATTGATAACAAATGTTATTTTTGTAAGAAAGCATTTACAACCATTATATTAAGTTTATAGTTATTATTAATCAGTAAATCTATTTACCTATATCTTTTTGTCGTGGACCGTAGAAAAGCGCTCGGTCCTAATTCGCGACCAATTTTCGTCGAGTATCGATCAATTAAATCTGCTACAAAAGTTTGTTTTAACGACAATGTAAAATGGATTAGTGCCGAACAGTTCGGGCGCTATTTGCGGAAAAAGGACACGCTACTTTTATTAGTTACTTCAACACCAAAAAATTCGAAGTTCATAGAGTAAACCTTTTACAGTTCGAAATTTATTCGAAAGTTGTAAAGTGCTGAGCGCACCGAAATTCGGAGGCGCAATTAATCTTGATTTAATTATTTTGATTAAATTTCTATATTTGTATCTTGTTGTTGCCGGCGCTATTAAATCTGGGAACTAGTGGTAGAATAATTGTGAAGTATGTTAGACGTTCGAAGGGAGCGCAGATGTTGATTTCCAGGTTTTTACCCAAAGCATCTCTCACGTTACGGTTGTCGGATTTGGAAAAAGTTTCGGTGGAGTCATTTAGTTTTGGGAGATAAATCTCGCCGTGTGTATAAGGAAACAGGATGGAACGAGACTAAGAGAACGAGACAGAAAACGAAAGAGGGAATATGTGCGGGAGTGGAGCTAAGGAGTAACATTCGGAGTCGTATAGTTAACTTCATTCGAATAATTCGGAAGAGCAGCTCTCGGAGTGGCCCTCAGTTTTCTGGGCAATTTAACAGGTCACATTGTAATTTCATGAATCTCGACCTGAAATTGGAACATACTCAGAGTTATTACTGCCTACGGACATAAAGAGATTATTCAAAATGAAGTCCGCTCTCGCTCAGAGATAAAACGTCTTGTAAATTTATTATAAGGGCGGCGGTCTGGTTGCGGTTTCGGAAAAAAAGGAAAAAGGAAGATAATTGGGGACCATTTTCGGAGTATGCACAAAATTTACATTTACGCTGGTGAAGTTAAGGATAATGGAATATCTCATAGGCGACGAACACCCGGCTAGCTGCGTAGATTTAATGACGAACTGGATGAATGCATGAATACATACAATATTAATGCACCGCCGGAAGGTAATATATTTTGTGAGATACGTAAAGATACAAATATTAAATGGGCCATGATACAGCTTACGAATGTAAAAAGAATTGAGAGAATTGTTTTGCAGTAGGCGAATAGTCGCAGCATGTTAAGGGCCCATCTGGCACAATCTAACAAAATATACGTTTGAATCACCTTTCAAAGTACATTTCGCAATCGAGTATTCGTACTTCTATTAGCGTATTTTTATATTCGAAAATACGTAACAACTCCACATGAAAAGATGTACGAAGTTAACAGATACTGACCGCATATTATTAACGGGTGAACATCAAAAATTGACAGTACAACCAACTTAATATTATAGTGAAGGCAATTGAATAAGCGTGGATTTGATGAAAGGAAAATTCAAATTAACAACAAAATTTTCTGCATTGCAATGAGTCTTGGATATTAAATGTTTTATTAAATTTGTTGCATTTAATGGTCTCGTGTTACCTTGATCGTAAAGGATTTGAGAGAGTTGACAAACGTTAAAGTTTTTATAACAAAACACCACATTTAATACAAACCATTGTAGAACTAGTTTACATTCTAGTTTACAACTAAGTATAAAATATATTACTTTTTTCGTAAAATTAACTTGACTTCCAAAAGGGAGGACTAGGAAACTCCGGAAAAGAGACTCCAGACAAGAGGCAAGGCTCTGGGGCAGGGGTCGCAGGAGTCAAGCCGTGGGTATTAAAAACGATACCCCTGGGGACTCGCTGCGCAACTTTCCAAGCAAAGATCTTCGTGATCCTTGCTTATGCATAAGAGGACCTTACTAAGAACTACTGCAAACAGAGCATAAACATATGTTGTGATAGCCAGGAGACGCTAAAGGCTCTGGGGTTGCCCATAACCTCATCCAAGCTTACCCTAGGGTGTCAGAGAACCTTAGAGGAGCTGGCTAAGCGAAACAGGGTTCGCCTGATATGGGTGCCAGGGCATAGTGCTGATCGAGCCGGCCTGTGGAATTACCAAGGCGACTACAGTCGGACACTTTAGAAGGCGACTACAGTGGGACACTTTAGAAGGCGCCTACGAGCGGATTTTATCTCCCTCAATCGAGGGCTTTCATTGAGGGACCCGACCAGAGGAAGGCGAGAGAACTGCTTAGTTTAGGCAAGAAGCATATACGCACGATAGCTGGAGTTCTGACCGGGCACTGGAGGCTGAACTACCATATGCACAATATGTAGGTTTTGTTGAGAGGAAGATGAAACCTCCTATCACATCTTTCATGGGGAAAGTGCGACTAGGTTGAGACCTTAAGCGGCGGGGGATGACACAATGGACTCCAGTTCAAGTGTCGCCTGAAGACACCACAGTTTCTTTCATTGATTTCATATGATTTATTTAAGAGTTTTTCGAAAACAAATAACCTTCAGTAAAATATCTACACCGTACATATTTCACCTTTTTCGATGGTAGAGGAAGAATTTTTTTTCATAAAGAATAATTAATCAATTTATAATGATAAATATAGTATTTGACTATTTTTGCGATAAAATATGAGAGAATAGAGGAGAGAGGGGAGAACAGAAGTTTTATTGAGATGTTTTTATTTTCATGAATTTGTGGACGTGACTAACTTTACACCCGTCACAAATTCGAAATACGTATATAAATATTCTAATTTCGCTAATAGTATTCGCCGTTGACGCGTATTGTGGACATTACCTCTACTACCCATCCTGGAAAAATGAGAACGGACGCGTGCGGTCCCTCCCTTTCGGAACATTATTCAAATTTCATAAGGCACCTTGTCAGTCGCTGTCCGAATCTCCATTTTTCAATTTACTTTTTATTCTTAGGAAGTATCATCACGTCGAGGACGCATAATATTTAAATAATGTCGGTGAGTTATGGCTTGACCTCTGGGGCCAAATTTCGCCGTAAACATGCTCCCCTAATCGAGAGGAACATCACTTCAATGTTAACTTTTTTTTCGGAAAGTTCCTTTTTGCAGATGTTAAGGGGATATTCCGACGTATGTACTTTTGCGTGCCTGAAAAAGTCGGTCCTTCATTCCTAGGGGCTGGACGAAAACTGCGACATGGAGATTGTTATCGCTTGGATTAGAATTATTTATGTCACATTAATATTCACCATCTGATGTGGTGATTTTATTTACCTAACAACTTTGTTACGTTTTCATCAGCGTTTCATCAGGTTTGGAAGTCGTCGGAAATTAACAGAATTTGCATGAAATGAATTAATTTTGAGTATTTTATTTGGGCTAAACAACTCCAGTAACCCTCAAACTTTATGCTATGGCAAAGGCTTCTTTCAGTGTCCGGACACAGTGTCTTGAGACATCGCAGCGTCGTATAAGTAAAAGGGAGCCAACTCAGTACTTACAAAAATTCGACACCTGCGCCCTCCAACTCAGATCTACCAACTAAAATTGCCTTGGCGGGCTATTTGAATTTAGCACCTATATTTTTGGTAGATGTATTAATATGTTAGTTAGCTCCGGAAAAATATCGGAATTGAAAGGCGACACCATGTTTTTTGCGTTGTTCGTTTTATCTCTGTCTTGCGCATATGGTTCAAAGTACTTTCCCTTTCTGCCTTCACACGCTGCGTTCTCATTCCGCATCATCATAAGAGAACGAAAGACGCTAAAACTAACGTGCTAGTGTGAGACAGTCAGAGAGAGCAAATGAGGCGAATCATCTTTTCATCGTTCATAATTGTTTCTGTGCTGTGCTTATAGCATTGGTGCTATAAGTCTATAGTATAAAGGCCAATAGAAAGAATGTGTATGCAATAGAGCGAGATAAAGAATCAAAATCTCTCTCTCTCTCTCTGTCTAACGACACTAGTGGACCCTACAGACTTGTGAAAACCTCGATGTCGGATTTAATACAATCGTCAACCCGCGCATTGTTTTCTTACCTTACTTATATGCATGTGTCTTTAAATCCGTTTGACGAATAAAGATATTCATTTAGATTCTCCCTTTCATTTACTCGACGACATTTACACCATTTAGCCAGCTTTGCTGAACGTCTGACTCACCACCGCCAAATTAGTGGCGCTAATGCAGCTTCAATTGTTAACAGTAGCCGGTAATTGTTGGTTCAGAGCCATGCTAACCTTGGCGGTATATCTACATTATGCAAGAAAATCTAGCATACGTAGAATGATAGATAGAACTAACAACTTGGAGGAGTTGAGGGTTAAGGATTTCCATTCTGCCGTAATTATTGCTACACAAATGTCTAAATTTTCCCATTTTAATTCAAAAAGAATAAAAAATGTAGAGTAAATATTTTAGAAGATCTGATAACTTCAACTGCAATAATTTCCTCAAAATCAAATCTAGATGACTCACACACGTTTCAAATAATTCCACGTTAATTCTAAATACTACAAATAATCTGAAATTCAATTTTTTTTTTTTTTTATAGAATGTTAAACTGCCAAAACTTCCTTTATATTAAGTGTAGAAGGTCCTTTCAAGGATCCTTCCGTTTCTTTTACATTGGGTCGAAAAGTGTGCCATTTTTGTACAAAAAGATTTATGTTTAAATCTTTTATGTTACCTTAACATTTATGTTTAAATGTTTAAGGTAAAAAGAACCTGATAATTGTTTGCGTGCCCGCAAAATCCTGCTCTAGCCTACGACAATGAGTCCGTTCCTGATTTAACAGAGGGATAAAACCGTAACGCGTCGTTTCTTCCTAATATGTTTCATTTCTCACGTTGGCACGTTCTCCCTCACGCTCAATTTCGCTCTCCCGATGTATGATAGATTTCCTCACATACTGTATATTATTTATTCGGTGATTATTATGAAACGACAGAATTTTAAATCAATTTTTATATACTCAACAGACAAAAAGACAACAGTAAAATTTTAAATAAAACAATCATTCACAATGAATAAAATTTCAAACGATTAAAAATGTACTGCATATATACACTGAGAGGTATTCACGTTTAAACAAAATGGAAAGCAAATGTCAAAATAAAAATCATTTAGTACGTTTATTTGAGATGCTGCATTTTTAATTTTTATGCAGTACATGCAATAAGGGCATAATTTTATAATTTGGGATTACTTTTTGGTTTTTTTTTTGTCTTACCCGCCTTGTGTGAACCACTTGTTGTACTTTAACACTTCATGTTTCTTTTTAAACAAACTCTTGTTAGTTTCCTTGGTAACCACTGTACCCACCTGTAAACTGTAACGTAGATTTTTATTAAATGATGTATCGTTTTAATAAGTTATAGATGTATTTGAACTTAATAATTGCAGCAGTACTATACGCAATTATATTCTTTTCCAATAGTGTTTTAGTGAAGGGTATACGTGTAAAATATCTACATATCCCTTTCATCATAGTTTCTTTCATTTTGGTTAGTAGCTGTATGTACATATTTTTAAAACCATAATTTTCTTCCAGTTATCTGGGAAAAAAATTGTTCTAATGAAACTAATATATTAGATTTGTCATCTATACAATTGTTAAGATATGTCAGTTATATATTGTACTGTAAACTTTCTTCATATATGGTTCTTTTTACTACAGTTTATTTGACTGCTGAAAACGGTTTACTGATGCAATTTCATCCCTCGTTAGTTATTCTAACTGCTCGGAACCCAACAATTTTTTAATCTTTCTCTTTTAGCAACGTTGATTTGCCTATAACAAATAGTTTGCTTTTAAGAAATTTTTGTTTCACTTTAGACTTTCTTTTTATTTCCCCTGAATATACATTGTAGCTAGATATTAAAGACAGTGAGGATGCAGTCAGTTGGTGTATTGTACTATGTTATAGCAGTATCACTGCTATCAAAATAGTCAACACTGCTGACGGCAAATATCTTAAGACAAATTACAAATTCTCCCTGGTATTCTTTAGCAAATTCTGCTGAATGCGATTTCAAATACAGCAGATTTACATTACATAAACCTTTCACATTGGATATGGCAGAGCGGTGTTACACAAAAGTATTACAACTTCTCTCGGAGAGGAAACAATTTCGGGAAACCGTAGGTAGCTTTAAGTACGGGCTATTTTATCTTGTGCCACTAGTTACAACGGGTGAGATAATTTTGTCCTTGTTCGATTATGTATTGGAAAGTTTGCCTTCCAAAAATGACTCGATTATTCCTATTGAAACAGTCGGTAATAACATTCAATGATAGCATGACGGCAATAGGAGCCGCCAAATAAACCTCATTTTATTTGAGGTACTTCAATACTCAATTACTTCAATACTCTTTAATTAACTCAATACTCGTTAATTAACCATGCTTGTGAGCCTCGCTTTTTAGATGATTTTCAAGAAGTGTATCATTATATTGTGATTTTTAGAGTAAGGTACTAAAATCCCCTAGGATTAAAAGCCCATATCCGAACTCATACGAACATAAAATATCAAAGCAACACGAGCAGAAACAAAAGTCCGGCTATTTTCTGGAAAACAAATCCCATCCTATTCACGAGATATACACACACCCGAAATATTTACATCGTTCCTTTTATTTGCATCCTAAATCCTCGTATATCGTCATCCCCTATTAGTCGTCCGGGATCACGGTCGAACAAGAGGGGTGTGGGAGCCTTTCCCTCTCTGTCTCTTTCTCTCGCTCGCTTTCTCGTCCTAATTCACGGACAACCTGTTCGCCTAAAAATTCTTTATTACACTTTTATAGCAGGTGAAATAAAGGCTTATCGGAATCGTAAAACTGCCGGAGAAGGTTTTTTTCTCTCTGCTTCTGGTGGAGGAGCCGGGGCACTTTCTCGAGCGATTACGAAAAAATGAGATCGAAACGGTAATGATGGAAGAGCATGGAGAGCAGACTTTCGGTACGAGAATTCGGGTTTTATGGGAATGTTTTTGGATGTTTTACGATTAAAAATTGTGGGTTAAGGCTCGATCGGTTCGGCGAAACGGGAATTAATTAAAATTCGATGTAATCGGAGAGGAATTGGGAAATGTTTATTAATTTTTTAGGCAGTGGGATAAAATATTGAGCGTAGTTCGTGGAAAGTAACTATTTCAGTGTATAGTACACCGTTAAATCCTGGGAAAACTCTTGGCTGACCTTTACCTTACTAAACATTAAATTTTGATGAAAGCTATTGATGACTTGTTCGAAAACATCAATTATAACTTTAGGAAATGATCCTGTTCAAAAGTTATAACCTTTTGAAAATGCGATTTTCCATAAGAGATTAACGGCATGAAAATTAAAAGCTCGCCAAAAAATCACCACTGATCAATAAGAAACTGTAGAAAACGATTTGCGCATTCAATTTTCGCCTTTCCTTTTACTTTTTGAGAATAAAAAATATTTTTCATCTAACCTCACTTTTCCGCGAACCACTCTTTCGTCGACTTCTAACCGATATGGCAAGTATGAAGGAACCCCAATTTCTCTTTTTGCTACATCCGTCGAATGTCTTCTACACGTGTCGCACTATTTTTCACACGATATTTCACAATTACACATATAAATTAACAAATTTCTATGGACATGTCCATTTTCATTAGATTTTCCACTCATTTAACATGGAACATCGGAATAGCAACACGACGTTGACACTTAAATGGTAGTGGTTAATCCACCGAAGGAAAAGCACTGCAACTCACTACTTAGTGTTCAGATTTACCTTTTTCTATCGTTTGATTCCTTTAAAATACTTTCCAAATGAATTAATGCTTTGGGGTATGCCATGGCCTTCTTGAAATACATTGTACTCATACATTTACAGCGAATAGTTCGTTATTTGCAAGAGAATACATCAAAAGCAACCGACGATACATATAACGTGTATTGATGGCTACAGCCTTCTTGTATCATTTAAAACATTTTGGCGAGTTCAAGTTCGGCAAGTACCAGTTCCTGTACAGAATCCTCCCGAAAGCACTGTAGGGTTAGGTAGCTTGCTTTTGTTTGTTTTTATAGAAACGTTATAAAGAATTGGGGTAATCACGCATTTTGGATCCAAAATATTCGTTTCATCTTGCAACGGAACATTTGCTAGTCAAGGTTTATCCGTGCCCACTCGTAAGCCATTCCGAGTGTCTCCTTTGTACCCCACCCGACACGCTAAATCATTTGATATTATAGATAGAAAAAACCTAGATATTTTTTGGATAGAAATGACTTCAAGAAGTGTTGGAAATACTTAGAATAGTGAAATTACGTTGTTGTTTTGTGCATTTCCAATAGAATCGACGTTTTATTAAACTAATACTACTTTCATTATATCATACACCCCATCCGTTACCCCCACCAGGCTACTAATAAGAATAGATTTGCATATTTTGCGAATAATGCTCTTAAATTCTTGACTCGTAACATTTCTCACACTTATGCAACATCCGTGACGACGGTCGCTTAGCTACTACCATATCTCAGCTACGCGCACATTTAAAATTTCAAAATGGCGAAGGCGCAAAAACCGCGCCGTTTATAATCGTTTTTTCACTTACTTCTCCACATTCCTTTCACGAAATTTGAATATCGGCGTAAAGTTGAATAGTCACACTTTATCATTATCGTTCAACCCATGAGAATAACATACGAGAACATTAAAAATGTCACTTTGAAAACCGGAAAATTTGGCAAAATTTCTCACATTACATTTTTTTTTTCTTTTTTCTTAAAAACTACTGGTTTCCTAAAGTTGAAATTATTTTTCTCAGCACTCTAATACTGTCTTCTTTTACTAAAATAGTTGCCATTGTTAAGATCACAATTCAATAAGAAAATATTTACCAAACTCTGTACACACTTTGATAAAGTAGCATTTTATTAGCACAATAGCACATTATATTGTCAACGGTTAACGTTTGAGTTACTGGTATTATTTTCTGATATTCATAATGGTCGGAAATCAAAATCAATTACTCGGTACAAATACAGACCTGATGGTATGTAAACGATATGAAGTGTTATGTAAAAGGGTGTCAATTCAAATGTGTACCAACTCAGTTGATATCGATACGTTTACCACCCTTTATATACACACCCTTTATATAAACATTTATTCATGAAATGTTACTTTTTGTTGTTCGACTATTTGACTACTTTTCACTAGTTCACTGTTTTTCAAAATATTTATCCAAAAACTTCTAGTAATTTTGCTTCTGATGCAAATGCCGGCACGTAATCTATATCACCCCGAATTCCGAACCTATTATAATATCCGCATTTTCATACGTACATACACCTACACACTCACATACACATTATCAGAAACAAACTGCGTGCGTACCTTCATTTCGGCAACATCAACAAAAGATCAAAAGCGATGCATCTCCCGGGATCTAATTAGTTTACGTTCCCTCGGAATATTAATT
Organism: Cryptocephalus primarius; assembly: GCA_963576515.1. Lineage (NCBI taxonomy): Eukaryota > Metazoa > Arthropoda > Insecta > Coleoptera > Chrysomelidae > Cryptocephalus > Cryptocephalus primarius. Next base: position 12,764,757 of record OY754940.1, on the reverse strand, counting down.
AATTAATATTCGAGTGCGTCCGCGCCATAATCCCGGACGACGGCGACGGCCGGCGGACCGAGACCGTCCGCCATCACCGTCGTTTGTTATGCGAAATTTTGACAAAACGTAGGCTGGATTTCCGCCCCCCTTCGATTTATCAACGCGGACGTGTCAACTGCAGGATCGGTGGAAAATCGGAATCGGGAAAAAGGGGAATCCCGGACAAGTAAAATACAAACGTAGTTGAATTAAACATAGGTATGTGTGCTCTTTGCAATTGTAACAATATCCAATCCAATGTGCAGGGTGATTCATTAGTATTGCACGATGATGGGAGTCCTTGGTTTCAAAAAATATCTAAAGCCCGCCGGACGCGATGTAGTTTTTGGTGGGTGGTTGCGTGGGGACAAATGTTAACTCGTGTGCGCGATTTAAGAATTCAGATTTTAAATTCTCCTTCGCTGATCGACGCACTTTCCGCGATAAATTAATGACACGGAAATAGTTCAATTATATTTTTTTACTGTTTTTAAGCCAACGCAAACAATAAGCGATTAATGGCGCTCATAGATGAAAACCTATTGAATATGTCTTCCTGAGACTGTTTACTAACTAATGTTACTTTGGTACGTTTCTCTGGAATTTCAATGAAAGATATTGGTGACAGTATCCAATTTTCTTCAGGTTCTGATAGCCAAGATGGCCCGTTTAACCATAATTCTGTTGTCAGAATAAATGCGGACGGAGTTTGACCTCGCGAAATCAAATCTGCGGGATTATGAATTGTTGGCACATGATACCAATCATTTTGATTTGTGATTGTTTGTATTTCTGATACACGATTTGCGATGAAAGTCTTTAAGAGATGTGGAGATGTTTTTATCCAATGTAATGTAACTGTCGAATCGGACCAGAACCTTATGTTCGTATAATTTAACCTTAATGCTGAACAAATAGATTTATATAGTTTTGCTAACAGTAATGCTGCACATAACTCCAAACGAGGAATGGAAATACTTTTGATAGGTGCTATTCTTGATTTAGAGCACACTAATTGAACATTATGATGCTTATTTTTGTTTGTAGTTCTTAAATAAATGCAGGCGCCATAGGCCCTTTGCATGGGGAGAGACGGTGGGGAAAATGACGCCATAAGGGCGAAATTGCTGCACATTTACGTGAATAGAGCATGTGCTTATTTTGCTGCATTTTTTCTCGAGGAATTTGAAGGCAGGCCAATGAACGATGAGCATTTTGTTACGTCGGCCACAGCGTTGCCGCTTTGGCGTTGTCGGCCTGTCAAAGTGGAAGGAAGATTATGAATACGATCAAATATAAACAAACCGTGGTTTTTGATTGTTACTGTTTCGCGATCCTTCTTTTTGAGGGGGGCGAACGTCTATATGTTTGCCATCCAATATATATAATATAGCCAACAAAATGCCCTTGCGATTTTCCACCGTGTCTACGCACTCGCATAAAGATACCCACAGAACTGAGCAGCCGACTCCCCATGCCTTTTTCCATGCAATCACCCACCAAAAAAATGCACCGGGTCCGGTGGGCTTAAGCCTTTAAAATACTTCATTAATATTCACCCTAGTGGGGCCCATTCGGGTGAAATAAGTGAAGAGCTACTTCACCGATTCTCTTGATAAAATGACGGGATTTATTTCCTTCGCCAAATAGGTATGATCTTTGTTATAATTATTTTTCCCCCATAAGTGATGAAATTTAGTGTAAAAAAGTACATAACATTACTGCATCTACTTAAAGGGCTGTCTAATGTTTAATATTTTAAAAGTGGCTTTAAAATGCTTTAGTGGATACATTTTAGGGATGAATGTATCTTCTATAGTAGAGTATGGGTTCGTGACGAATTCCTTTAAATATTGATTTGATTTTTTCAAGTATCTCTGTTTCAAACGGTGATTTGCATAACCAAGTATTTAGTAGATCAGTACCTTTTAATTGAGGTACCTCGCACCTTTGTATATTTGGTAGTGAGACATCTCAAGCGATTAACTAGTTTGTAGAGATAAAGCAAGTTTAAAAATTCCAAAGGTTTTTATCCTTCCCGAACTACGACATCTCTTCGCAGTTTAAATTATGCGGGAAACATAAACTTCACCCTTGGAAAAATGGCGCCCAAATAAAATGAAAACTGTGCCTTATCACTGGCATACGCAATAACCCTAGCATCAATTCCAACAAGTAACAACCAATTCGTCTCTCATCGCAGACTGTTTCTGGATATTATGAGGAAACGAATATTTAATGAGAGCGTAACCGTTAAATTCGCAAGCCTTTAATACGGAAAAATTTATTAACTCATTAAATTTAAATAAGTACATACTCAAATAGCTAATAAACTAGAACATCCGAGTATTTCACCCGAGCCTGTGAATAAGTGTATTATACATACTATTTTCTATACTTTTAAAGATACCCACTGGGACACTGCATGGAGGCTTGATCCTCGATTTTTTCCTCCGTCGATCAAACCTGGACGGAAACATGTTTTCGACTCTCAGGATTCCAAATTTGTAGGTTTCAATCTGTGCAACCCACGGCAAGGGGTCGAGATTCCCAAAAAACGACATTTTTTAGTTTTTGAGATTTTCTCAAAAACTAGAAAAGATATCAAAAAAATACTTTGACCGGCGTGCAAAAATGCATCGATTTCACGATATTGCTGATCAAAATTTAACAAATTTATGACAACTTATCGATGAGTTTTAATATCGTATAATACCAAGGATGGGAAGCGTAAATTTAGATGTACTAGAACGGTAAGGGGCGCCCTCGCAAGTCACAACTGCCCTGCGCCTACTGCACGTGCACACATCGAAACCAACATATAAACAATCCTTCTATTTTTGAAAATAGTTGTTGTTGCAGTGCATTTTGTATATAAAAAAATGTTTCCAATTATTAACAGATTTTTAAAAGAGTCTGTTAAAGTTGATTAAGTAAAATTATATTAAAAAAAGCTATATGTGACAAAAATTATATTTATTTTAATAAAATGGTAATATAAACACGTGGTTACAAATCCAAATATTAATTTGGATACAATGGTTGTTAAATTGGTACAACCAATGACTGACAATAAAATATATTTTTTTTCCAATCGTCAACTGATTTTAATTTAACAAAGATAAGTTTTTCTTTTGTGACTTCAGTTTCCAAGTATGTCGAATTCATTAGAAAATAATTTTTTGGTAGAAAATTGAAAATAAATCTTTTTAAGGTCGCCTTTTTACTCTTATTTTGATTTTACTTTATTTTACCACCCGTATGCTAGATTGGAATGCATTCGATTTTTTCTGTTCCTTTAGGAATTAATTAAAGCTATCGTTAAAGTATTATAATATTCATTTCTTTTCTTTTTTAATTTATAGAAGATATGTGTTTTATTGATACCGCTGATAGTTGGACATTTTATTATTGGCACTTATAAAAATAAAGTGAATCATTGGTTTTTTCCAAAAATATGGTTTCAGGTATATTTTTCATAAATTCTAAATTATTTGTGGTCGCTAATCATGAATTTGCAATGGATTTTTGGAAAAGGTAAATACATTGGAGCAAGTCCTATTTTCATATCGTTATAATAAAATTATGAATCTGCAACGAGATATTTTAAACTCAAGATGAAATATTTTTCATTCATTTCAATAGGGTCTAAAAATTAATTATGACACAATGGAATTACGTTGAAGCGTTATTATGTTTAATTATATTTGAGCATGTTTTATGTTCATATTGTTGTAACAAAATTAATCTGTTACTAATAAAAACTAATAAACTAATACCAAAACTAATAAATAATATTAATATAATAAATATATAAATAAATGTAATTATATAATTAAATATATATAATAAATAATAATAAATAAACCAATAATACCAAAACTAATAAAAAATTGAAGGAAAAAGGATACTCCAAAGGTTTGGGATTACTTTTTTAAATAATATATCAATTTTACAAATGGCATTGTTGTGACATTTTTTACACATTTTAACTTTATTCCTTATAATTATTTAAGTTTCGGTTCAATTTCAATACTATATTAAATTATTGTTAGATCAAAGAGATCCCCGTACATATTTACATTTCATAGAAGTAGTGAAAATAACTGTTTTTTTACCTAGCAGTTTAATGGAGGAGTAAAATAAATTATGGTTTGAATATTATGCAAAAAAATAGATTCAAAAAGTTGTTGCAATAATCGTAGAAAAGTATTGTTATCTGGCGACGTGATGGGTACGTGATTTTTCCAATGCATTACATGAGTGTAAAAAAAGGTACTAAACTTCTCTTGACTGTGAAATGTTCAAAATTCAGTGTAATGAAAATTTTTTTGGTGGATTGTTTTAGTAACATTTGAAAAAGTTACAAAATAATGAAACCGTTTTGAAGTTTAAGGAGAAAAAAAATCTTCATATTACTTAAAACGACTTTTTTTTAATACAAAAAAAAACCGGGTTTTTTTGGTATTTATAGTAAAATCTTGTTAAAAACTATTTCCAAAAATCGAAGGAATATTTTGGTGTCGATGTGTGCACGTGCAGTAGACGCACGGCAACTATGAAGTGCGAAGGCTCTCCTTACCGCCGGAGTATATCTATATATATGCTTCCCGTCCTTGGTTTTATAAAATATTAAAACTCATCGATAATTTTGATCAGCAATATCATGAAATCGAAACATTTTTACACCAAGAACACGCTGGTCAAGTTACTTGTTATTTTTTAATATCATTTTCAGTTTCCGAAAAAGTAGCACAAACTAAAATATTGTAGGTTTTATGCGAATTTCCACCCCTTGCCGGGGGTTGGGCCGATTGAAACCTACAAATTCGGAATTCAGAGAATCGAGAACATATTTGCGCCTAGGTTTGATCGACGGAGGAAAAAACCGAAGATCAAGTCTCCCTTCAGTGGCCTACACGCTCAACTCGAAATATTTATATCCTTGTAGACATTTTCTGGCATCTATTCCGAGACATATTCTACCAAATTCTGAGTTTATTTTTAGCAAACTTTTCACCTATTTTTGAAGGAACGAACTGCCACTGCTTTGATGAGCAATCTCACAATTCAAAGGTAAAATCATTTTGTCAGATGTGATGAACATCTACGTGTTGGTCAACGTTTTATATGCATATTTATGAGGTCATCAATTTTGTATCGCTTCTTAAACTGAATGTATGCAACTGCTAAATTCAGTGTTTTTACTTAATTCCTGTAATGGTAGTTCCACCCTGAGACCGCTGATAGATGCGCACTTGAGAGTGAATGATTCCGAGAAAATAATCAAAAATCCGTTCGTAAGGTTCGAAAATTTCTGTTTGAGTATTATTTTTCAGTTCGGCGAGTTTAATTAGCGGCCGATGTTGCTCATCTCCCGATCAGAATTTCACCTTTGAAAACTAAGCATTTCCGTTCGGATATCTCTCGTGTTCCATCCTATTTCCCGGGATATAATCAGAGTACACAAAGGTACGAAAAACTTCGAGAAATAACATTTCGTCCCCTTTCAGGTGTCGAGTTACGTCGAAAGAGTGAAAGGATTAATGACATTTTAATAAAATCTCGTTGATACGCGATCGGGCGCACCACTTAAAACTGCCAACGTCTAAAACGTTTCGGGGGCCTTCTCCTTTTTTGTCCTCTTTTTTTTTATTTTTTCATGTACTCGATACGAACTTTGTAACGCCACTTTGCGGATATTAAATTTCGAAGATGTGTCGCGAGAGGGAGAGAGAAAGAAGGGAAGTGGAAGAATGAGAGAGAAACGTGGACATAAATCTTTTGAAAAATTTCATCTCGGCGATGGAAAATGAAATTATCATCCCTCCTCCCTAGCTATTCCCTCTCTCTATCTTTCTTTCCCTCTCTCGTTCGAGATATCGAGGGTCGGTTTTGCGAAAATAGTTCCAATAATCCCGACGAGGACTGTCAAATGTCACCTAGCGGATGGCCGTCGCTACGTTTCGAGACTTTTAAATCCCTCGGAGATCAGGAAATACGTCGAACGGGTTTTTCGTCATCCAGAGCAACAGATGACGGATTAATCTCAGGTATTTATAGGTAAAAAATATAGATGGCGGTGTTGCGACACAAAAACTCGTTTATATTTATTTCACGTATTATTTTACATGTTATTAATAAATAGTCAACCTTCATTGATAAAAAAATTTACCTCGTGCAATGTTTTCATTTTACGGTATTTTCATGCAGGTCGCATCAATGATTTTGAACCTTTGGTGGTATTAGCAAATTGAATTTAAATTAATATTTTATCTATCGTTATGTAAAAATTCCAGCGTTAAATTCGATTAAAATATAATCTTTAAGGTTGCGTTAATCAATTAACAAAAAAATAATTTGATAGATTGTTTTGTACTGTCCACCTATATTTTCCAATTATTTTTGCCGTATCATGTGGTCAAAGCCCTAATTAATAATGGCCGGACTGGTGTGATGGAATAGTGTATTTCATAGTGTTGCATGGTAATTACTTAAGAAAATATGTTTCTAAATGAATTTACAGTTTTGAGAATGGAATTAACTTGTGATAATTTTCCTGCCTTTAAGATTTTCACGAAAATGTTCCTGGCACATTTGCTTTAATCTAGCCTTCTATTGATAATCGAAGGATTGAAATGAAGAATCTAAGAAAAAATACCCTAACTTTGCAACCTTTTTGCCTTCTTTAAAGTAGCCAAGCAGCAAAGTAGCTTTATTCACCTTACACTTCCTAGATAAATCTATATAACTTTCGGCTCTCCTTTTAACACTAACGCTAAAAGAAGAGAATGGTTATTGAAAGAGCAGGGTTGAATAGATAAAAATTATACGAACCTAGTGTATTTGTTTTTAATAAAAATTATTCTTTACAAACGAAGCGATGTAGAGAAATTTAATTCTGTTTTGCTGTTTGATTTACATTTATTATGAGTGGCTTGATTACATACATAGTTTCATATGAATTTTCAGTGTTTTAAGAATCTATGGGAATTTCGTTAACAACTGTTTTTTGTTAATGTTATGACACCCACTAAGACTTCCTGTGGTGTTTTCTGCCTTAACATTTCATTCTTGATGTCAAATATGTTCATTGTAATGAAATATACAATAATAAAGTAAAATTGTGATATTTTGTCCATTTTTGACGGATCCTTTATTCGAACATTTTATCAACCCTTAGACTGGCTGTAGCTTAATTGAAAAATACTTTATGCGATGGTTACTACAGTTTCTTTCGGTTCTGACTAAGTTTTCGTACATCTTATATATATTACGTGACGAGATGATTATGGTGTTTGTGTCAAAATTTACGAATTGTCGCCTCCAAAATATAGGCACAAATTTGTTTGCTGCCTGCCCTTCATATAGCAGCTACGATCATCGTTTACCTGTATAGGATATACCACCCAGATTTCCTTTTAAACGAATATTCTTGTGATACTGTTATTTAGTCATTAAAATCCATTTCTTTATCAGCCTAATCCTTAATCGGTAATAATATATCGAACTCAGTTAATAATGGCACCTAATCATAATTTGTTTAGTAAGCCATTGTAAATTTGTATTCTGTGTGTACGTTAGCTCCCTATAGAAGTCGCTTTGTTTAGCACTTTTTGAGAGTTTCTCTGGTATTTTTTAGAATTGTAGTATTTTTAAAGTAATTAAAATTAATGTTATATAAAGTAACCGTTTATTATCTCTATATTGACAAAATTTACGTCAACTTACAATCAGTGTGCAATATGCCGAGCCCCTTTAATAATATAGCCTATATTATCATAATCCTTATCTAGTTACTTCGAATAGCTGTAAGTCCCTAAGGTATAAACATGATCGAAGCATACTTGGCTTCCCTCGGGGGTCAACCCAGTGCCTCCCTCGAAATGTTAAATTTGGAATTATTGAGCTTTTCTGAACCACCTGGGAGCAAAGTCTAGCACCTAACCCAGTTTTTAGTTTCTAACAGTTAATAACTCTTTAATAAATTTAATAATTTTATGCCCAGTACGTCTTAGCTCAGTTGTAGTCCTTCATGGGCAGCTCTTCTGAGCCATAATTAATTTAATTGGATTCATTTCACGCATGTCTTATCATGACATATTTCACGTAACTTGATTAGATAAGTCACTATGTTAATCACTAACTATGTTATAAATATTCTTCAACAGCCCATCATTTTGTTAACTTGTAAAATATTTATAATATTTTGTAAGGAATTAATTTGGCATGGAATTCAGTATTAGTTAAACGAATTCTAACCAGAAGAATTGTTTGCAGTTTGAATATTTTGTACGAATCGTCCTTTCTACGTTATGATTTACGTTATACGTTATGACTACATAACGTAGTCAATAGAAGTTTGCCAAGTGCTCAATTGAATTTCATTGATAGCATTTCTTATACAGTCAAATACAGTTTTGAAGGTTATTGGCAAAATATCTGCACTTCTAACTCTTGTTTTGATCTCGTGCCAGACTTGCCCTATCGGATGAAATATCCAGTAATAAGTCGAAAGCAGTAATAGCAATGTCGCAGGTATATTATTTTTTAATATTGTAGGTTTTAAAAATCTTCATTGAATCTATCTTTGTATGTATAACTCTTCTGCACGTTTGTATGTCACTAAACTCCTATTAAACCACTGGACTTGGTTTTTCATAAGAAAAATTGTGTGTATGAGTGGGTACCTGGGTGGTTTAGGATCATAATTGGACAGAGTAAGTGACGCAAGAATTTTTTTAATTCTTAATATCCTTTATATTAATTCAAATTTTTTGAAATAAAAAATATATAACAAACAGAATTACTTATGATTTTAAAAAATATTTCTTTATTTTTTTTTTCAATAAAAGAAAAGAAGAAGGTTGTCTTTTGGTTTGGATGGCATAATTAATTTATGTAATAAGAAAAATATGAGGTGCAAAATTATAAATTAAAAATGATATCTAATTAGTGAATCACACAAATATTAAGAATTCCGAATTTGTCAAGACAATAAACAGAATATTTTGTCAATGAGAGAGAAACGACATGCATATCAATAGCTTGGCGTTAATTTGGCGTTTTAATTTTTTATTGCATATATAGAACAATGTTAGTGGACGAAGAGAAAATATTGGTCGACGTACTAGGAATGTTATTGTGAATTTGTATTATCCGTTCGTTTGCGACTGACCACTCGTCAGAAATGCAAATCCTCGAACGGCTTTGTACTGGCCGAAGGAATTTCTTGATAATAAACAAGTTTAAATAGAAACTTTATGGTGTGGCATTTACTTTTCTTGGTTCACCAAGTAGTAGGCCGGTCAGTGACGGTGCGTTCGACTTTAAGTAAATCGACACGATTTAATTATTACTTTAAATTTCAATAACAATGATTAAGTTCGAAATTTAAATAACATTCGTCTCTCTCCTCATTTTTGTAGGTCCTACCCATCCACCAGTAAAATCATTTTAAAGAATCCCCCAATTACTTTCATTGATAAATTATTATTGGCAAATAATTATCCTACAAAAGTGAAGGTACGTCCACTTTTGACGTCATTAGTTTCCATAAATACGTAGGTGTCTAATATTCACGAAGGCACTTAACTAGTTTATGACATGATCAATTAGCACTAAAGTAGCGACTACCTTGGGCCGTCACACACGAGGTCGTTCCCGCGGTCTAATAATCGCTAAATGAACAACCTAAATCGCGCCCAATGCCCTTTGTTAGTTCATTCCCGCGATTCCTGGAAGCAGGTAGAAAGTGGTGGGTTTATGTAACAATAGAATAAAATTAAAACATTAGGTACAAGAATTGCATTTGATGACAGATTGTTTATAAATAGCGAAATGTAAAAAGCGGGGTTTGTTCTCTTCCACCATAACTAAGTACCTACTTATAAAGATAATCGTATACCTACACAATATATATACTCATAACTTATTGGTAGTCAATCTGTGTGCAATAATTCATAATATCATTGAATTTCCACGTTAAACTTTGGTAAGTTATGTAACGCCTATGGTTTATTATTATGTTATTGCTGGAACCCATAATTTGAACTGTCAGCCGCAAACAAACGGACTGTAATTGTGATGATCTAATATTTGCTTTATTGCCGAAATGAATGATGCAATTCAACAGAAAAAATAACGTTGGAGCAGGACAACGCCTGTAGATGCCGCTAATTTTATATTAGTTACTTAAAATGTGTATCATTTTGATGAGCCGGAGGAGTCGAAAATGACCTAATCTATCCATTATTAATGTGTCATTGGATTTTTACTGGGTTGTTCGTCAGGCATTTGTTCAAGCAGTAAATCTCGCGTATTTGCCCGACCTTCGGAAGGACGCGTGGTATTATGATGATCCCAATAAAGAAGATAATCGGTAGAATTTTAAATAAGCCATACACACCTCCATTTAACTTTATGTATTAGATGTTATGGTGAAATTTGTTCTGTAGAACGGAATACGCATGTCTTAGAAGAGTTAAATAACATATCAAAACAGTCTGTTTGTAAACTGGTTAATGTTGAACAATACCATTTGCAAAGCTCTTTACATATAAATATTTTTAGGCCCATTTTATTAAATGACATTCACGAAGCCGCACCCTGTGTTTGGCAACCACATTATGATTGATTCAGGAAGCTAATTAGAACATCATGGTTTAAATGCTTTCAGCGGCAAATGCTGATACGACTGACCAAATGCATTTCTTGTATGACTTGGCTAAGGGTAATCAGCTCGATGAAATACATATTTAACAGGGCATATATACGTTCAAAATCGTTTAGCATACGCTGATACCCCGTACTAAATATTCTCTAGAGTATGAAAGGTTACAAGAAAAAAAAATCCCGAAGGCTCATTTCATGAGCTACGCGTTTCTCAAAACTAGAACTTTAAAATTATGAACATCAAATGGTAATGGCATCTATACTTGTGTCGTAAAGAAATATACCATGGAAATTAGTAATTAAAAAAAATTTCATATAATTTTTTTGCGTAAATTATATAAAAAAATATGTAGAATACAAAAGTTATAACATTTTAATATCTACAAAAAAGCTTCATAACATTATTGCATTAAATCGAAAACAAAAGAATAACGATTTTTTATTTAGTTTGACATGCCGCCATTTTGGATTTACTTGGCCGATTTTGATCATTAATGATCTTATCTGAGATATTTATCCTAACTATTTTTGTACCGAGCTTCATTTACATCAATTAAACAATGCGTGTTTACCAAATTTGTTATATTGCATATATATTTGGAAACCCGACTATTTAGGCATCTATGGGCCCCAAAACGAAACACTGCATTGGAATATTTCCAAAGTTCCTTTGTGTTACTGGCTTTAATAGCCTGTATATCGAAATAAGGCCAAAATAGATTCATTGGTCGAATTAAGTAAAGATGATGCTTAAAATTAATAATAATTGTGAAATATCAAATTTAAGGACAATCGACCAACTTAGCGAAAGAAGTTTTATTTTCATTGTCTAAGGTTTTAAATTCTCCCATTAATTTTAACCAACAGCTCAATACAATTTCACGCTTCATCAAGATTAGTGATACATAATTTTTCGTAGAGTTTAAAATCTCTATTTTGATACGCCATTTGAACATTTATCCTTATTTTATAATTTAAAAAAATCTGATGTTACCTGCAACTGCCCTGAATTGTTTCCTCGTGAGAATGAATATTTATTCCATTTATTAACGAATTTTTACTAAACTATTACTAATGTGCGATTTTATGTGTCGTTTGTTAGTTTCTTCGTACGAAAATGATATTAATGTTGGTATAAGTGTTCAATGATTTCTGGTATTTTCTTAAGCTCAACAGTCCGCGAACAATTTTAATAAACAATTTTTGTCTTCACTATACTTTCTTATCTATGGGTATAACATGGAAATTAAATTGTAAGGAAATAGGTGTTTACGACTACAACCATGGCTCGAACACAGAACTCTCGATCGAAAGTCGATTAGTAGTGAGTTTTTCCTTATAATTCAATTTGCTTGTGATATTTCACGTTAGGGTAAAAGGCGAAAACTTTAAATATGAATCATTCTGTATAATTCAGTGCCTCGCGTATTAGCCATGGTAGTAGTTGTATCGGGGTGGGGTTAAGACCGCTGTAGTTTAAGCTTTATAAATTTTCCAGTTTTCTATTAACTAAAATTGTTCAGAAATTATCAGTGTACCTCTAAGTACCCTGTATATGGACAAACTTCTGTGCTAAATTGTTGATTCAAACTTTATTTTATTTGTTATTTCCTTCAATTGCATATAAATTTGTCGCTTCTGTATGATCAAGTTAGCTTTTCAAGCTAGACATACATTTTATCATTTCGTAAATTATTGTAGATTATTAAGATTGTCGTAAATCAGGAAACATGTGTACAGAGTGTCGAATATGTATCTCGTACCCCGGGGCTTCCGCGAGGAATAAACAATTTAAATACCGTTCCGAAACAAAAAGCCTAAGGGCTTCGAGCATTCGGAAGTCCCCGCGGCGAATTCATTATTTGTCCCTTGCATATGTCGCACCCTCTCGGCCTCTTAAAAAAGCAATTTTTTTTCCTGCAGGTTTCTCCTCCGTCATCCCGGGATTCCCCCGTTACTCGGTGATAGGGGACCGACGACACGGAGTTTACAACCTGAGGGTGAGCAATGCCTCCCTGGAGGACGACGCCGAGTACCAGTGCCAGGCGGGACCTGCCAGGTTGCATAAGGCAATAAGGGCCAACGCGCGACTTAGCGTCATTTGTAAGTTACACACACGTATATCTATACCGACACACATTTTTACGTTCTTCGTTTTTTCTGCGTGTTTTATTTTATCTTTTCTCCTTTTTTTGGCTCTATTTTTACTGCCCGAAGCGAGGTGTTGGAGTTGAACTTTTACGGTTTGTGTATTTTGTGCCGTCTCCGAGGGACGAGGTTCTGGAACTCGTAGGCACTTTCTTTCTATCTTTCAGGATCCTGACGACATTTCTATAAATACTGCTTTATTTAACGTTATATAAATCTGTTTCAAACAGAGCGGCCATGGGGTTTCACACTCCGTTCATAAAAAAATTTCCTTACACATTACGTTCTGCAGTATCCCCTGCGAAGGAAACCATAGGTAGAAATGCATTATAAACCATCGTTGGATATAAAGTATATGCAAATGAGCACCACTTAGAAGTCAGCGCGAATTTAACTGTACTTAACGGAAGTTGAAAATGTAACGTTAATGATTTTAATGGCGTACAAAGTATTTACTTTGTAGTACAAGCCAACGTAAATGATGGAAATATATTTTTGTCCAATTAGTGTGCATTGCAAAAGATTCAAGATAGTAATACTTTGTAACGTTCGTATGGACATCTATTACATTCTGTTGGAATCGAATATGAAAATTTAGGAAATGTATAAAAATTGCTCGGAACTAATGAATATTAGAAGAAAATAATCTAGCACGACTACGTAAATGTTTTGAATAAATTTTTTTGTATCCGTGTAAAGTTGAAATGACGTTTAAGTCGTGCTTTATTCACCAATTTTGACGTCAAATGAACGTCTATTAAGCCAGGTCATCCATTTCATAAGTCCGCATTCTTTATAGCACTATATTTTATTGCTAATTTATTACGCCGAAAACCAGTCTATTGCTCTACCCCTTCCCGAGATAAAGGGGATAATCTGGCATAATAGTTAAGGCAGGTTACCCACACCTTTATCTTCGGAACCAATGAAGACGCAAACATTTACCGAACGTTTTTACCAAAAAAAAAAAACAAACAAAAGAACGGTTTATACGGTTAACACCCTGGATATAAAAAATGTACCGTATGATTAATTCAAAAAAAATACTTTTAAAATCGATTTTGGAATAAAAAAAATTGTTTGCTAAAATTGATTGAATTTAATTTTTCTACATAAAATTGGAACGATAAATTTCAGTGAAAATCGAAATGATTTACCACATTCTCATAAGAGCACTTGTAAATAGTCATTTTTACATATCAGATTATTTCATGATATTGGTTAATGACCCTATTCACGACGTTGGAAACATACTCGTCCGAGTTACGGCCATAATATACAAAAAAAAAATCGATTGTAGAAATGGGTTTGAGAAACGGAACGTTTCTTAATTTTTTTCTAATCGACTCAAATGTACTTTATAATAGATAAAATGATATAAAAAATCATTAAAAGTTTTTTACGCTAATAAAATAGCATCAATTAAAATATATCTGACTAAGGTTTGGCTTCCGTAGCCTCAGGCTCACATGAAAAAAATACTCCAAAACGCTCTAAAAAGTTTAAATAAAATATGACATTTGGTAAATGTTTGCATTTTCATTGGTTCCGGAGATACAGGTGTGGGTGACCTGACTTAAGTATTAAGCCTGATTATTCCCTTTATCTCGGACAGGAGTAGAGCAGTAAACTCGTTTTTGGCGTAATAAATTAACAATAAAATATAATGCTATAATGAATACTGACTTATAAAATGGCTTAATAGACCTGTCGAATGATTACCAATGAAACTGCTTATTTGTAGTTTGTCGGTGCACAACTCACCTACTGAGAAAAGTGCGGTGATTATTTAAAGTTCAGTAGGAACCAGCTACTATATTCGTTTTATGTTACCAAAATAGCCAGAGCTGAAAATAATATGTACGTAAAAATAAAAGTACTACACGGTAACATACTTTCATATATTGTTAGGTTTTCGAAACTTCCCAATAAGACATTTGTATATGAAAGAAATGTATTTCCTCGACGTTTCGTGCTACTGTTAAGGACATCTTCAGGCGGTAATTTTTCTACAAGAGTTACATGTTGCATATTCCAGTTCTAATACAATCATAATCGACTTAATACATCGATTTTATACTTCCTTAAGTAGTTAAGTCTCTTTATTCATATTATGTACAATAGGTAAAAGCCTAAAAGAAAATTTTTATTAGACTGTCGCGAAAGATGCGAGTGAAAGCTGAAAAATTTAAACTCGACCGTTTGTGAACATCGTAGAAGGGTTCTGTAAAGGGCGTAAGTAGGGAAGTCATGGCACTCCTGTGGTGGATTCAGGATTTTCTTATTTACCCACTCTTTGATAGGAGTGTTAGCATACTACAACATGAGTTAATTTTCCTTACCGATACTGATTTCTCAATCGAACGGAATAAGCCCACCCTGCGCGAGTGAGATGCTTAAATCATTTCCTCCTAGACGAGTTTCCTCCTAACGTTCTTATTCTGTGCATAGAGGCAATAAAGTACCTGGTTAACGTGCGCCTATAATGTTGATCACAATGTGGCTATGTGTTTTGTTTAGTCCCTTTTGTAACTTCTAGACTAGTGCAAAATAAACTCGAGATGAACACTAAAATCCAATACGCAATTAAATCTTTCCTCGGCATACAGTTCCTAAACCATTAGCTTTGACAAGTGTGAAAATCTGCACACATGTGCCCCCCCTGCTTTGGTAACACGCGTTTTCTCAGTTTTTTCCCCGGTAATTCGTTTTAGCGTCAAATCAAAATGTTTCCAAGTTATCTCTTCGCTATAACGTTGCAGAATTATATTCCAAAGCCTGTCATAAAAGCGTTCATTGTGCGGCATGTTCGAAATTTCTCGGCTTTTGTTAGTAATAATGGTTAATGCGCAGTTTGCGATAAAGCAGTATAGCCAGTCATTAGTGCGACTCCACTAGGTAATATTCAGTAATACAAAATTTGGTAAATAAACCCAAGTTCAGGCAGTGTAGGTGCTCGTTAGAAACATTGGGATATTTTCCAGGAATTTTTAATTTTGTTCCTTGACGCACCCCTAGATAAGAAATTAACATGTCGATCCGTGGAGGCACGTTCTGTGTTTTTTTTCAGCCGGAAAAGTTCAACAAATTCGGCGTTTGTCAGTTAAGAATATTCCATTGGGAAAAGCGAGGTTCTTATTCTTCTTTGGGTGCCGTCTTCAATGAATCCCTCGGTCCTCTTGATCAAAAGGTGCAACAGTCTGTATTTATCATTTCTATAAATGCGAGGTTTAAAGCAATATTTAAAGCGAGATTATTTCTTGAAAATTTGAAAGTATCAATAGTATCATTAATTATTTTTATCGTTTCAGGACAAATCATATATTTCAAAAAATAAGGTGGTTTGTTGTCCCATATAACTGTGTTATTTGAAAAATCCATTGTATTCGGATCACCAAAATACTCCATACAGCCAAAATGTTAATTTAAATTATGTTCACATAGCGAATTATGCCAAGTAACCGTCGTGACTATGCGAGATATAGGTGTGAAAACGGTTCGATCTTCCCTCCTCCTATACCATACGAATAACCACCTGCATAGGCTGCGAGGTTGGGTAACGTTTTTCCTTCTTTGGTTTTTCCTACGTTGAGCTCTCAAGCTTTCAATAAAAAACTTCCCTTTAAAAACTCAATTTTTCCTCTCGATTAGTTATTTCGTCTTTGTTTTAAAAACCGGGTAATACGTTTCCAAAAAATGAACAACTAATGATTTATAGATTAAATTAATATTTTATCGGTATGATTTTAATTATCGATGCGTGCTGGAAATCATGCATGGTTATTAAATGAATATTCATAAATCCTTTTATGTGATAAATTTCTGTCTGGCGAATCACAATAATATTCAATTAACCCAACTTGGGCTTCAAACAGGATTTAAAACTTAATAAGTTGATTCGATATATGTGAAACTAACAGCAATTCCGAGTTCGCACTCCGAAAGTTTTCATTTATAAACGAAGATTTTTCATAATATGTGATAGTTGTGTAAACATTTTGATTAAAAAACGGTGAATTACTTTGTGAAAATGTATTGATAAATTATTACAGCGTATTTTTTTTAAACTTGTCTCGAAGAAATACATTTTCCATTTTAAACTTCATCTCATTCAGTCGTAAAAGCAATCCTAACAAATCCATCATTATCTATTACGTTTCACTTTACATTTCATTCTTCCATTCACAATGATCTTCAACTCAATCGAGAAATCCTATTTCCATTTTCTGCAAATATCATTTTACTCTCGCACTCTTTCACATTTTCGACATTTTGTCGATCTGAGTCGGCAGAGTTACAATTTTAACCTAAAACGTCAACGTGGTAAAGCTTTTTTCTTCTTCTTTCCGCTTTCGAATCGATGACGAGGCATAAAGTCAACGAATGTAATTTGTTTTCGATACAGCTATTTTTAGTTTCTAATGCAATTATAATATATGGGCTTTACGCAAATATTGGCTGAAAAAATATAAAGCTATAGGCAGCACAAAAAGCAAGAAACGTTAAATCGATACATGCAGTGATAAAATAACTTGAGATTATATATTAGAATCGACGATTCGAATGGAGATTACTTGGATAAATGACGGGATGGGATGAAATGAATGTTGATGTTTGAGAGGAGAAATCCAGTTTTATGTTTATGCGTCTTGGCATCGGATTGCGACAAACACACAGGAGTTATAATCATGCTGCAATAAGTTCAGAAAGTATTGGACGCTTCCTTTTTATTTGTAGATTATAATGTCATGTATTGAAAGAAAATGGTGTTGTTGGTAAGAGTTAAACCAGTGGTAAGATCAAATTAAATCTACGGAATTTGGATCATTCATAATTTCGTAGAAAATATAATCTAACCTTTCCATTCTGTGCTCATAACGTTTAGTTTGATTCAATAGTTTTTAGTTTCTAAAAAGACACATTTGTGAAATTTCGTTTTAAACAATATTGAGGAACATTTTATCACAGAAGGTAACTACATTTTAAAATATACAGAAGTAGTTTACGTGGTGTCACTTGTTTTACCAAGGGATATGTTTGAGATTGCTGCAACCAATCCATCGGCTATATTATATGAAAGAAAAATGATGAAGTGTTATAATTTTAAAATAGGTAGTTCAAATATACTAGTTTTAGGTTGTGTTGGAATTAAAGTTACTGAAATAACCATCGCCTATTCGTATAGACCAAAAGCGGTGGGGAATTTCTTGACATATTCGTAATACAATTTTACGATAATAATGAAATGGCATAAAAAAAGACAAGATTATAAGTCCCACATTTTTATAAGCATGTATATAAATCGAATATCGATCGAAATCCAATATCGAATCGAAAAGTTGTAGTTACGCCACAGTAAATTTTCCAATACAAAGAAAATATTTTTTTAATAAATAATATATGTGTACATATGAGGGGTTTCCCACAGTTTATAAAGATTATGTTTGCTCTTCGGCAACTCTCTGAAAACTCATTACCACTATTCAATATTAATGAATAAAAGCATACGTGGCAGAAGAATATCTGGCCTTTTCCCACATATATTTTGATATATAAATAGATATAGACATAAACGGATCGGTGTAAATATATGACACGTCTTGACTCTATTTTACATTAAATAAACCAACGGTAGATTACAGTGAGTATTGAATAACCAAACAACGATCGTAAGAACTAACTAAAACCCTTTAGAACACCTGTAATACGAAGATGTCAAAAATCGAACTTTTTTAGTACTTCTTGATCTATAGTGAGGTGTAATCACGATAAAATTAGATAAATGGCTTAGGAAAGAAATAATAAAACTACATTTAAAGTTATGTCGAAAGAGAACGCAGGGATCCTAGAACATTTGTGGTGGACACTTATTAAATGAATTTACTAATTTCATTCTTTATTACATTCAACAATTTATTATATATTTCTTTTAACTTAACCATTCTTCCAGGCATCTTAGCTCTTATACCTGTATTTTGGTTGTCAATGTTATTATCAAAGTTTGTCAAATTGGCGCTCGGTCGGTAATCGGGTTACTAGAAATACGGATCGGAATGTAGGCGTCAAATTTTCACAAGTTTACTCCGCTGAAGCCACGGGTAGTTGATACTTTACAGATTACCGGGGAAATCTGCGAAAATGAAACATAACTATCAGAGAGGGACATTTTCACTCACACTGTGGAAAGTAGTGGTATCCATGTACAGCAGTGCTGTATTTTCAGTGCGGTGAGCAACAAATGGAACGGGGTTTATTAACAGATTATAGAGGCAAGCGAAGACAGAACAGTAGTCAACCATGTCATAAAACGAGAGACCTGTTTTACCTATTTTACGTATTTATTTATTTACGAAACGGTGAACTAGCTAGCTATCTAAGGTGGTTTAAAGCGGGGTTCATAACTAAGAAGAAAATACGGGCGAGTCAATTCAAACAAGAGAACGGATGTATGCATTAAAAAGATTTTTGCAACTTTTTCTAGTAATATATACAAAGCTTGGTAAGCTTGGATTCAATATGTGAAGATACCACGAAAACGGTACATTCGGTAAAATACCATATCGGTAACCGCGGAGATCGGAAAGTTCGCAGTTTTCCAGATGATACTTGGATTTGGTTCGTTTGGCTCTCAGGAAAATGGAGCGGTCGGAAAATGCGTGATCTGAAACCTCGAATGACGGAAAATTCTATTTCCCTCATATCTTCAGACGGATTGATGAGAGCATCCCCTCTCCACCACTGGGGGACGAGCCCTCTAAAATGTCACGTTCCCCCAGAAAATAAAAATAATGGACTAATATATTTTGCAGGTTAAAACAATTTGAAGAAAAGTAATATTAGAAATAGAAGAAGAACACAAACAGAAATACAGTTGAGAGTCATTGAGGACCATTTATCCAGAGCTTATAAAACTTTGCTGGATGTGATTTTAGCTGTTTGGGAAATTAATAAAGCAAGAGGGTGGAAAAGGGGTTGATCGCATTTAAATAACCGAACTTTTAGAGCGTAACATCAACAATACACGTAATAAGTCTCCATCAAAATATATAAGCGAGTTAAAAGTACGAAACGTTTCCATTCATCCTGCTTCAAGCTGCAAGTAAATTGCAAATTTGTATGAATTTTATCTGCATATGTTTTAAATAGTGGGTCTCTCTGTATCTGTCTCCTTCCGACATCTTTACAAATGTACAGCAATTAAGCACTGGCCATCAATAACTTGTAAGTCGATATATTGTATCTTGAGATACCAGCAGTGTCATTAGTTCAGGAATGTAATTTTATGCAATTGCAGCGTCGTGTACGTACCTCGACGTTATCCAAAGGGAGGATTTTCAGTGGCGTAAAATAAGGCAATCGAAATCAAACCAAATTAATTTTAAACAAATTAATTTAGAGGAAACGCTGTGGAGGTGATTAGAGCCAATTTTCACATCAAAACGTGTTTAAATGGGAATACGTAATAGGTTGGCATTGTACTGTAACCAGGCAACGACAATTAGCTGATCCAACATACATGTGTTAGTGGTATAGGAAAATACGTGGATGACTGGAGAGGGCGCATTAGGGTAATATTTACGTTTTTTCTTTTCTTTTTTGGGTTGTAACTCGATGGCTGTAGAAAACAATTCTTGCCCTATAAACATTGTCATTACGATCAATATGATGGCTACTTCTGCACACTTCTATCGCTACAAATTAAGTGTATTA
This sequence comes from Cryptocephalus primarius, assembly GCA_963576515.1. Classification (NCBI taxonomy): domain Eukaryota; kingdom Metazoa; phylum Arthropoda; class Insecta; order Coleoptera; family Chrysomelidae; genus Cryptocephalus; species Cryptocephalus primarius. The sequence continues at coordinate 12,744,204 of OY754940.1, read as the reverse complement.
TTAAACGAAATTATTTTATATCATCAATATAAAATTCATAAGTATTGCAGCCACAATTCTGCCATATTTTGTACTGTAGTTTATAACATCCATTTTGAGTTAACACATGGCATTAAATTTATCCCTAATGGCCATTTTAACTTCCATCATTTGACTACTTTGAATAATTCGCAGGGTTGGAGGTTATGGCCGAAAAGATGTGGAGTTCGGCACGTAAAATGGTGATGCAATATGCAGTGAATTTCGAATAAAAACGTTCAAAACGTATCCAAATCATGCGGTGACGCGGAAAGGCAAAAGCGAATTTGTCCCGTAATCGATTTTGCGGGGCATGTGCAACATCTGCCGTTCAATTTCACACCGCTCCTGATTATTTGAGGTTATGTCTGGAAAACTGCTTATTACATCGGCCATAAGATCGTTATTGTTATTGTTATGGTGTACAAACTCATACGTGGGGAAGCTCACTATAGCCACGGAAGAGAGTAAACATCGCGCTCTTCTATTTTTTCCCTTTCCTTCTTGAACCTTTATTACGTTAGGTATCATCGTGAAAACCAACTATCAACGTTAGAGAAATGTTTCGAAAATTATTGCCGAACTATAGTGTTCCCAAGCGACGCCTTACATTGTAATTTAGGTTATATTTTATTAAAAGGGATAGTAAAAGTTCACATTGATAATGCTAATATTATTAATAACGTTATTCAGTTAAATGAATCACCTAGTTTGGCAAAACCACTAACTACCGTAAATGTTGCTGTTTCTTGAAGTAAATTTGAATATTATTGACAATATCTAACTGCTAACGTTTTGAAAATGCCACTTCTTGAATAAAATGTGGCAATAATGTTTCCTACTTAGATTCAGGCATCATTTGATATGAAAACCTTATTATCATTGTCAAACTACATCATGCCTTTAATTTCTGGATCAAGTGCTTATACAAATGAACTAGGGACTAGAGCTTTTTACATTTTAAATTTTATTGAAGCATCAATGTTAACAAATAATATCATCAAACTCATGATATTTAATAATATTCCATAAAAATGCAATTCATTCCAGAAGCAAAAGAAATAAAATTGGTAATAAGTATTGAATACATTACTACAAATTTAAACAAACATGGTATGTTGGAAATGCAAATAAAATTTCATTTTACGTTTATCTATACATAGGTTTTAATCATTAATCAAAAATTGGATTTTGTTATCCTGGATATGAAATATTTTGCAAAATTATATTTTTTTAATTTAAAACCTATTCATGAGTATAACTTTTTTAATAAATCTCAATTGTCATTTGTTCTGCTTCTCCCTTTGAAATAAAAGTACGGTACGGTGGCCGAGATTAAATTTTAATTAGGTAAATGAGGAAGAGTTTATGTTGGTTTAATTAAAATAAAATTAAGATACCGGTAAAAATGTTTTAATATCTGTGGATTCGTTCTTGTTTGGAAATGACAAAAGCGTAGTTTTCGGAATTTTCAGGTAGTTATTATTCCTGCGACTGGCGAGTAAAGTAAAGTAATACCTTAAAGTTTTACTCATTAAATATCTTCGTCCGTCAATTTCATCAATATTGATGCTAAGGACTAATGGAAAGTGCAGTAGGATGTTAATAACAAAAACAATAGTTTGTTATCATACAGCACTAATATAAAATAATGTTGTACTTATTAAATAATAAACTAACAGGTCACGGAGAAATCCGCAAATGTTTGCCCACTTTCCGTTAATCTGGAAACCTGTAAGTTTGCACGCTGATAGTTTTGAACTGGAATAGACTCACAATAATCCGAAATCCCCGAATTTATCTTTCTGAGATGTTAAAAAATACGCGCGAAATTTATTTTTGTCCTTTTTCGTTTTGTCGAGAGCGAGAAAGTATTGATTTACAATATAGTAAAGATAATTTACATGTTAAATGTATTTCATTGCACTCAACTCAAGACACCAATTCGTATATTAAACCATACAACTGCAAAGTTACATTGTTTAAAATCAAGTCGTGACACATTTGAAGACTTAAAACGATTGAGACAAACCCCCGTATACGCTTGAGTATTATAAACAAAAGTACTAACCTTTGTGGTATGAAATTCTCACCTTTTCTGGCTACAAAATTGGCTTCTACCTGTAAAACCGTCGAGATCACTTAAATCGTATACTCCTCAGATTTTGAGGCAATTTTGGCTTTCTTCCCACTGTTTTCTTATGAACCCCAGAAGTGCGGCAAATAATTTTTCGGCTGAAAGTAAAGAGGGCGTCTATCGTAGATAAATTTATTACTATTAAGTAATTGCATGTATGCTTTCAAAATCGATGAATGGTTTATTAACTCATATTAGGTTAAAATTTGACTGAAATCGATTGTGTGGATTAGGGGTTATTACATATTTATTTATTATTGAAAGTAGAAATGAAAAAACCAGAACTTCTCTTGAGAGAAACGCATAAGTCGAGGTAAATCATTTAAATTGAAAAATCTTAACGTAACAAAGGATTAGGTCAAGAACACGAAGGCATATCACCTATCACTCGGTGAGCAATACCGAAAAAGCATTAAAAATCTAGCTCCCCTTCTTATTTCATTGTACGGCGAATTTAGTTTCCTCATTAGTCCCAATCGTGGGAACGTTTCCAGATCGAAGGAAGCGCCCTCGTTCCCCTTACCTCCCGCTCTTTCCCCTATTGGACCGAGAAAATCCGCACCTTATGAGAATAATTCTTTCCGTTCTCATTGTGAAATTTTCCTTCGTCTCCTTTTTTTAAGGAACGTGCACTGCAGTTGACTGACTCTTTAAGGAAAGCCTTCGAAAGGTTACCGGTGCTGTAAATGATTTACTGGTTCCGATTTCAACTGCATTCCCTGTTAAAACTACCCCCTCCTCGGTTAGGGAGGGAAACGTACAAAGGGGAAATCGGGCAATTGGTTTTTTTACAAGTTGATTCTTTTGATGTCACTGAAATGCCTCCAACGATATGAAATGTCGTGATATCGGCCTGGTTGAACAAAGCTACGTGTTACTTGTGTTTCTCACTTTCAGGGAGACGAAGTGGATATTAGAGCCACAGAGAGAATATTTGCAGAAACATAATTAGAACCAAAAGACAAGTTCACCTAATTTTCAAAATCTCAACCCATTGAGCTCTTTGAAGGTCTATATGAACCCTTTCGCTTCTCTTCATAAATGTGTATACAGATTCGTTAGCACCCACAAATATTTAATTCCATTAAAACTCGTCGAGGAGCATAAAGAAAGTTGGACGGCATGTACTCCTCATTTGTTTCATTTTTGGTTACTTCTGATTCATTACCCTTTTAAGTAACTCGCCGGAATTCAATAATACCCAGTAAATTAGCTGTTAGGGAAATATTTTTATTTACGAGAAACTCCAAACATTTACCGAGATTTTCCACAAGACACTTGTGAAAACAGCGAGCCCTATTCACCTCATCAGATGAAACGTAACAATAAAACAATTTTATACTTCCCTTTGAAAGTCGGCTTAATTCACTTTGTAGCTTTCTTGAGTTAAGTGGTGGTGATCTCTGTCGTAAAGACAGCCATGTTTGCCGTTTGCTAAATTCAATTTTCGACCGAAACAAAATAAAGAAACCTTACTCTTTAGTAGAAAGTCATTATCTGCACAAGGTAAGAATAGTAGCGGGATACGTTCAGATCATCAAGATTAGTTACTTTGTTTCCTCGGGGGTTTTTGAAACTTTCTGATAAGATTAAAGTTTAACGAGATCGCTCTCCCGTGTAAGGCAATTTGTGTTGGGAAACTTTAAACCTGTCTATTTTTTAATTAATTCGCGACGAGTTAATGCAAAAACGTGCAAACTCAGAAAGCGCATAAAGCCGTTTATCAAAGTTTTGATTTTTCCCAGCCAGTCCCTCCTAATTCGAAAATATAACTACGGCTCCCGTGTATTTGCCAATAATGACAGAAACCTGGGCAATACGGAACATCGGTTTTATTAGATTTATTGTCGACGTTTTGGAAAATCATCCATGATTGATTTATTTATTTTTACGACATGAAACTCGATATAATGGAATTATTACAGTTTGCTACACAAATTCAATGTTTTTCCTATCTACAAATTGGATTATATAGTAATATAACAGATCCTGCAATATTGCCAATAGCTCTCTCTCTCTCTCCGATTTAATACGGAATTAATATCGCATTTAACGACATCTAATTTAACGATAAAATGATTTGCTTGTTGGTAATTGAAAACGGTTCATACAGCAGTTTCTAACGGCATATTCTAAACTGCAGATACGTTTTTCAAGAAAAATGAGAAATTTATTAACAAGGAACTGTTTTACGTCTTTTACCACACTTGTAATTTTTTACTTTACATTTGAGAATGCGTTTGCTATCGTTACTATCGAAAACAGACATCTCAGTTCGTCCGTTTTATATGGTCGGAATATATCATACACATTGAAAAACCGCGCTTGCTTAGACTCTTAAAGCCAAGTGTTCTTTGATACCTAACATGGCACTGACACTTCATTATGCTTTGTGTTGGAGCAAACTGTTGCAGTTGTATGTTTAATTGTGTGAATCTGCCTATCTTACTGGATCGCTTTAATTACGACAAGTGTGAGAACAGAATTAAAAAAAATTTCATTCACGGGGCATTGATGATGGAAATTTTCAACATTTCATAAACTAGTAATCAACACACAGTTATAAATTCAAGCCAGACATTTTTGTTAAATATTGGTGTTTCAGCTAGCTACAGCAACAAGCGTCCTTTATTATTATTATTTTATAATTTTTTATTTTATTATTATTACTATTATTTTATTATTTTTTATTTTATTATTATTACTATTATTTTATTATTTTTTATTTTATTATTATTACTATTATTTTATTATTATTATTATTTATTATTAATAGTAATGCCATTATTTTCCGTTTCATGATCTAATTAATAATGAAATTTCAATACACATCATTACCACAAAACACAATTCGACACAGTTTTGAAAAAATGCCAATCAGGCATCATCAGCATATATCAGGCATCACAACTTATATAAACATAAATTCACCAGTTACCTTCCCCAATGTCTAATTATAACTAAACTGATCAGTAAAACGTTTCAAAAGTCATGTCGACGTGAAAAATATTCATAAGTGACCAGGTTTTTTAATAGGCATCACTGCCCTTTATTCAGGAGATCGCCCTTCTTCAGTCGAGGTGTTTAAGGAATACCGCCACGTTGAGATGGAGGATGAGATGGAGGAATACCTCCATCTTAACACCAATTCACACATACGAAGTCGCCTCACAGACTTCCTAACGCTCACAAATTTAAATTAGCCTTAAGGCTACTTCCCCTGCAATTCAAATTTAAGTCACACCAATCCCTTTGGCACAATTCCCAAAAATTATTTTAGATGAACTTAACGTTTAAGCCTGAGCTTCTGTGACTTAACTAGGTTACAACTTAATTGTCTGAATTACAAATTAATAACCAAACTAATTAATCTCCTACCCAACTTGACCCTTCAAAGTCTGAAACCAAAATCCTCCTCTCCCCTCTTACTCTTCCCCCATATTTTATTTTCGCCAAATTAAAAAATCTCTCTCCCTACCAACTTACATTTGGTGATTTTTGATTCTCACCAGTAGAGCCACGGTTACGTTATCATTTCAACCAATCCCGGAAAAGTTTATAATATCGAAGCGGTAATGTTTTCAAAATAACATAAGATCGTAAAGCCCATATTAATTTATTACGAAATCAAAACTTCTCTTAGTCAATTTCAGTCATGCCCTTCCTCACTTTCATTTCCAATTATTTAGAAGGGCACGTTTTATATCAACTTTCCGTAATTCAAATTTAGTCTGGATTGATTCAGTTGATTAGAAGTTGTTACAAATTTACTAAAATAGCAACGTTAATAGAGTACACCAAGCTGACGTACATGATACTTTGTTATTTCGCACGAATCCAAAAATCATTACGTAACAACGTGTATCCAATTTTATCTTAATTTGGTAAAATTGTGCTTTCTACGCCTTGAATATGAGAAGCAGCACTCTTTACGATATAGCTCATCAAAATAACACACTATAATTGCGTGAAATGTCTTTACCTTTAGCATTACTTTCGTTATTAGTTTACACTAAATCTTTTGGAACCTACTTGTATAACTGTAATGTTCCTAAATCAATCACATGCAGTGTTATACTAATTAATTTTACATACGTATTACCGAGTGACTATCGATTAACGGGCTATTTGCAGGCGAGCTTACCTTTGAGTGCATTAAATATACATACATCAGGTAATGTAAGTTTAGTGGGAATATTTCCTTAATAAATACCGAAAGTACGATTTGTATATACTACAGACATCCCCACTTCAAATATTCTTAACGGTTGTTCGACCCCAAAATCCTCCCAGAACCTCACTTGTCGCTCCTTTAAGCCTTTTTCCTCCGCTTTTATCCCTCGTCAAAAATTGGCCTACTTCCCTTTCGTCTCTTCGAAAGCACACGGAGATGTTCAATCATTATTTAATTAGACACACTTTCACCCGGAGCCGTTTAAATTTCCGAAAGAGGAGGCATTTTCTCGAGTGTTTCCCGTCAGTCTCTCGAATAAAAAATCCCTAACAAAGCATCTTTAAATTTGATTGGAGCAATCGATACGAAGGGGGGATAGACCAAACGAAATGAGAAGGGAAATGGATAACGTTTTATGAAACGTCTGTTGTACTTGTCTTTTTGAAAAAGGTTATGATCTTTTGGTGTTAAGAATTTTTTAACGTCCAGCCGAAAAGACCTGACATGTATGATGAGGCACGTTTTGAAGTTGGTGATCTCGCGACAACTACATCGCGCAAGGTATTTTATATAATCGTGTGGAATTTAGTGTAACCATATTGTGTGCTATGTGAGCGAATTACTTGTATACATTTAATTTCTGGTCGTTGTAATTTAATCGTATTTTACAGGTCCAGTGGCCTTTTAGGTTAATGGTAGCATTCCTTATAAGTACGAATAATAAATGAAATTATATAATGATATTCTAATCTGACCTAACATAATATTTACTCGAAGTCATTGAGTCTAGTCATAATCAAGAAGAAATCCTAGTAGCTTATAATTTCGAGTGTTAAACGGTCGGTTATAAAACAAGATTAAAATTTGTCTATTTTCTTAACGTCTATTAAGCCAGGTCATCCATTTCGTAAGCCCACATTCTTTGTAGCACTATATTTTATTGCTAATTTATTATGCCAAAAACGATTTTATTGCTCCACCCCTTTCCGAGGTAAAGCGGATAATCTGGCTTAATACTTAAGTTAGGTCCCCCACACCTTATCTCCGGAAACAATGAAGATGCAAATATTTACCGAATGTCATATTTTATCACTAACTTATTACTGACGATATAGGCAAATTGCCTTTTCTCAAAATCACACCTTCAACCCCTAGCAGATTTCTCACCCCCTTAGTATCTCGGAAAACATTTTCTTTGTAAACCAAAGAATTGATCCATTCATTACCATGAACAATACTTTCCGGTTTGTCAAGTATTAATTTTCAAGTACAAATTAAGATACAGAACGTTAAGATAAGTTAAATTTTCAATTGGATATTGATGCAAAGTCATGGATGATGGATAATGCAAACTCAAATAGGCAACGTTGAAGAGGAAATATCGAATAGCTTGGACGAATGCACATTTTTCTGTGGAATTAAAATTTTCTTATATGACGAACGAATAGTTTCTGAAATAAGCCTGCAATATGTTTCTTGATATTTCCTAATCGAGAGGAAGAAAGGAGTGGCAAACATGTTTCTGAAGTTTTTTTCCAAAGGCTGATTTTAACATTATTATCAATTTTATATTAATACAGGATTCAGCAACTAAAGACAGGAAAGTTATTTTATCCTTATTTAGATTTTTTATTTCTAATGAACCTACAAGTATTGTTCAGAGAATCGAATGGATTAAAGAAGAAAATTAATTAGAGTAGCAAGAATATTCGTATGTAAACAAATTACTGATGACTGTAACCGAGACTTGATTAATGGAAGAGTTTGGGAACTTTAAATTTGCCAATAATGATTTGATTTCACGTCATTCATAAGCAGGATGTTTATTTTATGACTTTTTAGATCAATTTAAATATGACTTAATAATAAAATGCTTCCTAATAATAAATAATCCAATGAACCACTTATAGTTGCCACCACTATAATCCTTCAAAAATAGGGAAATTTATACGATTAATACTCTGAATATAAAAAATGTACTGTATGATTAATTAAACAAAACAAATTTTTAAATCAATTTTGAAATAATAAAAATTGTTCGCTAAAATTGATTGAATTTGATTGTTTTACATTGAATTGTAAGGATTAATATTTTAATGAAAATCGAAATAATATGCGACATTGTCATAAGAGCACTTATAGAAGTCATTTTTACATATTATATTATTTTATGATATTAATTAATGACCCTATTCACGCCGTTGAAAACATATTCATCCGGGCCGGTCATAATATACAAAAAAAATTTCCACTATTGAAATGAGTTTGAAAAACCGAACTTTCCTAATTTTTTCTAATCAACTCAAATGTACTCAAAAATGAAAAAAAAAATGTAAAAAAATCATTTAAAATTTTTTACGGTAATAAAAAAGCGTAAATTAAAGGTTCACATAAAAAAACACTTCAAAACGGTCTAAAAAATTTAGATAAAATGTGACGTTTGGTAAATGTTTGCATCTTCATTGGTTGCAATGATTTAGGTGTGGTGATCGAACTTAAGTATTAAGCCAGATTATCCCCTTTATCTAGAAATGGGGTGGAGCAATAAAATCATTTTTGGCATAATAAATTAGCAATAAAGTATAGTGCTATGAAGAATACGGACTTATGAAATGGTAGACCTGGCTTAATAGACGTGTTTTCTTATAATGTATGAGATTCGTTCTTTAAATAGCAGGTGTACTTTTGTACTCTGGGATCTGGGATTGACCTGAAATATTGAGAATATGTTCTAAAGTAAGACAAGAATTTTATCTCTGATTGACTGAGGTGTTTAATCCGGAAAACTCCTTTTGATGTAACCTACAAAAACGTACGGATATCGTTCAATTGTCAAAAAATTTATGATGATGAAATTTATGAAATTTATATTGTAGCATAATACATGATAATATTATAATATAATATAATTTTATGCAATCAATAACTGAATTAGGTTATAACCTTAAAAAAATATAATGTTTCTTATACCATAAAATATACTTTTATACATACTATCAAAATAATGTACATATTATCAAAATAAAATATTATAAATTATTCCGATAGGCACATCGCCACTTTTACGCTTGAAATAGTGGCGAGGGGGAGATAGAGAATCCTCTCGAAATAATGGACACTTTCGAATGGCCACGGAACGAGAAAATATTTCTGTGGCGCCCGTGAACCGTTAGGAGGATAAAAATATATAAAACCGGCACCAAAACAGACTCGGAACAGTAAAGCGCAGGCAGTGGAGAAAAAATAATCCGAATTAACTACGGCAGAATGTCGGGGGTAAATATTCGGGGGAGATGTGTCCCCTTTGGGGACCGTTGCGCCTAAGTAAATATAAAACAAGAAGAAGTTTATTCAGGTCGTCCAATTCAGGTAATTTCAGGGACCAATGAGTTTGGATGGGAATTAACATATCCAATTCCCCTCTCGGTTAATTTATCTTCTTTGTTCTTGTACCGGTTGGGAAACGTCACTGGCCAAAACCGTCGGAACTCCTAACAAAAACTAGAATTGTCCTGGATAGACACCAAGTGACTGTGAATTAATGGATGCTTCACTCTTACAATTTTTGCATCAATTATTCATCATACATGAAACTCGACATCCTACACACTATAAACTCTCGATGTTTATTTGCCCAGGTGACGCGAAATCAAGCCTCATCAAGACGATTCTGACAATTAATTTATTCGGGGTAATTTACTTTGAAGACGCGAACTTTGAGCGCAAGGTTGAAACTTCCGAGGGGATACGGATTGCAACAAATCAAGCTTTAGTGTTTCGAATTACGACGAATTCCAACAAGATCAAATGAACTTGCTAATTGGAAGATTTCAATTCAAGTTTTGACATTTAGTACCTCCGCACTGTAAATACTGCTCGCGGTACAATGTTGATTCCATTGTTATTTTTACAACTTGACTTTGCCAATTTACTCGGGAGATTAGTTAAAAATGCCACAAATAGAATGATTCACCTTATTTTTATAAGTAGCAAAGATAAAATGTTTAACTATTAGAAATATGAATAAAACCAAAATCTTTTATAAATTAAAATAGAAATGAATACATGTGAAATAGGTGGTGAAAATTCTTTCCACATACGACATAAGCTTTAATTAATTCCAAACAGAAAGGAAAAAATCGAATGCATTCCAACAAGCACACGAGCGGCAAAATGAAGTAAAATAAAAATGAGAGTAAAAGAGCGGCCTTCAAAAGATTTATTTTTTATTTTCTATCAAAGAATCACTTTCTAATAATTTCGACATACTTGGAAACTGAAGTCACAAAAGAAAAAAGTTACCTTTGTTAAATTAAAGTCAGTTGAGGATCGGATAAAATTATATTCTATTGTTTTTCGACAATTTAACAACCATTGTATTCAAATTAATATTTTTATTTGTAACCACGTGTTTATATCACCGTTTTATTAAGAAAAATACAATTTTTCAAATATAGCTTTTTTTAAATATAATTCAACTTACAATCAACTCTTACAGGCTCTTTCAAAAATCAGTGAATAATAGAAAACATTTTTTATATATAAAATGCACTGCTCGAAACAATCTTGTTAATCTGAACTGTTCAAAACTTTTTCCAAAAATCAAAGGAATGTTTATATGTTGGTTTCGATGTATGCACGTGCAGTAGACGCACGGCAGCTGTGATTTGCGAGAGCGCCCCTTATCGCCGGAGTGTATATATATATATATATATATATATATATATATATATATATATATATATATATATATATATATATATATATATATATATATATTTATACTCATCAATAGGTTGACATAGATTTGTTCAATTTTGATCAACAATATCACAAAATCGAAGCATTTATGCAAGCTGGTCAAGTTATTTTCTTTTTGATATATTTTTTAGTTTTTGAGAAAATCGCAAAAAACTAAAAATTTACGGGTTTTTTGCGAATTTCAACCCCCTGTCGCAGGTTTCGCCGATTGAAACCTACAGGTCCTGAAGGTCGAAAACATATTTGCGTTTGATCGACGGTGGAAAAAATCAAGGATCAAGCCTCCATTCAGTGGCCCAGAAGCCTCTGCATCGACGAATGGTCAAGTGTCAAGTTATGGGTGTTCAGATATTAAATAATTAACTGGTTAAGCAAATTTATCAATGGTAGGAACTGAGGGATGTTCATCATCAAATAAAACGTATGGGCTAGAATCGCTTTTCATGCACACCATAAAGAAATCTTATTAGATACATTTTTAGTTATTCCTATTAGAGCTTGTGCTAATGGGGTGATATTGGTAATTTACACATGTATTAATTGTTGTTTGAAATAGAGTCTCATAGAAGACATATTTGTCTCTTTGTTCGCGAAAACTGCATATAATAAATTCGAAAGAAATTCGCTACATCTTGCCAGTTAATACATTGCAGAGATTTCATAAAGAAGCTTCACTACCACCCCATATGCACGTGCAACAACATATGATGTGCATCATGACGAAAACATTTTTTTTTTGTGGAGGTTTCAATAGTGAAAAATTCATACATGACCCAATGATGTATTCTTGTTGAAATTTTGCAGGCTTTTGGTTTCAGTATAGTTCGGTATAAAGACTAGACTTTCCAGTACCCCCTCTGCTTGCTGATTCTACGGTAACCTCGGCTGTGTTTCATCGAGAAAGAATTATGATCGGTAGAGGAAAAATCAATCGCACCGCGGCAAAAGCCCCACGTCCCATAAATTTCGCCATTTTCCCCGGAAAGTACGTGAATAAAAGGTATCGCCGTTCACAGAAAAGAACGTGCCTGCCCCGGGAGCCGCCGAAAATTTAATTGAGTCGCGGAATTCGCGTTCTTTTTTTCCCGGCCGTCTCTCCACCCATCTGGCAAATATTACAAAGATTTCCATTTCCGCGAATTAGGTAACTATTCCGCGATGGGGGCAACCGAGGTAGGGGAGAGAAAGAGAGAGAGAGAGAGCTCACGAGAAACGACTCGAACGTGCCGCGAATCCGAAATCAGCACCGCGTCGCAGAATTAAAAATTCTTTCCGCGGTTTTTTTTCATATACACCACGAAACTCAATTTATTACTCTTTGAGTCCGGGCGCTGCGTTTCCATAATTATAATTTCAGCGAAACAAGACGAGGAAGGAGACGACGGCGACAAGAAAAACGCGCACGCGATTGTAGCTTTAAACGGAATTTAAAATTATTTTAATTAATACGCTAGTGCTAAAGCTAATATACGCAAACGAAGTCTCGCTACAAAAACGTACACGAGTCATGTTTATACGTATATGGAGGTACGTATGCATATACACTTGTTCTACAATTTCGATTCAATTTAATTAGCAGGATAGAAGCGCGAATAGCTGGAGGCTGAATGTTTTTCCTGATGGATTGCTTGCTAGTTGTTTTATGTGCTAATTTAAGCCCTTCTCCGACAAAAATTCTATTCAAGTGTGCGAGGCTTGCATTAATTGATAATGTCCCAAATGTAACGCGTATTCCAGAGTGGAAAAATTTTAGGAATACATTCGAATGACCCCCTGTTTAGTCGCGTGGATGCACGACCACGATAAAAACTTTTTTAATTACTTCTTCGCGCATTCTTTATGGTGGTTTGCCGAATAATCTCGATAAAATTTCTTTCAATTAACCGTTATTGGAAAGGAAAATACGTATTCCCTTTTTTATAAATTGTTGTTCTTCCTTTCCGTGCGTGGTTCCCTCATTTCTGTACTCGTGCCTTAATTGATTATCACGTCTTCAGCACTGCGGCTTAAATTAGGAAATTCGTGATTACACTTTGAAGTGTTTTTGTGAAAACCTCAACGAAGAGATCAAAATATTGCTCCAGAATTACTTTGAACATTTCATGTATTAGGTGAGCCTATGTCAGTATATCATGGAGGGAGCCAGTACATCATGGACGAACAGCTTTCAACGCGTCGAAAACTTTTTAATTTCTATCAATATAATTTTTTATATGACTTTGGTCATATCTTTAATCAGTTTTTCCGGCTTTGGGAAGTTTGTGTTGTATTTACTACACAATCCACTTCTGTCTTTCATTAAGTTTTTGGTTCTGTCGTTATGTTCTATATTGGCCACAGTTGTTTTGTTCTGCTTACTTATTGCATCCACTATTACTAATTTCCTCATTGCCAACTTATGTTACTTTCTGATGGTTATTGATATCATTTTCAAAGACTTTCAGGTTTTCAGGGGCTGTTCAATTCTTGTTCCCCTTCCCTATCATCTTTGTTCATTCACCTTTAGAGATTATGGATAGCTTCAATTGTTTTATCACATAGTTACAGCCTATGAAGGAATTGTTTAAAGCTGTTACACCATAAATTATTTTTTCTCTGTTGAAAATAGGTCTATTTAATTGTTGTGTTACCAACTAGGCTAATTCATGTTTATTTTTATAGCAACTTTTTATCAAAGAAAGGGCTCATAAAATAAATGCCATACTCTTGTAGGCAGTTGAGGATTCCACATATTAGTATTTACTCAAGGGATTTTCGGATTCGTCTTGTCATCTTCCTAATGTAACATTAAAATCGCCTATTAGTAATGTATAATGAGCAGGATACACACTTATAGCGTCATTTAGGTTATCGCAAAGGACATCAGGTCATCCTCGTCCGTTGTTGACGTAGGTGTTGACGTATTATTTTCGTGCTGTATGCATTTAGCTTTCAAGAGTTGTCTGTTTCCCGTGTAAAATAAATCCCATATAGCCTTTAGGTACATGCGTTTTTTAATCTCGTCAACTATCAAAGGCTCGGCTAGCTAGAGCAATGATCGCCCTTTTCCTAAAATAACTAGTAGGTCGTGGTTAAAGAACCCAGTAAAACAACCATTTAATACCTACTGTTCATGTCAATGTTAATTTTTCAAAAATTATCAGTAAACATTACCAAAAATGGATACTTGTTTACCACAAAATATCAATACAAATTTGACAAAAACAAGAACAAATTTTAGGTTGGACATACGTTAAATCCAAAAAAAAAAACGAATCAATCTACCGGTTAATTTCCCTGTTTTACTAATCGGATAATCTTTTAAATACATGTCGACATAAAAAATATTCATACCTGGCCAGGCTGCATCTTTATGCAGAGGATTGCCCTCCTCCCCTCAGTTCATGCTGTTGAAAACCGCGCCACTCCAGGTGGCGCAAATTGCTCTCTCTATTCAACTGGTCTTCTACGGAAGCAAGGAACAGGAACACAGCTCTCACTGAGAAATTTGAAACTCAAAGTCACATCTTATTCTTAGGGAAGTACACGACTTTAAATCCGCTTTGGGCCCACTTCCCCTGATTTCCAAATTTACGTTAAACAATGTCCTTTGAGGCAATTGGCAAAAACTATGTGAGATTCATTAAACTTATACTCTTGTGACTCAACTTTGCCACAAAACTAATTTTCGGTCTCCTAAACTAATTGCCTAACTAATTCTTCACCCAACTTGACTCATTCAAAGCCAAAGCAGAAGTCCACCTACTTTTTGCCAGCTCTCATTTAGTACCAAGTTCGAAAATATATTCCCATACCAACATCAGTGTAGTACCTTTCTTGTTCAACCAATCCGCATTCAGTCCGTTGGTCAATTTTTCATTCCCTTTTCGGTGAAATAGTACTTATCTCTGAGTTACATTGTTCCAGATTATTTTCTGTTCACGTTCTAAAAAAAGACGTTTTGATTTGAAAAGAAGGTACTGTCGTAAAAATTCCATTATATTATCGTGGAGTAGATTTTTGTCAGTCAATTCAGCTTTGCATTTTATCCCTTAGGTTTCTAATTTTCAGGCATGTCAGATTTTATACGAAACCATCCCTTTAGCAAGCCGTTTGGAATAAAAAGGTTTTCATTTTCAGCATGCAAAATTATAACCTCATTCCTCCTCGAGTAAGGTGCATTTAAGGCACATTCAGAGAATTATCTACCCAACCGTATTCGACCACGTCATGTGTATCAAACCAAGTTTCATCCAAATAAATAATACTTCGATTATTGTCGCGGTATGCCCAAATGTTTCTTAGATAATTTTGTCTTATTTCAGCGATACGAGGTGATTCCATAATTATCATTCGCGAGTCTAATTTCTTATACTTATATCCACATTTCGAAACTATATTACTGAGAGATTATTATGACTGATTCTTTGAGAATTTGTAATTTTGAGGTCATGATTTGTAAAGTCAGAACTGCATTTTATAGGTAGGATATGTTTTATAGGTAGCGTAAATTGTTGGTCGAATGGCATGCTCAAAAGCATCATTAATATTTGCATTACAATCCGCGACACGTTTACGTTTTGCTTGATGATCTACGATGTTACCTTGTTTAATAACACGACAAATCGTTAATTCAACTATTCTCCGTACAGTGGATATCACAGAGTTTTGCGGTGACTCCTTTTAAACAAACATAAATATTTAAAATAATACGCTGTATTTGAACGTGTCATTCTGGGAAAATTCTCAAATTTGTGCCTCATTTGTTTCTGTAGCATTATTTGTGTTGTGTATAATGTCTATATCAGTGTCATTATTAATTTCGTTTACGTCGAAACGTCTTCAAAGAGCCATTTGGAAATAATGATTGCGACTTACCTAATACGCGCACGCACACACCACTGAACTCTAATGACAACTTAAAATGGCACGTGCTCGAACTTAATGGCTGTAGTGGACCTCTTTAACTACCAGATACTAGTAGGCATTTCATATATAGGCATGTATTGTAGCGACGGTATAAAGTCGGTTATTTTTTTTTTGTTTTTTAACTGGACCAACTCTTATAGGAAGGACCTCATATTGATACCATAAAAGATACATAACATGAAAGATATAAATCTCCTTTTCCTATTTTCATTGGTTAACGTATTATGAACAATAAAACTCCCGCCTTTGTCCGAGGGAGCAGTTACAATGTCGAAAAACTAATTTGAAGTGTTAAATGTAAATAGGCAGACCGGATGTTATAATTACCATCAATTTGCATTATTTCATAATAATCCCTAGCTTTTCCGTTGGTAGTGTTGCTAATTTCGCCGGACAAGTCTTAACATCCAGACAAATCGTCCGTGTCGTGACCCAAAACAAAATGAAATCCAAATTGACGCAGTAAATCCGCAACCGCTGATGGTCCGTTAGCCGTTGACGAGCTTAAAGGTAGATTTTAATTACTGGAATTTCGCCGGGACCTGTTATCGAGAGAGCGAGTCCGAGAAAAGAGAGGAAAAAGGGAATGGAAAGGGTGAATGTATGTGTATATGTGTGTTTGGTCGTGTACATATGGACCACAGCATATTTGATAGAGAAATTTTGCGAGTGGATGAAATTTGCAACTGAAATGCTTTTAAACGATCCAGAAGTGCACTTCATCGCGTTAATTGGTCGGTAATAGTTGCTGTGCAATCGCCGGGTAACTTTAAATTCGTTCTTGATGGGGAAAAATTTTAATGAACAGACATACGTACACATATGTTCCTATTAATGTAACTTTTAATAACTCTGGATAGTTAAAATTCAACTGTATACCTCAATAATTTATCAGCTCACGTCAGTCACTTTTGTTTGCAAGCAATTATTAAAATCTTCGCCGGATACGCTCTAATGAAATTATGAAATCACTATGTGAGATATTTTTGGAAAAATTCACATCTACCTAAACCCTATGAAACGAATTAAAAGCTTTTTGAGTACTAGATAAGGCCATTCGCTCTAATCCCCTAAGCTCTTCCATTATGTGTATTTGTCATTAAAGTTATATTTTTGTACTCTTGATAAAATTATTGGTTCTCCAACATGTCTTCAATTTAATCGGCTTAGGACTTTAATTAGGTATTATAGTTATTAAAACATACACGTCTTGAAGTGAAGATGTAAGGTGAAATTGAAATTAATCACGACCCTTTAACGGATTACATTTAATAAATTCAACTTAATGGGTTGAATTTAATAAGATAATTCTGAAGTTCGTCTGCTATAAAGCAATAAACTGATCCCTTGTGTACATACATTCCAAATTACTCTAAACTCTAGAACTTCATCTGACTTAAAATTTATACGGTCCCCCATTACAGTTTATAACTACTGCAACTGCAAGAAATTTCACGGACATGCTTTATTCGTCGCGGGGATATTACAACGGTCCCTAATTTTGCGATGCAATCAGACATTTATGAGCCGAAATCGGGTAGCTGAGAAGCCTTCGGTTCTCACAATTTAAATGGAACCTTAACAAAAAAATCAATTATGTATAATCTTAACAACAACGACGACAACAACAACAACAACAACCCCCTCGACCGCAGTAATTTATTAAACAAACACTGGGCCCCAACAAAGCTCCGGGTTCGAACTGCAAATAAATTTCAACAGAAGGACCAAAATCCGGTATGTATAATACATCTTTCTCTCTCTCCGTCTCTCTCTCGCCCCTCTTCGTTCCCTCTTTCTCTCATCTTCGAGTGGGTATTATACGATCGCGTACGTTTATACGAACACCCGACCACTTTCGATTGTTTTAAATGCGACGGCAGCGGCGTTCGACTGAATTATTCAATACATGGCGAAGTCTGGAGGACCCCATGTTTTCAGGTGTCGAGAGGGAGGAGGATGAGGAGGTGAAAGGAAGAGAGATGTTTGTGGATGGAGCATTACCGCGATTCGGATCTTTGGCGATACAAAAGGGGTATAACATAGCCTGGGTTCGATATTGGTGAGGAATGTGACCAGTGTTGCTAAAAAATGTGAAGCATAGATCAGGTAAGGGGTGTTAAGTTGTTGTTAACTTTTGTGCATTGATATAAAGTAAGCTAGGTGTCTCACCAAAACGGTCTAGCTGTACGGGTGGCGATTCTGGTGTTAATGGCAAAGCACCAATAAGCGCTGAAGATGAAAACGCGGCACTAAAACACCTAATCTCTACCAACAGACAGTATTGCATTCAAATCTTAATGAATGACGGAATTACCATATCACCTTTCACGTTAATAAGGAGTGTTGCTGCAATTTTATTCAAAGTTACTTTGTGGGGTGTAATGTTGGTTCCCTCCTTACAACAATATTGCTAGTGGGTGACTACAATGCTGAAACTGCATTTGCAATATTGCATGTCTTTTTTTTTGAATCTTTCTACTGAAAGTAAACTGCGACATTGTGTAACAAACACATGCGGACATTGTACAAAGTTACATAGAAACATGTTTTGCAACATACAGTTTGTGGCTGCTACGATTAATAAATTTTACTCTCGGCAATTTTCGATAACTACAAAACGAGATATTCAGTTGCAACTAATAAAAATAAATAAGTAAAAGTTGGAACAATAAACAGGAAATAGAAGGAACAGGATTGTAGCAAGCGGATAATTTTTTGGTGATACGCAATGACTGGAATAAAATCTCAACATGGTTCTTCCAAGCAAAGTGCTAATTTTTTTAATGCAATGGTTACTCATAATATTATAGTCGATCGCCAGTCAGATTTGCCGCAGGAAAAATGCGATCATAACAGTTATTTTTCTGAAATGAGTGACCTGGCTATCAACGCTAAACAATGACGCAGCATGTACAAGGTGTAATTGCTATTACATCTAGTATAATGATTAGCAAAATAATAGGTTCAAAACAGAAAATGAACAGGTAGAACGTCGCTTTTGTACAGCACAATTTGCAGTAAAATATTTCTTTCTCCTAAAAAAATTAAATTATATTTTTTTACATTCATAAATAAATAAGGATGCATTTTACGGTCATAATTTAAATCTGCGTAATATAAAGTTCATTATTCTCTACATTTTTCTCCTCAGGACAACCCCCAATTATTACATTTTTCTACTCCTACGAGGAGTTGATTATTCTAAATCGAATTGCTCGGAAACTATCCATTTTTTCGTATGGCAACATTGAAATTTTTTTGTAGCTTCAACTCTCAGCTATATTTATAATCCTAAGTTCAAGTGGCGTTTTATATGATGACTTCCCCTTAAAAAATTTGCAATCCTTCAAAAAAAAATTTCAACATGAGAAGGATATTCATTTAACAACTCTTAATCG
Organism: Cryptocephalus primarius; assembly: GCA_963576515.1. Classification (NCBI taxonomy): domain Eukaryota; kingdom Metazoa; phylum Arthropoda; class Insecta; order Coleoptera; family Chrysomelidae; genus Cryptocephalus; species Cryptocephalus primarius. The sequence continues at coordinate 12,724,805 of OY754940.1, read as the reverse complement.
TTCATAACTCAGAAAAATTTCATGTTTATATGTGGAGATTATCATTATTTACATTTTATTTTAGACATACCACCCTTAGTTTTGCTGTCTTCATCCCCTATTAAAAATAATTTTTTTTATTGTAGTGAAATGTACATGGATAAAGAAAATTTCGTTAAATTAAATTTGTTCCACGGACCCTCCCGTATAATTAATCCTTGTACATTTCTCCCACACCCCCCGTGGGAGTGAAAGAATGAGGGGAATGTGTTGTGAGGTTTTTTCGAAATGAGATTTTTACAATTAATTTCAAAAACCAAATTTCTAATTCCACTACCTGCAATTAACCTCTATCATGTTGTCATATTTCATATCATATTTTATTGTTAATTAATACTTTCATTGTTTATAATGTTTTGGTCATTTAATAATCAATATTTGCTTATCAAGGCCATGTAAAGGCGTTGTGAGGTGTAAGACGATCATATATGACACGAATACTGAAAATACGTGCTGCTCTTTAGAGCTGCACCATAAAAGGTATAATCGAAATTCAAAGCTGTTTTGAGGGATGCAAGATTTATACCCAATCGACGTACATTTTCGAGATCAACAACTTTTTCAAGTAGTCTAACTAAAAAAAACCCTAATATTTATTGACGGGGGCGGTCGTACGATTATTTCGGGTTCCATTTTAATATACATTTTATTATTTTAAATGCATTGTCGTATAACTGAACTACTTAAAGCAAAGGGAAGAGAAAATTCAGCTGGCGGCACGAACAAACCGGCGGCAGGCTTTGTGATCAGCACGGCACCATTTTTAGACACGTATAACACGTTACCTAAAAATTCATAATAATGAGACGCCCGCCACTGAAACACAGCTACATGTACAATTTTGAAACCTTTGATGAATAGCTATAAATTTCGCCATTTCGCTACTCCGAAGCTTTGTGATTTCTTGTATAGACTATTGGAAAAGAATCTACTTTAATCAAATGCAACGAGAAGAGTAAAAAACAGTTTGATTAACTGTTTAACAGAAATTAACTGATATAAGTAATTTTCCCTCATCTTCTACCTGTTAAACAACTAATTGAATATTTTTCTTAGAAACATTTTTAAGGAGAGTTGTTTTTTTATACATACCTGTATCGTGTGCAGTGTGCAGGTGCCTTTCATTCCGTGAATGACATGTTTTCAATAGCACATTATATATTAAAATTATAATCACACGTGCTGGTATACGGTACCTGCACATTGTAACCATTAACACAATCGTTATGACGTGATATGTTGTCAAATGCAGAAATGATCCCGGAATGGTCGGTCACTTATATAAAACATTTAATTGTGTTGGTAATTACCCACTAAGGACAAGCGAATGGTCAGCTTGTTTGGTACGTGCGGTCTCCATTATTTTTTGGGTCAGCGTGTTTCAATTAACCGTAAAAAGCAATTGCGTTGCGGTGTAATTTACGCCATTACAGAAATCCGGACCAAAGAAAGCAATAAACGTAGAGCGTCTTTCTCGTTCAGCACCGATCCGAACTTTAATAAATTCCAATGATGCCGCCTTAATACTAGGGAGGGAAAATAGAGGACGGCGTCTACCGGGTCCGCATCTGGAATGCATTTACTTCTGAAATGGCTTGTTATGGCTAATAAAGAGGCCGCCGTGACATTACAGATGACCGAGAACGTGACTTGGGAGAGATTGGCCCGCAGCCAGACATCGAAGACTTTTCGGTGTGTGTGTGCTGCCTCTGCGGCTTCTGTCGAGATACGCCGTCGATCAGATATTCACTTCTTTTTCTTTCAAGTGAAAGAGCCTTTAGTGCTATCCTGAATTCCTGAAGGGTTAAGGGGCCGATGCTGAATTTACATTCGGAATGGGACATTACTTTCTCTTCCCAGTCTTCCTTCACCATTTCGTACGTTACTAGTCTTGATCCACTTATCTTCCTTCCATTCGACGTCGCGTTTGAATCCGAATGTGTTCCCCGTTAAACTCTCTTCTAATAAAAAATGACACTGATGAGTTTAAGTATAGATGTTTCAAACAAATAAGCAAAATGAAAAAAACTTGTCTTTACTACAACGAGATTCAAGAACTTTAATCACATTCATTTTTGAAAACTTTATCAATTGATTCAGCGCTCTATACTTTCGTTCAGTATTTTGTTCGCAGCGTGTTTCGATCTTGATGGATCTCTTCAGGTGAACGTGGAAGTACAAAAGAGTTTATTCAGTTTTCCATTTTGAAGGAACCTACAGAAACAACTACTTTCATGGCTGATACCTATCCTTTTCTATAAAGTATTCTGACTGATTACTTCTCTCATCAACGATCCTCAAAAACCGTCAATCTGAAAAAATCTGTAACATTAAATGAAAGATTTTTAATCTTTTAAAATAGAAAAAAAAATTGTTGGTTAAATTTTTTTCCTTGATTTTGAGTTCAAACAATTTTCTTACAGGGTGTTCTTAAACTAACCAGATACGGTTCAGTTAGAACGTTCAGATGTGTTCACCATGTCGTAATATATATATTTATAAACAGTCATAGGTAACCGACCGGTTTCGGCGTTTTGCCATCATCAGATCTGACACATTTAACAGCAGTATTGTCACGAGGATACGCTGTGGTCTAATTACCAAAGTGCGCAAACACAGAAAATATCGGCACATTATAAATCGCGTCCATCATCTCAAAGAATCATTATCACATTTTTCTGTCTTCGCAACATGAACATGAAGGTGTTGGAATATATCTAAAATATAGTATTGAGTTTCAACTCATCACTGTTGCAAGCACTCTGAAGAATTATGCCATGAAAGTACAGGAATCTCATTAAAAACCCCAAACTGCAACATACAGTACTTACAGCGTATAGATCACCTAATGGTAATATTAATAGATTCGTTGAATCGTTGTCAACTCTACTCGACTCAATTAATACTAACAACAGTATTATCCTCACAGGAGATTTTAATGTACCTCTTGAAGATGTTTCTAATTCTAAAACTAATTGCATTATACATTTACTTCATTCTTATGGATTGTTAAAAAGTTGTAACTTTAATATCAGATATAATTCATATTTGGGTAATATTTTTACTAACTTAGATTCCAATAAATTTAATGTCAAAAGCTTTGACTTAATGGGTCTATCGGATCATTCTGGCATTCTTATTGACCTCGAAGTAATAGCACCCTCTAAAGTTTTTGATAGGGTTAACTACAGGCCCATTACTCAGGAAGGTCTCCTCAATATGTATAATACTGTTAAGAAGACTGACTGGAATTTGTAAACCAATCTGTGGGTGATACTAATAATAACTTTGATGCTTTTATATCTTAGTTAGTCAAAATTCTAAACGTTGATATTTCAGTTAGAACTAAAAGTCAACGTTCAAGTTACTCTAATTGTTCTAGTAACTGGTTTCATGATGGCTTGAAGGAAATGAGGAACAAGTTGAAATTTTTTGTTGGTCTAAATAGTTGTCGACCGATTCTGTTTTCTAAACAAGATGTCAATGGCATAGCTACAAGCAAGCCTACAGATCTGAATTAAGAAAAGCCAAGAAAGTTGTTAATGATAACTATATCAAGAACTCTACAAACAAGCAAAAGGCTATGTGGAATTTAATTCGAAATAACTCTGTACACAATCCCAATATTACATCCAGTAGTGTTGATGCCGAATAGTTTAATAATTTTTTCATAAATATAGCTAGTAAGGTACCTACTAAATAATTGTTCCTCTTCATCCTACCGCTTTAGCGATTTCTTGATCAGCAACTCGTGGAGTAGGCTAATGCAGTTTAAATGTAAGTTTGTGTCGTTCAATATGGTCAGAGATAAAATATATAAAATTAAAAATAGTTTTAGTAGGGATTGCTATGATTTTAACAGCAAAATAATTAAGGTTCTTGGTAACCTCATTGTACACCCTTTAACCTAGCTATACAATCAGTGTTATGTGAAAATATTTTCCCTAAATGCTTAAAGATTGCCAAGGTGATACCTTTGTATAAATCTAAAGATAATGCCAACGAGGTGAAAAATTATCGCCCCATATCTCTTCTACCCATTTTTGCCAAAATATATGAATCACTATTGAAAGACCAAATTGTCTTATTTTAAGGAAAATGACTTATTTACTCAAGGTCAATTTGGATTTAGAAATGGGAAATCAACTGTTTTAGCTACTGATAAGTTAACTGAATTTGTCTCCGTAGGCATTGAAGTTGACTACGACACCAACGCCTCTTTATTTGACTTAACTAAAGCAGTCGGCTGCATATCACATAATATTCTTATCGAAAGATTTAAATACTATAACTTCGATAAAAGTCGTATTGCGCTTATTAAGTCTTACTTGAATGATAGATCAGAATTTGTACTGTACAATAGTGCCTCTTCCAATAAAAAACCTATAAAGTGTGGGATACCACAGGGTTCCGTATTGGGTCCTGTCTTTAATTTTTGTTAATAATATTTCCAACTGTAGTGACGACTTAAATCTTATTGTCTTTGCAATTGATACCATGTCTTTGCAAAGAATTCATCCATCTGATAATCTAGAGTGTATTGTGCGCACAACAATGTGTTTTTGATTTGTTCTCAGCCATCAAATTGAGTATTAACCAGTGAAAAACTCCGAACATAAATTTTTCTCTTAAAAGCACTAGTGTAAATTTTATGTATTTCTTATTGCCCTTAAAATTATCTAAAGTTATTTACTTAATTAGAAGCCTGTCCATAATTGCCTGCCAAGAGACTCTACTGTCAGCATACCATGGTTACTTCCATGCTAACCTATCCTATGCAATACTTGAATGGGGTCACTCATCTCACGCGATGCGTATCTTTGAACTACAGCGACGTTGTATTCGGATAATTGGCGGATTAAAGCTCGATCTTGCTGTCGACATGTTTTTCATCAATATAATATACTAACTTTTCCAAGTGTATTCATTCTTAATTGTTTGCTGTATATTAAGAAAAATATAATGAACGCTGTGACTGTAAGTCAAATACATGATTATGGTACTAGGCATAGGCATGACATTATCGTTGGTTATCACAGACCGGAGAGAACTCGTAGGAGTACTAGCTACTACGGGACTAAATTTTTCAATATATTGTCTTCTTGAATTCGGGAAGTTCCAGAAAAGTCATTTAAAGGGGTTATAAAGAAATATCTTTTGTGTAGTCAATTCGATTTGTAAATATGACTTGTTAAATTGACTTGTAATATATTAAAATTAATTTCTATTTGTAATATCTTTACTATTGTAATTTTTTCTTTCATTTTTGTTTTACTATTTTTATGTGGTTATCAGTCCACTTGTTAATTGTTTAAATGTTTTGCAGACTCAGAGCATAAATATTTGTATGATTGTTTATCTACCTGACTACCAATTTGGGCCTATGTATATTGACGGGTATGAACACCCTGTTCTACTACTACTACTACACAACTACTACTACTACAAACACACTACTACTACAAAAATTCTCAGGTAACAGTGAAAACACCAAGTGTTTGCCTAATACGAAAAAATAACAAACTTGCAAGTTTACGACACTATTATTTAAGTAACAGAAGGAATTACGGCAAAATTCTTTTGTAAATTATGCGATAGGTGCGCCACAATAGCCCGCTCTTTGTAATTTTTGTATATTTAGCGGCCACTCCGTCATTTCCACCCTTCGCAACCCTTAAACAATATAGGTGAAACTACATGTGGGAAAGTTATACGATGAACACGTCTCTAATTTTTTAAAAATCATATCACAATTTCATAATCGACATGTGTATGAAACTGTAGCTCGGAAATGTGACTCCACGATAGTGAAAATTTTTAAATTTATCGTTGAGGCTTGAAGTAGGGGTAAATTATTGCTTTCGTTTTTCGATATTTTATACGATCCGCCGATTCGAGCATGCTAAATACCCAATTACTCCGAAGCCTAAGAGTCAACAATATAACCTAAAAAACTGTCAGTATGGCATAGAGAATTAAACGGTTCCATTTATCAATAATACCACTTTAATATCCCAAGTTGAGTTCATCATTCCTTCTTGTATCGAACTTTGAATATTTCTCACCATATCTCCGTGTCAAAGAAGGTCCCCGAATGAAATTAGGAAGAGGAGTCCGGAGGCAGTGAGTTTTCCGGCATACGTTCAGTTTTTGCGCGGATAATTCGATCAGAATGAGGTCGCCGAGCTGGCAGGTCGCCTTTCTGCCCGCCGACCTTTCGGGTGCCCCCCTCTTGGAAAAAAGTCGGCTCCTGGGATTCGGAAACGTCCGAAGTAAGCTGTAAACAGTAATTTGGGGAGAGAGATGAGGAAAAAGTTCGCCGGGCAACCGACCGGGGAATTCAATCAGGGCGGATGTTGCGTTCTTGCAAATGCGGAATAGTTTAGGTTTAGGTGTACTTCGGAAAGGCGAATTTACTGAAGAAAGGTCCGTTTGTTTCGTACTGCGGAGTCACGACACTTTTAGAACTACGAGCTTTCTTTCGTTAGTATTTTATAAGCTCCCGAAAGAAAAACACGAAACATAGAGGACGTAATTCAATCAAACTTTCATTTCCCAAATCTCCAAGTTAGAGCGCGTCTCCACTTGTTTTTCCAATACCTCCCTGTTTCCTCTTCCTTCATATAAATACAGTAAATGCACCCACTTTCGGATCCCGGAACGGGTCTTAAATGAAACACAAACCGATAGCTCGCAATAAAGGGGAAGCCTCTTAAGAATAACATTCCAGGGTCGAAAAATAAACAAATGGGTCAGATAACAAACATCCGAGGATATAATCACGAGAATAAGCTCTTTGAAACGGAACCGGACAGGACGTGTAATCATTTTAGTAGAAACTGCCAGATGTTGTAACGCCAAGAAGAATAAGATGATCGAATGGGAGTAATTATGTAATGGAAAGTTGAAGAAGCACGAAAAATACGTTGAGATTGAATTTGCTTCGTTTGGACGTTGTATTTTGTGCTAAAATAGCAAGCTGCACCTGACTTTTGTCCATGACAATGAGGTATGGTTTTAGAATCTTTAGTAAATATATAAAACAGTTGTTTGGTGATGTCTTGATGATGATCAGCGGCGAAAAATAGTTCACTAGTGCACAAGATGGTTGAATATATGGTGACAAAGCAGATTACGTTCACAAGCGTCCTTTTTAGACGGCGTGCGGAGAGCAATGTTTTACATCATTCATCCCTTTGAACGACATAGAAAAAACCCCAAAAGCAGATAACCAAAATAAAGGAAAACTATTTCGCTTTAACGTGCGAACGCAACAGTACCTTGATCATTTTTGTCGAAAACTGATGGGTCAAATAAAGGGACACCACACCGTATTTAAACTTTTTTCAATATTTTTCCATATTCGTAAGAAAATTTATTTTTCCGACTAAAACCTATACACACGGTAGTATAAAAAATGTGCAAGTAGTTTTAATTCCTATCGTACCGATCGCCCCAGTGAATTTCTCATAACAGTAAATAATTTTTCCATTGCATCTGTTCCTCATCCACGATAATAAATACCAATAGGAGCTGTTGGTTGCCGAAATTCGGGGTCTCAAAATGTCATAAGTCCAGAAATTGCGATTTTTCCGGTGACACTTGGAGTTGGTTCGTTAGGCTGCCACGAGTAGGATGCGATCGAAAAATGCACGGTCTGAAGCCGTGAAGGTCGGAAAATTCGCGGGTTTTCCAGTGGCATTCGTAACACTCCAGGCAACTCCTATACGACCCAGATAGAGACTGCTCAACAATTCGTAACTAATGGCTCCTTCTGTTATTTCGATTAAGTATTATTTTTCAGCCAGGTGTTAGGTAGATCGGTTATTACGTCTTTTAAAATATTACAGTTTCCTCTGGATTATTTAATTTAGCAATTATCGGTAATCGGGGACTAAATTTCAGAGATTTTATTTCGACGGGAGAATTCGCTTCCTTGCAATTTGAACAGCAAAATATTCAGTTCGGCTGGCCTTTTCAGAAATAAATTTTAGTAAGAACAGTTAATTTTCAGTAACTTGAAGAACATGAATGTCGTGAAAATGTCCCTATGATAATTAAAGATATTCTTATAAGAATCATAGCGTTATGTTTTTTTATTATTAATTTCTGCCTTAGGGACTTACTGTCACACAGGAGGACACAAATAACTGTTTTTTTTTTTCTTTTGATAAAATTGATGTTTGTTAGTGTTTTAGCTGAATACATGATATTTATGTCATGAATTCAAGTTTTGCGAATAGAAGAATTCGGAAAATGCCACTATGATTATTAAAGAAATCGGTAAAAAGTTGGACAACGGGACCATAAAGACAGATACCAATTGGTTTTATCTTACAGGCTCCTTATCATGCCGTGGTCAAGTAATTACATATTTGGCTTAATTTGAATCTTCCAACACATTCCTGGAAAAAGTGAACCGCTTAGAGCCGATTTTATTAAGCTTTAATTGTCGCTTCACAACGTGATAAATGTCATGCAGGCTCACATTCGGAGTGTACTTTCAAGCTAACACTGCGTAGGTTTCTGATGAAATCGACCCATACACACGTCCTGGTGTTCTCACCGATGGAACTTCTTTGGTACATTTTAAAGAAACAATTCCACTTCCATTAAATTTATTCGCCATCTTCGAAATAGTTTGTCGAGTGACAATTTTCTCGTACGATTTATTACGAAGCGACATATCACATAATTTCACTGTTCGTTGGCATACGTGAAAGAGAAATACAGTATATCAAAATTGTCCATTTCATCGAAGGATTAGTTCAATGTTAAGTTAATTGTAATATTGTTTTTCATTTAATGATTTGTCTCCTGCCTTTCTTAAATTTATTTCCAATACTGAGGTTATCGATAGAACTTTCACCTTCTCCCTTTTGTTATATTCCCTATCTTGAACTTTAGTACTAATGACGTAATGAACAGCAGAGCGCGGCGGTTGCTTAATTAATTGTTCATAATTATGATGGGAATTATTAAAAAATCGCTTTATGATGTAAGGGGGAACATCTCGTTTAGTTACCAATCATATCAAATGAGAACTGTTTACGTGTATAAATGATCAACATTTTGGATAGCACGTTAAATAAACCAATTTCGCGAAATCATCGTGCCGATAAAACAACATTTGCTTATGTCGTTTGAGAGGAACTTTATTTGTTCTTAGTTGTAAATTACGGCGGCAAGTTAATTACTTCTAAACAGTCGTTATATGTTTTCATGGGTTTCAATTAAGTGATGTAACGTTATTACCCCCTCTTGCAGCCATAATGTAGGAGAGAACGAGCCAGAGCGAAAAATGGGACGGGGAATTGAAAATAGTAATAAAACCGTCCCGTAATGAGTCTGGAATGTTTTCGATCAGCCGGATCGGTCGCGGACGAACGAGATTGATTTCTCGATTCGCGAAACCTCAGTGTAATCACATGATAACAGAATGTGTTGTACACATTTCAATCGACACTTTTAATTTTGCGCTTGGGACTTTTTGTCCTGATTACAATTTCTGTAGGAGTTTGTTCACTCACGCCAAAAGTCAGTTAATCTTCACCTAAAACTCACATATTTACATTCGTTGTTACGACTCTATCAAGAAAATGAAAGACATAATGTGTATAACGTGAAAATTTCCATTATATTATCGACTTTAACCTTTACCTGGCACAATGGGTACCTATAGGCTTTTAGACTTTTAATGTGCCCCAATTGTACCCGGTATTAACGAATTAGACTCTACGTCTTAAAAAAAGAATACTTTGTAATGAATTTGTTGAAAAAATAAAAAAACGAGACTTTTTCACTATTTAAAAAAAATTTTTTTTCATGAAATCCATACCTTCATTTCTTCAAATAAATACCTTTTTTGGAAGACCCATGAAAACTAATATTTTTCCTTTATAGTGATATAATTGAAGACACACCTAAAATTTTAGCCCTTTTTATCAAAAAACAAAAAAGTTATGAATTTTTTTGTAAAAATTTTTTTTCAAGTTTTTCAAGTTTCCGAATTTTCCCTGAACGCCAATCTTCATTTTTCTAAACGTTGACTATTTCACCCTTTGAAGGGGTATCTGAAGTTGATCTCTGATTTTTTCTAAAAAGATACAATTAGTATTTCAAGTTTTACAAGGATATTTGTCACTGGGGTTCGTACGAACTCCATGTGCCAGGTATGTTACTCAGGAGAGGTGTGCCAGGTAAAGGTTAATTTTGTTTGTAGTTCGTATTGTTGAACAAAATTTTTCTTGCTCCTAAGAATCGGAACCTTCCACGAGTACAATCGAGAAATAGATTATGGATCAGTAGAGTTTTCCGATAAAATTCGGCGATTCACAAACAAGATTTTTTGATATTTCGTACCCTCGTGTAAACTCGCACGAAAGACGTTGGCAGTCCTCGTAGTTTCCGACGGTCTAATCCTAATTATGTTCACACCTTGTAGACGGGAAAGATCCCGGTGAAAGTAACGACCCTTTTGTTTGTTTCCTCGTGTGTTTCCCTTTAAAAGAGGAAAAGGAAAAAGTAAAACGAGCGACTTTCGCCTCCAGGATTCGCTCTTCCCTTTCTCCCGTTGTAATGAATCGCACTCGGGAGATCTGCTCCCGATAATACAGCAGGACTAACAGGCATTGTCCCGGTATTATCTGGTCGGCATCCTTGGCTATTATACGCACATTAGAGGACAGCGATTCACACGAACAATGTCCATCTCCCGGCCATTGTCTCGTCCGATGTGTTGAATAATTGGGACATTACTGTAATGGAGGTGTAAGCAACATTCGGAGATGCCGATTGTCAAATTGGCGAAAGTGCCGAAGATAAGGGTGATGTCCGGTTAGGGGAAATTCGATAGGGGGTAATTGATTGTTGGGCGCGTTTGAGATACGATTGTCGAAAAGAGTTCGAATCATTCACGTCCTGATTGACTACTACTCTCCGGCAGGTTTTTCGCTAGAAGGGGATTTGCACGGTTACTATTCATGTTCACGACAAATGGATTTACTGATTTTTAATAACTACAAACTTAATATAATACCTGTAAATGCTTTCTTACAAAAATAACATTTGTTATCAATTCGTGTAATACATGGTTTTAACTTCGTTAGTTCGATTGATGTAAACAGTACCTTAAAGGTTATTCCTTGACGCGACAAAAAGATAGAGGCACCAGGCGAACTCGTGATGTAGTTATTATTTACACGCTACACATATGCACGCATGATCACATTTTGCTCGTTGTTGTGACGCATTAGTGTTTTTTAAATGTTTTCTAATGGCTCGAGGCAAGAGATTGACAGATTTGGAGAAAGGACAAATTATTGCTTTAAAAAATGAAGGCCTTAGTAATATGGAAACAGCAAAAAAGAAGTGCCGATGTTGTTGATAATTTCGTGAAAAATAAGGAGAATTATGGAAACAAAAAGTCGCCAGGCCACCCACGAGAATTTTCCAAACGTCAAGACAAAACGATTTTGAGGGTTGCTTCTAATTGGATGCTTTCTGCATCGGCAATAGCTCAAGAGGCTGGTGTGCAGAACAATGTACGAAATATACAAAGATTACTCAAAGTTTCTTTCTTAATTTCCAGAAGAAAATTAAAAACAAACCTCCACTAACTCTCACACTTACTAATGCTCGGTTACAGTTTGCCCAGAAATATATGTCATGGTCAAAAGAATGGTACGAAGTAATTTTTCCGACGAGAAAAAATTTAATTTGAACAGTCCTGACGGTTACTCGTATTATTATCATTATTTAAGAAAGGAAGAGATAATTCTCTCGTGTCGTCATACTGGTGGAGGATCAGTCACGATATCGGCTGCGATTGAGTATAAGAAAAACCCAGATATACGGTTTTTGACAAAAACCATGAATGCACAAAGTTATGTAAATATTCTTAACATCATTTTAAGGCGAGGAAAACCTATCACAGGAGGTAAATACATTTTTCAACACGACAATGCTACGGTACACATAGCAAGAGTAGTGTTCCCATGGCTTGATGAACATAATATCAAAGTATTGGAGTGGCCTCCAAGATCTCCAGATCTAAACATAAATGAGGATGTTTGGTGACGTCTTGCAAAAAAGTTTATAAAAATTCAAGACAGTATTCTAGTGTAGGTGATCTGAAAAAGGCTGTCATGGATGCTTGGCATCAAATTCCTCAAAATTATATTAAGGAATTGTATAACGACATCCCAAAAAGAATATTCGAAACAATCAGATTAAATGGAAAGTGTACACGTTTTTAATAAAGATTAATACTAAAAATAAATATTATTTTTTCAATGCCCCTATCTTTTTGTCGCATCATAATTAACATCATTTTAGAAAATAAATACGAATATAAAGACTTTATATGTCCATAATAGTTAATCCTTTGATAAAGCGTTTTCATAATTTGACGTAATTTGTTTTGAAATAAATAAATGTTAGTGAGTGTATTCACATTGTACTCTGCTGCTACATTTTTGCGGCACGCTTCAAATTTTGTCATTTCAGTTCCATCTGGTATCGGAGGTTGGGTCTCATCATTGCAATTTTTACGTAAATGACTGTAGCTCTAAATAGTTCCTTTGAGTTGTATTCAACTTGCATAATTAGCCTCAGTAAATAATATGTTTCTATATGAACCTAGATATTCTACATTTTCTATTTCAGTTTTTCTTTTAATTTCTTTCTCTTGCTGGTTATTTTCTGTGATGCATAATGGTGTCTAGGTGAACGTTTTATCCCTGTGTTGTTGCCATAAGTTTAGCTTTTCCTAGATATAGTTTCAGACAGTAATAATTGATATTGCTTTCAGTCACCTTGATTCACGTTTCATTTAAACGTTAAACCACTTGCAATATTCTCTCTCTATTAGGAGTGTTCTAATCCACCTATCTTCTACCAATAGCGAAAAATGCTTTAACTTTCGATTGATTTATTTTTTCAAGAAAGAGAGTCTTAAATAATTAAATTCAATAATAGACAAAAAAGTTTATTAAACATAAAATTTATTAAAAATGAAATAAACGAAAATAAGTTACGTTTAAATTTATGATCAATAATCCTTAATAATGCATATTGAATGAGTAATTGTATTAAGTGAATTCTCAAGCAGAAGAAGTGTTAAAAGTTTGAACATTCTCATGAATTTTATACATATCGATACTTACATTATCCCCAGAAATGTCAGTTGTTACTTTACGATTTTTAGATTCGTGCGACATTACAAATGTCACGTATTTTATATAATGGTTTATTAGTGTCGGTTTGGCGTTTCAGTCGCTACTTTAGCAAATCTTGAATAGCTTTCCACCAACTCAATTAACTTAAGCAAAATTTGAACCACACGTAGCCTGCTATAAAATCCGCGATTCGTGAAAATTTGAAATCCGAAATATGAAGGGTAAAGCTAAAATTGACGGGGAGTTTTTAACTGAAAAATAAATTAATACGATTTTTATTACTTCACCTTGTTTTGAGGGAGTATTTGCCAGCAGGGTTCTGAGAAATGTGGCCAGTAAATAGAGATGATTTATAAGCCAAGAAATCTAAAGCTTTTCAGTGTTTGGTTGAACGTGTGTCGTAACCGTGAGTTCATTGGTTAAGCAAGAAAAACACTAGATTAAAGTTGGTAAAAGATTTTACTTCTCGGATTTGGTAGAAGTGTCACTGTCAAAAAGGAGAAGAAGGGAGGAGAAAAAGCGAGGGACTTCGGGTTTGGGTTTCAAGGGAAAATTAGTTTGTGATCTGGTCAATTCACAAGGGATCGAGCGTTATAAATCAAGTGAATCTCAATTAAGATTTTGGGGCTTACATCGAAGAGGTTTGTTTGTTTATCGGGTTCAACATAGGCATAACCTAAGAATTTGTTAATTTTGTTTTGAACTTGTATTAGCGCACCGTGAAAAATGACGTAGTCATGTTCGTATGGCTTATTAAGTTTGATAATGCATTTCGTAAAGTAAATGATTATTGCATTACTATTTTCTTCAGCCACGAATCTCTATTGATATCACGGTAAAAGCCCCACACAGCTCAAGCTACCCAATAATTTAATATATAAAGAATAATCCGTAGCACACTTTTACACAATATGCCATTCAGATTTTCTAAGGGAAATAAATATTTATCTTTAACAACTACGAGTCGTATTTCAGAACAATAATTGTTAATGCTTATTAAGCAATACTCATGCTGTACCGGACTATTTTCTTCAACTTTGTTAAACTGAGGCTGATGGAGGAGCAACAACCTATTCTTCATTTCTGCAATAATTGTTATATTGCACTTTCTTATGAAGTTGAAATGAAACAAATGGCATTACTATTGACATGTCAGTGTAAATAATTGTATTCTCTTAGAGATATCTCTTATTTTTAAAAGCTTTAGGAACATTCGTATAGATACTGATAATACTTCTGGGGGGGGGTCAGTAGAGTAAGGAAGTTTTGTTAGCTCGGGATGCGAGCTAAGCTGGGTATGTCAGACATTTTAGAAACTATTACTTATAATTATTTAAACGACCTGCGAATAAAGCCGAATAATTCGGCCAGTTTCCTATAAATACGATTATCTCTGACGAAGTTAGTAACAAACAAATTATCTTTCAATTAGCAACAATCTTTTCGATTTCTCACTTACAGTGTGTTCCAAAATCCAAGTTCCCAAATTAAAAACTCGTTATTACAATTGCTTCAAAACAAAATAGGTAGAATTACCTTCATTCTTATCCACGAACAAGACTGTCACTAACAAAAATTTATTACAAACACGGGTAATTCTGTTGTTGAAGTGGCATGATAAAGGTCCGGTTAGAAATTTCAAGTGTCGTTATACGATTCATTAAACCTACCTAGTCATGTTCCAATTTTGGAGTAATTTACATTCGAACGGAGTTCGAATTCGAATAACCTTACTTTTGAACAATTTTTTCTTCGAAAATTTACTTACCAAAAATAAATTTCGATCAATATATTTTTGAGTAAATTTCTGCAGGTCAGTTATAAACGAGGTTGGCTGTATGTTCAAAACTCTCACAAGCTACTCATTATTTTGCTACACCTTCGCTACGTTAGTTATTTACCATTCTTCCAAATTTCCCACTGTCAATTTCACTGAACTCCCATGTTTTCCAAATACTTTCGAAACCTCCCGAATTTCACCCCCCGGAAATCCCTCTATCATCTCTCATATATATATATATATATATATATATATATATATATATATATATATATATATATATATATATATATATATATATATATCGATATGTATCCTTCCGAACTCCCCATGGCCTAACTTTAGGATGGGATTTATTGAGCACAGACAGTTAACGGACGTAACGGTCGCTACATAATCTGAGAAATAAATTAGGACGCAAGTTTGATGGAGATTACGGAATCTACGTTTGCCCCAGTAATATACTTATACGATGACTAGAGGGATTGGTTTATGCTCGGGTGAAATTTGAATTAGAAAGAAGTGAAGGGTTCCAAAGTAGATGGAGGCCGATAACTAGAGCTCAGAAAATATGCAAAATTCATATAAAGTGCATATTTGCATATTCCGACAAAATTCTATAAATGCATATGTACTTATTAAAAATGCATATTTTCAGTGATTTTCGGAATGCAGTCTTAAGAAAATAATAAAAAATTATTATATAAATCTCTGTGTAAATCGGTATGTATTATGCTGTAACTTTCAGTTTAGTGTTAAGCCTGCTCCCTTGTAAAAATAACATTAAGGCTTGTTGTTGAAACACTGTTAATACTAATGGCTGGTACCGTCTTATTAAGAATAGTTCTCGAAAGGCTGCTAAAGTTAAGTAATGATTGAAACTAAGGAAATGTACTCTCTATTCTCGGGATTAATGTAATAGGAAATTTCAAAGGTAAAATCTTTCTCGGCTTTTATGAGTGTTAGTAAGTTAGTTAATTTTAGCTTTTAGCCAGTGAAATCATTTGTTGCTAGCCCCATTTAAATGTAGGGTTTGAACATCAAACTGGCATTTAGTTTTTCTGTTATTCCATTTTATTTCATGGAAGTGTTTGTTAGGGGTGTGTGATAATGCCTAAGCAAAGTGCCAACAAATCTGTTCTTCTCAATAAATGGATAGACAGTACTACCGATTTTAAATCATTGACGACAACCATATATTTTACACAGTTTGTGACCAAAAAGTAAGTCCTATTATGTCTAATGGTTTTACGTTTTAAAAATATATTTACAATTCCTTTATTTCCAATCCAAAAATTATTCTGTTTATTCAATGTGATTCAAATTTTTATATTCATGTTGTTCCATTCTAAAGATTTCAAATTTCTTTTTTTTTGTAAAACAACTAAATAATTACCTATTAAAATTCGAAAATTTCAATATGAACAGGGTGTTCAAATAGGAATGACCGTTTGCATTCTCTAAACTACTGTGGTTTTGGGTTTTAGCCAAAAGAAACTTCAAGTTGATCAACACTTGGGAACCGCTACGCACATAATTCGTAAACAAAAGCCTCAAGATTTGGTTCAGCAGGTACAGCACTGCAAATCATACCAAAGTTTTTGGCCAAGAAAATTTCAATAAGGATTTATGTTCTCTGCTAGTAGGTTGCAACATCTTAGTTGTAAAATTGGACAAACTGTTATTTCAACAATTTTTAATGAAGTATTGCGAAGAAAATTTTCACGTGCGTTCTGGTACGACTTTACGAAAAATTATGTCGATCTCACTTATCAATCTACTATTGGGGCGGTGAAAACTGCCATTGGAAATAATCCAATATGGATATCTGTTGACTGGACGACCGATGTTAAAGGACGGTATATTGCTAACTTAATCATTGGACGTTTAAACGCCAGTAGTGAATGTAGCACCAGTTATTTAGTTTCTGTTAAGGAATTGCAAAAAACGAATAACTTGACTATATCCAGATTTGTAAACGAATCTCTCTTTAATTTTACTTTACCTGAACCGGTACCAACAGAAAAATTTTTGTTAATGTTAACCGACGCTGCGTCATGTATGATTCGAGCAGGGCAAAATTTAAAAATATTTTTTCCAAACCTAATACATGTAACATGTTTGGCACAAGCGTCGAGTGGCCGAAGTGGTAAGGACAGAATTTCGAATTGTAAATACTGTAGTATGGAGCATGAAAAAGGTATTTTTAGAAGGCCCTCTTAGGGTACAAATGTATAAAGATCGTTTACCTAATGTACCTTTACCACCTGAACCTATGGTTACTAGATGGGGAACGTGGTTAAATTGTGTCGATTTTACAACAAATAATTTTGAGGGAATTAAAGATGTAATTTGGGTTTCGACGTCGATAACTGCAATGCTGTAAAGAAATGTGTAAATGTTTTTAAAAATCAATTACTGAAAGCCAGTTAGCACATACTCAAACAAATTTCGTTCATATTGCTTCATCAGTTACTAAATTGGAGAAACGAAATCTTTCACGAAAGTATTGAAGTCGTTAACTCAGTAGACAATAAAATTAAACATCTTGAAAATAAAACAAAATTTACGAAAAATTCTGCTCTGATTTAATAAAAAATGAAGGATATCAAAGACTAGTGCACATAAATAATGTAATAAACTAAAATTTCTGCAATGGTGAAAATTTTGACTTAGATATAGAATAATCTCTGATAAATAATTTTCAATTTGCTCGATAGACATCTTGCGAAGTAGAACACAGTTTTTCCGCCTACAAATTAATGTTGTCATATAGACGGCAAAGTTTTACCTTAGACAACTTAGATAAACACTTAGTAGCGTATTGTTTCCATTGTAAGTGTTAATATATTTATTATAGTTTATAGCCAAGAAATGATTAATGTAATAGTAGTAACTTAGGAAAAAGAGAATGCTGTGATATACTTCTTTAATACATAATAGTAATACCAAATAATTGATTAATTTTATTTATTGTTTTTTATATGCATGTATTTCTTCAAATAAAAAATACATAATAAAAAAATGCTTATTTCATTGTTTTATAAATGGCATATTAAATGCATATTTTACTGCATATTTTGACTGTTTTTGCACATATTTGCGTGCATATTTTTAAAATCTTTCAGTGCATGTTTCCCGAGCTAATGACGCTTAATGATAGTACGTTCAAGCAATTGTAATGCATTGTAGCTTGACAAAGCTACGGGCTTTGCAGTCGACCGGTATTGTTGAAATATGAGTACTGATCTTTAAATATTACCGAAATGTGTTCCATACAGATTTCAAGGGATATTTTTATTTGTTATCGATTTTCTTCTATTTTAATGTTTCGTATGTAGTACACATTGATTCAAGACTGTACTTCAAACACTCATTTCAAGCAGTTATCCGTCGCGGCTTCGCTCGCTCACTTATTCGAAAAAGTTACGTTATATTACTCGTATTTCATGCGTCATATTCGCAGTAAGGAACTACTGCTTAAAACTTTTTCATCAGAAATACATTTCAACCGTCAAAGCACGCTTCCATATATAACGTTCATTTTTCTGTATACTGTTAGGTATTAATTTTATTACGAAGAAAAAAAACACGTTAAATCGTTATTGAGAAGAGATCGACCAATCCTTTTTCCAAATTTTGGGGGCGCTGATTACGAAAATGAGGGTTAAAGCTACCTGCAATAACACCCCTAAAATTGCAAAAAACACTCCGATATAGGGGTGTTTTTCGACTGTACTTGTTGTTTTGCAAATTTAGCCATCTTATATGGTTTTTGGGGCGCTGATTACGAAAATGGAGGTTAAAACTTGTAGCAAACTTGGTTGAACCACCTTATTTGGGGTGTTTTGGTGTGTTTCAAGAATTGCAGGTAGCTTTAACCCTCATTTTCGTAATCAGCGCCCCAAAACACAAGTGTTCTCCTCAAGTCCGGCGTTTCCCGAACTTTTACCGTTGTTTTAAATATTTTATTTATACTTTGGTTGGTAATGCAAGAATAAAGCACGACCTAGATATCAGTCGACTGCATTTTTGGCGATTTACGACCGGTGTATAATTTTACGGAATCTACTGATGTTACCATAAATCCTCATTTTCTCTCCGCATACCGAAGGAAATGAATGTAACCCGCGTATCACCTCAGATATGATTTGATTATCGCATCGAGGGTAAATTACGTCGTTACTTGTCGTTATCGATTAAAAAAAAAAGCCAGCAGCACACCGGCATTTTACCTAAACTGCAATTCCGTCGAGTTTAAGCGAGAATTTATAGCATAACATTTCTCTATACTAGGCGAGGAAACAAGAGCGGGAGAAAAGGGGGAAAGCGGAGGTAGACAGAGACGTGTTCGGGTCGTATATATCGAACTTCTCTTACTTTTTCCACTATCATAAATCATGGTTAGGGTTTTCAGATTTCACACATTATGGATGGGCTGGCATAGAACTAATGCATCGACCTGGAAGTAACAGTTTCTCGAAGGATACACCCGCGCGCACACACGCCCACCCGCCTCCCGATTCTCTAATGGTTACTTTAAATATTCCTGGTGATAAATTGAGGCTGTAAGGTGACATTGACGCCTGAGAATTCAATCAAGGTGCGTTTTTCCTGCACTAAAGCGACGATAATGTCAGATTTTACCTTTTCGCGGTATCGACTTTCGTCTCGAGGGGGATTAGAGGAATTATGACTTTTCTAGAAGTAAAATTGTGCGACTTAACAGAAACTCCCTGAAACTTAGCGACTTCTAACAAAAGTAACGGAACAATGAGGGAGGTATCCTTTTGTCCATTGACGAATGTGAGGCTCTTTGAAATTGTTTCAGTCTTTCTACTTTTGGATTTTTGGGCGCTTCAAACTTAATTCGCCAACTTTATTAATTACTCATGAAGAGTTCTGCTACTTGTATCTAATTACAACGAAAAGCGGATATTTTTCGATATCCAGATTTCACTGTCGGACTACTCACTTAAAATCTGTAACGAAATGTTTTATTTTTGCCCTGAGCCATAAATTTTACCGTCTGTATTAGTATTTAATTTCTCAAGTCCCCTTACGGTTATTAACTGCTGTATTAGTTAAAATTAGGTCTTTGCGCAGTAGGTAGGAAGAAAGGGGAAACTAACTCCCAGTCCGATTCCCTAGGCGCCACTAAAACTGCCTAAACGAAATGAAAGATTCCTGCATGCTCCTCCGGTGATATATTTTACTTAATTTTCTCCCTTACGTTTTCCGTCTTGCCGCCACTGCTTTAACGAGTATCGTGTATTTTCCCCGACCTTATTCCATTACACTTGACAGTTACTGTCTAACCGTGTGCACACACGCGCCGTTCTCCGGGATGTGGAAATCTCCAACGTTAATCAACCGCGCTGATCCGTACGTATAAATTGATAGGCGAGGTTGGAAATTCATTAAAAAAATTTGTTCAGCCGCCATCTAGACCTATCATGTCAGTAATCATGGAGTGTGCTTTGTCCGCATTAATATATCTTTTATTTTTCCGATTGTTTACTATTAAGTGAAAGCTCGTGAAATATGCATGTAAAAAGACCAAAAATATGTTTGAAAATATTAACAATTAAAAAAAATTAAATTTGCACGTCTATTAAGCAAAGTCAGCCATTTCATAAGTCCGCATTCTTTATAGCACTATATTTGCTAACTTATTACGCCAAAAACGATTGTATTGCTCCACCCCTTTATGAGATAAAGGAGATAATCTGGCTTAATACTTAAGTCAGGTCACCCAAACCTGTATCTCAGAAACCAATGAGGATGCAAACATCTACAAAATGTCATATTTTATTTCTAATTTATTGCTGACGATATAGGCAAACTGCGATTTTCCAAAATCCTTCCTTCAACCCCTAGCGGATGGATTTCTCACCCACCAAAATATCTTGGTAGACATTTTCTTTGCAAACCAAAGCATGGTTCCATTCAATACCGTGAACAATACTTGCACGTTCGTCAAGTATGAAGTTTCAAGTACAAATTGAGATACAGAACCTTAAGATAAGTTAAATTTTCAATTGGATAATTATACAAAGACAAATAGGTAACGTCGAAGGAAAAAAATCGAATGGCTTAGACGAATGCACATTTTTCTGTGAAATTAAAATTTTCTCATATGACGAACGGATATTTTCTGAAATAATCCTAGAATATATTTCTTTATATTTCCTAATCGAGAGGAAGAGGATAGTGGCCAACACGTTTTTGAAACTTTTTACAAATGCTGTTTGTAGCATTAATATCAATTTTATTTTAACACAGACATAGGCAACTAAAGATGAGAAAGTCATTTTATTCTTATTTTTTATTCTCAATGAAGCGGCAAGTATTATTCGCGCAGTTGAATGAATTTAAGAAGAAAATTCATTAGAGTAACAAAAATATTCGTATGAAAACAAATTACTGATGACTGTAATCGAACTTTATTAATGGAAGAGTAGTATGGGAACTTTAAATTTGCCTATAATGATTTGATTTCACATCGTTCATAGCCAATATTAAAAGAATAATAGTTTCATTGGCGTAATGTTTATTTTACGGCTTTTTAGATCAATTTAAATGTGACTTAGTAATAAAATGCTTCCTAATAATAAATAATCCAATGAACCTCTTACAGTTGCCACCACTATAATCTTTCAAAAATAAGGAAGTTTATACGATTAATACTCTTAATATAAAAAATGTACTGTATGATTAATTTTCAAAAAAACAACTTTAAAAATCGATTTTGGAAAAAAATGTTTCCTGAATTAATTTGATTTTTTTTTTACACTGAATGGTAAGGGTTAATATTTCAATGAAAATCGAAATGATATGCGACATTCTTATAAGAGCACTTGTAAAATTCATTTTTATTTATTTGATTATTTTATGATATTGCATAATGACCATATGCACGATGTTGGAAACATACTCGTCCGAGCTACGATCATAATATACAAAATAATTTTCGGCTGGAGTGTGAGAAACAACGTTTCTTATTTTTTTCTAATCGACTCAAAAGTACTCAAAAATGAATAAAATGATATAAAAAATCAATAAAAGTTTTTTACAGTAATAAAAAGTCGTAAATTAAAATATATCTTGTTTAGGTTCGGCTTCCGTAGCCTCAGGTTCACATAGAAAAAAAAACACTTCAAAACGCTCTAAAAAATTTAAATAAAATATGACATTTGGTTAATGCTTGCATTTTCATTGGCTCCTGAGATATAGGTGTGGGTGACCTAACTTAGGCATTAAGCTAGACATCCCCTTCATCTCGGAGAGGGGTGGAGCAATAAAATTGTTTTTGGCGTAATAAATTAGCAATTAATTAACAATAAAATATAGTGCTATAAAGAATGCAGGTTTATGAAATGGATGACTTGGCTTAATAGGAAATTTTGCACTTAAAGACACGTTCTTATGCAGTTTAATATACATGTATGTATTTAGACAAAGGTTACTTAAAGCAGGTGCAAAACCGATTACGTGTATTAAGTTTGAAAAAAATAGTTTTGAATTTTGTCCTGCTCGTGTTATACATGGGACAACATTGCTTAGCACTCAACTCACGACAATCTAGACATATATAGATTAGTGATTTGTTGTAACTTGTTAAATTCATCATTTCAAAAAATTTGAGATCAGAGAAATGATGGATGTGGATGCAATTTGCTGAGAGATATTTCGAATCGAGATAACATTTATGCGATTTTAACGACTTAGAGTTTCCTGTTCTGATTCAAGGTTGATTCATATGATGTGTTGATTCATAATGATTTATGATTCAAGGAGACTGATATAACCTTTGAAGTGATTGGGTGAAGAATACGACGGACTGTGCACTTATTGGTTGAGTGCAAAAATGACCAGAACAGAGTTGCCACCAGTTGGGCTTTTTGAATTTTGTAAAAGTGAAAACTCAAAGAAGGAATGAGCGAGAGAGACAGAGACTGCGTTGGCATCCTTTGTGTATGTAGGACACTTACTGTGGAACAGGACCCATCTGTGCAGCCTGGTTCCGAAGCTTCGACTGATGGGAGATGGTCTCCTGGTAACAGGTACCATACTACTAAGTGTAAAACCCTATTCAGGAATGACTAATTCATATGTCGACATATGTTGATCAGTTAAAAATAAATTTGGACTTCGAGGAAATGAACTTGAAGATGCATTTGTTTTTTGGATTTAACTTAGTGTAAAGTGTATTTGATTTTTTGTCTAACTGGAAATTGGGTTTTATGAAAATCTATATTTATTTATTAACTAGATCACGTAAAACCAAATATTCGGGTATTATGGTGTACCTCAACCATGACCCTCTGTGTATACTTCTGGAGAAAGGGAGATCATTGCTCAAGTTAGATTTATAATAAACAAAGAAAGATTCGTAACAAACTCCTTAACAGAAATTAAATATGCAGTACTAAATTCACTACCATTTAAATTTTCAATAATTGAGTTTGTAATGTAATGTTATTTAACATCCGTCGATTTGTCATCAGGTATCTATATTGGATTATTTCCTATGACAGTATTAATCGCTCCAACAGTAAATTAACCGGTGGGATCAACATATCATTTTGTAAAGTCGTGGCATAAACGCCTGTAAACATCACCTTTGTATCAAAAAATTTTGGAAATAATGAATTGCCCAATTTTACCTTAGGGTTATCTGAACCTACTAGCAAACTACAAAAATTTCAGAAAAAATATTGTTGGGCTAAATCTTATATTGGTTTGCTGTGATGAGGTGCTGAACCAAATCTTTGTTTACGAATTTCGAGTTCGCGCTTCCCAATTGTTAATCGACTTGAAATTTCTTTTTACGTGACACCTTAAAACGAGAGATAGTTTACAGTACATGTTTACTGTAATTTTTATTTAAAGAACTGTGCAAAAGATATAAAGTATTGTAAAATCTGGATTGTAATGGTATTTTTAAAATATATACTTTCTGCATTAGGTAGAAGGCTGCTAGGCTGTGTTAATGGAACATCCCTAAGGTGAAATCCATCTCAAAATTCTCCTTGTTAATGTTTCAATTAGTTTGTTCATGTTGGAATTATACCAAATAGGCGTAATACTGAACTCTAAATTCGTAAGCCTCTCAGATGGTAAACATTTGAAGGTAAACAGTTGAGCAAAACTATATTGTGAATTGAAAATACAACGCCTCTCTATAAATGTATTAACGTTTCGAGAATTTAGCTGAATTTAATAATTTTAGTAAGTTGTGCACGTATTCTAGAAGCAGTTTAGTTGATAATAACTCCGTTTGATGACTTCATTGTTTCTCAAAAAAGTCAAGCTCTATAAATGCACTACTAACATTTTCAACCGGACAGAGCAAATTTTCTAAAATAAGTTTTTTCAGTTATATGCAGTGAATCTTAAAAAGAGCACAAGCGTAATAAAATACGCTGCACTCGGCGAAGTAAATCCCGTCCAATTTTTCTAAAACAAACCTTCCGTTCGAGAGACAACTGGAGACGTTACTATTTACAAATAAATCCCCAGCTTTCCAGATTGGATTTACTTCCACCTTCGCTCAACCGGCCCACGGTTGCAGGGATTTCCGTGGAGAAGGAGAGAAGGCCTTCCCATGCTTCCTCCCCAACCTCACACTCTCTCTTTCCTTTTTAGACGGCATATTGTTTCACCAAACCGGCACAGATTCATGAAATTCAATTCGCTAAAAATCGAACTTCATCAGCTCGTTTGGGAATAAGTGCTCTATCTTCAGAACTGTATTTTCTATTTGCGGAGCCTGAGCTCCTCAACGGCTCACTTCTGTCGCACTCCGAAGCCGGTCGAATGGGTTTTGGTTCGATTTCCCGGAGACTATCCAATTTTTTGGGATATTGGAGATGCAAATTTTAAACAACTCCTTGCAGTTTCAGGAATAATTGTGAGATAAAGATTTCAAGTTACTTTCACCTCGACGGGAAAGTCCCTCAAGTTGTTACTAAAGATGGCAATGTATGTGAGCATTTGGAATTTCAATCGGTTACTTTAAAATTACGGGCACATGTTGCGACGCGATATTCTCATTAATATTATTTTCGGTTTAATGTTTTACATGTGTCTATTGTAGACAATTTTACTTAAGGTCTTTCCAGTCGGAATTGGTCCAGTTGAAAAAAAAAACAATAAAATTTTATAGTCAACCTACCGACACACAAAGACCCAGATACCGATCCATAGGCGTGTCATATTTAAAGAAATATAATAGACTGTTATTCACTTTGTCAAGAAAAGTCATCATTACAAACACTGCAAATATTTATATTATATTATATTATATTATATTATATTATATTATATTATATTATATTATATCATATATCATATCATATCATATCATATATCATATCGTATATCATGTCATATCATATCATATCATATCGTATCATATCATATCATATTATATTATATTATATTATATCATATACGATAATATTATTATAAAAACATCATTTGATAGTGTGGAGGCAAAGTTATATTTTCGCAAACGA
The DNA here is from genome assembly GCA_963576515.1 of Cryptocephalus primarius. Classification (NCBI taxonomy): domain Eukaryota; kingdom Metazoa; phylum Arthropoda; class Insecta; order Coleoptera; family Chrysomelidae; genus Cryptocephalus; species Cryptocephalus primarius. The sequence goes on along the minus strand of OY754940.1, from coordinate 12,699,285 downwards.
CCTTTTAATGTAGCCCAAACTAACTTTATGGGATGAAAAATACAATGATAAGGTGGCAACATTAAAACAGTATGTCCATGTTTCGCTGCTAAATTGTCGATAAAAGATTGATTGATAAACAAACGGTTTAAAATTATGATTATTGATAAGGCTTAATAAAACTTTCTTTGTTGCTGCATTTGGAACTTTTAAACCCTTTGAATTCATAAGAACTAATATTTCAGCTTTCTTTGTATTGGAATTGAGAACTTTCTCCAGTGGTCGGGAATAATACAGTTCATTATCCATAACAGTTACCGAATTTGTTGGAATTGGTATACTCTTGGTGTATATATTTAGCAAACCACTTTTCAAACAGAGTCGCATTTCTATTTTAATGATAGTCGGCACAACTTTGTGTGATGGCTTTTGCTGAAAAAAGTAAGGCGTTTGGAATAAAACCACATGACGCAAACCGCAAAACCGAATTTTCAGCATGCAAAATTATAATTGAAAATTATCATTCACGAGTTTAAATTCTTATACTTAAATCCACATTGCAAAACTATATTATGTAGAGATTTTAATTACTATACATGGACTTGACTAATGACAAGGATAATTGAATCCTTTGGAATTTTTTAATTTTGTGGTAATGATTTGGAAAAGTTGGAACTGTATTTTCTTTATAGATAGCGTAAATTTTTCGCCGAATGACGTACTAAAAGCATCACCAATATTTATATTACAATCCGCGACACGTTTACGTTTTGCTTGATGATCTACGATGTTACCGTGTTTAATAACACGACAAGATGGTTGTTCGTGGTAATTTAGTTAATTTAACTGTTCTCCGTACGATGGAATTCAAAGAGTGTTGCGGCGACTGTCCTTTTAAACAAACACAAATATTTAAAAGTGTACGCTGTGTTGGAACGTGTGTCATTCTTGGAAAATTCCCAAATTTGTGCCTCATTTGTTTCTGTAGCATTATTTATATTGTGTATAATGTCTATATCATTGCCGTTATTAATTTCGTCCACCTCGAAGGATCTCCAAAAAGCCAATTTAAAATAATTGCAATTTACCCTAATACATACACACACCATTGAACTCTAGTAACGACTAATAATTAACACGTGCTCGACGCTTAAATTTAATGGCTGTAGTCGATATTAATAATTATTTCAGATATAGGTATGTATTAAGCGTCTAACAACATTTCTCCGCACCAAATATAAGGTTAAACGGTACGTTACATGAATACTCTGCGTTTGTATAGCGTAAAAACGTATTTTTTAAATGCGGTCGGTATAAAGTCGGGTTTTTTTTTAACTGGACCAATTCTTACTGAAAGAACCTTACATCTCGAGCCATTTGGGGCATAAATATGTCATGGTGGTAATGCATCACAATTATATGCCGTTTTCTTCTCAATAACGTTGTAGCATTTGCGGACTCAACAGAATTCCCTAATGAAGTGGCATCACACACCTGTAAATAACACCCTTACACACGTGTATTAGACCAGTCAATCACGACTTGTATATTCGTAAGGCATACCCCCGCCATCTCTTATGTTTACAAAGTCCAATGATCAAAAAGTCGAATACAAGACTCATACTCCAACTTTCAAGCAAAATATTTCAATTATTTTTAGTCATATATCGACACAAGTTATTTAATTACTATGACATTAACCAATAGATGTAATTTGATCCACCACCTAGATTTAATTAGGTTTTCAACCGTCGTCACAGCACTTTAAGTTAAGTTGTGTGCTAATTGTCATTAAACATTTGGCTCATCAGGAAATGGTTTTACCGCCATTTTTACTTCCCCGTGTATCTACTTCATTCTTCCACGCAATCGTCATAATGTTCCTCCAATTTCGTTAACTCCTTCACATATAGAATGTCGCTACCTGGGACTTGAATCAGTTGATAATGACAATGTTGATTTTCTGATCGTTTTCAAAGCGTTGTAATAGATACCAAGCCACCGTTTTCAATACAAGAAAAGTAAGGAGTCGTTAAGTCCCACTATGGCCGGGACTGACTCTATCGATCTGAATATTAAGCTCTTCGTCATGCACCCTTTTGCGACAATTTTTGAAGCCTCAACACAACTTTTTACCATTTGTTTTCACTCGTTACTGGAGGCCTACACAGACCTACAGGCACAAGTCTCGATTGTTTTCAGCAGGGAAGGTATGTTTTTTTTTTCTAACATAATCAAGGATTGTAAGGAAAATTCTACTAATTTTATACATATAGATACTTGTAATGCTCGATTATGCAGAGAGCATTTGTAGAAATGCTCCGAGTTTTGGAATAACTAAATGGTCGTATATGCATTGCTTTACTTACTTTAATGCTTACTTCTTTCAGTATTGTATTAATTCTTGAACTGTCGGTCGCATATCTGCAGGTGGACGATATTCCGTTCAGTCACCTGATGACAATGCATAATTGGAAGCATCGTACCTACCCGGATACGCGATCGTCATTTTTAAAGTTTTACATATAGTTAGCTAATGAATTATGCGAATAAATAATAGGTTTATAACCTTAATTTATGCCTATTACTCGGTGCACTAGGGGGCATTACAATTGTTACGGTTCTATTTTTTCAAAACTTTGTAATAAATTAAAATTTACCCCTGTAACTATTTCGAATGATCATTATTTTTGGCTCCGATAAAATTAAAAATAAATTAGAACTTAGTAACGCAGCTAATTTCAGAAATCAATAACTTCTGTCTGACTGATCAGATTATCCTGAAAATTTGAACTCTAAAAAATAAATGGTGCGACCCATATTGAACGGGAGAGATTTTGGCTAAAAGGTTCTTATGTTAATGATCCTGTTTACTAGTAAAACCGAAATTCTGAGAATCCCGTGGATAATTTATTTGAAGCTCGAGAAGGATGATCCGTCGAGTCGTAGGGGGGGGGGGGGTCAAGGGAACATGCTATTAGTTAGAGAAACTAAAGAGATCGCTGATTGGTTAAAAGATGGAGAATTAGAAGAAACGTTGGACTCCTAAATTGGGGTCCCTAGAATTAGACTTGCTCTTTGTTTAGTAGAGCGACGATTTCCGTATAAATGATGATCAACTTTGAACTTCTCCCGTCTCGCAGAATTCCTTTGGTCCTACCTGGCCAAACCGACAACTTCGCTTCAACCCTTGGAAGGGCGACCCTTCCCGATTATTGAGCGTTTGAAACATAGTGACAGTGAGAACTTAAGATATGCGTTATTTACTGTTTGTGGGCAAATTTATGCAACTGCAGTTTAGTGTTACGATTTATTTCAATGATTAAACTTTGGAGAATGAACTATGGTAACTTTGTTTGTTAGAACTTTGGGGATTTAATAAACATTGATTAGTTTGACGATGGAGAATTTGTTAAGGATTTATCTATTTGTATTCTGAACAGTGATTCATTAGGGTGTTAAAGATCACGTAAATGGAAATTAGATAATTGTTTTCTCTGACTCGACCCGTTGAGAGTTTAAGTTTCTTAGTAGCTCTTACTAGCTGGACTTAATTTCTCAAAGAATTGGTCGTAACATAATATATGTTTGCTGTAGTAGTTATATTGCATGTAAACGAGAATTGATTTTATAACTATTTGTGTTGACAATCGCAGAGATAGCCCAAAAGAAACCAATAGAAAAGAACTTCAAGGTACAGGTTATATGCAACCCACAGGACATAGGTGTGACAAAATGCTACTTTACTGACTACTTTGAATTGTCGTATAGGGAATTAAAATGTGATCACAGTATGCGTGCTTATTTAACATTCTACCATTTATCGTTATATATTTTACTATATAAACTATTCTCTATTTGTGCAATTGCCAAATGTTCGAAGTATGTACGTACCCTATTCCGGAAAAAAATGGCACACCTGTTTCAACAAAATCAAAATTATACAATGGATTAAATTCTAAACTAATTAAATTAAATTTGTAAGTATTTCAAATTTGAACGAGCAAATTACAAAAAAAAGAACACCAGCACATGACTACATGTGTTTACAAAATCTTTTTTTAATGATCATTTTGCCATTGAATACTTTTTTGAAAAACTGTATTTTTATAAAATTGTGTTCTTGAGTAACTATTTCTTAAACAATTGGCTTTTTAATGAACCGTTTTCAATTTGCCATTTACATATATAAGCACGTTTATTATTCAAGCGAACAAAATAAGTTGTAACTAACAACAAGAACACAGGTATCGATAGAACCCAATCATCTAAAATCGCCTTTTGTAGATTTGAATATTTTTTGGAAATGTTCTATCCAAGCTGATTTCGAAGAGCTGAAATGCGAATAAACTTAGAAACTCCACCAACTCTCAAGTGCACTCCGTCTTTTCATCAATTCGAGTAGATAGCTTCTGAAACCTCCTGCATGTCTTACAACATTTCTAACTTGAGCCGTAACGAGCCTGAATTAAGATAATTAATAGGAACACTTGTGATCCATCTTTTTTCGTACGCTGTGTGCGTACCAAGTGAATTGTTCCAACTACGTGGATATTCCTTAAATATCTCGTAGCTAATTCGATCCTTTAAAGGACCAAGCTCGTCATTAAGCGAGGCGTAAAGCAGAATTAATGAATCTCTCGAGAGGTCCTGGGGAATAAACTTGAAACAGAATAAGAAATAATATACACAATATATACACACACACCCTGAATGAAACCGGACCACAACGCAGAAAGGGTTGCTTTCGCCTCCACCCCACCCTTTCTAGAAATATACACTTTCACCATAACTGACAGCGGGGCCAAAGCCGGTATTAAGCAAGAAATGTACTTTTAGCTGGCCACAATCTCTTCGTTATAACCGGCTGAAAATGGATGGTTATTATGTGGGAGATAATGTCCAGAATGTTAACGCGATATAAAGTGCGGTGATGTTCGTAAAGTGCGACACGCAACTCTTCTATCCATTAAGGAATTCGACTTTTATGACGGCTCAGCTGCCGGAAATGAATAAATTATTCCAAGTAAATATACGGAAAAAACTTAAAATTCGAGATATTACGAAACATTTATGTGCATAGGTACTTAACCCTGCCTTTGCTGAAGTTTACACTTTGTATCTACGTATATATGGCCATAACAGTATTTTTAATGTAATTCTTGTAACGACAAAATTCGATGATTTAGTGTAATGCAGAATCTCTAAGATCTAGTGGATTCCTCCGGTAGAATTCAGTTAAGGTCCTTCCAATAAGAATTGGTCCAATTAAAAAAAAAACAAAAAAAATTAACCGACTTTATTCCGAGCGCATTTGAGAAATACGTTTTTACCCTCTATAAAAGCAGAGTATTCATGTAGCGTACCGTTTAACCTCCCCACGTATATTTGGGGCGGAGAAATGTTGTTAGTCGATGCAGTACATGCCTATATATAAAATGCTTATTATTATCGGGTATTAGAACAGATCCGCTACAGCCATTAAAATTGAGCACCGAGCACGTGTTCCTTTTTAGTTGTCACTATTCAGTGGTATCTGTATGCAATTGCAGTTATTATTTTAAAATGGCTTTTTGGAGACTTTTCGACGTGGAGGAAATTAATAATGGCAATACTATAGACATTATGCACAATAACCAACAAAGCGCATATTTGGGAATTTTCCCAGAGTGACTTACTTACACGGTCAACACAGCGTATAATTTTAAATATTTGTGTCTGTTGAAAAGAAGAGTCACTGCAACACTTTTTGAATTCCATTGTACGGAGAATAGTTGAATTAACTAAATTACCACGAACAACGATTTGTCGTGTTATTAAACAAGGTAACATCGTAGATCATCAAGCAAAACATAAACGTGTCGCAGATTGTAATATAAATATTGATGATGCTTTTGAGGACGTCATTCGGCGAACTATTTACGCTGCCTATAAAGAAAATATAGTTCCGACTGTAGAATTCATTCACGCAAAATTAAAAATTCAAAGAATACAAATATCAGTCACTATAATCTCTTCGTAATATGGTTTTGAATAGTAGGGTATGAGTAATATAGTATAGAAATGTGGATTTAAGTATCAGAAAATAGACTCGCAAATGATAATTATGGAATCACCTCGTATCGCTGAAATAAGACAAAAATTAGCTAAGAAACGTTTGGGCATACCGCGACAAGTAATATTTATTTGGATGGAACCTGGTTTGATACACACGATGTAGTCAAATACGGTTGCATAGATGATTCTCAATATTTTGAGAATAAATCAATAATCTCCCTAAATCAATAATTAATCTAGGTACTGATTTGTTCCTATATTGTTCCTCTTCTTTTATGACATTATTAACTCAGTTAAACTAATTTGTTACATTTGTTATAATTTCGTTTTTAATTATTTAAATAGTTCCTACGCTTAATTTAGGATGCACGTTATTTCTCCTCGCATTTGCTTTCATTTGTGACCAAAACATTTCTATGGGGTTTAGATGACCATGATACAGAGGTAACTGTAATACCGTGTGCCTAGACGTACGTAACGTTTTCTTATAAAAAGTTTTGTTTACCTTCCTTTGTTGAAGGTGAAATCGGTATGTTTTTAAGCGATGCCGTTAAACTCTTAACTATGACAGCAGTTTAATGGTTTTTAGGAAATTAATGATCCGTGCTTTTCGGCTGCCTGTATTTCAGTTAAAATGCTACCAATTAAGAACAGAATTTAATGAATTGTAATTGTGTTATTACGATCTATTTACGCGAATTGTCTTCATTTTTCGGCAGAAGTCACCTTATTCAGCTTATTAAGAAAGAAACCTAGCGGGAAATTGCAACGGTTTAACTGTTCCATTCCCTCCATTTTCACATTTGCTCCTCTGCAATCTACCCCCTCTCATTTGCTGTACCCTAAAATTCCATTTACATGACTGAAATTCCTGGCAGAACTCATTCACCCCCAGGTAGATCTCCCAAACGAATCTTCAGCTTCAAATGTATTAAAATTGCAAATACCCCCAAACATTCGAAATAAGAAAATTTACGATTTCTCCTCGCGATTTCTGTTATCCTATACCTTTTTTTCTTCGACACATTTTCAAGTCGATGGCACCATTGATCAAATTTGACCTTCTCTCCATTCCAATTTCATGCCAGCTGCTCTCCATCCTTAACTTCCAATTTAAATGCAAAGAACGTGCGCTTGCAACCGCACTACACACACAAACCGACAAAAAATATATTTGTGTACAAAAAAACAAACATTCGTACAGGATGAGCGCCAAACTGAACCGATTTCCGAATAATTGTAATTGTTATGAGAAATTCAAAACAAGCTAAGAACATGGTATTTCGTAAATATTATGAGTATCCGTAAATGAAGATGGATCCCTAACTGAGTTCTACTATTGTATCACTACTCGTGAAAGATGAAGAGTTGTTTATTTTTGAATATACAGTCAGATGTTGTCTATTTGTACTTTAGACATGTTATGTATGGAGGTTTACGGAAATCGTTTACATTCTTTTGTGGCAAACTTCTCGACTATTTCATCAAAATGTCGAAATAAGAGCGGTCCCTCGATGGAATTACGGGAATAGAAAAATTTATATTTTGTACCTACTATCCCAGTTTTTAAAAGTTCTCTGCGTTGGAAAGTTTTCATTTCTTGTTAACGAGCTCGCTTCCCTATTCCATTATGCTGAAGTTTCTCCTACCCAGCATAATTAATTTTTTATCGGAGAGAATCGGACGAAATTCCCGAAACGCACCATAAAGGTGTATGGTTTTGGGTGTAGAACTCCATGAAATTTTTTTCTTTGAAGTTCGCTTCTCTTTCTAATAGTATAATAAAAGTTTCAATTTGGTCGCGTCTCTGGAAAACCGAATTTGCATCTTAAAGGAACGGTACTTTATAGTCCTTCAGGCTCCTTCTCAAGTGGAAGCCATTTTGAAAGAAATAGCCGCTTAACTGCGACATACATAATTTATACAGTTTTTTAAGTGGTATATACATTTCGAAGGATACCTTTTTGATTAAATGCGGTGATTAGAGGATCGATTATTGAAAACTGCATTCTGTTGGTTATTATGGTGTTGGTAGAATGGTTACACTTTACTTTAATAAAGCCAATTTATTCTTCTCTTGTTGATTAGATATTATCTCAACTTTGTTTAAGTATCGTTTGATATGGACGAATATTTGCGACAGTAACAGCGGTGGTATTTTCCATTTTCCACCAACGATATTAATCAAGTTTATATTTTGTCGGCTGTGCATTTAATCCAATTTTCTTTTTGAATAATGAAATTTCCAAATAAGCTTTTTGATAAATTAATAATTTCCTCCCTCACCTGAGCCTTCCTGGCTGCGCCATCGCTCACTTCAGCTCTTCGGTTATCCGTCCGATAATTCGCTCTAAACGTTTCGAAAAACAAAAACTAAAACGACCAGCGCAGGAGTGACGTAGAATGAATTGGGGAGAGAGAGGGAGAAAGGGGTAATGCTTCAACCGTTGAAAAGATATGGCGAGTATACACGCACACGTACAAAACAAAGTGTCCCCGTGAAAATAAATATTTACCTAAACGTCGCAACGCCGTTGCGGCATAAATCACTCCAAATTGTCTTTTTAATTATTTATCAACCGGGACGCACGCCCCTGAATAAGCTTTTAAACGCTGGGTGGGAGGCACGGTTGCCGGGTTCAACACCTGCTCAGATCGATTGGAATATTTTTTGATACCAAAGTGATAAATTACAAACCTCAACAAAGACTGAAAACAAAAATTGCCTGTGGCTAATTGTTATAGTAAACCGAACTCAAAGCTACTAGTAAAAAATAATTTTTAACTAGTAATAACTTTAAAATACAAATAAAATGATTAAAGCAATTAATTTATTGTAAAAAATGCGTGAATTGCTTTTTACAATATTCTAATTGTAACTGTACTTTTACAAATAGCTAGCAAAGAAATATTTATCACAATTGATATCAAGCACCTCACGCGTTGCATCAGCACCACAGCACCACATAGAATAAATGTGGGATAGTTGCCCACTTTTTTGAAATGGCCAATTAAAACACAGAAGATATGCATTTAAAAATCTTGTACTCTAATCTTAGTTTGTATGAATGAACAAAATAATCAGGACAAATGAATTTTATTTGTTTTTTTTTTATTTATGAACGATATAAAAAAGTGCTTTAGATAAAGATAGATGTCCACTGTGTGGGTTAGATGCCTCGATAATAATTTGACGCGTGGGATAGTTGCCCCAAGGAAAAAATGAAAGAATATTCTGATTTTCTTGACTTTAATCAATTTTAATGAAAGTGTAAAAGATATGTCGATTTGACTGTTAACGAAATCATCTTTCTTCGATTAATATAAATTATCATAAATTCTTATCCAGCAACATATTTATTATTGTTTACATTTTAAGCATATTACTTGACCTTCACATAATAAATATTTTTTATGACGTAATTAAACACATTTGTTTTTATTTTAAAAAATATTTTAACTCTCATTAATATTAGCTAGGTGGCACAATCGTATTTGGCATTAATCTCGAATCCTTTCTATAATTTTAAAGAGCTTTTTCTTTCTTGCTTTTTTCTGGTTTTTATTATTTTATTACTTCTAAACAGTATATTTTTTTAATTATTTTCGCTGGCATTGGTTACCGTAATGGCCGTACATTGTACAAATTTCGTGCAGCCACTCTTCGCACATGACGCACTCAATCTGGTGTACTTTCGACTTTGTATTTTCAAAATTTTCGAAACATTCTACACATTTGTTTGCCCCATTCTGGGATGAATCAGACACTTGAAAAAATTTTGGTCGTTTGGTTGGAAATTTTCTGTTTTGCTTCCTGAGCTTTACGAACAGAACGCTGAATTGTACTTTGGGCATTGACATTTTTAACATTATTTTTTCTTTTAATTTCAATACAAGCTAAACTTCTATTTGTTTCCTCTGCAGATGCACTAGCTTTTTTTGTCAATTTTTTAGGTCACTTACTTATTTTTACATGGTATGTTTGAAGTAGTCTTATCTTTAACTTTTACCTAATTTAACTTTTATCTCATTTTTAGCTTTATCTTTAACTTTCTTTTTCCTAATATTAATATTATAATATTTTCTTTGGAAGTCAATATTGCAGCTGTTTGTTTTCCTCTCTTGTATAATTGTACCGGAATTTTTGGTATGGGAGAAAGTTCTTGCAAATACAGCAAATACTAATAAAGCAAAGATGGAAAATCGGAATGATCCCATTATTACTGTATCGGGGTTTGCAGAGGTCTTGTAAGTTGGATTTCGATTCAGTTGTGTAGAATTTTGAATTTGCGTCAAAATGTGATTAATGAAACTCTCACCATGATTTAAAATTGGCTGATGATGACTATCTTCATGATTTAAAGTTGGATTACTACTTGAAGGACCAGGTAATTTAATAGCATAAAAATTTAGAATTTCAGTCAGGGAACGACTGTGCCTTTCAAATTATGAAATTTGGACTTCGGGACGAGTCGAATTAAATACAAATCCTCCAGTGGACCAAGATAATTCCACTCTCGTGTTGTGCATGTCCTCTAATCACCTAAAGTTGCTACGTTAATTGAAATGAGAATTCCTTAACTCTAATCATTTTATGTATACGTAACTCGAATCTCGAATCCGAATCGAATCGAATTCGTTCTATTGAGATTTCATTACGCTCGTGTTGACTTCAACTCCTTAAATATGAACTTGTTTCATCCGTGTGAAATAGGGCACGTTTTGTTTAATCTGTGTGTTGATGTAATGACGGTAAAAAAGCTGTTAAAGTAAATTATAAAATTTTTCGCTTTACTGTGAGAATTTAGCTGAAACTCCATAATTAATTATATGCAAATATTCCCCGTTTACTCACCCCTAATCCGCATTAATTAAATTCAACGTATATATGATACAGTAGCGAAAACAGTGTCTTTGTCCGCCTTCGTTCATCCGATGTAATTGCAATGTAAAACGTTTAATTTATTGTGTACACAATACACATTTATATACATCATGCAAACCTTTACAATAGCTAAATAGTCTTCCGTGCATGTAAAATGTTCAAACAATCCATTCAAATGCTTCGGGGGTATAATTGAAGCGGGATTAGATTTTCGCGCTAGGCATAAAGTGCTTGACGTATTAAAGCGGGACCCTCAATTATTTTTGTGCGAAAACTTTTTCGAATTAATCGATGGTCTGTTCATGGTTGAGCCTGCCAACAGATGCTCCATTTTTAAATATTAATGGGATTTTAGTAAGCGGTGTGTTTAATTCCGTTATAATCTTTTTGAAATGAAAACAGATTAGTGTAATATTTTGTGGAACGGTGAAATAAATTTTAATGTTAATATCTGTTCAGTGGGACGCTATTTTAGTCTATCGGGAGTTTGAAGTTCTTGTGAAATATGAAAACCAGCCGTAACCGTCTGATTTAATCCGATTTATATCATCGTAATATTTCCATAAATAGTGAATGTTGTTGCATTTTAATTAAATTGACATAAAAAACAAAATTTACAGAATTTCTGCATTTTGTTGTGTGATCAATATTTCGGATTGAATTTATTCGAAATAAGTGAACTTTTATTCGGAGCGTATCACGAATTAGCATACGGAGCATTCATAATAAAAATAATTCTCAATTAAAATAATTCGATTGATTCCCGCAGTACACGGCAATTTCATAGGCAACGAAGTAACCCAATTTACATCGCATTTTGTTAATTACTAGAACAGGAGCTGACTATAAACACTATACTTTGGATTTGAACACGATTACACGATTGATTGATTTCGATTGATTTGATGAAATTTCCGAAAAAAGGATTGAAAGAAAGTAAGTAAAGTCTCCAGAAAGATGTATTCCTGTTGTGCCGTAAATTGTTTATAGTGCTATTATTGTTATTATCAGAGAAACAAATGAACAGTTTTGATATGTTCTGGGTAATATTGTCATTCAAAGGAAAAGAATCAAAATTACAAAACCGACTAGAAAGAACTGTTTTCAATATTCGCAAGCCTTGCACATGAAACAAAAAAGCCAAAAGACCCAAAGGAACAACAATCGCGAAAGCCGAGCAAAGTCGTTGAAGTTAGTGTCTTAACCGTTTAGCGAACGTTCACAAAACAAAAACACTCTTACGAAACTCTAAGAAAATTAAAATTCAATGACTTCAAAGGCTTTGTACTGGATAACTGGGGAAATGCTGTTTGTTTGAGACGTAATATTTAGCCAATGTGTGGAGATTACGGAATGGAAAACAAAATTGCAGTCGGGCTTAAAGAACTAAGCGCGCTGTCGCGTCCCACGAAATGATGAATGTATTTACGACAAAACAAATTTCCATTGTGTGCAAACGCAAAATATACATTTTAGTTTTCACACGATGCGGAGTTTCAAATATATAAAAATAATACGACAATTTGTGACTATTTTTCAAAGTAGCACATGACCTGAAACGCCCGTCTGTCCCTTAGATACGACACGCTTTCCAGTTATTATTTGAACTAGAAATTAGTACTTTGCCATATTGGTTAAAACTTTATCAGAGTAATTGTGGATAGTAAATTATGTAATTACTGTTTATTAGTAAGGTAGAAGAAATTGTTTTGTTTTTACATTTGGTGTAAAACCTTGAGGAAAAATTCGCAGTAGCTGCTCTCTTTCCAGAACTAATTGAAACAAATCAATTCTTTATGCGACTGCCACCCCAAATAAAGGTGCGACCGAAATGGGTCATAGACGTTCCTTGTTTAAAAAATATAAGGTTTACTCAGTCGCCAAGGAAGTTTTATGACAAAGTTTAAAATTAGTGTAATCGTTTGTATTGCTATAACAAATATACTACATAGAGGTGCGAGTAAAAGGCGAACCTGCGTACACCCTTTTTTGCGGTCGTAAAATTTTTCTGACCATGGCGGACGATCCAAACAGCGAACATTAATACCGATGAGCAATTTAAATTCCTTATTCTGGTCATCTGCCTGGTATATACGAGAATACATCCATGAATAAAGATTTTGTTTTGGTATAGGGCAACAAGTCACTTTTTTAATAAACTCAGTACGTTGAGATTTCCTTCATCGTGTCTGACACTGAAAAATGTAGTATACATTATGTAGTTCAAAAAGTATACTTTAGTTGTACTTGAAAATAGAAAACTTTTGGCAGAAAAATGTGTATTTTGCAAACATTACATTTCGTCGAATGATAAAAAAATAGAGACCTATGGAGATCCCATTGTAGCCTCTTCTAAAATAGTAGATAGTACCATCAATATTTTCGGTATAGGGTCAGGGTCAGGTTGAGGTTGTTTATTGAAAGGAAGCTGGTATACAGTGCGAAGATAATGTAGAAGGTAACTCGTCATCACGTTACTCACCAATCACGATTGGGAGACGGAGTGGCTGGTAGAAAATCTTCATCGCCGAATTTATCAGGTCGATATTGCCATATCCCGCATGTCCTAAATCATGATTGGGCATTTTTCATTGTAACAACAAGGCACTGTTAAATATCTTATATAAATGGTATCTTTCGATACCATTACGATATTCACCAACTGTATAAAATGTTCACCCACTTCCAAGTAAAAATGTTCGTCTGAATCCAACTTGAGTGATGGGCTTCAAAACTTATTCCTGGTAGAGTCTCTCTTCTTTCGTAATTTTTCCTTGATCCTTCCTAATCCTTGATTGTCACTACCTTCCAAGTCTAAAGTTATAATGTGAGGCTGCTTCTCGGTTCCTAATCGTTCGACACTCGTCTATCGATCAACCCTTTAGAACTGGCTGAAGCTCTGAAAGTCTTACTATTACACTAGGGAATTTAACTACGGTTTTAACGATAGTTTGGTTTTTTTATTTTTGAGGAAAAAACATCACCCATTTTTATCCCAAAGGATGTTTAATAGTATTTCGCTCAGCTAGCTCTAGAGCGTGTTGTTTCATAAATCTACATGGGTAAGCCCAAAAAGAGACGCCCTACAACAATTAACCAATCCTTTCTCTAGTTCCAGTTCCGATTTAAACACAATTGTGGGTACCACATTTTTTTTGCATCCAGAGTACTTATAATGTTCTTTTTGTTCCTCACTTACCGTGAAAATACAATTTTTCTCTGAAATGTCCTATTTACTAGATTGTCATCTTTGAATTCAATTCATAAGCACAACGGAAGTGATTGAAATATTTTGAATCAATGCCCCTCTTTTATTAGAATCCTTCTGAATTCGCAGTTCATATACAATTTCTTTTACCGTGTAATGAATTTTGTACTTTTACACAGAACGTTATGCTGATGTGCACCAGATTGTCCGAAGCATGTACCTGGAATACACCACCGTTTTGACCATATATGTTACATTTTAGTGGTGAGACTTTTAGTGCTGCCTGATCGAATAAAACTTCTCTCTGATATTACCTGTACAAACGATCCTTATCCGTATATGACTGGAATTTTAAAATTTTGCAGAATCATCTTGCAAAAAAAATTGGTCGAGCCTCTTTTACTTTCTGGGGATTGTTTTATAAGTAGTGCAAAACCGAATCGTTCCCTTATAAAAAAAGGTCAAAAAATCTCCCTCAGGCCTTTTGATGAAATTGAAGTTTCGTTTGAAATTTCATCCGCGTTCCTCGATTCCTTTGTGCAAAACAAAGCAGCAAAAGCAGCAGTAGCATAATGCGGAAGTACACAATTGGCTGCGATACGACAAGAATTATCAACTTGACTAGATTAAAATCTAGAGAGAAAGAGGGAAGCAAGCCTTCATTTGGAAAAACAAATCGAAATAAACAAAAACGCTACGCTACATGCCATGTAATAAATCTATCATCCGAAAATAGAGATAGCTTTCTATGTGTGTTTCTGGCAATATTCCCCAAATTGTCTGGAGCTGGGGGACCGGCGGATAGGGGCGGCAGGCGGTTGATTATTGTAAAAGTTTCAGCTTCGAGTAAACACACTACGTTACGAGGACGGTTTTCTCCCTCTCTCGGGGGTTGTTTACCAAATGATGCACCGAACGCCAATGGAACTCCGTGTTGATTTTTTTTACGTTTTGCCTCGCTACCTGCACAGATTCCGGTGACTTAATATTTGAGATTAATTTTAAAAAGATTGGTTAACTGGGAAATATTTTGACGTAGAAAATTGATGGAACGTATAATTAGATAAGGGTAGTCCAGAAAGTTAGGGGACGGAGGGTTATTATAACTTATACATACACATATTCATAGGGTCATCCGAACGAGCAAGGACACTAATGTTTTAGTAGCCAACAAATCCACGTGTCTTCAAAGTATTGAATAATGGGGCTGGATAAAGGTCTCGCCCACATTTTTAAGTGGAACAAATGGTTTTTTGTTGTGAAATCTGCATTGGGGTTTTCTGTTATCCGACGTCCATAGCCATCTGAATATGTATTCCACAAATACCAAATTATTTGAATACCAGAATTTTGATACATATGCTGTCAAATCTAAATGCTACAATAATCCGGTAGTGAATTATCACGTGGAATTGGTGTAGTAACTGAACTAGAACAACAATAACTTCAGCGCATCATTTCGCATGTCAAAGTAATCAAATTCCCAAGCAGGTTTGGTCAAACAAGCTTCAAGAGACATAAAACATTTAGCAAAAATCTGCCTGAAATGCTTCCTCGATCGAGTGCAGATGTAGGAATTGTAACGCTTGAAGCTGGGGAGCTTGAATGTGTCAAGAGAACGTAATAGTTCACAATAGGCCACTGTATGGAGGCTTGATCCTCGATTTTCTTTCCTCCGCCGATCAAATCTGGGCGCAAATATGTTTTCTACCGTCAGTATTCCGAATTTGTAGGTTTAATCGGCGCAACCCCCGGCAAAGGGTTGAAATTCGCAAAAAACCGACAATTTTTAGTTTTATGCGATTTTCTCAAAAACTTTAAAGATATTGTAACGTTTCTACGTACAAACAGATTTAGTTCTTCCGAAATTACAACAGCCTTTACACACAGAGATTTTGTACTACACTGACGTCAGTATTTACATTTCACAATTACATAAACAACTACTTGTTTTTCCCTAACAACGACCTATACGGGGCATTCGCTACACTATCCCTCCCCGTCTTCAGGGTCGCCCTCGACCCTCGGACGATCTACTTCCATATCAGCGAACTGCTACTGTTACGGGTACTGCTACAGCTACCGCTACTGCAACTGCTACTGTTCCTGCTTCGGCTACGGCTACTGCTACGGTTACGGCTACTGCTACTGCTGCTACTACTGCTACTGCTACGGCTACTGCTACAGCTACTGCTACTGCAACTGCTACTGCTACTGCTACTGCTACGGCTACTGCTACAGCTACTGCAACTGCTACTGCTCCTGCTACGGCTACGGCTACCGCTACTGTTACGGCTACTGCTACCGCTGCTACTGCTATGGTTACGGCTACTACTACTGCTACTGCTGCTACTGCTACAGCTATGGCTTTTGCCACTGCTACGGCTACTGCTACTGCTAATGCTACGGTTGCGGTTACTGCTACTGCTACAGCTACGGCTACTGCTACTGCTGCTACTGCTGCTACTGCTACGGCTTCTCCCCTTCTTCAGAGATTCCGCCTGATCCTTGCCAAATCCATTTGATTAACTCCATTGAGCGGGTTAGACTGCAAATCTTGTACAAAAATTAATCAGCAACAAATCGAAATCAAGCAGGCCAATCCTCTTTCTGACCATGAAAGACACCAGGGATGACCAATCCCATCCAATGCTCCAGGTAGAAGAGGGACCTGTCTCTTGAAATCCTCCAAGCAGGCCAATCCTACTTCTGACCATCAGAGACACCAGGGATGACCAATCCCATCCAATGCTCCAGGTAGAAGAGGGACCTGTCTCTTGAAATCCTTCGCTGCTCCTGCAGTTACTGAAATCCCCAGCAACTGCTTCATGGCTCCAGACACACAACCCAGTGGTCAACCATCACCAATTCTTGTACTAAAGATGAACAGCGCCCGTCTCCCAATATGAGTTACAAATGTGGGTGTAGCACTCAAACGGGCCACGCGCGCCAGCCGCACGCAGTCAATCCATTCGAGTGTTATCCTAAATCTAACTTAGCTGTAAGTCCTGTGGAATCTCGAGTCGCGCCAGCCGCTCAACAACTCCATAACGCCGCACAGACTGCACTCCTCGCCTCTCCGCCGCGTGCCATCGCCATCACTTCTGTACGCCATCTCAGGTCCACCAAAATTTTTCCGCTACTTCGGTTCACCAAATCCCGGACGAGCCCCCAAATTTGTAACGTTTCTACGTACAAACAGATTTAGTTCTTCCGAAATTACAACAGCCTTTACACACAGAGATTTTGTACTACACTGACGTCAGTATTTACATTTCACAATTACATAAACAACTACTTGTTTTTCCCTAACAACGACCTATACGGGGCATTCGCTACACTATCCCTCCCCGTCTTCAGGGTCGCCCTCGACCCTCGGACGATCTACTTCCATATCAGCGAACTGCTACTGTTACGGGTACTGCTACAGCTACCGCTACTGCAACTGCTACTGTTCCTGCTTCGGCTACGGCTACTGCTACGGTTACGGCTACTGCTACTGCTGCTACTACTGCTACTGCTACGGCTACTGCTACAGCTACTGCTACTGCAACTGCTACTGCTACTGCTACTGCTACGGCTACTGCTACAGCTACTGCAACTGCTACTGCTCCTGCTACGGCTACGGCTACCGCTACTGTTACGGCTACTGCTACCGCTGCTACTGCTATGGTTACGGCTACTACTACTGCTACTGCTGCTACTGCTACAGCTATGGCTTTTGCCACTGCTACGGCTACTGCTACTGCTAATGCTACGGTTGCGGTTACTGCTACTGCTACAGCTACGGCTACTGCTACTGCTGCTACTGCTGCTACTGCTACGGCTTCTCCCCTTCTTCAGAGATTCCGCCTGATCCTTGCCAAATCCATTTGATTAACTCCATTGAGCGGGTTAGACTGCAAATCTTGTACAAAAATTAATCAGCAACAAATCGAAATCAAGCAGGCCAATCCTCTTTCTGACCATGAAAGACACCAGGGATGACCAATCCCATCCAATGCTCCAGGTAGAAGAGGGACCTGTCTCTTGAAATCCTCCAAGCAGGCCAATCCTACTTCTGACCATCAGAGACACCAGGGATGACCAATCCCATCCAATGCTCCAGGTAGAAGAGGGACCTGTCTCTTGAAATCCTTCGCTGCTCCTGCAGTTACTGAAATCCCCAGCAACTGCTTCATGGCTCCAGACACACAACCCAGTGGTCAACCATCACCAATTCTTGTACTAAAGATGAACAGCGCCCGTCTCCCAATATGAGTTACAAATGTGGGTGTAGCACTCAAACGGGCCACGCGCGCCAGCCGCACGCAGTCAATCCATTCGAGTGTTATCCTAAATCTAACTTAGCTGTAAGTCCTGTGGAATCTCGAGTCGCGCCAGCCGCTCAACAACTCCATAACGCCGCACAGACTGCACTCCTCGCCTCTCCGCCGCGTGCCATCGCCATCACTTCTGTACGCCATCTCAGGTCCACCAAAATTTTTCCGCTACTTCGGTTCACCAAATCCCGGACGAGCCCCCAAATTTGTAACGTTTCTACGTACAAACAGATTTAGTTCTTCCGAAATTACAACAGCCTTTACACACAGAGATTTTGTACTACACTGACGTCAGTATTTACATTTCACAATTACATAAACAACTACTTGATTTTCCCTAACAACGACCTATACGGGGCATTCGCTACAATATTAAAGAATAACCTGACCAGCGTGTACCGCGTGCAAAAGTATGTCGATTTCATGATATTGCTGATCAAAATTTATGCCAATTTATCGATGAGTTTCAATATTTTATAAAACTAAGGATGGGAAGCGTATACATAGATATACTCCGGCGGTACGGGGCGCCTTCGCAAGTCACAGCTGCCGTGCGTCTACTGCACGTGCACACATCGAAACCAACATTTATATAGGAATGTTTCTACGTTCCATTGATTTTTGGAAATAGTTTTTTACAGTTCAAATTAACAAGATTCTACTATAGATACTGAAAAATATCGTTTTTTCATATTAAAAAAAACAACAGTTATTTTGGGTAATCTGAAGATTTTTTTTGACTCCTTAAACTTCATAATGCTTCGATTATTTTATAACTTTTTTACTGTTACAAAAAAAAATCTGTCAAAAAAGTTTCAATTACACTGAATTTAAAACAATTCACAGTTAAAAGAAGTTTAGTACCCTTCCATTTAGACTCTTGTAATGCACGGAAAGAACACGTAGCCCTCACGTAGCCAGATAACAACACTGCTCTACGATTATTGCAGCAACTTTTTGAATGTATTTTTTTGCACAGTATTCGAACTATAACTTATTTTGCTTCTCCATTAAACTTGCAGGGTAAAAAAAACCAGTTATTTTCATTACTTCTATGACATGTAAATACGTACGGGGATCTACTTGATCGAATAATTTAATATAATATTCAGATTGAACTGAAAATTAATTATTTCCAAGAAATAAAGTCAAAAAATAGATGTGTAAAAAATGTCACAACAGTGTCATTTGTAAAATTGATATATTATTTAAAAAGGTAATCCCAAACCTTTGGAGTATCCTTTTTCCTTCAAATTAATTTTATTAGAACGATATGAACGTAAAACATGCTTAAATATAATTAAACATAATAACGCTTCAACGTAACTCCTTTGTGTCATAATTAATTTTTAGTCCGTATTCAATTTAATTAAAAATATTTCACCTTCAATTTAAAATAATTCGTTGCAGATTCATAACGATTTTATTACAACGATATGAAAATAGGACTTGCTTCAACGTATTAACGCTTTCAGTGGTTCATTAATTATTAGTATCCACTGGATTACAAATAAAAATTTTCATTTCGAATATCAAAAATCTATTGCAAATTCATGATTAGGGACCACAAATAATTTAGAAATTATGCAAAATATACTCGCAATCATATTTTTGGAAATAAACGAATGATTCCCTTTATTTTTATAAGGAGCAATCAAAAAATGTCCGACTATCGGAAATATCAATAAAACCAAAATCTTTTATAAAATGAAAGAGATATGAATATAAAGTAGATGGTGAGAATTCTTACCACATATGACATAAGTTTTAATCAATTCCAAAAAGAAAAGAAAAAATCGAATACATTCCAAACTGGCATAGGAGTGGTAAAATAAAGTAAAATAAAAATACGAGTGAAAAAGCGACCTTCAAAGGATTTGTTTTTGATTTTCGATCAAAGAATCACTTTCTAATGATTTCGACATACTTGGAAACTGAAGTCACAAAAAAATTATCGTTGTTAAATTAAAGTCAGTTGAAGATTGGAAAAAAATATATTCTCTTGTTTTTCGTCAATTTAACAACTTGCGAGGACGCCCCTTACCATTTCGAGAAACATTTAACATGCTCATTAATTCGGACGTAAATGCCATCGAAATTGCGTATTAACGATCAATCATGATTAAATTTACCACTGATTGTACTTATACATTTACTTCCTACGGGGATAACATTTTCGCCTTTTACGTAAATCCATGGCAATTAAAATAAATTACCAATCTCTTTTGGAGAAGATAACCTCTTCCAAGTATTTACGCTAGATGCCTCATATACATAAACAAATACGCGATATTACGAGAGGTACAGAGAAAGACGGACAGAGGATAAATGTCGGACAATTAAGTTCAGTGAAACGAACTCATATGCAGTCATAGTATGGCAATATTCAAGCCAGAGACATAAAATCAAGAGACTGGAGGGATTAGAAGTTCTAGAAGCAATATCAATCTTCATTTGAACCTATTTACGCTGTGTTAGTAATAAAGTTTGAGCAAAAACTGCCTCTACAAATTGAAATTCGTGGTTTGCCCCAGTTAAAGCCTTAATGAGGAACGCGAAATTATTATTCCATCGGTAAGATGTTAAGTGAAATTCAACGGTTTTTGTCTGCTACTTTTTCATGATAATTACAAGAGCACAAAACTTATTTCGGTAGTTTCCTCGTTCGCCGAATGTCAAAAACTTGGGATTCGACGATGCAAATATCGATTCCTCTCCCCGAGAAAATACGGGAAAGCCTGCAATCGCCAAGATAACTAACACTTCGATCGTGGGGACCTCGAAATGATCCCTGAGCAAGGAATAGAGCAGAAGCGATAATAGACGTAGAGAAGAGGAAGGAGAAGGAGAGAAAGAGAGGTAATTTCGAGGTGTTCCAAATTCAACTCTCTCAGATGCTTACCGCTACCGTAACGTAATGATTTAGTCGGGTAAATGCGAGAGAAACAGGTAGAAGAACGGATATTATATGGCGTTACTTCGATCGTTAATAAATTCCCATGATTTCCTTTTCTTGTCGAATCGGCGAGAGAAATGGCACATCCTCACACATCACTGTTGGATGTCGGGCAATGTGATGTGAAATGAAGCCGAAATCGGGAAATTATCTACTTATGGTGTTTCACAGGATTTAACAAGAAACCCAAAGCGGAATCGAAACGCTTCTTGCGTACAAAAAATTGGAACTTCTATTAGCAAAACGTCATTTTTGCTTGATTTGGTGCTCGAAAACAATTTAGAAGTTCCAGTCATATAACCCGACTAGAAATTATTTCCTGTACCCGACCAGGACCCGGCCGGGATTGCTCGTCTAGCACCCGGCAAGGACTGTAACGCAGATGTGCCGTCGGGTCCTGATCAGGTCGACCTGGCGTGGACCCGACCGGGCATTCCTGGCGTGGACCCGGTCAGGTCATCCTGACCAGGACCCGACCGGGCCGGCGCTATAGGGTGCTAGACGGGCATGCCCGCCCGGGTCCTGATCGGGAGGACCTGACCGGGTCCACGTCAGGTCGTCCTGATCAGGACCCGACGGGACATCTGCGTTACAGTCCTTGCCGGGTGCTAGACGGGCAATCCCGGCCGGGTCCTGGTCAGGAAGACCTGACCGCGGCCACGTCAAGAAAAATTAACTTATATTATACAATATTTTATTGATATCACAATATAATAAATACACCAAAAATCGACATACAAAAGAGAAGGTACAAATACAAACATATTAAAGAATAAGAATACATGAATAAATAAAATAAATAAAATAAACAAATATAAACACATGAAATATAAACGATATATACAGGATAAAATAATAAAGTGATAATATACTAAAAAACACAGTACAAATACAAAGAATCGCAAAAAAAAACTTAAAATACAACAAAAACCAATTTTTTTTTATGTACTCATTCTAAACTTTTGGATTTTTTAATGTAGAAGAGAAAGCCCTCACCTGTTTGCTTTTATCCAGTGGGGACCTCGAAATATCAGTCTTCTGTAAATTGAGAAATAATTATTTTCTAACAAATATTCACATTTTAGCAAATGAATTACCTCATCACTGTCGTAGAAAATACTAATATCTTCACGGTCCTCCGTCGGCCGCAACCTCACTTCACAAGACCTGAATAAAAACTGGTTGGAATGGTAGATTTCGAATTGAAGGGTCGCTTTTACCTGAAGCGTTAATCCGGAAGCAATAAACGTTATGCTAATCATGAATGTCGGTATTGTTAAAGCACTGCGAAATTTTGTTGTCAACAACTGCGTAAGTAAAATATTAAAGATAGAAATAATTTTACAAATTCGTACGTCCTATGATGTTACGTCAACTGCTTTTTCGGCACTACTTAGTCACTATCGCGGTAATCGTCATTCAAAGAGTTTACTCCACTAACACTGAGATATGTAGTTATGCCAAATTCACTATTTTTTCGCTCTAATTCAATTTGACTCTCGAGGAACAATCTAACTCGTTGGTGAGTAAGTTCACGAATTCGCCTTGCACGGTTATCACACATTTTTCCCTTTGTCTTCTCGAGCATATTGGATAATGATCTAAATAATTGACAAAATTAATTTATATTATTTTATTCCGGCGTTAATGCTTCGGAGATTTCTTTAATTGATGATTTTCGAAATTAAGAAAATTCAAAAAATCAGAAAATTATAAATATATTTTGTTACTTAGATTTTTACACAATGTAACAGAGTTTTAATTACCTTTAATCACATTTAATTACACTCAGTGTTTAATTTTGTCACATTCATAATACGTATATTATGAATAATGGGTGTAATGATAGATTGCGCGGGCATGCCTGGCCAGTGCCTGGTCGGATCCTGGCCAGGTAATCCTAGGCGGGCATGTCTCGACAGTGCCTAGTCGGGTCCTGATCAGGATATGGTCAGGTAATCCTAGCCGGGCTTGCCTTGCCAGTGCCTGGTCTGGTCCTGATGAGGATTTGGTCAGGTAATCATAGGCGGGCATGCCTCGCCAGTGCCTGATCGGGTCCTGGCCAGGTAATCCTAGGCGGGCATGCCTCGCTATTGCCTGGTCGGGTCCTGATCAGGATCTGGCCAGGTAATGCTAGGCGGGCATGCCTCGCCAGTGTCAGTCCTACCCTGGCATGCCTCGCCAGTGCCTGGTCGGGTCCTGATCAGAATTTGGCCAGGTAATCCTAGGCGGGCATGCCGCGCCAGTGCCTAGTCGGGCCCTGATCAGGATCTGGGCAGGTAATCCTAGGCGGGCATGCCTCGCCATTACCTGATCGGGTCCTGACCAGGATCTGGCCAGGTAATGCTAGGCGAGCATGCCCGGCCACTTCCTGATCGGGACCCGATACGTTTTCGGGTTTGCCTACCCAAATTTCTAGTCGGGAATATTCAATACGCAGAAGTACATATCGAATTAACCAATAATTTTCAAATATTAACACTTTTTACTAACTTGACTTGTTTATATGTAAGGTCCATCCAGTTCGAATTGGTCCAGTTAAAAAAACAAGAAAATTACCTACTTTATGCATACTGAGCGCACACAAAAAATACTTTTTTACCCTATACAAAAGCAGAGTATTCATGTGACGTATCGTTTAACCTTCCCCCGTATATTTGACGCGGAGAAATGTTGTTAGTCGCTACAATACATGCCTATATATGAAATGCCTGTTATATCGAGAATTAGACAGGTCCACTACAGCCATTAAATTTGAGCGTCGTGCACTTGTTCATTTTCAGTCGTCACTAGAGTTCAGTGGTGTATGTATACAATTGCAATTATTATTTTAAAATGCCTTCTTGGGGACCTTTCGACATGGACGAAATTAATAATGGCAATGATATAGACATCATACACAATACAAATAATGCTACAGAAACAGATGATGCACAAATTTGGGATATAATAAAATTCGTTGACAAAGTGAGTAACATTTTAATCTTTTTTATATATAACATTTCAAACTATATATAAATAATAAATATAAATAAATAAATATATAATATATATATATTTATTTTATATATATACATATATAATAAAATAATCTTTAAATATGGCACGCCTATGGAAGCGGTTTCTGGCCTTTGTATGTCGTTAACATGGCTATTAAATTTTATTGCTTTTTTTTCAACTGGACCAATTGGGACTGGAAGGACCTAGGAATGGGCGTTAATGGCGTAAATGAATTTGTTCCCTAATCGTTCAACGTATTAATACCTTCAAAATTCTACTTATTATCTAAGAGAACACAACTATCTGTGCCATAGTAACGAATTTAAGATATCTTTTTATACAGAAGCAATTTATTCATTTCTTAACCACATTTGGCAGACCCAATGTTTTAAATGCTTTTTTAGTGTATCGGTCTAGACGGTGCTGACAGTTCTTTGCATTTCTACGCTAAAATTGAATGTACCCCTGCTTTGCTCAAAGTTCTATTCAACGAAGTACATATTTTAATATTTTTAAAAAATATGAATCATGAATCAGAGTGCATTTCTTTGCCCGAACCAGTAGACGTGTTTTATAACGCATTACAGCATACAAGTGGATCACATAACTGTAAATGGTTTAATTATCAATTGTTTCGTTTTACGCTTCGTTGCGATTCTGATTCAATTACGTGACACCTTTTTCGTTTCAATAAAATTTCTAAATAAAGAAATGATCCATGGGCCTTGAGTCGTTTATTGGATTAAAAAAAGCTTAGAGTGTAATACCATTACCCAATTAAGAAGCGTATTCTAAACGAACGACTTCCTCTTATCTCACAATTCTTTTCGAAACCTCAGCCTAAATATACGAAAAAAATGCTGACTAATAAACGTCTCTTTCCCGTACATTAGCAGTATTACCATAACGATCATAATCTTCTTCTAGAGTTAACATGCTCGCGTTAAAACATTTTAAACTCAGCAAGGTACAATTATCTTTGATCATTGGAGCGTCATGTCGTCATTTGAAAAAATAATTGAGCCAGTAATTGAGAGCGCGAGAGAAAGATAGAGAGACGAATCATCTTGGAGAAAAAATGGGGGAGCTCGCAGAAGATATCCATAGAGAGAAAAAATATTTTAAGTCATCCCCCACCTCTCTTCTTCCCCCGTTCACCTTGCAATGATTTCTCCAAACGGAAAATGTTTGCGAGAGTTTTGCGGTAGATCGACATCTTTATGGAACGTCTAATCGATATAAACGTATCGAGAGAATTGAAAAGAGAAAGAGGAGGTAGAAAATTATGTATGGATTTAGAATAATCGTTGAAAAATGCCCGGCAGTTTTTCTTTCGGATAAGGTTTTTCTCAATTTCGTCTGGGTTGGTCGTTTCTATTTCTGTTCGGGGCGCGTGCAATCGCCCGCTTTTCGATACTTTTTTCTCTTTTCCCCGCCGAATATACGTCGTATTTCATATACTTTAAAGCCGACGGGGATTCCTTTTATTGAAATGTATAAAGAAAAATTGATGCAATTTTCCCAGATCCTAACTTCTTATTTTGATTAATTCCGTCGGATTCCGGAATCAATGCGAAATCCCCTTAGTAACTCTTGAAAGGTTGTATCGTTCTCGGGGAGTTTTTCAATACCTCAGAAAACTTTTGATCACTTAATTGCTGCTTACAAAGTAAAAGAGCTTAGCTCGAGACAAGTCTTTTGAAGACTTCTTTTTTGAGATCTTATAGGACCTTCGGGAATTTCGCACTTGTGAGGTATTTTCTGGTTTTAAAATTTGGAATTTTTAAATATCGTAACTTCAGAACACAAAACCAAATTAATGTGAAATAATTAAAACATAACAAAACTCCGACATCAAGGAGGGGGGCTTATTTCACCCCATGGCACCTATAGAGTTTTAGTTCTGCTATATATAATGTGATATGAAGCAATAGGGAATTGTTAATTTTTCGCATATAACTGTTTTACGTATTAAATACAACAATTATAGGATTTTTAAAATCACCTAAAAAGCTTCGCAACAGTTCTGTATCAAAGTTACGATTTTTTTAAATAATTTGACAGGCCACCATTTTTTTTATCAGACCGACTTTTAGATAGTTTTGAGGTGATCGAACGTCAATGGGAAATAGCTTCATTCTAATGCTACGAAATGCATTACAAATCTTTCTCTGAAACTCAGACATTTAGTTTGGTTTTCTCTCGTGGAATTTACTCTGGGGCGATATAATCATAAGAAAATTTAAAAATTGAGCCTTGCCAAAAAGGAATACCTATTTAAACCCCTTATAGGAAATGCTTATCAAGCAAAGCCATCCATTTCATAAGTCCGCATTCCTTATAGCACTATATTTGATTGCTAATTTGTTGTTAATTTATTACGCCAAAAATGATTTTGTTGCTCCACCCCTTTTCGAGGTAATGGGGATAATTTGGCTTAATACTTAAGTCAGATCACCCACACCTATACCTCCGGAACCAATGAAGATGCAAACGTATAACATACCTCAGATTCTATTTAAATATTTTAGAGCGTTTTGAGGTGTTTTTTTCATGTGAACCTGAGGCTACGGAAGCTGAACCTTAGCAAGATCTATTTTAATTCACGCTTTTTTATTACTGTAAACTACTTTTGGTGTTTTTTAATACATTTTATTCATTTTTGAGCACATTTGAGTCAATTCGAAAAAAAATTTAGAAACGTTCTGTTTCTCACACTCATTTCTACAGTCGAAAATTATTTTGTATATTATGTTATATTGTATATATTGTATATGTATATTGCATATTATTATATTGTATTATATTGTATATGTATATTATTATATTACATCTTAAAAGTAATCTAATATGTAAAAGTGACTTTTTTTACAGGCGCTCGTATGGCAATGTCGCATATCATTTCGATTTTCATTTTATTAATTTTTACACGATTTATTAATCCTTACAATTCAATGTAAAACAATCAGATTCAATCAATTTTAGCAAACAAACTTTTTTTTATTCCAAAATCGATTTTCCAAAAATTCGGGTTTTTTTGAAAAAATTATTCTTACATTTCTCTTACTCTTTACATTTTTTACACTCAGAGTATTAATCGTATATACTTCTCTTTTTTTGAGAGATTATAGTGGTGGCAACTCTAAGAGGTTCATTCGATTATTTGATTATTAGAATGCATTTTATTACTGTCATATTAAAATTGATCTAAAAATCATAAAATAAACATTACGATAATGGAAGTATTTTTCTTTTAATATTGTCGATGAATGATGTGAAATCAAATCATTATTGGCAAATTTAAAGTTCCCGAACTCTTCCATTAATGAAATCTTGATTACAATCATCAGTAATTTGTTTACATACGAATATTTTTGCTACTCTAATTAATTTTCTTTTTAAATCGATTCAGTTCTGTGAACAATACTTGCCGATTCATTAGGAATAAAAAAATCTAAAAGGAATAATATAACTTTCTTGTCTTTAGTTGCCGAGTTCTGTGTTAAAATAAAATTGATATTAATGTTAAAAACAGCTTTTGCACACAAAGCTTCAAAAACGTGTTTTCCATTCTATTCTTCCTCTCATTTAGGAAATATAAAGAAACATATTCTAGGCTTATTTCAGAAAATATCCGTTCGTCATATAAGAAAATTTTAATTCCACAGAAAAATGTGCATTCGTCTAAGCCATTGGAACTTTTCTCTTCAACGTGGCCTATTTGACTTTGCATAATTATCCAATTGAAAATTGAACTTAAGGTTCTGTATCTTAATTTGTAGTTGAAAATTCATACTTCATAGGGTACTGAATGGCTCCATGCTTTGGTTTGCAAAGAGAATGTGTTCCCAGGGTATTTCGGGGGGTGAGAAATCTGCTAGGGGTTGAAGGGGTAATTTTGAAAATTCGCAGTTTGCCTATATCGTCAGCAATAAATTAGCAATAAAATATAGTGCTATAAAAAATGCGAACACATGAAATATATGACCTGGCTTAATAGACGTTTATAGGAATGAGTTGTGAATACAGTAATCTTTAAAAGCTCTAAATATAGCACTTTGCTTTGACAGTAACAAGTTGTTAAGTTAGTGTAAGTTAAGTATAACAAGTTAATATGTGGTACATGACTTGTGTTATTTAATTAAAAAAGATTCTTTGTATACATCTACTTCTACAAACGCTGAAAGTTAACATTCCATCAATAATATCGCCATATAAGCGTACCTGCCGTAGCGGGACGATACGTCACGGTTTTTATATTTACTATAGCCGATACGTACAATGAACGTCGTTCCACCGAATTCGTTGCAGCGATGCTCACGCAGGCAATGCGGTGCAGTGGTTACAGCAAAATGAATATCAGTTGATTTAGGCTTGCCGGACCAGCGATACCAGTAACCAACGGAAGAGAGACGGAGAAGTTGAAAGATCGCCCTATCCTTTACGATGAAAGTTTATCCTCATACAAAGAGCACTAAAAGGAGGAAAAATCCGTGGAAAGAAATGTCCAAAAAATTGAATTAATAAGATATTTATTAATTATTTACACAGATCAACAGATTTAAATTTTCCTCAATTAACTTTGATAAAACTAAGGTGTTTTGTACTACTAAAAGTGCAAGTAATTTGCTAATTTCTGTAACACATACAGTTCCTTTTTTACGGTGGGTAGTTGGTGGTGGAAGTAGGAGGTGGCACAAATTTACAATTCCATATTAACGCGCTTTTATTATCGTGACCTGTATATATGTAACGCATTCTTTTAACTTTTTTAATTTTTCCTGACTTCACGACATCTGATTCATTTGAAAATTTGCACGTTTTAAGACCCAATGGCAATACAGTAATTTAATAACTCTACCCTAACGCCCGGACCAGAATCATCAGGATTAAAAAGGGGAATACCATTAGCAGGCGCATTCGCCATTTCTTATAAGTAGTTGGGGGATGTTATTTAATATTCAACTGGTAAACGCAATTACAAGTTAAATCGAGGTAAATAAGGTTTATTCCATTTTTTCCTTTTAGCTCCTACCTCCTCGCTCGAAAGTCGCTTACCTTTTCTCCCTTTTCGGATGGTGAATGCGCCCTTGCTAGCAAGGCACATCAAATATGGCATACAAATGCAAAAGAAAGGTCACAAAAATGGCGTGTAAATACTTTCGTCATCTACATGACTAAATTATAACTAAATGTACATGAATAATAAGAATACAGGCTATAATAGTATCTAGACTCAACTTAAGAAATTCAGTCTCTTAGTTCTCAACACAAAAATAAACACCGTGAGTTAACATAAAATAAAAGTTTTGTGATGAATAGCACATCTAAGTAACACTGAGCCACCATTTCTCAGAGTATTTGATGATTAATTAAAATTATTAAATTAAATCTTCAGAAGGGCGAGCATTTTTTATTAGAGGGGGACGTAGGATTCTTTCTCAATACACCAAAAAGCTTTATTACAAATTAATAACCTTCAAAACTTTTCTAGAAGTTTCGTTGAAATTTTATTTTTTGCGCTCTTAGGAGTTCAAAATACTCACCAAAACCGTTTTGAGTTTTCCCGGATTCCCAAGAGTTTATATTAATCACGCGACGTAATCGAGAAGAGTTACTCGGCTGTTCTTTTAATTAAAGTTCCGTTTAAAATATCTTTTAATTCTTTTTCCATACAGGGACGAAAACAAGTAATTCCGAAGCTATTTTCGATTCCTCCCGGGGTGGATAGTTTTATCTGAGAGTAAAGTCTGGCGATTCATCCCTCATCCCGATAGCGATTGGGCGAATAAACAACATCGCTAAAGTTAATTAGTTCGGAACAATGCTCATACGTTTTCTTGGAAGTTCTGCTTCTAGATTTCAAGGTTGTTAAGTTTAATCTTAGGACCGTTCTCGCGCCTTAATCACAACCCTCTCCAAAGCACCCCGCCGCCCTTCCTCATCTAGAGGCTCCTCTCTGAGGTCAATTAATCTCTTTTCTTAATTATGTCTGACTAGAATAAAATTTTCGTATTCCTCCTTAATGGAATATAAATATAAGGGAGAGATAGAGGGAAGGATAATTAGGGAAGCAAGTAACAGAGGGTCGTTTTTGTTCTTCGGGAAGGGTTGCTGCTGTTGTTTGTTGTTGTTTACGTTTACCCAAAGTGGTTAGGGTTTTTTCTTTCCGATTGTGCGATCAATTAGTGAAGACTTTTAATCTAGTTTTGAAGCTCAAACGAAAAATCTTCATTTCTCGCGGTGCGGCTTTACTCGTCTTTTTTTCTTTTACGAGAAAGAGAAAAAGCTCGTCGATTAGTGGAACGTCGAGTGGAGCGTATTACACTCGGAACGAGTCGGATCCAATGACATTTTTATGAAACCGTGTTGTCGTATCAACTGCGATAATATTCCTTTTACGACAGATGGCAAATTCATCTGGGAATAGAAATGAAATCCCGCGCTTTACCTCGTTATTTTTTCTCATATCGCGCTAGATGAATGCCGAAATTATACAGTTTCGACAATTTTGTGTTCAATGGTTGGGTACGCTTTGATAATGAAGCCGAACGGGTTTCAATTTAACTGAAAACGCGGTACAATTTAATGCGGATCGGATCCAGGATTGGTTCCAATTTAGTTTCACCGGAAAAGATTCCTATATATTCTTAAAGATGCGTTAAATTTTATTTCTTTAATTACTTGAAGTATATGAACTCTTGTGTGATTTTAGTCACAGAATAAGGAAAAAGCAGAGGGGAATCACAGCATTTTCTGTGCGGTATTAATTTGACGACTGTGAATGACCTCGGGTCCTTTTCTATTCGATACCTCGGGATACAAAATGAGGAACGGATCTAGAAATGTTTACACAATAACGCTGTCCGTACGATAGGTTCATGCTTTATGATTTTATTAATTGTAAAATAAATTGCTTGTACATTTAATAGATACTTTAGAGGCGCTGTCGTTTTATAACTACTGTACTATTTAAATGCAGATACCTATATTTGTATTAAATAGTGATTAAAGCTTCAATAATAAATTGAACAAACACAAATATATTATGTGGAAATTCTAAAGACCTTTAATAAAAAAATTAATTATATCAAAAAAACAGATTACAACTCACAAAATATTCTTCGTTGTATAAATTTCCTAATCTTAAATTAACATCGAAAAATTATTCTTAATTAAATGATTAAAAATGCCGTTAAACAATCATTTTATTTTTATTAATATTTTTAAAATTCCTATTTATATATATTCTAGGGCGTAGTATAGCTTAACTCGAATAAATAGTATCGTTACATACATGATCGGAAAATTAGGACAAAGGTGTATATATAAAATTTTCTTACATTCTTCAGCAAACTTTTCGACGATATGATTTTTAGTAGCCAAATTGTCAAAATCGTTGTCGAATGTTCTATTTAGTTTGCTAACAAAATTAATAAAATCTGTACCAGGCATTTTTAAATTTCAAAATTTGTTCAAATATTTATTTTGGTACCATTTGCCCCCAAAATGAGGGATTATCACAGTTTTTTGCAGCATTCGGATAAACTTCGCACGTTTCACATGAGTGTATGTTAAGAGCTTTTTTCGTCAAGGAACTTATGTATCGGGTAAGATTTTGAATAAGAACAGTGTTTGTTTGATAGTCATTTTCATAAACAAATAATTCTTATTCATGGTCTAGTGGCGTACTTTCGGCGTAAGTTTTTTGAAGGTCAGTAATTTTTAGTTACATTTTGTCACCATCTACCTCACAACTTCCTGTCCCCGATTGAAACAAATTGAGGCACATTACTTTTTAAAAGACCTTTTAAATTGTATCGGTAAAGGGTTTCGGCAGTTTTCACTCGTTTGCCTTATTGAACCGAAAAGTTTTCTAAGCAATCTTGATTTAAAAGGTGTGTAAACAAATATCGAAACCCTTCTATCTGAACGGCGTACCACAGGTGAAAAAGACCATTTATTGTTATTCGAAGGCAATCAAAACATTTTATTTTATTACTAACATTTATATTTCCCTTAAGAATTTCAATTATGTCAAAGTCGTAGTGATAATCTCATCAATATGTAAATTTTATAAAAAACTACCAGAGTTTTTTTTCTAAACAACACAAGATATATATTTAGATATATAAAATTATGTATCCTTAGCTCATAGAGTTCTTCGGGTATCTAAAGAAACTATAATTACTCGAATAACTTTTGTTGTTACAGTCTTTTGCCGGGCAGGTATGTCCACCCTTTCTTTTAGAATCCATATTACGTAATTCAACAGAAAAACAAACTTTCTATAATACTCTTTAAACACGCCAAACTGACATAAATAAATAGAAATTAAGCAATGAACTATGGTGTCGTCGAAGAAAACTGTAATTTCGGTATCACCAACTTTATTTGATAGAAAATAGGTAAAATAATAAAATTGGTTCGGGACGAACTGTCTGGTTCTGACATTTGAAATGAAAAGTTGAGCATGTTTTTTTTAGAAGAGAACTAATTTAGTTATCAGTCTTACAATGTCCCTGTTCGTTCAGGTTTTTTCTCTATACCTAAAAAAATTGTCTGTAATTTAGGTAAAAGTCGCTTAGATTATCTAATGGAGTTTTAAAGTTATCCAAAAATTGATTTTGTGAAGAAGTGTGGACCAATCAAAAATTGGTCACTGATATTTGGCGCTATGAGAAAATTGGTGAAGAAAAGAACTTTTCTTTAGTTAATTAAAATCTAAA
Organism: Cryptocephalus primarius; assembly: GCA_963576515.1. NCBI lineage: Eukaryota > Metazoa > Arthropoda > Insecta > Coleoptera > Chrysomelidae > Cryptocephalus > Cryptocephalus primarius. The sequence goes on along the minus strand of OY754940.1, from coordinate 12,666,149 downwards.
TTTACTTACGTCAAAATTATTATAAAACGCTATAGGAAAAAAGACAGAAAGATAAGCCCGCAGAAGTTTATGAACATTATATACGAGGTCTAACCAAACCAGTTGATGAACATTACATATTGCCTTTGGCACTTCCACCATTACCATATATATAACAAAATTACTAAATCGATGAGATTTTACTAAACAGATATCTTAAGTGCCGTTTTATTCCAGTACTACTTATTTTCACTAAGTATTGTTGAAGTAAATCCGCGAAATTTTGAGTCGTCAGCTATTCGGTTGTGTGTGTGGTCGCGCGCGCATGCGCGTAAGTGACCAGCCGTGTGTGTAAGAGAATGCGCAGCCGCCTAAGTGGATACGCTTGCTTGTAGGTGAGTGCGTAGGCGCGTAGTTGAATGCGCTTACGTGGAGTGAGTGCACATGTATATAAGTGAGTGCGCAAGCGCGTAAAGTACGGTAGGCCTGTTATGTGTGCATTCGAAGATATGATCTGTTCATGATTTGTAAGGTTATATTCGATCCAAGAAATGACTACAACATACTCAGCATATTCTGCAAAGTTTGGACAGTAGAGTACAATACATTTAGTTGTGTTTATTTAAATACAAGTAGTTTTAAATCAAGAAGTATGTGTATAATTTCTTGACACCTAGGGCATATTATTAACTCATCATTTCTATTAAACGCGTTATTGGAAAATAATTTTCGATCATTGTTAATAGCGTTCTGATAAAATTCATAATTTAAAATGTCGCCACATATTACATTATTGCTACCTACACTATTTTATTTATATAAATTGGCAACTTTCTCTGGAAATTGATATCCTAAAAATTAAAAACGAATGTTAGTATTGCGTTCCCCTAACACACACTCATAAAAATGTCACTTAAACATTGCTACTAATATCTGGAGAATAAATTATGAACGTCGTTAGTAATGGTTTTGCATAACACATTTACTCATTTGAGTAGGAATTCTTGTCACATGTCACTAAGTAAATAATCCCGCGCCCCGTTTTAAATTAAAACAAATAGCTATTATAAAGCTGATTATTTCGCTCCCCGAGCGTTCCATAACATCACGTTTTTTACATTAAACGTCCCCTAATAAATAAGCGCGTACAATTACATCTCCGAAACAAAAATCTTACACGTTGCACTCACTTTTCTATTTAGACTTTTTCGACCTTGTTAAAGTTAATTTAAAGTCCCCGCTCATCATCACGTAAAATAATTGGGGACCGAAAAAAACTTTTTTAATTACTTCTAACGCAAATAAAATTTATTAAGAGAGAATGAGAAAGGGCGAGTAGAAGGAGGAGAGTCGTACACATACAAAAAAATAATAGGGATAATTAAATTTTTATGAATTAAAACCGCTCTCCAGAGAGAAAGATGATGACGATGTGTTTTTTTTTGTTTTCAGATGCTGCATTAAGTAAATCCGTGGAATACGGAACGATTCAGATTATATTAGGATTACCGGGGTTGTAACCACGTTGGCAGATTTACAATTTAGATCAAACAGATGGTTTATTTTTAATCTGAACCCTTTTTTCCATTTATAAATGTGTCTTTCGGCGTTGATTACGTTTATTAGGGGGCGATTTGCGGAAAATCATTCTTAACTGAGTATCATTTGAATATCTACACATATAAATAAATTATAAGCATTGCTGTTTCTAATTTTGTCGGTACTACTTGTCTTTCACAAAAGGGCAGCAATTTTAAAAGTAATTTAATTAAATAAACTTTGATAAATTTTTTTATTCAAACATTTTTTATTCAATCACTTTTTTTATTTTAATTTTTTTTTAAATAAATTTGATAAAATAATTAGCCATTTATATTTGATAAATTATTACATTTATTCTGGAATAAAATTGACGTACGAAGTCGGTAATTGTTAAATAATTACGTAATTATTCAGTTCATAACATGAAATAAAATAATTCTCAGCACTGACAAGCATCTCAAATACCTATATTCTGTTAGGTTCTTAAGATTACGTCACGTTCAATAATGAACGTGTTCTTATGCTTGATATACATTTTGGTCACTTGTTGGCTAATTCGAAGCAAAATGAAAGTACGTATTATTTGTACACCAGAATTAAATCTTAATTTTCGGTTGTTACCGTACATTTGCATTTGTTTGAAGTGTTCTTCATTGGCACCATCTCGTGGTGAAGACAGAACTTTAAAATAGTAAAATTATTTAATAAAGTCCAGTTGTTCTTATCGTATTACTTTCCTCATTCTCGCTGACCTACGCCATATCATTCTTCTTTCTTGTTAATCTAAAAGTTTCAGAAATCGTGTCGTGATGTAGACTTGAACGATCAAACTAAGCGACGCCCAATAGCATTAAAACCAAATTGTTTAAATTAGAACCTCCTGATATAGTGCAAAACCCTTTAAGGAACGATCGAACAAAGGATAACAATCGAACCTATAACGTACTCAAATTAATGAAAATACAAAAATTTTAAAACACAAGTTTAAAAACGTTTGGTTTGGAAAAATCTGAAATACTGTCTCTTCCTGTATTCGGAAATTTTTCCGATACACTGGAACCTTCTAACATGGTTCACTAATAGATTAGATCCCGAATGAGATTAGAAAAATCCAAACACTCCACATGTCAATTTTTAAAATTGCGATTTCTTTTTCAAGAAAAAGAACACTCATCACTAAAGAATACTGACACACTCCAATTTACGACTGCCACCTCCTATTGCTGAAACCACGTACCTAAGAAGAAGTCTTGGTGAGGTACTAAATCCCGTTCAGTTAAATACTGCACCCTTTGAACACATTCTGGATACAGTTGTTCAGTGTACCGTAAATATGTTCAACTATAGGGGAACGGTGGAGTAGCACTTCGTGATTGCTCTTCGACAATTTGTAGCACCAGTTTTAAAAGAAGCTAAATGAATTAGTAGCATTCTTGTTAAAAAATATTGTCTATTAAGCCAGATCATCCATTTCATAAGTTCGCATTCTTCATAGCACTATATTTTATTGCTAATTGATTGCTAATTTATTAGAACAAAAACGATTTTATTGCTTCACCCCCTTCCGAGATAAAGGGGATAATCTGGCTTAATACTTAACTCAGGTCACCCAAACCTGTATCTCCGGAACCAATGAAGATGCAAACATTTACCTAGCAGATTTCTCACATCCCGAAATACCTCGGAAGACATTCTCTTTGCAAACCAAAACATGGATCCATTCAGTACCGTGAACAATACTTGCTGGTGCGTCAAGTATGAATTTTTAAGTACAAATTAAGATACAGTACCTTAAGTTAAGTTAAATTTTCAATTGGATATTGATGCAAATCAAATAGGCATCATTGAAGAGGAAAAATCGAATGGTTTAGACGAATGTAGATTTTTCTGTGGAATTTAAATTTTCTTATACGACGAACGGATATTTTTTGAAATACAATAAGTTTAGAATATGTTTCATTATATTTCCTAATTGAGGGGAAGAAAAGAGCGGCAAACATATTTTTGAAGCTTTTTTTACAAAGGCTGGTTTGAATATCAATATCAATTTTATTTTAACACAGAAATCGACAACGAGACACAAGATAGTTATTTTATTCTTTTTAGATTTTTCATTCCTAATGAACCGGCAAGTATTGTTCACAGAATTGAATTGATTTAAAAAGAAATATAATTTCAGTAGCAAAAATATTCGTATGTAAACAAATTACTGATGATTGTAATCAAGATTTCATTAATGGAAGTGTTCGGGAACTTCAAATTTGCCATTAATGATTTGATTTCACATCATTCATTGTCCATATTAAAAAAAAAACAATACTTCCATTGACATAATGTTTGTTTTATGACTTTTTAGATCAATTTAAATATGTCAGTAATAAAATGCTTCCTAATAATCAAATAATCGAATAAACCTCTTACAGTTGTCACCAATATAATCTTCCAAAAAAAGAGTTCATACGATTAATACTCTAAATATAAAAAATTGTACTGTATGTTTAATTTTCAAAAAAGCGACAATTTTTATATCGAATTTGGAACAAAAAAAATTTGTTTGCTAGAATTGATTGAATTTGATTGTTTTACACTGAATTGTAAGGATTAATATTTCAATGAAAATCGAAATAATACGCGATATTGTCATAAGAGCACTTGCAAAAAAGTCATTTTTACATATTAGCCTATATTATGATATTGGTTAATGACCCTATGACTTTAGAAATGAGTTTGAGAAACGAAACTTTCTTAATTTTTTTTTCCTAATCGACTCAAATGTACTCAAAAGTGAGTAAAATGATATAAAAAAAAAAACAATAAAAAATTTTTACGTTCTGCTTCCGTAGCCTCAGGCTCACATGAAAAAACACTTCAAAACGCTCTAAAACATTTAAATAAAATATGACGTTTGGTAAAGGTTGACATCTTCATTGGTTCCGGAGATAGAGTAGGATTTAAGTATTAAGCCAGATTATCCCCTTTATCTCGGAAAGGGGTGAAGCAATAAAATCGTTTTTGGCGTAATAAATTTGCAATAAATTAGCAATAAAATATAGTATTATAAAAAATGCGGACTTATGAAATGGATGATCTGGCTTAATTGACATAAAATTATTGATCCACCTGGTCGCTTAGTGTGTACGACGTGAAGGTTTTCTCCCTCGCCCCTCGTAATACGGAGCCCGTTTCTCGCAGTCGTAGAACACACTCTAAAGTAATTTCTTGAGTGGGTGGATTTCCAGTAAATCGGTCAGACGCAGAACCTACGAGTGGCAGCGACATTATAGCCACATCCCCCATACAATATAACCGTTTATACTTGATTACGGAAGTTTATCCTGAATACGAAGACGTACATGTAAAGTAGTCCGTTGCCTTATTACCACCACAACAGTAACATATTTTCCCCGTGCCTATTTTTATTAAATGCTTGGGCAAATGGCGTCCATAATCTCAGCGCGATACTAAATGGAAACTGTAAGATTTATGGAAATTTTTAAGACATATAGCAATGGAGTGAACCGTTCCAATTTAGGACATTTGCTGTGATCTCCGAAGTTGCTTTTAGCAATATGTGGATAGTTGCCTGTTTAATTTGATTGTCAATGTGGTTGTTTAGTCAACCTTTAAACCTTCATTTTTCCACATTTTTCTTATATAAGGTTCGAAAGTACAGAGCCTATTTTTGGTATCCTGGTTTTTCTCATAATTGTTGTAAAAGTACTACTACACGTACTAATTAATCTATCTTCAATTTTCTTAACGAAAAGACTAATTGTAGCCCAGTTTGTTCATAGTAAGGGATAACTTACAACTAATTTTTTTCTTTTTACAGTTCCTACAACTTTGTCTAGTTTTGTCTCAGTAGGCGAAAACTAAATTTTGATAGATATTTCAATAATTGTGTTGTTTTATATTACAAATCGCCTACTTGCTGTAATGTGTGATTTAAATATACAGCTCAATATTTATCCCTGTGGGGATTCTTTACATAATAGTATTTTCCACGTACGCTCATTATACAGTGCATCCTTTCTTTTATTATGTACATTTATTTAATATCTGGTAGGCATATAATTAACTGAATCAAAAATAATACTAGTATTTATACTTTTAATATATAAATGATACTTTTTGAAACAAATCGCGTAAAGATTTTTAATAATGAAATTTGTAGTAATGTGCAATTGCAATTATCAGAAGAGCCTCGCTATTTAAAATATAGTAGTTCCTGATAACGTGATCATCAAGTATCCTTATTATTACCACTTATGCGACAAGGATATTGTATCCAAAGATATAAGTAATTTAGACTGCTATCAAAGATCGATTCAATAACTTAGTTCCCTTTGCTTTAATGCCGATACTTGATGGCTAAACGCTTAAAGTCTGAAGGTAAATTATAGCTTATCCTATTACAATTTGGAATACCAACATTTTTTTAGTAGAGTATTCAACCTAATGTAACTACAGTAATAATAATTCGATATGGGCGATAAAGGCATTAAATTCCAACGTTTAAGGTAACACAAGTTGTAAGTTTATAAAAATAAACATTTTTATTAGTGAATTTACAAGATACTCTCAAACTGGCGCATATAAAATTTTTATAGAGGCATATTTCTTTTTTAATCGAGTCGAGTGGTAATAGCTTAATAAATTCCAATACGAATACTCATCTAATAATTAAAACGCAGCCTCGATTTTCCCATTTATTTCCTTAACGCTCTGTATAAAGGAGTGCAAGGGTTGTCTTTTGTCTTTGTATTTCGTTTCTTCATTCATCAGCAAATTAAAGTCTGGGAAATCGGTCACGTGCCGTGTTTTCTGCACTCGTTAAATCGTTCCACTTTAACGTTTAATTTCCCCGATTAAAAAGCACTCGAATTGAATTTCAGTGCGCTAGTAAGTTTCGAATAAAATTAGAAATGCACCAGCTAATTTCATTTAACTCGAAGTAGCAATATTGGACTATTAAAACCGTTTCACTCGCAATATGGGAGTCAACAGCCGTTAAAAATCAGAGAAGTAGTTGGATTTTTTTAAATTTCACGACGAAATATCGCTGAGCGACATAATTAAATAATAATTGCGAGATATGAGACACATGCATATATTAAGTGGTTAGTTTAAACGGTTGGTAAGCGAAGTAAAACGTTCAGTTTTTCTTATCGTAATTGGCTCGTTTGTACACAGAAAAATTACACAAGGAATCCAGCACGGTCGTACAATAAACAAAAAAGAGAAACGCCGAACAGAATGGTGGTGCCATCATAATTGCAGCGTAACACGTGCATGCAACAAGAATAAGTCGTGTGTGAAACTAAAATCTTGCCGGGTAAAAGATATCGGAATCGAATTTGTAAAAGTGCTCCGTGGAATATTAAGAGTGTTGGAAATGTTAGTCACGTGATGGGATTGTCACCCTGGATTGAACTCAACTTTATAACGTCCGAAGTTACATATTTTGTCTGTTGGAAATTGAACGTTGGTAACTCGTGCAGGAATTTATTGAAACCCCTGTAATTCTGTGAATTTGAATTTGACCCAGAATTTGACATATTCGTGTTAGAAATTTAAATTTATTACACAGTTAAGAGTTTTATCATCGGGTTTATTTAATACCCATTTATAACAAATATTTCAGTATTTAGGGTAATTCGGGAAGATATGGCCGTATTTTTTGTAAATTTTTACACAAATTAAAAATTGCAATTGCTATTTAGTCTTCCCACAATCACCTTTAATTACGATTCATTCACTGAAATTTTCATGATTACCATCACATTTTTCCTTTTAAATGATGAGTACTTTCACGGCTATCAAAAAATCATCATTAAAACATTTCAGGAAAATCTGCATGGAACGTTTTCTGCATTTCAGACTTGTTTGTTTCAAGTTTTGCAAACCCTTTTTGTATATTCTGAGATTGTGACAGATTGTCATTATGTCATTAAAAGGTTATGTCGTCATGCAATTAGGTATCGTTAGAACAATTTTTTTTTACACATTAACACACATTACACGTGACAAGTACTTTTGGAAGTTAATTAGAAATAATATTGCACTTTCGTCCAGTTCTGAGCTATGTTTAAATTTTTAGGCCTCTAGCTCACCTGGGAGTTAGTTTAAAATCTTTAGCAACATTCTACATGAACAAATAGACAAGTGAATGAGTTTCAATAAAAACATTATAATATGGATCAAAAGATGAGTATTTCGATAGAAGCCTAAAACAATATGGCCATATCAACTAGGCACTCACTACTGGCAAATACTAGCATAGTAAACGAGTCATGACAATTTTGAGGTTAGAACTGAGAAAAAAGCAAACAAATAAGAATGACACAAAAACTATAACGATGAGAGATGAAAATGTTTTCAGGGAGCCTTAACATTTAACAAATAATATACTAACCTTTTCCATATTTTTCCACCACCACTAACTGTATTGTATGTGATAATTTCGAATGGTCATATTGCCATATTGTGTCCGAACAAAATTTAAATTGACAAATGAAACTTTGCTTTTGTAAAGATTTTCTTCCATTAAATTGTCTATTTCAGGATCAGAACATGAAATTGAAAACAATGCTATTACTCCATTTGCTAGCTTTCTACTTTCCAAATTCTTCATTGAATTGTTTGAGATAACAAAACATTTTTCTATCGGGAAATCTGGAAGAGCATTAAATCTCAATAGTATTCTGCCATCTACTCTATTCAATTCAAATTGTCCCCTAGAAAAACGCAACTACAATTTGATATAACAATTATTAATTTTCATCCAAATGATCTAGTTTATCTTTAAAAGATACTGGCGATAAACGGCACCAGTAATTAGGAAAATGTCGATCTATTATCCCGAATTACTGGATTCGTTATTTTCAGAGCCTACTGGGCAATCTATCAGTCAGTCATTATTTACTCGTCAAGCTAACTAAAAGTAACTCTTTTGGCAGTTTTGAAATTGAATTAAGTTGCTCTTTACACCGTAATTATACCACAGATAATTAAGTTTTCGAAGAATTAAGGGGGTAACTCAAATTAGTAATTAATACTTAAAATGCCTGAAATAATTTACCAGGCTGTGATGCAATATAAAATTATTTAATGAGTAATTTATGTACTAATTTAAAAATATGTGTGTATATGCAAAAGTACTTTTAGGCTTTCAGTAATTTCTAATGCCTAAAACATTACACAAATTTGGTTCATGTAATATGTGCTGAGCATAAATTATTCTAGAATTGGAAGCTATGAGATGTGAAATGGCATGACATGGCACCTTAGAGCACTTACTTTGATAAATTAGTGTCAGTAGCGCATATCCCATTATTTTGTGTTTTTATTTATTTCTGTATAATATACCAGAACCATCTGACTCACTGAACAGTAAAGACATTTTATCGAAATACCTTTTTTCCATAACCAATAACATGCCGGTGTTATTCTTATTTATAAACAACCAGTTGTAGGTAAGGACTGGAAAAGACGCACTAAAAAATGTGCGAAATATGCATGCAATATGCACTAAAAAAATGTCCGAATATGCAGTTATAATATGCATTTTTGAAAATCCATAATACACCCATTTATGCTTTTAGACCAGAAAAAAAAACACATTAAAATGGGCGTTGTATGTATAGATCAATAGTCACTTACTTCCATTTCCCTAACACCTATTAAGAATAGCTTAAAAATAGATTCGTACAAAAACTTTATGCATATGAGTCATATGACTTACCTATTGGTATAATGGGAGAGTAAGGAAAGTAAAACTGCTCGTTTTATTTGTATGTATATATGCATTAATGCAGAGTTTATTTAAAAAAAATACGGTAATGCATTTTCTTTGGCAATTCAATAAAAATGGTCACAAATCAGGAACTCAAAAGTTGGCAATGAGAGAGGTACCTAAACATGATATTTTGTAGAACATTTGAAATCAAAATCATTTACAAAAATGCAGTGAAAAAAGATATGCTTTATTTCTAGAATTTTACACATACGTTTAGGAATAAAAATACAACAATTTCCAAAAATACACATTTCAGGTTTTTTTTGTGACATTATACAATCATGTAATTTGTAATATTTTCTGGAGTTAAATTATATCTCCGATCGGTTAAAATATAATATGCTCATATGCGGAAAATGATCTTTCGACATCACAATATGTAATTGGTGCATATTTAATATTTACAATTATAGCCGGATCTAGATTAATCATTTCTTCAAAAGTGCCATTTAATACTTTGTTGATGGACTTTAATGTAGTAAACATTGTTCTCTGTTCCAGTAACATTTTCTTAATACTACTGACAATACATGTACTATCATTTAAAGATAAGTTTGGGCTTTCTAATTGGGTTATTCGCTATATAGTTTTAAAACTGGTAGCCGCTTTAATTATGTGAGAAGTCGCATCGCTCATCAATAGTAACATATTTTCAACAATAACTATTTGCCTGTTTCTAAAACTCAGATGTTATATTGAAAAGGTTCCATTCGATTTGATTTTAGTAATAATAAAATCATAAAATATGCTTAAATATAGCTTAAAATATGAAAATATGAACAAGCATATGCATTTATAGCAACAATTGTAAAATATGCATTATATGCACTAAATGACTCCCAAAATTGTTTTTTTATGACGTTAATTGAATATATGTAATGATAAATGAAAAATGTACGGATGAAAAGTAATACGCATTTTGCATAAAGTCCATTCTCTAGTTATAAAGCAACAGTCCTTTTGGGTTTCAAAAAAGAATAATTTTCAATCTTGTGTCTTAAATATTCAGCTTAACTCAGTAGGTAAACTGAAGGTTCTCTTTCCTTGACAGTTTTTCCTCCATTACTTTTAGGTGCCATCTAAAGAATTTTGGATCATTTATGTCTTAAGAGAATTTTTGTTACAGTGGCATTTTAAGTCGATAATAATTCACGCCGATTTTAAAGTCATTTGCCAAAAATATCTCAAAATCTCTGAAGTAAATTTTAGAATATTTTACTAAAGCCTCCCCCTCTACAACTTTTTTACATCGTCGATTTTGTTATAGGGTTTGTTATTTCGTTTTTTAGCTTCATACTGATATATTAACGAATAATTCCAGTACTTATACATTCGTATAAATAGGAAAACTTATGCACAGGAATGGTTTGCAAGTAACAACACCAATCACGGATCGCTCATTACATCACATCAAAAATACGATACTGACGGTACAAAAGAAAGGCGTCGGTAGTTCTTGTGTCGCCCGGCACGACCAATTTTTGTTAACAATAGAAAATCGTCGGATACCTCTCACATTCACAAAAAACTCTCACATTTTCCTTCTCGCAAAATTTTGTGTATTCAAATTGTTCCTTTGTACAAATTTGTTACACGTAACGTTACCGTTTTACCAGCTTTATTGTTTTTCACAGTCTGCTTAAATGGAAAGTTATGAAGCTGGTTTAATTTGAAACGAATGAATTTTAAATTGAATGTGACCGGAATTGAGTGGCGGCGCTCCAAGCAGAAGATAAACCCGTGTTTAATACATTTCTCTCGCCTACCCCTCAAACTATAACTCCTGCCGACGTCCACATATCCCGGATTTGGTAGGAAACAAAATTATTTACGGCGAAAAAATCCCAATGGTCCAATAACGAAAATTCACAGTATAAATCAGCAAGGCGAAACAGCCCCCAATCGCCGGCGTCATCGTCGTCGTAGTAGGCGGTGTCGCCTCCACAACCCCCATAACAACAACAACACACATAAAGCCGCCCTTTTCTCTTCCCGTCTTTCACCTAACTAGCCCTATTCTCTTGCCGCTCAGCTTTAAAATATGGCACCTTTTCCTCTCCTTATTAACTATTCATTACTGTTCTCTATTGTTGTTTGCGTTATGGACCTATAAAAACAGAAGGACGAAGCTATTTACATTATTTCGGGAAAGTTCGCATCGCCTGCGGCGTTCAAGTCGATTTTAACGCTTAGAGGGGGGAAAACGTGAAAGAACCGACCGCTTTTTTTCCTCCATTCCCGGATAGATATCGTCTAATCGAAACCACCGAAATTACTGATTCCGTGCTCTTTCAGGCATATTTTTTTCGCCGGGGATACTGATCATTAACTCCCTTCCTGCTTCTCCCTGAATTATGATTTTTTCCTCTGCCTCCAGAGCTTCGTTCGGCCTACGTGTTTTATGCATGTTTTATCGGTCTTCGCCTCGCTTTAAATTTAAAATATGCTGAAGTATAATTCTAGCTTACAAAATTCTAAATTACAATTAGAAATTGAATACTAAGCTAAAAAAGAAAGTTAGTTATACAGAAATACAGGACTCGTAAAAAAATCTTAGAAATATCCAAACAATTTCATCAGTAATTAGAAATATTTTTTTCCTTCCGTGTAGCGGTGGAGTAACAACGTAATTTTTTGTATAAATGTTTTTATGAAAAATTAATACAAGATATTCGCGAGTAAAGGGCATAGCAAAATGGTTCTGAATGTCACTTATGTGATGGCACTGTCGGTTTCCTGGTAGCATTTTTGTTACACGAAAAACCTGTAGTGATATGTAACCTTCTTTAGAGGCCAAATTTATAATCGCGCCTTGAAGATTCCTCAAACCTTAAGGCGTACTTACTGTGCCATCTGTATTTTATAGTCAACTAAGTGCACCTTAAAGATGAGATGAGGCCGAGGTCGGTTTGATTTTACCTTGGGTATCCCTCTCAAAATATTGAAAGTTAAGTTCGCCTTCAAGACGTGGAGTCTAGATGAATGACGATTATTATGACTACGTCAATCGAATTACTGATAATATAAATCGATTACCTGAACGGTATTTGAGAGACGGGTAAAATCCGTTAGATTTATATAGCGAACGTGAGTTTATAAGGAGATATCGCTTTTCTAAAAATACAACTGTACATATTATTTTGCCTCTGATTAATGATGCTCTTCATAAACCCAATAATACGGTTTTGCCAGTGGTTCCACTGATCCAATTATTAATCAGTTTACGATACTATGGTACAGAAAATGTTCTACTATTTCATATATGTTTTAGGCTGTTGCTGGTGATCTTATGGGAATTTCGCAATCCACAGTGGCTCTAATAATAAAAAGGATTTCAGGGTCATTAGCAGAAAAAAATGAGGAATGTCGTAATATTCCCAGGAGACCCTTTTCATTATCAAGTTTTTATGAATGAATTTAATCAAATTGCTAATTTTCCTAGTGTAATAACTTGTATAGACGGTACCCATATCCAAATAAAAAATCCTGTAGGTGCTGTAGGTGAAATATACAGAAAAAGAAGGAGAATTTTCTCCATTAAGTTAGAGCCACTTTCATTATCTCAATAATGATTGATGAAATTATTTAAAAAGTATTATTTACAGGTGGTATGTGTCCCAAGAACGCCTATATTAGATATAGTCGCTAGGTATCCAGGGTCCACTCATGATAACACAATATTTAAGAGAAGTGGGGTTCGTGTCAAATATGAAAATAATGAAGTGCCAGGTCAGCCTATAATTATTTGTTTAACATCAAATTTGCAATCTGGATCTGTTATAAATTATGTGTTGTAACAGGTAAAATACTCGGTGACAATGGCTATGCACGTAAAGGATATCTGCTAACACCAGTTGTACATCCTAATACCCATCCAGAAAGAAATTAAAATGGAGCTCATAGAAGCACCAGAAATATTTTCGAAAGACATTTGGGAATCTGGAAAGAACGATTTAGGTACTTGATAAAGAGAGTTGAGGGTTTAAATTTATCTTTTCTTAGTTTAATTACAGATTTTAATTTGTTTTAGTTTATAACCTCACTTTGACACCATCGTAGAATCATAGAAATAATACTCAATAGACCGGTTCCTTATTCGCTCCTTGGCGGAAGCAAGAAGATTTTGTAACTGTCGAACAGATCATCTGAGGTTCCACCAAGCTTTCCTCCACCAACACCTCCTCGAGTATTTGTTAACTGACGGACTACAAATTTGCCCCTAAAATAGTTTCGAATTAGTAAGAAAATTTAAAGAATTTATGAAGACAGTAAAGATCTATATTGGACTTAGAAGTTTTTCATGTTCGTAGTTTAAAACGTTTTTGGTTAGGTTCTCCATGCAGTGCATGACAAAGTAGAGAAAGTGAGGTAAAACTGACATCCACACCATACTGTAAAATAAATTTAATTTGCTTATTTACCAAAAAGTCAAACAAATCTTGTGGCATTCCATAACACTTCTGATGGCATAAAAGAAACCAAAATGCTGTTAATCTTTAGTGAAAAAATGGTTTCCTGGTGAAGTTGTTTTTACCTAATAAATTGACTGAAGAAGGTAACTAAAGAACAGAAATGAATGGAAGTGAGAAAATGTGGACCAATACACCACTTGAACCGGTTTAAAAGACCTTATAAGAACAGCTGCAATTTCTACAGAAATGTACAGCTTGTTACGTAAACGTAAGCATACATTGTAGCTCACATTTTCGTCAGGACAATAATTTGAATTATTTATTTAAGTACTGTTTTCATTGCTAAAAATGTTTACCCTTCTTATCTAATTTTCTGCTTAATAAAAGGTCAGTCAATCAAAATCAACCGTCGGAACGTCAACAGGCAGAAAAAATACGATTTTACCCACACCAAATGTAAATCCGTACGTCCGCGTGTACGTATACGCACATACATATCGGAAAATCGGAGAAAATCAATTCGAAATAGTGGTTGCTTTCCAACGTGTATTGTCAAATCGCACGAGTCGTGTTTGTTCGTTGTTACGAGGCTTATTTACCCCCGATGGAACTTATTTGATAAATCGACGCGCGAAAGTGACAACAGTACAGATTAAACAACGAACTTTGAATACCGGGACAGCTCTTCTCTTCCGGCATTAATAATTCCGATAGATGTGTTTGTGTGAATACATTCCCACCTATAATACGGCAAGATTAAAAAGATCTACATTATGGCGAAGACAAGCATTATGGCGATGATATTAAGTTGTGGTGGCAACGCAGAGCAACAACGGTTGTACTTGGATTACCAAGCAGATGGAATGACGTGGCGTAACCAAATATATCGCCGCCATATATTCGGAAATTTCCCATGCCTCTTGGATTAGTTGCAGTCGCGGACGTATTTATGTTTTGATTTTATATATGAATGAAATACCAGAATTTTCGTGGTGACGTAGTAATGAAAACACGTGATCTTCGCGTCGAGATGCCATCGTTGACTGTTTCATTGCGTTATAGGGCTTTTTTTATTTCTGCAAGCGGATACCTGTTTACAATATTGTATAATTGCAGTATACCATTTATATGCGAATTTTTTAGTATACCAATAAATTACTTCATACTGGTGTCTAATCTGATTCACTGTACGCAAATTTCATCTAAAACATGTACGTATTCCTCGGTTTCGTTTAAAAATAATTCGATTTTTGCTTAACAATTCAGACGTGAAATTGTTAATCACGTAAGCAGTTTGGATCATTATTCAAAAATTCGTAAGATTCATACCACTCATCTCATCTCATCTCAGCCGTTTTCTATCCATTGGATATAGGCCTCTCTCATTTTTGACCATGTAATTCTATTTTGTGCTATCTGGTACCAGTTTAGCCCAGCAAATCTTTTTAGTTCGTCGTACCATCTCTGTTGTGGTCTACCAGCACTTTTTCGCTCTCCCCATGGTCTCCATCTGGTGATGTGTCCGCTCCAGTTTTCTTTGTGTCTGGCAACATGTCCTGCCCATTGCCATTTTAAGGAACCAATTCTTTGTATAATATCTATCACCTCTGTTTTTCCTCTTATCCACTGATTTGTTTTGTGGTCTTTTAGTGATATTCATAGTAGTCTTCTTTCCAATGCTCTCTGGTGCACTCCTAATTTGTGGATGGTCTTTTTGGTCAGTTCCCAGGTTTCGGAGCCGTATGTGACAACTGGAAGGATGTATTCATTATAAATTTTTCTTTTTAATGACATCGGTATTTTCATATTCAGAGTGCCCTTCAGTTTTCCATAAGCGGCCCATCCCAGTCTGATTCTTCTGCCGATCTCGATTTCTTGATTTTGTTTGCCGAGTGTTATTGATTGTTCGAGATATATGTATGATTGTGTCTTCTTTATTGTCTGCCCGTGAATTGATATGGTTTCTCTTGCTTCGGGTATATTAGTCATATACTGTGTCTTTGTGGTGTTCATGTATAATTCGACTTTAGCAGCCTCTTCCTATAAATCTTCCAGCATTTTGGTTAATTCTTGTTCGTCCTTCCCGAACAGGACGACATCATCGACGAATCTTAAGTTGTTGAGATATTCGCCCTGAATATTGATTCCTTTATCGTCCCATTTTAGTTCTTTGAAGATATCCTCCAAGACCAAGTTGAACAGCTTCGGTGAAATTACATCCCCCTGTCTAACTCCTCTTTTGGCGTTTATTGTTTTTGTGAGTTCGTGCATCTTTATACGCATTGTAGAAGTATTATATATGTTAACTATTAGGTTTATATATCTCTGATCTATTCTGGCATTTCTTAGCGATTTGATTATTGCCCAGATTTCTATTGTATCAAATGCCTTCCTGAAGTCTACAAATGCCATCCATATAGGTATATGATATTCTGTTGCTTTTTCTACAAGTTGTCTCACTGTATGGAGGTGTTCGGTAGTGCTAAATTGGCTTCTAAACCCAGCCTGTTCTTTTGGTTGGTACATCTCGAGTTTCCTTTCTAATCTGTTAGTAATTATTCTAGTGAACAGTTTATATAGTTGAGATAGTAAGCTAATTGGCCTGTAGTTTTCTAGGTCCGCCGGGTCTCCTTTCTTGTACATAATGATAATCATTGCATTTTTCATACCACTATTATACATAAATTCAAAATAGAAAAATATCAGCACTGCCACTAGTCACGTGTGAATTTCCGCATAGTTGACAATTTTGACATGTGCATGCTATGTTATGCCGGTTATTCACTAATGTTAGTATAGTTGAAATCTATACTAACACTGTATTCTATACTATCAGAACACTTCACAATTAAACTTATGAAATTTTACTAGTCCATTTCCTTACTATAGTAGTTTACTACTCTTTAAGTACGAGGGATATTCAAAAAGTAAGTTTCTCTAGTTGGCGTTTCTCTCAGACTCCACCTGACGGACATAGTTTTAGTTTAGACTCTGTCGATATGAGCGGAATTCGTTTTGGCGGCCAAGAATACTTTTCTCGGCAGTACAAACTCGGAAATCATGGAGTTACCAGTGCAAAGCGAGTCCGGTTGTGAATTACGTGCGGTTATCCGTTTTTTAACTGCAAAACGGTCCCTGAAAACGCCTTGGGACGTTGTCAAAAAAGTCTTGCTTTTTCATGACTATGCTCGGCCCCATTTTGCCAAAAGAACACAAACTTTACTGCAGAAATTCAAATGGGAAATTTTCAAGCGCCCACCCTACTCTCCAGACATCGCACCAAGTAACTATTTCCTTTCCCAAAGTTGAAAGAAAGCATAGGTGGCCAGCACTTCATTTCAGACGAACAAATTAAGACGTTCGTCAAATCATGGATTCAAAAAACAGAGAACGAATTTTTATAAGGAAGGTTTGTTTAAGCTTGCAAACAGATTACGAAAAAAGAATTGGTGTCCAAAGCGACTATGCAGAAAAATAGTTTAAGAGGTAAGGAATAAAGTTGATTTATTTTTAAAACTTAAACCTTGTTTTTTATTTTTCCCCAACATTGGAATACTTACTTTGTGAATACCCCTCGTAGTTACATGTTTTAAATTTGTAAGCATTGAAAATATATTCATTTAGAATACACACGTATAACTGGTTTATTCTAAAGTTTTAATACATATCAGTATTCATAGCATAAATCGACTTCGATTCAACGAATCATTAAAAAACATTTTTCGCCCTGTTAAACTTTTTTAGCCATTATTTCGCGCCGTTCCTCTCGATTGACACAACTCCATTCTAATGAAAGTTTTCAAATTCCGCCCACGTTTTGACCAACCAGCATCATCACCACAAGAGATGACAGATTGATAGACTTGTTTGAATAAACTGGCACAGCATCACGTGCCAAAGTTTGCGTAATCCAAACTTGATTATAAGCATACGTTTATTGGTGTGAATATTGCCCATGCTGAGAATTTAGATTGAAAGAAGCAATATGCATTAGGAAGTCTTATGATATGTTTCAGAACTGGCCTGTCGAATGAAATGCTTTGGTTGTAAGGTAAAATTAGTCGCCTGACTGAATTTCTAGAGTTGCGTTGGATTGAATCATATTCAATGGATTCTGAACTTTTGTTGGAACGGATGTACCGGGGTAAACCAAAGATTTGAAGATTGCCGAAATTCGTCCTGCGATCAGCACGATTTGTGCCATTTAACTTTTATTTTGTTTTCAGTATGGATGTTTGTAGTTGTTCCAACCAAGTATTTTAGTACACTTTTTCTAAATTGAGAACTGAGGGACTGAGAAAAAGAAAAGATTTTTTGATACTTTGAGTATTTGCTTTCTTATTTCCGTTGTTTTGTTATATTACTAACTTTTATGTCAAAAAATCAACTCCAAAATAATGTTTCCGCTACCTAAACCCCATCATAAAGTTTCATTGACAAAGTGAGTAACAATTTTTTATATTTCTTTAAATATGCCACGTCTACAGATCGTTATCTCGGTCTTTGTGTGTCGGTAGGTTGGCTATTAAATTTTTTTTCAACTGGACCATTTCAGACTGTAAGGACCTTATTCTAAATGTTTAAAAGCACCATGAGTAAGGTGGGAACCACTAAAATTGTATATATTATAAATTACCAGCTTAGATTCACTGATCATCACCATATGACCTAGTCAGATAGCACGTATGGTGAATGACTCCAAGCGAAACGTGCTTATTTTCTTTTTTCAGTTACCCCATTTAGTAGCTATTACGCCTTCTTTAAGTGTCCAATCAATTCCGCTCGTAAAGAAATCTCAAACCCCCCGAGCCTTCAGCCTACCGCGTATGCCTAGCGTCAAGTCGAAAGCAAACACAACTAACCCTTAATCATATCCGTGCAGGAAAGTTCTCGCGAAGGGAGGAACTCTGCAGGATGAAGAGAAGAGTTAATATTCGAAGTTAATTTCGTCAAAGCGATCACCGACTGAACGTTAATCGGATGAATGGAAGCAAGTTTCTGAAAACTGGAGCGAAGCTGGGTGACAGGTGTTCCGATGGATTAATCTAGTCGCGCGAGTTGTGCTACCTAACCCCGAGAACTTTAAATCAGGGAGTTTTTAGCGGAAACTTCTCCTGTTATACGATGTTGAGTTTATCTATGTAATCTAAGTGGAATGAGTGTCATTATACGTTAAAACTTTCAGATTGTTTCTGTAAAGTTCTCTCTTTCTCGCACACGCTCCCGCTAGAGAATTTCCAATGAGACTTTCGACCTTTAGACAAAATGTATGGCTGGAAGGAATTAGTTCGGGTCGCAGGAGCTGAACGCCAGTGGCGCCCCCACTCGGGACGACATGAATCAAACGGGACATCCCTTTGTGTAACATTTAACAACCAACAACCAGGAACGGGATATTTAGATAAATGGGAAGTATTTGGATCGATTCGAGTTGTTTTAAAAAATGTACGTAGAGCTCGTTAACCGGCTTTATCGTCTGCGCCATTTCCAACGCGAATTAAACATACTTTGCAGCAATTCTTATCCTCAGATTGCGATTTATATTAATGAGGTTTGTGGATAATGAATCTCGTCGTATAGTTTGAAAAACTTGATACTATCAATTAACAGTGAAATATTGTGATGTTCGACCAAATATTTTAAAATAAGTTTTACAGTTTACTACTCGGGTTACCTCAGAAATAATTCATATTTAATTCCTTTCAAGTGTTTACTTGTCTCAGTAGTACGAGGATACTCTAGAAATGTTGCCAGTTTTCTCTGTATTGGTTGGATTCCCTATAAATGTTTAAATCGTTTTCCATTGCAATGCTCGGTTTTACCGAAAACTATTTCCTCTCTAACATTACCTACAATTCCTATAAACTCCATGGTTGTGAGTGACGATCGAACCAACCTTGAACGACACCGTATACAAAAATACAAAATAATACCGAAATAATACCGAAACAAAATAGTACAAGTTTTCGTTGTTATTTTCAGTGCAAACTGTACTGCACTATAGTGCAAACTAGTGCAAACTGTAATGCACTTTGAGTGCAAACTGTAGTTTTATTTTTTCATGAACGTTCATTCCTTCACGTTCATTTTTTCAAAATACAGTTGAAATTATAAAATAGATAGACGCTATGAGGCATTTTCCAAAAGAGATACACGGTATTGATTAACTGGTGCAGAGCAGATATTTCTTGAATACAATATCATTCGTATGCATATTAGATCAGAAAAAAAAACAATGCATGTACTTAAAAATCGCATGGAAACTACAAATGAGGTGCAATTGCTTTGAAAACATGTAGCATAGTTTCTCTACATAATATAAATCTTCTGTAAAATCCAACATCATCCAACGTTTCGTATTAGTTCAGACTCAACTAATTCGACATATTCTAGATGGGTACCTTTCTCAATAGCAAGAATATCTATTTTACATGTGTACTGTGTATCAATGTAGAATGTGTTCACATTTAAGTTCTACTAACCGACACTTTATGGTACATGCAACATATATTACGCTTCATGCAGTTACTAACTGTCAGTCAGTATTTGACGGGAACCTCTGCAAACGACCATTAAACATTTTAATCCTTTTTTAGGTGTGTGCATCACTTAGTAGGCCACAGAATGAAGGTTTCATCCTCGATTTTTTCCTCCGTCGATCAAACCTGGGCGCAAATATGTTTTTGACCCTCAGGATTCAGAATTTATACCAACAATTTTTTGCGATTTTCTCAAAAAATAAAAACGATATCAAAAAAATAACTTAATCAGCGTGTTCCTCGTGCAAAAATGCTTCGATTTCATGACACATCGTGCATGATATTCCTGATCACAGTTGAACAAATTTATGTCAATTTATCGATGAGCTTTAATATTTTATGACACCAAGGATGGGAAGCGTATTTATAGATATACTCCGGCGGAAAGGGGCGCTTCCGCAAGTCACAGCTGCCGTGTGTCTACTGCACGTGCACACATCGAAACCAACATATAAAGATTCCTTCAATTTTTGGAAATAGTTTTTAACAGTTCAGATTAACAATACATATTTTCGCCCAGGTTTGACGGACGGAGGAAAACTCGAGGATCAAGCCTCCATTCAGTCGCCTATTAAGTGTTCACTGAAGTTTCCAATACAAATTACAACACCTTAATTACGGTGGAGCGAAAAATGGTAAATGACATTAATCAGTTTGTATAATATGACTGTGTGAATGTGTACGTTACGGATAGGTTCCGCCTTGACGCATCCCACTCAAATTCAAAATCGGTGATATTTGCATCCAGGCATCGAATATCGTAATAAGCCACTTGTATATTGCTTCCATATATGTGCGTCAGTTTGATAGAAAAACGACAGGCGCCATCTTACTGTGAAGAGTGTACTTCAAAAAAATCATGTTATTTGACAGAAATTTGTATTTGTTCCTTACTCATCAAGCATCCACATAAACGAAAATATATTGGCCAAATACAATCAAATATAAAAAGAGTAGAGCTACAACAACAGTCAATAAGCTCGAAGTCAGACTGAAATACAAAATATAAAGTGAGGCCATCAAGGAACTTCAAGAATTTCATAATGAGAGCAAAAAATATGCGTAATGTCTCTGTGTTGTAATTGGAAGAACACATTACATGAGAAGTTACTGCGGTGCAACAAAATTTAAATGTAAACTTGCCAGAGTATGTGTTAAAACTTGAAAATTGTGACTCTCGCAGTAGTTCTCTATTACTTGAATGTATATTCAAGTTATGCCTTCTTTAATTAGAGAGTTAACGAAGCCGCGACGGGTCACAGCTTGTATATAACAGAGATATCCAACATTTCATATTTAAACTATAACAATTTTTACTCACAAAGATAAGAAACGTTCGGAGATGATAAATCTTCCACGTATACACATTTTCTTGGCGTCAGCATTAATTTGGAGAAATGCGTAGAAGTGAGCAGTAGAAGTAAGTGTAGAGAGATGTTAGTTAAGAGTAGGGATAGAAATGGGTATAACTAACTTCAAATGAGGTCGCCAGCGTAGCGATAAAAATGCGATAAGGGTGAAATTAAATATAAATTATATCGTATTTATATTTATATACGTTTGGGGTAGTGTTGATGATTATCTGTTAATAAAACTGCAACTATTAATAATCATCGCTAATTTTTGATAGTATATACTTAAGATTTTGTTTGAATGATGTTTTTTACAAAAGTATTTGTTAACAATTATATGTTCTATTATATCTTCAAAATATTTGTTGTTTTTTTTTTAAAACATTTTTCTTTGTCAATAAAGTGAGGCCACCAAGGAACGCAGATCATGTTATTCATTATGTTAATTATAATCATAGCGATTATTTTACTAGTTCATATAATTGTAATAACAATTACTATTCATTAATTACCATTCATTAATCCAATTACCCAAAATCTATCAACCTAAGTTTTTTAAAGGTTACCCATTTATTTCAACAGTATACCATTTAAACTCCTTACATGATCATGTCCTAAAATAAAATTTTTAATGAATGTCCATAGGCTTAAAGCAGTAAGTAAAATGTGCAACTTTTCCCACCTCAGGTAGGTTCAAGTGAGTAAATATTGAATTGCTCAAAACAAAATTTGAATCATGGAGAAATTCGTCTTACACAATTTTTTGCATTGTAATGCTCTTTATAACGACATTTAAATCGATAGGTTTAAAATTATTAAATAATTCGATATAATTAAATTATTCCATCTTTTAAAGCAAAATTATTGTTTCACGCCTATCGACTGAGATGTTGATAACGAGCATAATGCGATTCGGTTGCATATAATTTGTTTAATGATGAACATCTGGATATCAAAGAGATTTTGTTCCTCTCACAACTTTTCGTGTTTCCATACGTCGAAAATTACTGACCAAAAATATTATTTTTCATTAATTAGGTGGTTATATTTTTAAGTACATATTTCAAGTTCCATTTTAACACAATTTTTATTATATACATTCAAAAACAATCATAGATGTAGAGGTTATAGCGATCATTTCGATCGGCGGAAATGTTACATCTAAAGTGTAAGTTTACATTCGCTACATAAGCGATCAGAATAGCATTTCTCCTACATCTCTGTAATCTTGTCACTAAAATCCTACTTACGTCGCTATAATCTTCAGAATAACCCCACTAGTGTTTCGCGCGCTAAGGGTCATGGTGGCAGAATTCTTTTTGTTACTATTAATGCTAGAGATGGACGTTATTTAATTCACTTTAAGTGGATTTTTCGACAGTTTTAGATAAATAACAATGTAAATAAAATACGTTTGATGTGTTTCATTTCTTTTAATGCGGAATCTGCCATAGTAATTTTACCATGTGGCGAACACACACGGAATGAATAAACATGGACAACAAGGACTTACACGTAACGACTTTATTTTTAGAAGACGGAAAGTTTCGGATGATCAGCTGACACCAATTGACTGTTGTTGGTATTTTTTGGTTTGTTCATCCTTAATTTCGACAAGATTTGCTTATTCAATGTTGATGAACATTTAAAACTATAGGTAAAAAGCGTCTAAATAACAATAAATATTGATTCTTGTGAAACGCCGCTAATCTTGAAATTCGGTTTATATCAGCTGCAATTCAGTTATGTTTGTGCCATCATATTGAATTTTCTTAGGAACCTCGCGACATTCCGTGCTATGCTGTAGGTTGGCATAGTTGTATAAAAACATAATACAAGTCCTACTTATTCTTATTAATATAATTTTCAAACTTAATATATTGTAAGGTATAGCTCGACACGGAAAGTAACATATTTATTTCTCATATGGAAACGAAAATGATACTATAATCATAGGTCATATGTATAAACAGTCGTCGTATCATTTATGAACATTTATTTTATTCGTGTATGGTGTCTTTATGATTATGTAAGGTTTTCGCAAGTAGCTTCTCAAATCTAAGCCATTATACGTGGATCATGCTTTTAGCTTCGAGGTTGTATACTAATAAATACAGACATTTTACATTTCCAAATTTCGTTTATAAGCTTACGTTTGCTTTGACGACTGCACGCTTGAAATTGTATGAATTGAATTTATGGCGGATGCGCATAGCAGTCGTAACTTTTGTAATTCTTAAACGTTTAATCTCGAGCTCTAAACATTTTATTTGTTTTAAATGTTGGAAAAGTTTTTAACTGGTCGTAAATTGTTAGTCATTAGTCATAAAGGGTTATTACCTGTTATGAATAATTGCCTGCCAAGTCATGCGATGCATAGTAGCAAAATTTATTCACTTTTTCTGTGTGTTGTGTTTAAATCCAAATAGGAATATTTTGTCAACTAAACTATTAATTGCATCTACGTGATCGTACTGTAACTACTGCGTATTTAAAAATATATACACCGCGTGTCTAGTACAATGGTATTTTGTAACAGAATATCCCTACAAATTCAAATTAATTAGTTTTTAGTAGTTACTGAGGATCGTTTTCCGAAAATTAGTTTTCAAATATTGAATGCGAAAATGTATGTACATAAATAACGCCGCATTCGCTTTGTCGCATCGCTACAAAGCGCACACATCTCACGTATGCACGTGTATCCATCTAATAGCTATTTTGAAATGCAAAACAGTTAATAAGTTTCGCCAGGGCATGTCAGGCAAAAAATGACAGCGTCATACATACGTAGCGTTTTAACTTGGGCTAACAAGGGAACGTTCCGAAAGCAAGGAAAGGAACAGCCGTGTATTCTCTATTGTCTGTCTAAAATTCGAACGGATTTACAACTGAATTAAACTTTTAATTAAGTGCCACTGAAAGTCGCTTGAATTTGACAGTTACAGCCTTTGTTTACGTGTTACTACGCGAGCGAAATGTATGTTTTCTATTATTATCGATTATAACATACATGTGCATATAAGCAAATTTATCGAATAATATCCCTAAAGTAATCTCGTTGAGCTTTGATCGGGTAAATTCGAAATGTTAATTTAATGGATCAAAAGGCTTCGATCGGATAATTCCAACGTAATGCGCCACGGGAATAGTTCGTGTTATAATGTCACATTTTTTATAAACGGTAAATAGATTAAAGTCTTACAAGTTTCCTTTCATTAAACTTTTCAAAAAAATTTCAGTACAAGGCACTGTTTCTGTCTTAACGACTTTCAGTCGTAGTAGAATAAACCTTAATCAGAACTTTTCTGGTAAGGTAAGGTCCTTCCAGTCTGAATTAGTCCAGTTGAAAACAAAGCAATAAAATTTAATAGCCATGTTACCGACACACAAAGACCGAGAAACCGATCCATAGGCGTGCCATATTTAAAGAAATATAAAAGATTGTTATTCACTTTGTCAAGATTTTATGACGAAAACCCAAATTTGTGCCTCATTTGTTTCTGTAGCATTATTTATATTGTGTATAATGTCTATATCATTGCCATTATTAATTTCGTCCACGTCGAAAAGTCTCGAAAAACCATTTTAAAATAATACTTGGAATTGCATACACCCACTACTGAACTCTAGTGACGACTATAAATGAACAGGTGCTCGGCGCTCAAATATACGGGGGAAGGTTAAATGGTACGTTACATGAATGCTATGCTTTTGTGTAGGGCAAAAACGCTGGGAATAAAGTCGGTTAGATTTTTTTGTTTTTCTACTGGACCAATTCTGACTGAATAAACCTTACATACACAGCAGTGTTCAAGAAAAATAACGAAAACTAGTTAGTTAAAGAAAGTTCACTATTATATTTGGAGTTTTTTAGATGCTAGGACAGTTCTGGAACTCTTTGAAACGTTAAATCTTGAAGTTATGGTACCATTGAGCGAATTTCCATGATTTTATATAATAAATGTGTGCAATTTGACATCTCAAACTTAGTAACTTTTATAAATAAAGTAAACAACTAAATTCTACAACTTCAACTTCGTTAGCAAAATGTTTACAAGTGGTCCGAAAATTATTTTTAATTTAAAAAACATGTCGAAAAGTTTATCATATACTCCATATTCTAAGAAATATTTTCTTGTTTTTGGGGATGGAACCTCGTCTGTTCTAATTTATAAAAAGCAACACCTTTCGCCCATAATTTACTGCTAAAGAATTTTAACGGGTTTCCCTCGCACCACCCCTGCCCCCTCACCCGGACAAGGGAGAGCAACGTTAATTCCGTTTAAAGGAAGATGCAGTTTTATCCAGTACTTACCCAACAAACCCGCAAAATATGGGATAAAGGTTTCGCCATAAATTCCGTCCGGACATTTTATTTCCTAGGAGGCAAAATATGTGGCGGAAAAGACGGACAAAGTAAAGCAAGAATTTAGTACATGATGCAACTCGCTACGGTCGTTTTCTACAAAATGGATGCGAAAATACGGGGGGGGGGGGGTGTGGTGTGAGAGAGAGAGAGAGAAGAGCGACCCTGATATCAACCCCCTGGCTAAACTTTATATAATTTGTTTCGTAACGTGTCGGGACGTTTTGACTTTTCGAACACGTGTTGGTGTCACGGTCAGGAGTTTAAATTTAACTTTTTTTCAGCTCTGATCTCCCCTCTGGAATAATTCATTTGTTTTTCTCTTTTATGAGCGGCGACATGAAACAATTGCTCCCTTGAATTATTCGTTGAAGTTATTGCCAAGCTTTCAACAATATTTAAATTATAAGTGAACTGTAATAACTGTAAGGTCCTTCCAGTAAGAGTTGATCCAGTTAATAAACAAAAAAAATTACCCGACTTTATCCCAAGCGCATTCATAAAATACGTTTTTACACTATACAAAAGCAAAGTATTCAAGTAACGTCCCTTCATACTTTTTTCTGAATGGAATAATATTAATAATACATATAATAACTATACTGAATATAGACGCAGATGTGTGATGTGTATCAAATGTCTATTACAAGCCATCATACGATTCCCCTACTTAGTATGCCTGTGACTGCTACCCTCTATCTGTATCTATATAATATATATTATGCACGTAAAGTATTATGTATACATATAGATATATATTAGAATAATAATAACCTGCTGTCTTTTCTCTAACAGCTAACAGTCGCATGGCTCAACTCATATTGTTGTCTCGCAATTCTAACGCAAATGACTTCAAAATTGGTTCAGATGACTTAAAATTGAGTCTACTTAGTAGGTAGAGTTCTTCAAGTCTGAAATGGTCCAGTTGAAGAAAAAAGCAATAAAATTTAATAGCCAACATACCGACACAAAAAGACCC
Organism: Cryptocephalus primarius; assembly: GCA_963576515.1. Lineage (NCBI taxonomy): Eukaryota > Metazoa > Arthropoda > Insecta > Coleoptera > Chrysomelidae > Cryptocephalus > Cryptocephalus primarius. The sequence continues at coordinate 12,639,179 of OY754940.1, read as the reverse complement.
AGATACCGATCCATAGGCGTGCCACATTTAAAAAAATATAAAAGATTGTTACTCACTTTGTCAACGAAATTTTATGACGGGGTTCAGGTAGTGAAAACATTATTTTGGAAATGACTTTTTACATAAAAGATAGTAATATAACAAAATAACTAAGCTAAGTAACTAAATAAATAAAGTGTCAAAAAATTTTATTGTCCGGCGAAAACCACGAGAAAGTGTGAGTTAACTTTGCTTGGATAGGAAATATGATTGGTATAGTTATTAGGAGGGATGGTCGTTAGTTGTTAGCAAGATAAATGCAACTTAATTTAAAATGCAAACTGAAAGAAGTAATTGTAACTAATGCAAGATGAATAGCAACTGCAAATAAAACATAAATAATTAAAATAAAGCAGTATAAAGCATTTCTTATAATATTTTATAATTTATATATATTTTTTTATCGTTTTCATTTTTTCTTTACATGAAAACAGCATTTAGTAGTGTGGGTGCAAAGTTATATTTTCGCAAATGACCCTTTACTCTAGCCCAAACTAACTTATGGGATTAAAAACGCAATGATAAAATAGCAACCTTAAAATAGTGTGTCCATGTTTCGCTGCTAAATTGTCAATAAAATATTACGGTTTAAAATTATAATTTTTGACAATGCCTATTAAAACTCGCCTTTGTTGCTGCATTTGCTAAACCCTTTGAATTCATAAAATATAATATTTCGGCTTTCTTTGTATTCGAATTTGAAGCTTTCTCCAGTTGCCGGGAATGGTACGGTGCATTATCCATAACAATTACCGAATTTGTTGGAATAATTGGTATAAGTTGTTCAGCAACCACTTTTCAAACAAAGTCGCATTTATATCTTAATGATAGTCAGCACTACTTTGTGTGATGGCTTTTGCTGAAACAAGTCACGCGTTTGGCCTAAAACCGTTTTCATTTCCAGCATGCAAAATTATGACCTCTTTCCCCTTCGAGCAAGGTGCATTTAATGTACCTGTAATGTAAATTTGTACAATTTGTGTAATATAAATTGCTTGCCGAATGATGTCCTCAAAAGTATCATCAATGACACGTTTACGTTTTGCTTGATGATCTACGGTGTTACCTTGTTTAATAACGCGAGAAATCGTTGTTCACGATAATTTAGTTAATCCAACTGTTCTTCGTACAATGTAATTGAAAGTGTTGCGGTGACTCTCCTTTTAAACGAACATAAATATTTAAATTTATACGCATCTGTTTGAACGTGTGTCATTCTGGGAAATTTCCCAAATTTGTGCCTCATTTGTTAATTTCTGTAGCATTATTTGTACTGTGTATAATGTCTATATCATTGGCATTATTAATTTCATCCACCTCGAAGGATCTCCAAAAAGCCATTTTAAAATAATAATTGGAATTGCATACACACACCGCTGAACTCTAGTGACGACTAAAAATGAACACGTGTTGGGCGCTCAACTTTAATGATTGTAGTGGACCTGTTCTTATACCAGATACTAACAAGCATACCATATAGGCATGTATTGTGGCGACTATCAAACTTTCTCTGCCCCAAATATACGGAGGGAAGGTTAAACGGTACGTTACATGAATACTCTGCTTTTGTATAGATTAAAAATAATATTTTTCAAATGCGCTTCGTATAAAGTCGGTTAATTTTTTTATTTTTTAACTGGACCAACTCTTACTGGAATGACTCTACATAAAAGTAACAGTAACCCTAAAATAATGACCTGAATAAAAGCGAATAACAAAGTGTGACCCGCAAAATAGGATCCTCAGTTGACCCACCCAGTTGAGCTGAATACTTGAAAGTGTTGAAAACTGTTTGTTTTTTGTTGGGGGCCGGAAAGAGTGTTCATGATTGGTGGTCTTACCTAATGGATATGCTAACTGTCGTTTATAAATCAGACAGGCTGTGACAAGTTATTGATTACTGACAAACCTGATTTCATAAGGGTTTCTATGCTAATATGGACACCTTGTTCAGATATTTTCGTTATCCCTTTGATCGAATCCCTCTAGCATATTATAAACAAATAAAAACAAAGAATTGGTGGCGGAGCCGATGTATAGCGTTGCCCATGGCATTTTATACTTCCATAGCTTCGTGGAATTCTGCTATAAGTTTAACGCTCGAAATGAGTGGAAATGCAAATGTAGTTACGTTCTTGAATTAATATGGTCGATATTATTGGAGCAACAATAGAGCTCGTTGATTTTTAGCACGTGGTGAAAAAAAAACTGGAAACAACAATGTGTAACATTATACCTTATGGAAAAAGTTTCCAACGGGGTCATATTTTCAATTATTTACTTAGGGATTCGTATTACATATTTAATGGGTGTATAAATTAGCATAAATTATTTATTGAGAGAATATTTGAAAATAAACATTTAACAAAATCTAAGTAAATTATTCATTACGAACATTTTGAATACATCAAGGTAAGTGCGGTATTTTCCAAATCATGTACTATGTTCATTACATCATCAGATTTGTGTATACATAAATTTTCCGTAATTTATTTATATGGAAATATCCGCTTCTAAATACATTTTTCCGAGGCGAGATCACGTCGTCCAAAATTATGTTTACCAATTCCCGATTTTTTCCACCTATGAATCCCCTTTTCCCACTTAGGATTTTTTTCCTTCCTGGATGGTCCTCGACGACGAAATTGAATAACCCTTCCAATATTAACTTAATCTTTTCTGTTAACAATGGAGATCTTGATAAGTTAAAAGATTTTTCAAGTGTGAGAAATAGGGGAAGCGATTCGGTAAGCGTAAGATATTGTCGGTTATAAATCAAGGTTAAAACGCCTCCGACTCGAATAAAAAATACCGTCTTTTTGCGTCAAAAAAAGCGAATAAATGAATTCGGAGTTTACGTCATATACGTATGAATTTTTTCTACTATACCAGCCGATTTTACGTATTTATAATGAGTAGATACGTCTCGAAGGGTAAACATTACGGATTGGAGAAGCTGTGTAAATGTATGTATAAAAAGTATTTACTCAGTCGTTCTTTGAAGTAGGAATAAACAAGTGCGGGAACGATGGAGAATATTAAAATAACGTTTACTGCTTTAAATATTATTCTTACTTCCTCCTATTTCGACGGGCGAGGAAAAATAAAACAAAACTCCCACCCCGGGGGCTCGAACGTGCAAAAAATTTTCCTGTTTATTACGTATTCGTCAGGAGTTTTGAAATCTTTGCTTTCACCGAATCATCGTCTAGTAAGGAAACTTTTATTTTTCCCTTTTTTCTTTCCTTTCCCGTTTTTTCCCGTTCTTCTCTTTCCCGACTGATTGGGTAAACTAATAAAATGGCGGCTTTAAAATGGGAATCACGTTTCTCTCACCCTTAGCTATGCCATACAGATAAAAGCTCCTCTAAGATAAATATTAGTGGAAAATATTGACCCGAAAGGGATGAAATTAACGCAGAGAATTGTGGCAGGGAAAATTGCCCGGGAAGTAGTTATATCCACGTTTAGCTCGGTTGTACGAAAAATCTTATAACGTCAACGACCTAGATTTTCGGGAATTAAATGGAGGTGTGATCAGTAAAACCAAAGATGTTACGAAAATAATTATTATTAAGGGGGTTCGTCCCGAATTAATCTCCCAAAAATGCGAGCATTACAATCTCTAAGAGTATTTGCATGCCATTTCATTTTTCGCTAAATAAAGTGTACGTACGAAAAGTTTTTCAATTTTACTAAACGAAACTCCCACAATGTTTAAGTGTAGAACGTATGCGAAAAAGTTGTTACAAGTTTCAAAGTTGTTTCAATATGGAACAAATTTAAAATTTAAGTCGAATCAAAAATATTCCTAAATAAATCATTTTTAGGCCCTTTAGGCCTTACTGCTTTAATTCTTAATAACATTTCTACATAGCTGTTTTCATCAGTTAAATCTGTTCAATTTTTATTATACTTTCAATAGTAATTGAAAATTGAAGTATTCTTTCATCGCTTATTTGAATATCTGTTACATTATTTATGTCTTGTATTTACCTATTGTGCATCAATAGGGAGTAGCCGCACCCGTGGGTTTTACGATAGTCTGGTTACAAAAATATGTATGTACAGTATATTATTAAATAAAATTAATTGTTGAGGGAATAGGTACAGTGACTTGAAAAGTGTAACAAAAATTTACAATAGATCGATTTGTTCGAAAACTTTGAAAGAACTATCGATGGAACACATCGTTTGAATTAGTATCAATGTACGGTTTGCACCCCTACTGACGTATAAACCCCCACGCAAATGTTTTCTAGATTATAATGTTTGTCTCATGTATTATGCATTACTACGAATTACCATTCACAATAGTAATAAAATAAATCCTCGATAGTGGAGCTTGGCGGGGGAGTGAATTTCATTTGACGTAATATTTTCTGAAATCTGAAGTGAGTTTGGTTAAAGGTATATATTTAAATTAAAATGGTTTTGGAAATTGAGAACTATAAAAGACTGTTCTCACGTGTTAGAAGAAAACGTTTTAGCCAGTAGTTTCTCTTGGCTGGCTACAGCTTGTAACATACCGATTAATATTTATAGGCATAACAAACACTTAAATTTGTTACATGGAAATCAACTTAGCAGTCTTTTTAGTAGTTTTACATTAAATTTAAATTAACTCCTTAATTTACAACAAGAAATGAACAACAAAAGGTTAAGAAATATTTTTTGAACTTTATTAGCCGAGTTATAAGGGTAACTAAACTGATAAACTTCAGGTCTTTAGTGGGAGATTTATGAAAGTTTGAAAGTAGTTATAAATTCAATACAAGTTAAGTTTCCTTCGTTTGTAAGAATTTTAAAAATCAATATGAAACTTTTGTGTCATAACTAGAACTTCTTTATTAAACAAACTCATAACGAAAGAATATATTTCATTATTTTCTACTTTAAGTTAATTCCTTAATTACGTTACATTTGAATTTAAGTATACCACGTCACTAATTAATGTACCTATGCTTCGATTCTTTCTTCCGTGAGTAGTTGATTCTTAATAGTTCTTATATCATTGTACTTGCATAACAACAAAAACTGAAAACGTAAATGCCATTAAAATTTTTAAAATGGAAAGTGCAGGCTTAAGTTTTAAAAAACTTCTGTTTTTAGAAGAAAATCTTTTAATCTATCTTAATAAATGTTGTTTTCGTTTTCGTAAAGTTTCTATTTCTAAACTGAAATTGGCACTGCGACGTTGTCCCTCCCCTAATTTTAGAAAGTAAGACAAACTTTGTTATTCTACTGGAACAGATTACTAAAAAACCACTCCGACTGGGTACTCAATTAACGGTGCAGATATTATACGTAATTCCAAAAATAAAGCCAATATGTAATTTTCTTGATCGTCACCAATTCAACGCCATCGACTCTAAATTTTTCACACATTGAAATCATAAGAAGACGACTCCAGAACACACCTGGCGTCAAAAAGAGCTGTCTGAAAAATGCACCGACACCCCCCTCGTTTTACGTCACTTTAGAAAAATTTCCCATCCATGCAAGTGTCTTGAGATGCACGGAATCGTATCCTGGTCGCGTGGATCGATACAGGCAAACGCTGTGGAAATACAGCAAGAAAGGGATGGGAGAGGGGGTGGTGAGGGCGACGGAGCTGCAGCTACCGTAGCTGGCAGCTAGCTGTTGGTCCGAAGAGTTATCTGCGCTGCGAATGTAGATTCAGATTAGCTGGGGATAAATTACGAAGCTTTTGAAGGAGACAATAGGGATGGCGCTTTCTTATCAACGATAAAAAATTGTGCTTCTGTTTAGTCGACTGCGAAATATTAACTCTGATCTTTCTTTTCCACCACTTTTTTTTCATTTCGATACGGCGAGATACAGTGGAGGAAATTTTTCAATCAGCGGAAACGCGTTACGTAACCTTCAGTTCGGATTAAATTAAATTCGATGAAATATCATCTAATGAATCTAACGAAATGTTCGATAATACATACCATATTATAGAGTTCAGTGAAGTACATATTAATTAGTATTTTGGTAAGCAAATTAAAAACATCCCCTCGCTCGAATAAAATGTAACATAATAGATAGAAATAAAAAAAATATTTCAGTATATGTGCGTCTAACAAAAATATAAGAATATTTTAAAATTAGCCAAAGGGTAACACATTTTTGGCGGTTCTTAAAATTTGTCTGAAACCACTACTATTTTATTTTGTGGCCTTTCAATTCAGTAATAATAATATTAATAAAAAAGACCAATCGAATTGTATACGTGGAGTGGTATGCCATGTTTTTGCTCAATTATATTTATATTCACATTACAGCGAAACATTCTTTTCAGTTTAGATTATACACATACTATTAGCCAAATTCAGGAAAGTAAAGTAGATATATCAAATTAAGAATATTAATCAGCCTTTAAAGTATGTCATTGTAGTGACTCTCATTTTTTAATTAATGTAGAAACAGGGACGACAACTCAACATAACCAATTATAATACATATATTTTAATATTTGTATCACTTCCTATCAAGGGTCTATTTTCACAAATTGATATAGAAAACCGACAATATAGCAATATTTTCTGTGAACACTGAATCCTGTGATTTTTTAAAGTTTCTGTAAAACCACATTTCGTATAATGTTTAAAGGAAATATACTTTCCGGGTTGGAATGACAGACAACTTATGCACGAGATTTTCAAATGGAAATAATAATAATACAAATGTCTGATAATACAAATTTGCCCGAAAATTTATGTGTTCCACTAAGTTGTCATCTATAAATAGGCAAAAGAGTTTGCCGGCTGATAGCTCATCCATTTCATTTATAACATCAGCAACTTCGCACTTTTCAGTGAATTCACATGGTTTTGTTAAGTTTTTGACTCATGTTTACTCACGAATTAAAAGGAATGAGAAATGAATTGTTGCCCTGTGGTGATGAAATAAAAACGCACAAAACATGTTCAAATCTATCAAGCTACTGCAAATATATATCAGACACTCTACTTACGGTCCTAATATTTAAATAACACAGAAATGCGCAATAATTGCGAAATATGAATTTCTTCAAGCAATCCAAAATATTCACGATGTGTCCATCGTATAACTTTATCATGTGAAGCATGTGCTCTAAATAAGTTTAAAAGCTCTTGGGAAATTCTCAAGATTAAAGAGCCTTTTAGGGCAAATTTAGAAAAAAGGTTTCAAGTAAGAGGTGTAGGCATTAAATACATAAGTCGAGTTGCAAAAGTTGAAATAAATCGCTAAAGCAGTTTACACATACTAGTGCGCGCATATAAACATATCTAAACTTTCTTATAGTTGGCTCTCCAATCTCACCCTATCAATTTTTTATCTAACGTACGAGACCAATGGCGCAGCCAAACCGCGCACATATTGTACACACACCCACACGCTTCTTCTCGGTTCACCCCCTCTCTCCGCGTTCTCCCCGACTAGTTTTGCGAGGGTGAAGAGTGGGGTTGATCGCTGTTCGCTTGTGCCGTTCGCTTGGTTTTAGTATCCATTTTCGATCCACCTATCGGGCTGTCCAAAAATCCATCCATGGTATCCAAATTTTAGGAGTTGTCTCTCCGAAATTTATAAGCATTAAATAGATCAGTTAAATTCCGAAATTAAAATAAATATAGAAGCCATTTTTAGGATAATTGAGGGAAATTGAAAATGCTATGTGTCCTGTAGGTACCGTTTATGGAAAAATGTTTCAAATAAACATTGTAGGCGTTTATTGTAGCAGTACAGATGTAACGTTTACTGAGAATATGTAAACCTGTTTTAAAAAAATGGAGAAAGCTAGAAATTCACATCAGTGTTGTGCCTTTTAGGGCCAAACTGAAAAGTCTGGAATGCACGGTCTTCTTGCCAGCAAAGTGTCTTCTCTGGTCGGCCAGTCTCTATGGTCACCACCCGTGGTCACTGCCCGTGTCCCGCCTTTCCTATTTCTATTTATATTCATATTTGTGTATTGTGTTTTCCACGCTTGTTGGTATGTCGTTTATCAAAACATTTCGTACCTTGGTAATGTGCCTCGTCAACGCCTTTATGAAAGTTTATAGTACTTCACCTTGGCCGAGCCGTGATTCCGTTTCTTGTTTTGTTGAGAATTGTGGAAATCTCGTGATCGTGACAACATTTAGAAAAGAAAATTGCTATGATTCTAGATTATGGTGGTGACACAATGCAATACCACCAAACATCTCCATCGACCTCCGTATGAAACGGTCAAGCGGGGAAGTTGTGTACTATAACGCTTATGTTTTTCAAAAATAAAAAAACTGATTGTAGTCAGAGTGCTCGAGGGGGATGGATATTGGACCGCTAAAAACACGTTGTTGCCTGCAAAATGCGTTTGTTGCTCAGAATTCCAGGAGTTCGTTGAAGATGTTACAAGCTATAATTTTATTTACAGGCGGCATAAAATGAGGCAAACGTGATAACTAGTTTCCTCCATGGATTTTAAAATTAGAACACTTCATTATCTATGCAATAAAATGTTCTCTACATTTTTAACCATAACATTCAACTTTTTGCTATAAGTTTAATTTCTTTTACTCTAAGTTTATGCATCTAGATTTAGAATTTTACATATAATATGCACGTTTATGAATTCCACGTGTCCCAGGGATTTAATTAATTTAAGAGAAGGTTCCCAACTCCACCAAATAAACACAAACTGAAGCAAGTTTATCCCCCTGTTTTTAAAAAGCAACCCCTAAATTCTCCCGTCGAAGGTTAAAGATCGTTCTTTGCGAGCGTCCGATAAATAGCTTATTGTAATTTGGCATCGACGAGTCGGATAATTTTTAAGAAAACAACCATGTACCTCATACAAAACCTTCCATTATCGATTCAATTAGTATCGCGATCGGGTAATTCTTATTAGAGCTCGTCGGGGCGCAATCCCCGGAGAGGCTCCACGGACTATACCTTCCCTAACAAACAAACCCATTACGGAATCGCGGCACGTATCCCGCCATCCCGCTTAATCAGTTGCATAGGATAGAGCGGGATGGAAGCTCTTTGTGTATGAGTAAGACGGCTCGAGAGTCGGTCTGGTCAAGGCGGACGCAGGATGTGTTATTTTGTTGCAGTATAATCTTGTGTTTTAATGGGAAAACGTCAGACTGGGACACAAAGGCGGACAAAGCCGCCTGGTCTCCACAGGGAAGATTAATTTACTTAACGCTACCGGACTCGACTCGGCGAGGAATTCTAACCGTCGCAATCATACTCAAAAATTACATTTCGGATACACTCCATTCGAAACAGGCGCACGTATCAAATGCTGCCGTGTAATTACAAATCAATGGAAGTTGATTTACGGTAATGACTCATTAGCCTTATTTCGGGTTATAAATTAACGAATGGCTTCACGCGGCGATGATTTAGAGACTCGCATGGATATGATATGGACCAGAAAGCGGTAAATAGGTGCATCATTTAAACAATTATGTATAGAGATAAAATTTGCACATATCGATAGTGCTAGAGGTACAAATTAACTGATGGGATAATCAAATTCCTGTTTTAAATCACTTAAGTTGTATTAACTTCAAAATTACTAAACTTTCAGATCTCTTTTCAAAAAAGGAATGTAAAATTATTTTATCGCTTTACTATGTTGGTTCGTGAAATATATATAGGCTAATACCTGCTTTCAGCCTGCACCGATTTTAAAAATTTGCAAATGTACTTATTTTACCCTCCTTTTGAAAGGTTATTTATTTCTCAAGTGTGCTTTATGTTTTTGGGAAGGAATACAATAAGTTAAAAAAAACTATAGATTACATTACTGTACTTTATTTGTAGTGAAATTGTTTCAATATATATTTTCTCATGATCTGGAGCATATTTTATTAAATATTGCAATTTTTCAAACTCTTTAAGAACCTCCCTTAACGACACATTTTCAAAACTAAAAATAGTTTATCACTATTTGTAATATTATTTCTTATTATTTATTGTTTATTTTATTTATTTCTATTTTTAACTGTTTTAGGATGAAATTTTTGAAAAAAGTTTTAGCAGCTTATTTTTTTAATTGAGCTGAATAGGGGAGGGGGCTTCAAGGAGCATAAAACAGTATACTTGCGCCCACCATTCAGCTCGAAGTGGGATATCGCGCATTTCGCCTAATGTTTGAGGCCATTTTTCGCACTTTTCTCCAAACGTATATGAAAATCGAAAATAACCAAGTTGATGTCCTCTTTCAAAAACCGTTTGAAAAATTAAAATCTGCCCATCTCAGTTAATACGCCGAATTTTGCAAGATTTCGGTGTATATTGTTAATAACGTAATTGTGCACAAACTATTCATCTGACAGCATCCAACTGTTGCATGCTTAAAGTAGACATAATAACCTAACATTTCACGCAAAACTAGGGTTTGAAAAAGGGTTCATTTTAACGGTTTTTCCAAGTTTTGTCTGTAAAAAATGTTCCGATCATCTTTTACAAAAGCTCTTTTTGATTCTCTACAAATCGTCTGTACAACGTATTTCATTTTCGTCACCAATTTTCACGCTATGCTGAAAAAAAAATACCTGAAAAACGAACTATTGTTTTTTAATTTTTTATTGTTTAAAAAAAAAACAAAAGCTCAGAATTGTCTAGAGTTTTTATCATCTTTGGTATATTTTAAAAAAAGTTTTTTAGTCCATCTGCTGTTAAACGTTATCTACCAAGAAAAACTCTATAAAGTGGGCTATGTACTTCGAATATTTCTACCATTGAACGTCTCACTCGCTCGTTCTTATTCATCGATTTAATCTTCTGCATGCTACAATTTCGTCATTTGTGATAGCCGTTTCGTAATTTGTTCCATAAGTATTTCTTGAGCTACATCTCTTATCATTGCCTTGGAAGAGAAGCATGGAGGAAATCAATGATTTCCAGGCTTTTGGAATTTTCGACAAATTGGTTGGCTGCTTTAGGGGTTAAGAATTAGATTTCTACCTTGTTCTTTACCGGTCTCTTTACCCTATTATTGTAATCTTGTTTTTTGAAGTATTCTTCCTACTGCCATACGATGGAGTTCTTCGTTTTGTTCCATTTTCTCAACAATAATCGCGGCCTGAATCTCGGTAATTGTAAGGAAATCAGAGGGTTTTTTATGAGTTTTGTCAGATGTCTTCACTTGCATTGGGAATTTATGATATGCTTCATGCGGTTTATAGAATAGATTAATGAGAAACATATATTGCATGTTACAGTGATCTTTCAAGATTCTTTCGCTGCATTTTATCCTCTTTCTGTTGGTTACTAATTCAGTCTTCTTAGATCTCCATTCTTCAGCTATGTTGAAAGGTTATAAATGTTGTGTATTTATAGAGAAAGCATCAAGTTCAGACTCAGACTCAACCGGTAGAGTTTATAATTATGGAATTTTGTCTAATTTATACCTCAGAATAATAGTTTTAATAATATAATAATAGTCGTGGTGTAACTCGAAAACGAATATATAGCCGAGGTAACCCAGAAAAAAAAAACCGTGAAAAAGTTGCTTGTTGCTCCTAATGATATACCCTATCCAGCGAATTATAAAATAACTTAGGCAAAGTCTTTAAGGATGTTTGAGTAAGTTGGTTCTATAAAAGAGTGCTTCGAACGGAGCATGCTACTTGTTGCATGGTCGATTAACGGGATTTGCCGATATCCTTTACTATCACCACTAGTGCTTTTTGACGTGAGAAGTCATTTTATTTTTAAGTAGAGAAGGTATACCTACAGGTTTGAGACTTCACAGTATAGACCCCTTTTATATTTAAATCAGCCTTACAACTTCTCGTCTAATGGATATGTACCACTTTAAAAAAGTGGGCGGTTATTAAAAAGTTGCATGTTTAACAAAACTGTGGAAATGTAGCAAAAATTTAAATACACACTCAAAATTGAAAATCTTCTTTACAATAATATTTAAGAAAGTTCTAACTAGTTACGACAATGCAATCGTGATCGAATATGGATCGGCGTACGTGCAGCAAATATTTACAATGACCATTGCTGAAGATTTTACAGACAAATACTATTTACGAAATATTCGAGTGATAACAAGCAAGCTTGTTTGGAAAATTTCTCCTTCAATTTACTTTAACACATAATAGCGACTACAATTAAGACGTTCCTTGCATTAAGTAAAATTCAGAAAGTGTCATTGAATACGAATTCTACTCATTTCAACTAGTTTCGCTTTATTTCTCGTTTTCCTTCGCCGGCTGAGCTCCGAGTTGGAGCTCCTAAAATATGCAATAGTTTCCGAAATCAATTAATCCGGGTTAACAATTTCCCGTTTCGTCCTTGCCCGAGCAAATAAAAGTTTATAAGGCAAAGAACGCAATCGAGCAGTTTTAAATGCAAGTCAAAGTGGAAACTTCTGAACTCATTACTTCCGACATTATAAATGTTCAAAACTAAGATGAAAATTTGATAAACAAAAAGGAGGATCGTAAACTTCCCGAAGCAATGTCGAGACCGAAACTAAAGAACGTTCAAGAAGTTGTACAGTAATGTGTATCCGAGTCTCGGGATTAACATTAAAGTTGCATTACCAGATGGTCGGAGATCCAGAAATTACAACAGATTGTTGGGTGCTGCACTATAAATCCTAGTTAAACCGCTATTGCTCAATATAACGGTAAAGAGATACAGATAGGAAGTGCGAGAGAATTAAATTGATCGAGGAACGATAGATTTGACAGGTTCACGAAAATCCCGCGTAGAATCCGATTCGTGTAATTAGCTGGATGACCTTTAATATATTTTTAATACATTATTTCATTATTGGTAATTTCGCGTTTGGCACTCTGTAAAATGTGGTTAATAAAAGAATAAATTTCCAGGAAGACTTTTTGGCGTATTCATATCTATTGTGCTGGTATATCAAATGGCAAAATCTTGCATACAAAGAAAATAATAGCACAATTTAAAGTCGCATTCAATTATGGCAATTAATTACGATCACCTTTACCTAACTTTGCAGAACAAACATAACAATCCTTAAGACCACGAAGACATCAAGTGTTTTCCTAACAGGAAAAACAACAAACAAGAAAGCTCATGACACTCTTGTCGGGTGCAGGAAAAACTTTTTCTCCACTTGAAAAAATTTGGTTTTTACGTCAGTGTAAAGTCATGTGTTAGTCATGAATAAATGTACTATTTTTATTTTGCTTGACCACTGATTTTGAAATATTAGTAACCACTTTTACATATATCATTCTATTTCTTGCATATCGGTATATCGAAACACATCTGTGGCATATATCAGAAGTAATTTGAGGTTATTCTACTTGTCATAAAATGATAAAAATTCCATTGTCTGTCTTATAAGCAACATTTTAAACATTAGTTTTCTACGGATTAGAGCATGTTATGACATTTGTTCATTGGGAAATGAAATATAATAGTGTAATAGTAGCAATAATACTGAATAAATTCATTAAGTTAAATTTAGATATGTAGTGTATGTCAAAATCGAAATGCGGAGAGTGCCGACTGTCACCGGTGTATGTCGACATTGACTATTTCATATGGCCAAAGTCCAAGTACGTAAATATTTCTGTCCTAAACCGGCGAATGTCGAAAAGATCGAAATCACCGAGGACGGGGGCCGGCGCGACGAAAAGCACGTGGCCGAGATGTAACTGGTCATAATAATTAGTTTTAATTAAATCGTTAAAGTATTTAAAAATTATTTACTAGATTTAAAGAAAGGTTGAAGCTTTTGAAAGTGTTTAGTAATATTCAAAAAAAATTAGTCAAATTAATTGAGAGACTAAAAAACAAATGAACTAACTAAATAATTTACATTTTGCAGTCACAGAAAGGAAATAAAGAATGTAAGGAACTGTATATATTCGGGTAAATGATATTAATATTGTGTTATTCGAAATCCTTATTGTTATAATGGAGATATATTGATATTAATATATCCGGCTCCCGTTGACGGAATTTTCGAACTTTTACTATACAGGGGCATTTCAAGGTATAGGGTATAAGTGGAAGAATTTCTGGATTGTTAATATCTGGGTCGTGAACTGAATTGTTACTAATAGGGAAAAGGACAAAGGAATAAAGACCTTTAGCCTTGAAATTTGTTTGTTTTTAATCTTCTCCTAAGCAGCTTTAACGCTGTATATACCTCGGTAACTTTTTCGAAATACTAACGTCAGGTTCTCTAAAAACCAAATACTGACGTTCCAATGATTTTTGTTTTCATAGACAAAAAATCTTTTAAATTCTGGTTTGTAATTTTGCTCTCCCAAATTCTTGGGTTTTAAACACTTTTACGTATTCTATCGATATTTTCAATGCAAATAATTATGAGGTTGGTCTCTCTCCATTTCTTTCACTCTTGATTGGCTTTTTCCTGTTCTTTCTTCTCAATCATCTGCGATCTGCTCGCTATCGCTGTTGTGATCACTCAAATTGGGTTTGTGTTGGATCAGAAAGTAGTTTTAAATTTCCAAACTTGAGAAGAAGTTTGCTTATTTGAGAGCTATTTACTGTATGGTTCTTCGCTGATATTGTAAGTTTTAATCATGTTGTAACAAATGCATAATAACACTACGTCGCAAGTGTTAATTTTGGTTATATTCACTGGTCATGACACTAACTGAATGTGAGGAATGTACAGCTGATGCTCGACTACGTGGACGCACGCAGGTGCCACATTCCTCAAAATTCATTTGTGTCATGCCCAGTGGTTCACAGGTACAGCAGTAAATAGTGTTCACGACATTGCCTCTGGTATCTTCTCTCGGACGCATTTCTACACTATTGTACCCTGCGTCTCAAATAGCGCGCTTATCCTTAAGGACAAGAAAAGCTGTGCTATCCTGCACTGCCCGTGTCACCTGGGTTTCAATGTACGCCCGTTTTTAGTACCCTAAAGAATTAACCGTAAGCTGCGCTAGGACGCACTGCAGAGCAGCGTTGCACGCTAACTACTCGACAGTGTCACAGACACAGTTTTTGAGTAAAACACGTGGGACGTATGTTTATAAGTATTCGAATTAGGAACTTCCGTCCAGATACATCTCCGTCCAGTTAGCTTCTTCTCATCATTTAAAATTACATTCTAGTATATGCTAACTTTGCGCCACACGTGGATATTTCTTGCTCTTTCAGCCCCTTCAGAATTTTATTTGTTAACCGAACCCGTTTTCGAGGGGACGCTGATTGAGAATCCAGTTTTTGTTTAAATAAAATAAAGAATAATGAATTCCAAATAAAAATATGGGTTTGCTTAAAATACTTGCCAATATATGGTGCCGATTAATCAGAATTACTTCTGCAATAGTGTTTATGCGTTGATCGTGGAGTGTGGAAGGTTTCCCTTCAGGCATGCATACATACGTAAGTTTCTCTACTGCCCCTGCACTGAAAGAAAAAAATGTTGATGCGACCTATAAAGAATTACCTCATCTATCAAATCTGATGGATGTTCAGGTCCATTCAATTCATCAACAAATAATGTAACAAAATTTGTAATATTTTATAAATGCGACAAATGTCATAATACCGATTTAATGCTTCATTTGGTTTAAATCAGATAGATACGATGGGTTATTACATTTTTGATCGATATTCGGTTCATAACAGTTTTCATCGAGCAAATCCGGAAAAGCTGCAACTTCCTAAGAGTTGAGCAGCAAAAAATCCCTTAACCAATATTCAGTGTTTCCGGTTAAACTTTCTCCAAACGATCCAGGACGGAAGAAGTATTCAGAGAAGTTTCAAGCCAACGGTAAATCAATTATTAATTCCAAGTAGGTACACATCTGAAATTTTAATGATATTCGAAAAGTTGCGATTAGGTTGGAAGCGTTCGGAACTATAAAATTGGATTTGAACGCAGTGAGATCGCCGCAAAAAAAGGAACACGACTAACACGGTAGTTTTATAACAGTTACTGCTTGCACTTTGTAATTTTATTTTCTACGCTCGTCGGATTCCGACGGTTCTCCTTCTTTCCCCTCGAACTCGGTGTCTCCTCCCGTCGTAGTCTTCGTTTCCTTTTTTTCACCGACCCCCTCCACTAGAAATAACTTTGCAACCGAAGTATGTCACTTTTACGGGATCAAACGTAAAGTTACAGTCGAAGATCAGGGATTCTTAGAGGCTCTTTATCGTTAAATTTATTCCGGGGGTGCTACAGCCCACTCTCTCACTTCGAATTAAAATTTATAGGGATAGATTTACGACGTTTGTACGAGATAGTTTCAGGAAAAATAAAATAAGATATGGAACATGCAAAGAATTATTACGAGATTGTTAAGGGGAGGTGGATAGAGTGTATCTGTCACTGTAATATTATTTTTCCATCCATATTTTCTCTTTAATTGAAACTGACGAAGTTATTTATTTCATAATCCTTCGGGTCGTTCCGCAACAACTAACATTCTCACTTTTTAAGAAATGCCTTAATTTCCAATTCCTGCGGATCTCAAGAATCCCCATGCAGTGAATAACCATTTTCTTTTTATTTTTACCCATGAAAATTCCCGTCCTATTTCTTCACTACCCTATGGGTCTATTGGATTCAACTTAGATTTAACCTTTTTCTTTCAACTTGTCACAATCGATGAAATAAAAGAAGTTGTCTTAAATTTGAAATGGAATGCTGTCGGATGTGACAATATAACTGCTAAAATGTTACAGCTTTCGCTAAACGTTACTGCATCATATATCACCCATATTATATACTGTTGCCTGGAAGTTGGTTACTTTCCCACTTTATGGAAATTTGCTTTAGTTATCCCCCTTCCTAAGTGTAACAAGCCTGCATCTTAAAGCGATTTAAGACCGATTAGTATTCTATCGTCGTTGTCAAAAATTCTTGAAATGATCATACACGAACAAATTTATGAATATATATATGCTCATAATATCGTTACCAACATTCAGTTAAGATTTCGCAGAGGATTCAGCACTACAATTCTATTATTAGACTCCACAGATAACATTGATAGATCGTTGAATGCAAGTAAGGCCACAGCATTTACTCTACTAGATTTTTCCAAAGCCTTCGACACTATAGATCATAAACTTCTTCTTTCGAAACTTAAATTCTATGGATTTGACAATAGATCTTTGAAATTATTTTATCACTATCTATCAAATCGCTTTCAACAATTAATTCTTAAAGGAAACCCATCTGACTTTGTCCATATAACCTCAGCGGTCCCTCAAGGCTCCGTTCTCGGCCCACTTTTATTCTCAGAATATGTTTCTGACTTTTATAAATCATTCAAACATGTCAATATCCATTCGTTTGCCGACGATACTCAACTGTTTTACTTATTCAGTTCAAATCATACCCGTTGGGATGCAGGAAAGGTAAACCAAGACCTGGAAAGCGTCTGCCAAAGAGTCATAACCTAAAACTAAATATTAGCAAATGTAATCATCTTCTGTTCTGGTCCAGACATATGGAGCAGAAAGTTCGTGACGAATTTAATAGATTCATCACTAATGAAACTTTAAAAATAGTTCACGCTTGAAGGAACTTGGGCATAATTTTCGACTGCAAACTTAGATTTATAGAACACGTCTCACTTATTTTAAAAAGTCATATCTGTCCTTACGCCACTTATACAGAAACAAACATATTATAAATTTCCATTTGAGAAAGCTGCTTTGTGAGTATATTGTTTTCTCTGCTTTCATTTATGGTTTGGTAGTATTTTACCCATGTTTAGATCAATTCACGAAGAATAGATTGCAAAGGGTGCAAAATGGTTGTTGCAGATTCGTTCATGGACTAAGAAAATATGATAGAGCGTCAAGCAAAATAAAAGATCTTGGATGGTTAAAGATAGAAGATGTATATCAACTGCACCAATGTCCCTGACATTTCGAGTACTAACAACTTATACACCCTTATATCTCAGGAATAAAATAATATTTAGGAAGGAAATACACGAGCTCAATCTTAGATTTCCTGATAATTTATTGCTTTCACAATATTAGTAAACAGTTTTCAGAAAATGAATCACATATAATGTTTTGTCAATTTACAGTAGTGTGCCTAGATCTTTTAAGGCACAAACACTTAATTTGTTGGAAGCCAAATATAAAGAATTGCTACTTAATTCACAATGGGTACATATATTGCATATTGTTAAAACACTGTCTCATTTACTTAATAATTTTGTAACACTACAATCCTATCTTTAAATTTGTAATATAAATTTAATTTTTGCTCCATTTATATTTTTACAGGATATGTATAAGTACATTGTTAGCAAAAATCACTTGTGCTGAACGTTTTGTGTTATACAAGAAAACAGAGGTTAAGTTGAGTAGCATGTATGCTAGACATCGTCTCTAGCCCTTTGTATGCTGTTTGTATATCACAAATAAAAAATAATAAAGGCATTTATTATTATTATTATTATGATAATTATAATGATTATTATTATCAATTATTACACTGCCAGTAAATTCGGCTATTGCACCGCTCAAGCTTGTATCGAATTTGCACGTTACACGTCATAAAAATCTTTTAAAACAATTTGTTAAGGTAATTTATTTCTTGAAAAAATAAAGTGGCTTTTAACCGAAAGTGTGATTCGTTAGGCGTTAAAGACGAAATGGGAAAATGCCTTGTTTGACTACTACTTGCCAACACTACCATGTATTTTGCAGTGCATCATATTGCAACAATGCAATTGGCACTTTCGCTGAGAATTTGTTACATAAAAAACCAATAAGATCATAAAATACGTTGTAAACTTAGTAATCGCTTTACAGCGTTTATATACATATCTCTTGCTCTTGTTAAAACGAATACATATACTAAAAACGTAAGTAGTTTACAAACACATTTTCCTACGTCATACGACGTGACGTTCCTCCACCGTTCGTCTCATTCCCCATTTTGATTAATATTTAAAGGAATAGTACGAGTAAAAATTCCCCAACCACAACTTAGATAAATACATTCGGCACAACAAAAGACAGATATCCTTTACATTGTCCGTACAAACATTTCATAAGGGCTTTTGTCACATTTCTAACACTTTAACTACCACAAACGCGACCCCACGACAAAATAAACCGACTACATATCTCTATCAAACAGCCGGGTCCTTGAACCCTCCCGTGTTAAAGGACGAAAGGTCCTGCCGACATAATATGTACACAGAACCACCCCCTAAAGACACACTCGTCCTGAATTTTAAAATATCCTCGTATGTTTATATCTCCTCCACCCCTTGTCTCTCTCTCCCTTTCGAATATTAAATTAGTCGCAACGTTGTGAGTTTTCTTTTTGTTGTTGCAGCTCCACCCTCATCAGTCGAGATCCTGGACCATAAGCATAACTCTAAGATAGAGATCAAGGAGAATCAGGAGTTCCATCTGGAGTGCAGGGTGAAGAACGCGAAACCTGCTGCTAAAATTCTTTGGTATCGGGGGAACGTCGAAATTAATATACGTAAGTCCACATTACGGCATTAAACGCGATTTTCCTACGGGAAGCGTTGGAGTCTATCTAATTTAGCAATACGGATTATTGAAAGTATTATAGGATGAAAGTTAAATATTTTCTAAGTACATATAATATGTACACATAACATGTATAATAACTGTGTATAATATAACACAGTTTCTTGATTGTAGGTCTTGTATGGATTGCTTAGTTAAAATCTCAGTTTCTAGAAGTCGAATCTAAGTTTCGTGGATTAAAGCCATGTGAATATTTCTGGATAATTGATTTCATTTCATTGGACTTTTAGAAACAATACTGAAATTTTCAACTCCAAACTTATAAGTTGTTTAGTTAGAAGTTCAGTTTCTGGAAAGTTAACCAGAAGTAAATTTAATACAACATTGTATAGAAGTCACATTTTTAGACCGAAGTTTGGGGAAAAAGATTTCCGCAAGGTCGGTTAGAGTATCAGATTTTTGGAAAATCTCTCAAGTTTAATTTAAGACATTTTTGAAGACCAGATTTTGGTTAACCAATTCATGAAAGATTGACTATATTTCAGTAGACTTTTTGGGGAATTCCCGAATCTGTTTAACACACGTGTACATGGATTAGTTACTTAGTTGAAATCCGAGTTTCTGGGGAATATTAGTTTCTTGAACAAATCTATATGCTTGTTTCGGGTTAATCGACTCAACTTCAGGTGATTATTGGAAAAGGTTATTGAACTTGGAAAAATCAAATATGTGGATGAATTGGTTGGCTAAAATTTTAATTTCACGTACAAAAGAATAAAAGATAATATTGATTTCTGAATGATTGACAAGAGTTTATTAGAAATTTGGGAAATCCGCTGAATTCAGTTCAAAAGGCATTATTACGATTCTATTTTTGTTTAACAGACATGTGCATTCTAAGAAAATTTAGTAATTTAGTTTAGAAAGCCGATTCTTGAATCAGTTATCTAGTGAAAATGTCAGTTTTTGGAACTTTATTCCATTTAATTTGGTTTGTGGGAAAAACATTAGAATTGGTTAAGCTCTAAATTTATAAAGCAGGTCCTTTGTTAAATTGTTTCTAGAACAATGACTCAAAGAATTGTTAATAGGAATATGCCTTTCGGTGTACAATACTTTCGCGAAAAATTACCACGTATAATACTATACATTGTCTGTATAATTGTCTGTATAATGGTGTGTATAATTGTCTGTATAATACTATACATGTCGAAAAATTTAAAATAATCAGGCGTCCGCCACTGCAACGTCACCGCATGTATACTTTTCGAATTTTTGGCGAGATACAAGTGAGAATGCTGTGGCGCCAAATGTTCGAGTGTTTACTCCCTTAATGTTACGGGTAGGTTGACTTAGCGGTGTTTCAGAGAACTCTACTATGAAGTACAATGCAGTTTTCGGTGAACGCTTAAATTAACCATGTTACAAATTCGTATCGTGTCGAGCACACGTATCTACTCCATATTTAAATAACAAAATGGCGGTTAAAAATGATCTGAAACTTGTGTTCTTTAGCTGGAATATTTTCCAGCATATACAGTGAGCCAAGTGGTAATCGCGATGGGCTGTTTCGTAAAATTCTATAATTCACGATACGTGGATTAGTTTCATCGGTACCGTTAAAAGGTAGAAGATCAGGAGGACTACAAAACAAGTATAATACAAAGTTGTCTTATAGTCCAGAAGCTGCTGAAGACGATCAGAATACCAACACTTGTTTGAACGTGCCGCCAAGAGGCTTATGATTCATATTTGATACTCAGTTGCTCAGGATAGGACAGGAGGAATCATAAAAGATGATAAGGGGGCTAAATAATTTGTCGCTTGTCGCAAAATTGAGCTTAAATATCTCAAACGGTTCTATTCTACAACAAAGCACCCAAGCACCATAAGAACTGAAAGTGCTGCGATCAGGCAGCCGCTTTTTGCATTCTTTTGCTGTTCTAAGAATTTTCATTTCTTTTACTTGCATTCTAGTTCCTTCTTTCTTCGCCGTCGTCCACGTTTCACTTCCAGCTATCATTTTATTTGTGTCTCTTTTCTTGTTTGGTGTTTTAACGTTCTACTGATAGTCCCGAGGATATGAGTTTGTAGTTTCTTGTTTTTCTTTTACTGCTTCTTCTGTTTCAGTCGACCCTAGTTTTAGTCCTTTTATTCTTATAAATTTCTTCCTTTAACCCGGAATTTCAAACGCGACCTTTTCTACTGCTCGTGTTATATTTTGCAATTCTTCATTTATGTCTTCTTGCGTTTCTATATGTTTTAATATTTTGTTTAACCTATCCTAATAGAGCTTTCTAATGCTTTCTTCTTCAAGTAGAGGTGCTTTAAAGATTTCTTCATTTGGAGCTGCCGTTTGTATTGCAGTTTTCTTCAACTTTGTATAAGTTTCTACTGTTGAAATTACCAAGAAGTGTTCTGATCCTATATCCAGTCATCTGTATATCATTGTGTCCTTTACTTGTCTAGCTAATTTATTATTCGTGTTTCTCTTCTATGCCCTCTAAATACACAAGGATTTTTGTCTTGAGGCAAGCTGATTTCTTGAAGTGTAGATTTAAAAATGGTATTCAAAATAAAACAGTAAGCCCATACTCTGCAATCTAATGTTTGCTTTGTTTAAGGTTCGATTAAAATTATTTTTAATACTTTTAAATTTAAATATTTTTAAACTTATTTTAATGAAAATTTTAGTCCGACCAATATCGACCTTCAAGTCAATTCGACTAAATTGAAAATCGTAATACAAATATATTTTTTTGTTTTATGGGCAATTCGAAACAGATTTTAACCAGTAAAAATTCAAATAACTAAATGGTTTTGTTTGAAGAGCTAATATCCTCCCAGTGTTTTAGTCATAAAAATCGAATGCTATTTGTGAACAGGGTTGTAAGATTTTATAAATTATTATTTCCCCCTGGAACGAAAATAAATACTTTTTCGTTCCCCCTTTTCTATTTACACGCGCTGAAATCAATACTGTGCTTGTGATTTTATTCCCTTTCGGAACTGTTAAATACTGCCGTTAATTACATCATAAGTTAGAATTATCGAAACGAAACCTTACAGTTTCGAAAAACAACCGTAAAAACAATATCATTTCCGAATATACTATCGATGCCATCAGAAAGAACATCAGCCGAAAAGTGAAATCGTAAAAACGAACGTCTTTTCATCTCAATTTTCTTTTGAGGACTCAAACGGCACATTATCCGGCTTTAATGTAAGAAAAAGACTAAATGAGAATTTTAATTTAATAGACAGCGTCGCTGGAAGGCTCCCGAGGGCGTCGATAAAAAAACAATTCGATGACTTTAAGGAAATTCTAAAAGGGCTCCCTCGTTCCGTATAAGTTTACCGAGTTTTACGTTCCAGCGAACCGTGAGGACCAGATAGTCGAGGTGCCCGGCAAGAACGGCGATAAGAGAATCACCAGGTACGACACTCATTCCAGGATAACGCTCAAACCCACTGCGGAGGATGATTACTCCGAGTACACCTGCGAAGCCAGGCACGAAGCATTGTCTCAGGATATTCCTATGAGATCCACCGTCCAACTCAGCGTGCTTTACCCGCCAGGTGAGTTGAAAACTTTAAGGGTCGTGTTTGACCTGTATTGTAATGGTGGCCTGAATTTTACATGTAGTCAGGAAAAATTTATTCGTGCACCAGGATGTAAGCTCGAAAGGTGAACATTTTTCGAGATATCAGCTCGGAAATGTGTTTTTCCAGAACGGACAGAACCGCGTAGAATGGCCGCGACAGACGATTTCTGCAATTATTTCGATGCTTTTCCTGTTGCGAACATGAAATCGTGAACATTTCCAAAAAGCGATATTTTCTTTTTTCGCACGTTAAGCATCTGAGAGTAACGCTCGACGATTCTTTTCACACGCTTTTGCACCCAATTAATTTGGTGCAATCCCACAAGTTACAAAAAATCAACGTGATTCGAGTTATCGACTAAAAAGTCTTTGATTTTTTGAAACTCACGTTTTTTGCTTCTCTTGCTTAAAGCATCGAATAGGATAAACTGGGCATTTTTTAAGATGCAGACCTTTCCATAATCACCTAATGGAAAACTGTGGAATTTAATCGGTAACTAAAATACTAGAATTCATTTAGACCTGGAATCCTGCTTTCCTGAATCCTGGATTTGAGCTTTGAAAGGACTAGAATATCCGTAACACTATATTTATTAGACTGATTCTAAGGTTAAATCTTGTTATTCTAGAGAATCATAACAAAAGGTTCTAGAGGCTAGCGCTAGAATGTGCTACAATCTGGAATTCGTCCATGCCTGAAATATGCTAACTCAACAGTACTGTAATGTAGAAAAGAGCTGAGATACGTCATTTATTAGAAACGAAACAATTTAGGACATCGTTAGGTGCTCTATTCTAGATTATCCTAGTCAAAAATCTAGAATCTAATCTATAAGTAGAATACCCTTGGAAATAGAATTCATTTCAACCCTGTCCGTGCTAGAAATGTTATTTTGACACAACAGTGCTTTATAAACTAAAACGTTAGATATGTGCCAGCACATACCGGTTGCGTATAAGCTTGTTCTACGGTTAATATGTTATTATTCTGTAGTATCCCAGCAGAAGTGTCTAGATTGGTTAGAATGAGTTAGAATATATAATATATTCGAATGTACCGGGAGTATGCATATTCTAGGCAAGGTCTAGAAAAGAGCTTAAATGCGTCCAGTATCCAGCTTAAAAGCAAAAAACTGAGCTGACAAATGAAAACTCTCTGGGATATCACCGTTTAGGTTCTTAGGGAAATACGTTATTGAATACCTCACTTATTAAAAATGGGCATACTTTAAGATATAAACTGTGCTATAGTTTAGAATATTTCAATAAAAGAAACTGTAATCTGATCTAAATGTGCTAGAATGTAATTCTAGATAACTTGGAACGTCTATCGTAGATGTGTAGTGGAACAAAAGTGGAACAAGATAGATGAACTTATTCGTATGTGCGAGATATTCTGATGGTGTGACCTTATTTGGCTATGCCTCTAGAATTGTAAACAATAATTTGTAAAAAATTTGAGCGTCAAGATTGGCAGATTCAAAAACTAAAAATTGTTTAGATAAACCGCCTCACCACGTCTCAGAGATAAATATATTTCATTAACTGTTAAATGACGACATTAAATGATAAAATTTAATTAAGATATGTAATATGTATATCAATAATACTTACTATGATATTAAATTGCAGTTATATTGACCGTTCAGCTACGAGAGCCCCCAGCTCCAAAGAACTTTTCGGACCACTAAATCCACTGAAACGACTTTAAATAAATATCTGCATGAGACAACAACTGGTGCATGATAGAACTGCTTAAAGGACTCAATAGATGACAAATACTCACTTTTTATAAGTCCGTATAGATTCTCCTTTATAGGTCCAAGAAGAAATCTATTTTGTTACCTTGTTTTAAAGATCTGTTAGTGAACTTGAATATATTACAAGAAAATTTAAGTTATGGGTTGTTCTTTTGAAATAACATGAATTAAAAGCGTGAATACTCCTGTGCACGAATATTTTATTTTACCTGATTCTTATGTGTTTATAGTGCATTTGTTAATGCAATAAGATGATTACCAAATTGTATAGTAATAATATACTCATCTACTTTAACGTAAATTCCATTTTTTCTCCGATTTTCTCCAACTCCGTCACTCTTTCCCTTTATATTCCTTCATAGTTTTTCCAGTCATATATTTCCAAGCCACTTTGACTTTCATTACATTTCTCTCGTGTCTTCATTTCTGCATTTCACCCTTCCCGTTTTTCCTGTTATGTTTCTAAAGTATTTTTATTTATGTTTGCTTTTGTGTTACTGGCCAGGTTTCACCTCCATATGATACACCTGGGAATTCTATGCTAGGTACTCAGGGTGTAGTTCCTTTACTATTATCATTTTTCTCATTGTTTTTTCGTTCAGATGATAACATGTTTACGTTGCTTTCACTTAATCTTTTTAAATATTTTATAAAAATAGTATGTAAAATATTTTATGGCCCCCACTCGCCACAAAGTTTTATTACAAGGCACCGCTTCCCTTTCTTCATTCTACTCTCAATCTCAATACCGCTCCTTACATTTGTCACGTTTTACACTCTTTCGACTTTATCACCTGCCTTCAGGTTTACCCTACATCGAGGGCTACACGGAAGGAGAGACGATCCGCAGAGGCCAAACGGTAGAATTGGTCTGTAGAAGCCGCGGCGGTAACCCTCCCGCCCAACTCATTTGGTACAAGAACGGTGAACAGATTCGCATGGCGTATAGGACAGCCGGTAGGGTTTCAGAGAACGTGTATACTTTCACTGCGGACGCCAGTGATAACAAAGCTAGGTACAAGTGCGAAGCCAGCAACGTGATGTCGAAGGCCCCGCTGAAAGCCGAAATCGATATGAGCGTGTTATGTAAGGCTCCGATCACGTGCGCCCCATTACTGGTACTCACCATAAGTTAATTTTAGTTTCTCCATCTCATGTAACGATCTCTGGGCCTACGGAAGCTAGAGTAGGTGATCCGGTTCCTCTGACTTGTACTACTGCTAATTCCAATCCAGCAGCTGAGATTAAGTGGATGGTTACTGGGCGACAAGTCAGAAATGCTACATCTAAGATCGAGGTATCCCCTGAAGGTGGTTGGATAACCACTTCTAATATTACAGCTGTAGTGGAGCCCAACAGAAGGAGTTTGGTGGTGATCTGCCACGGTTTGAATCAGCAGTTGACTGAAAACGTCGTTTCGACTCATACTATTAATGTTTTATGTAAGTATGGATCACATTTTGGATCCATTACCCCTTATTCCAATTAATCATGTCACTTAAAATTTTTAAGACCAGTTACATGCGAAAATGCATTCCATGATGTGTATCTGTACGTCTTTTATGTATACCATTTTTCTTAATTAATACTTAATTGAATTTATTATTGTAGATCCTCCAAGTGCCCCTTTCATTCACGGTTATACAGAAGGTTCCCACATACCCGCTGGTACTGTTCAAAAGATAGCTTGTACCTCGTCAGGAGGAAACCCCCTCGCCTCCATCACTTGGTTCAAGAACGACAAAAAAATCCACTCTGTAGTCAAGACTACAGATAAATCCGTTACAGCCGAGCTAACCATTCTCACCAATGTTACAGACAATGAGGCTAGATACAGATGTGAGGCGCGCAACGCCGCCACTGAGATCCCTTTCTTCAAAACCATCACCATGAGCGTATACTGTGAGTAGTTGTTAGAGTGTTTGATATAGCTATTTCATATTCATTTCTAGTTCCTCCCGAAATCGTGAAAATTCGTCAAGAACCTGCGGAATTAAAACCAAATGAAGAAGCCACGCTCATATGTGATTCCAGCTCTAGTAATCCTCCAGCGAAATTGTCCTGGTGGAGGGAAGGTATTCCCGTGCAAAGCTTAAAGAATAGCACCACTCCTGGCTTGCATGGCGGCACTGTTTCCAGCATAGAAATGAAAATTAATGTTACCGAAAAAATGAACGGTATTGTTTATACCTGCCAGGCCAACAACGAAGCGCTACAGAGATCAGTACACGAGATGATCACCCTACAGATATTATGTAAGTCCTTTCATAATTTGTCATAAGGTGGACAGATGTTTAATTATACTAACTTTTCCAGATAAACCTGTTTTCGATAAAAACAACGAAGAATCCGTGACAGGAATCGAAAATGAACCGTTGATTATCAGCTTGAAGGCCGATGGTAACCCTCAGAACATTGATTACACCTGGACCAAAGATGGACGCCTTATCAACCAGAATGGTAGAATATTGACAGATGGACCTGTACTAAATATTAGCAGGCTTAGCCGCAGCGATGCTGGTAGCTACAGCTGTGAGGCTAGCAACTCCCAAGGCAGCAGCTTGGCTACAGTCAACATCACAGTACAATGTATGTAAAAATTGAAAAGCTGAAATAGCGTTTAATGAATAATTAGACAAAATAGCTGCTAAAAGTATTTGTGAAATGTTCTTATAAAATGAACGTATAGGTCAATAGAAAGTTTTGCTACCTCTACAAGGTCGTTTCGTTTATATTTTGATACATTTAGGACTATTTTATGTTAAAGGTGCTCAGTTTTGTTGTGTAAAATCTTACTTTTGCTGTTAAACCCATTTCGAAACTTACTTCAACATTTTTAATTTAAATCAATCATATAATGTAATCTGTCGTTTTTAAATCCTAATGGATGAGCACAGTGGAAATGTTCATATGATAATAAAGATGACCGAGATGTTGAAGACATAAGAGACACGATTCACATCACTCAAATCTTGTACATTAACTATGTTAACCGGATGAGCTGTAACTTTTTTTACTATGTGCTCGTTTCCAGATCCAGCATCTATAATCCAATACAGTGACAATGTAGTCGTCAATCCGAAAGAAGACGCTACACTGTCATGCACAGCAGATGGAAATCCTCTCGATGAGGACACAATTACTTGGAAAAGAGACGATTTTCCCGATTTTGCAGCACGTACGTCAGTAATGTACGACAAAAATGGTACTTCCTATCTGAGGATAACAACGGTAACTAGAGAAGATCTCGGAAAATTTGACTGCACCGCCAACAATGGTGTTGGAAATGCTACAACCAAACAAGTTATGTTGATAGTGAAGCGTAAGTTTCAGAAAATCTGTAGCTCGTCCGATTCGTAATATCATTTAATTTTTTAGATAAACCTGAAATCGATGACCATCCACAATATCTGAAATTTGCAAGCAACGCGGGCGATACAGGAAAATTAATATGTCGGAGTCAAGCATCACCATTGGCCAGGTATACCTGGGCTAGGAACGGATCTCCCATTAATTTAAACACCACTGGGAAATACTACAGCACATATAGAGAAGTAAGTTTATATATTTACCGTTCAGCATTTTACCGTCAGTTTCTTTTTTATCATATGTTCTTACCTGAATCTATTTTGTTTTTCCGTAGATAAATCATTTGGTATCTGAAAGTACCCTCCATATCACTCATGTGACATCTGCTGATTACGGTATTTACGAGTGCTTAGCCAGAAATGATTTCGGTTTTACCACGATTTCGCCCCGCCTAGAAGGCACTTCTTCCCCTGACACTCCTACACTTCTGACCGTGCTAAATGTCACGCACAACTCGGTAACATTAGGATGGACTCCAGGATTTGACGGAGGAATGAAGGCCTCTTATAGGATACGCTATAGAAAGATACACGACGATGTGTACAAGTATGAAGATGTAGTTGGATCTAATACGACCACTCACACGGTGAAGAATCTTGAGATGAACACACAATACGTGTTTTCGATCAGAGCGTCAAATAAGCTAGGAAGTAGCAAGTATATGCCAGATTTGCTGTCTGCGAAGACATCAGGTAAACCAATTCTTAACGATTCGTTCTTAGGAATTTGTTACATTTGGAATTTGGCTGAAGTTGGGCAGCTTGATCTTGTCATAATTTTTACTGGATCATTTGAACTAATCGTGGTTATTACTAAACCGAACTTGGTGTATTACAAAAGATGATTTGTATTACTGATCATTGATTGATTTAAAATATTGATCAGATATACATACATACATACATATTGAATTGAATAACCAATAAGTTTCAATATTGTCAATAACAAAAGAGTGAAAATGTTATTTTTATTTACTAAACATGTAGAATGATTGAAGGAATGTACCTATATCATAACTGAATAGTA
Source organism: Cryptocephalus primarius (assembly GCA_963576515.1). Taxonomy (NCBI): domain Eukaryota; kingdom Metazoa; phylum Arthropoda; class Insecta; order Coleoptera; family Chrysomelidae; genus Cryptocephalus; species Cryptocephalus primarius. Next base: position 12,609,937 of record OY754940.1, on the reverse strand, counting down.
GATTGTTAGTCGACAAAAAGCATATAAAGACTTTCAGACAATAAAAATAAAAAAAAAAGCATAAAAATATACAAAACAAAAGGGACACTTTATAGTAGATTTCTTACCTACTGGAGATTAACGATTAGATATGTGGAATAAAAGAGGGTGTAGGACAAGGGAAGACAGAGAAGTTTTTGTTCCCATTTAAATCACGTTAAATTAATTAACTGCTTGTTCCCTTCTGCCATGTCTTTTGTTCCCACCAATACAAACTTGGTATCTGAAAGAAAAAAAGATTAAGACAACATTAAACTATATTACATTACATACAACCATTATAGAAGACAACTACATTTGCTTTTTTTCCTTCTTCGAAATTATGGAAATATGACAGCTACCAGAAAAATAATAAAATTATTGGCAACATTGATTTGTAACAACAACAAATAAAAACATTTTATTTCCAGCTTATTTTATAATTGTTTTAAGGAAAAACGCTTTCACCGAGTTCCCTGAAGCTTGAGTAATTTCTTAACACTCTCAGTTGCTTTTAAGGCATCAGCTCTCATGAATTTTATAAATACAAACCATTAGAACTTTCCAATAACCATTCCACTTCTGTAAAGTCGTACCTGGAAAACTATTAATGAAATGGTTAACGCTACCAGTATGGAACAAACTATTACTAATAGTGAAACACATTGACTTCCAAGGAAAATGAGAATAGCTCTTCAAAAATCCTTTAAAAAATACTAACTTTACTTAACTGCAGCTCTCTTTATATTTGCCCATATTTGAAGTTCTATGTCGACAATAATACTCACCTGAAAAACCTGAATACTACTAAGATATTCACCGTCGACTCTAAGAAAACTAATAATAGTATTGAAACCACAAGATATATGGATGTTTAAACCCGATGTTTAAAGTCCCTCTTATAAAACGTCAGCTTTTTTGCACTTACAATGACCAAGCCTCAAATGCCACCAAAAAAAAAGAACGATATTAACGCAAGGAAAAACTTTTTCGTTTCCATCAGACAAAATTTAATTGAATTAAATTGCTATTGCGGCTAAATAATTAATTAATACTGGCAATATTTATATAAGTGATACTAGAAAAGAGAAATTAAAATAAATTGATCCAATTATCTTAATAACTATTACAAGTCAATCGTGAACAAAAACTAACAACCCAAATTCGCAAAGTAGCCAAAAATGGCATGATATATGATAAAATCCGTTCTTGAATAGTCACTTCTTATTTCGGTTTGTTATTTGGGACAAAAAATTTGGCTGGAAAATTTTTTTGCGACTTAACAGTAATCATAAATAACCCAAGTTTGGATTAGATTGAAACAATGATCCTCGTATCCTTTTGGACTTTATCTTCAATCTGTGTTCAGTTGTGTGCTTGCCCACCTTAGGTCTTGCTTGTTTTCCTACTTTAATACTAACTAGATTAATGCTTTGTTTCATGCTTACTCTCTTACAACTAACCCTATGCTACTAACAACAACCAGACAAACTTCCAACGTCTTATACTTCCCCAAGCCATGATGACAAGAACAACAGGCAGTTCCCTAGCTTTCTAGTTATACTGGGGACGTTAGTCGGGATCCTATTAATCGTCATGAATATCCTACTGATCGGCTGTTGCCTGCATAGAAGATCAAAGAAACGAGTCTCAGGTAATATTTGATTCCTGTTTATTTTTCCGCAGCTTTCCTCGGGGACCACGTCGACAAAGTCCTTCCGGACGAATTGCTCGAGAAGCAAGACCTGCCGCGTATCGTAATCATTAGCGTTTCCGTGATAGGAGTGATACTTTTGTTTATTAATATCGGACTGGTGGCCGGATGCATGCTGAAGAGAAGAGCTAAGAGAATGAGAGGTTTGTTTTTATTTATTTTACCTTCTCATTTCGGGGTGGGCTTTGATACAATAACCGGTGTAATTATTGTTTCGAATTCGGCGTAGCGTGACGTTTACCTTATGGAAATGGTGAAATATGAATGAGATGGTGGGTTATTTGCAAATGAATGACAACGATTTCGGTACAAAGGGGCAAATAAATCGAAACACGACAGGAAAAATGTAATAATTAAATAAAATTAATGTTCAGTAGGTACGTATTTAGATTGTGAAGAAGGTATTGTTAAATTTCGTTGATTTATATTTATGAACACGAAATATCTTGGTTTAATTACAGAGTTATACTGTTGAACTATTATTTATTTTTGGCATGTAAATGATAGCTTCATTTAGTAATAAATGGCTCAAATGCAACGATAAAAACTCGTGGTACAATGTAGTACTCTGGGAATTCGTGGTATAATGTCATACTGTCAAAAATTTGTTTGAGGAATAATTCTTTGGATAATTTCAAGTCTTAAAGTCCTAACAAATGTACGCACTACATAGTATAGTTTTCGTCATACAGAGGGTCAAAAATTGCAAATAAAAATGTTTTTAGGATATTTAAGAAATGGCCATTTGATATTATTTTAGATTTTGTACATCACTTTAGTAAAACGTCGTCTATGGTATCGTGGTCCACGTCAAATCCACGTCCATGATACCAGGTGTCGCGTTATATTTTTTTAGTAAAACTTCATTGTTTTTTGTGCGATGTTTAAGATGATAGGTGTTTCGTTTTTGTAGAAAGGAGTGAAAAATTCATAGCTTCAATCAACAAGCAACTAAAGCTCGAAATAACTGAATTTTTTTCATTCGGAATAGGCTCGTCATTTTGGAGCGTCGGCGTATAGCTCCACTGGCAAGTTCACGCTGGCACGTTCGCCTCTGCTCATTGGTCGAAATCAAGAATTTTCAATCCTGCAAATATTATGGCTCTTACTGAAAAATTACCGAGGAAAATTGATCTTCGGTTTTTATATTCTATCCAACCATTAGTGCGATATTTTTTCAATGCGCTAAATCTAATTCTGTACTTGTTCTAATTTCTTCATCTGTTCTGATTCCATAACAGTCTTTACCTTAATCGTCTGCTTTACGTTTTTCGAGGTTATTCGTATCTATTTTATTTATTGTTCATGTTTGTCAACCGTATGTTATGTTGTTGTTTATTTTTGTCTTAGCAGGTTTTGAAAAATTCTTTGCTCTTAAAATTTTTGTTTGTGCAGATTTACATTCTTTTATTATCCTACTCGTAAATATTATATTTATTGTACTATTTCTGTACTGTAGCTTTCCCTGTTTGTGCAATCTATTTATCAAGGTTGACATTCCTTATTTGTTAATGCCCTGCGTAATTTGTCTTTTTGTGGCTGATCATTGCTGTGTAATTTGCATTTTTTTAGTTATCTTTGGTATATACCAGATACTAATTAATATCATAGATCAGATGATTCCACATTCTGATTTCTTTTAGAAACTTCTACTGGACTAAATTAAAAAGAACTATTACCAGCTAGTCTGCTTGTAATCTCTTTGTTACTTTAAATTCTTTGGTAACCTCTCCATCCACAATTACAGCATTGGTTGTTGTTCTGGTACTCGTTTTTACTTATGTTCTAAAATTTTGTGTATGCCAGTTTTTCTTCATAGGTTTTCCTCGAGATACAGCCATACGCTTGGCGATAATTGATAAGTTCTCAATTATAAGTTCTGTTCATATGAATTTCTTTACAGCAGTTTCAATACAAAACTTTACTTAGTTGTCGATATTCCTTGGTCTTGGTACTACTCAAAATTTACTTAATTTCCTTCTTTGTCACTTACTAAGTGGTTTCTAGTTTTTCACATGTGGGGACCTTTCAAGTTTTCACGTTTGGTTCTTTCTATTCCCTAATAGAATTTCCTAAAATGTATTTTCTTGAAAGATGTTTCTACCTCATTTAATTCTTGCTATTGAATATTTTTCCCTCTATGTTTCTATTTATCCCTATTGTCCTCGGCGTTTTTACCACGAATTTTATTCTTTTTTATCTTTTACGCTCTAGTACCTGCCTACATTTTCGTCAAACCATTTGTTTGTTTGCATTGCAGAGCCTACTCCTAATTCCTCTTACTACTATTATTTTGTCGATTTGTGACCCTTCGACTAATTGCTCTATCTGTGGTTTATCTTCTAGTTCTTTTGGCATCCTTTCATCTAATTGTGTCTTAATTTTTTCGTCATAAGTTTTTTCATTTTTTCCCGATTGTGCTTTGCTTAACTTTTGCAATGATCACTATTAGCGGAAGTTATTCTACAGCTTGTGACTTTCTTCGCTATCTTGTGTGCTCCTGTTCAGTCAATATATTTGGAATCTGAGTTATATCGCGTTTCTTTGTGTATGTTCAAATGTTATACATACGATAAAATTATGGGAAATATTTCATTATGATTATATTTTATTGTGTATATATATATATATATATATATGTATATTATAATATATATATATTATATATATATATATATACATTATTTTTTCATTATGTGAAGTTATTTAATTTAAATCTGAGTTTAATATATTGGTTTCTTTTATCTGATATCTTTGCATTATTTCATTTATTGTTTTTATTGTATTTTTGAACATCGTTCTTAATTTGTAGCCATTCTTAACTCTTTAAATTGAATACATTATCCAATTACGTTTAAACCGAGTTTGTTTCGACTGAAACATCAGGTATTAATGAAGGAAACCAATTAATTCCGGCATCCTTGTACATGGTACTAAAGAAATGTTAATACATTAAAAATGTATTCATTGTTTGGAACTTCCGTGTCTCTTGAATTCCCCATTCTTTTTCCCGCATCCTCGTTTCTACTCTCCCGGTTCTCTTGTTTCTTTTCCCAATAGTCCCCTCTGTTTTCCTCCGCGTATCTGATCCCTATCGGCGCAGTGAGAATATCAAAAAAGCAATTTAACCTTTTCACGGATCTCTTTTTCTCTCCTCTCGCCCACCTACCCTTCCCCGGACAGCAATAACGGCAATAATAATTCGTTTTCATTTGCAGAGCAAAACAATCAGAGCAACAAATCAGCGACAATAGAAATGTATGCCCCGAGCAGTTACAATGACACCGTCACCGGGGAAACGCTCTCCTCGGTTAGCGAGAAAAGCGAGACGTTCAGCAATGAGGGCAGCAACAACGACTACGTGGTTGGTACACTCTTTATTTTTCCGGTCCCTCCTATTCTCCTTGTTTTTTTTTGCTTTTTTATCAGTAAAGGTGATAATGTGACGTTGCGGTGAACTTTTGTTAATGACAGTTGATCTCGCAGATCTGCGGGCCGGGACGTTTTCCCCTGGAGAGATGAAAGTCGCGGAATATTTTCGAATCGCTCCCCTATGCTGTTCATAAATTTTTCTCATCCAAATTGAAAACAAATTTGAACAAAGTTTTGGGGAATATTAAATTTTCGCAGCCTTCAGAGATTCACATTAACATAATTATTGTCGTCATGCAGTAAGAAAGCCCCAATATCAGTAATATTCCGTTAATTATTGATTCATGGTACACGGCAAAACTATAGATACCTTGGGTGAAAATATTGAGACATTTTGATGTGGAGGTATTTGGAGAACCGTCACACGGAGAGACATTTACAAGGTATAATCGAGTCGATTACGGAAGTTGAAGTTGGCAATAAATTATCGAAGAAGGGCGAAAATATCTCCTGCCCATTTTAACTAGTAGAGCAAGATAAGATACCTCGCTTTTAGAGCTGCATGCATGTTCCCTTTCTGTCTAAGCAGCCTGTCAAAATGGACGGGAAAGGGAGAAGTAGTAAGAAATGGGGGGGGGGGGGCGTTGACACAAAATCGGTGAGATCTACAACTTTTCCATTTAGTCGAACTCGAAAAAAATTCCCAAAGAAAAAACTGCTTTTTTAATGCTTTATTTCACCCCGAAATGGCAACAAAATGCCCTTTAAACTCATGACCAAAAATATAGCTATGGCTATAGCTACAAAAATTTTCATGATTCCGTGTAAAAAAATAAATTGATTCTCCGAAATTCATTTTTGAATATTCAACCCCTCGTAGGAGTAGAAAAATTTGGAGGTTGTGCTCAGGAATAAAAATGTAGAAAATATCCCGACATGTATATTTAAACTGTCGCCATGAAATGATTCTTTATAAATAATGGTGAAATTAAAAAGTTCTATATTTCACCTTTTTTTTAAGGGTGAAGGAAACCTTTTAAAGGGAAATTATATCATACAAAATAGACGTGTCTCTTTGAAAACTACAACTTTTGATTTGACTAAAATTTTACCATTTTCACCAAAGTTATTTCAAAAAAACTGATTTTCCCCAATGTTCAACCCCTCTCATGTTTCACCCCCTAAATGAAGCTCTACGTAATACAGGTGTTCAACAAAATTGAAGCTAGGATCCTTCGGAGTAGAACGTCTCACAGCATCAAAAGCGTAGGGGGGTCACACCAATCCACGCGTCAGCCCCTTTAATCCTCCTAAAGGTTTTCCACATTTCTAGAGTGGCGGAAATTCAGTTTCGGTAATAGAATGTCCCATAGAATCTACTCTCAAAAATTCAGTTTACGGAAAAATATCCGTTTTTTAAAATAATACAATTTGACTGTACTAATTGTTGAGAATCAAAAATGAAAGTCCTGATACCACAACGTATCATTTGTGGTGCAATTGATATGGATTAGCAGTAATTAAAATTTGTACGCACGTCTAATAGTTTGTGCAAAGGAGGGTTAACCAAAGATAGAGAAATACGAGAAAATAACTAGCGGTTTCTCAGTTATAAGATTTGTTATAAAAGAAGCAATTTAGATTGTTCTCAAAAGGAAACAACGAAATTATAAGAGAAAAATATTTTTTAATTAAACGCGAAATTATTAATACTGTTCTCTTGTGTATCAAATAAGGAAAATGATGGAAACAATTTTTGTTTAATAAATCGTTTATAAACTCTATACTAATAAACCCTATAAACCTCCACTTTTTTCATTTCAAGTTATATTTGTATCTAAAAAAATATATATAAAAGGCTCGGAATTTTATTTAAGTTTGAAAATCCAGGAGAAATCAAGCAATTTTTCTCGCCTTGGTAATAAACCCCAGTGAATAACAAATTGCTTATTATATAATTTACTTATAATTTCTATATTCCTCCAGGATGAGAATCGCAAGACCCCGGCGAACAGCTACATGATGGACCATCAGACGGTCGATTATCCAGGTGCGTATCCCGTTTATGAGATGCAGATGCCCCCGTCCGGGATCAGTATGGCCCATAAGACCCACACTCTGCCTCATCCTCATCATCACCACCATCAAATGCATGACCAAAGGCCAAGGGCCAGAGACGACCAGAGTCTCGGCTACCACGGCAGCATGTCAGGTAACTAACCAACCCTCCTGCGAAGGTGATACTGTGAAAGAATCAAGTTTTTCATGTACATATAAAGAAAGCGTCATAGTATCATCGGGTTTGTTCCGGTAGATATGCTGAATATGTTGCTTTTATTTAAATAACTTATTTATATAGTATATTTGGAACAGGTTCGGAAATCCAGCTGGAACAAACTGATAATGTAGCACTAATTTTGTTAAAACCCTTGCATCAGAATTTAAAAATATCTCATAGAATAACACGAGCTAACTAAAGTACGGTCAGCATGCGGATACGTGAAATCTATATTTACAAAATAAACATTGCAGAAATGGTCAGGAATGTTTTATTCTCACAGCACGCTCATAAAATAATGTATTTTAAAGCCTTGGACTTTTGCCTGGGTTTTGTTTTAACCATTCACTTAATTTAAAGGGTAAAGGGAAATTGATAGTTCATATAAATTTTGGCATAAATATATTAATCACCTCGTCAAGGATATACGAGTAAGAATGTAAGCTGTACAAAAAATGAGTGTTTAATATTTACGAAAAAAGCAGCTCATGATATAGAAGTCTGAATTGAAAGGAAGGGTAACAACTTTTGCGTCGAATATTTTCTAACCGAGACAGATAGTCTAACCAAATTCTAACGAGAGTTCCGGTTTCGAATCCTTATCGCAGTCGTAAACACCTTTTTCCTTATGAATTTTCTTATGATGTCCTATATTATACGTAACCAACTTTTTGTTACCGTTTTAGTTAAAATTTAGCGCCATCTAATGATCAGTCTGAGTACTCCATGAGCAAATATTGCGGCGGGAACTTCCAAACATAGTAATATTTTTGTATTTCATATTTATTTCATCAATTTCTTATTTCCTTGTCAAAATTACTCCAAAAAATTGAAAATTTGCAGTGGGCTTTTCCAATCGATAATCGATAATCGATTTCCATGTTTTTAGTACATTTCGATTCAAACATAAATATTCAATTTCGGTTCGTAAATTTCCATTAATATATCATTTCACATATATGCACTGCCAGCTGAACGAAATTGTAGTCTAAAATATTTTTATATTTTTTAAGCTTTTTAGTTGAAAATGGATATACAGCTGTATTTGTCCATATTTTCAGCCATTCTGCATTGATGTTTGAGAATTAAAACGATTCGGTAATCCAAAACATATTCTGCTCCAATTAATTTAGATTACCGGATTCTACTCTATGGGCTTGTGTTTACTCATATAATATTTGCTACGGTAATAGTTTACAATTCAGTAGTTTCATTAAACTTATATGGACGATGCATTCGCCAATCAAAATGAATTCTAACTTGGACAGTTTGCGTTTGGCCGTTTGTGTTTGATCATTTTAACGTCTTCAAAGTTAGAAAGCATCTTACAATTGGTGTAGAGCAATATCGCCCTATATTCATTCCATGATTTGTTGCTGAACGAATACAACACTAGTAAAAGGATTGAACACTTACATTCTTGAAACTTATCTCAAAAAGCATATGTTATACAGCATAGATAATGATAACACATATTTAATATATAACACATAATCCTTGAACAAACCTTACAAAACGCCAAGAGCTAGGCGATTTTGAGTTAAAGTCAGGTGTATAAGTAAACTTTCCAACAATGCTACACTAGGATGCACAGCAAGCTACATCGTCGCAGGGAAGCTGGCGGTATGAACAAAGCGACAGCAGACTTTGTGATCAGCACGGCATCATTTTATACCAACAGGAAATCATCGGATGGCCTTATTCACATTTTTTTGCAAGAAGTTGAGATTCAGTAACTTTATTTCATTGGATCCTCGGTATACACTCTTTTTTGAAAAAAATAAACATGCATGACACGTACCCCAATAATTTGTAATGAGGTGTCCGCCACTGAAACACAGCCACATATAAAATTTTCGAACCTTTGGCGAATGGGCTAAAATATCACCTTTTCGTTAATCCGTATCTTCGTAAATCCTTTAATGATAAATGTGGGTTTGTCACTTTTCCATCCGTCAAAAGCTACGGCATTGTTATCCTAATCATTGATATTGTAAGTCTCGATCCAACATAACTTCTTCGTATTATTAAATGGATAGCGTAAGAATAGTCGACAACACTGGAATTTTCGCGAAAGGAAACACTGCATAAAGGTCGTGTATTAACGTTTTTGGACGTGTCAGGTGAGGAAAATGCATAATTAAAGAAATATAAACATTTTAATATTTCTAATTCTTGGCGAATTCGCACTGCGTACTGCAGTTGGGCCGGTTTATGGTGAATTCGCCATTCGCTTCATGCCTGGGGGATAGATAAATAGAGACACCAACATCATAATGTAATAAATATTGACATATTATGGATTGAGATATTTTTTGAAATTAGTGGTTTATTTGAAAGAAGGGTCAAACATATAGTACAAAAAGTAAGCTTGATGTCGTATATAAATACAAATGTATTCTCGCAGTAGATTCTTTGTCGCTTCGTCTCTCGGCTGTGCCCCTCACCTAAATACCACACACTCAGCCCTCGCTTACTTGAACGCAGTTACTCAGTAACACCTAATATTTTAATGATGATTTTCATTCTTCAGATGTTTTTATATTGTATAATACAAAGTCCATCAAACTAACCTTGACCCTGTGCAGTCCGACCAATTCGTTCTGCCCGAAAACCATTGTCGCTTCGTATGACGGCTCCGCTCCTCAACCGAATACCGTACCTTCTGCACTCTAATCCTAAACGCCGTCCTCTGTATATACCTACCATTACCAATGATTTACATTCTGGCATAATTACATAATGATAACATTAAAAGGTTAAATGATGAATCTAGTAAAAGAATTTCACAATTGCTAATGAGTCTTCATGTTGGTAAAACATCGAGTGCATTTGTCAAAATATCTACTAATTTTGTGGCCCTGAGAGGGGCCGTTTATGGACGCCGAAATGCTAATCGCGTTTGCCATTTTTCAATAAAGTTATGACAATTTTGACAGCTCACATGAAATATCCCAATGGAACCGAAAAAATACTGCAAAAGACAACGATCCGTACTCGTAGTTGTCATATTTCGTGCGTTCCTCTATGATGTTAACAATGGCTGATTTATAAATATTCGAGAAGCAGAAATTCAAATTGTAATTTTTAAAAAAATACTGATTTTCCTCGTCTTTTCTGATTTATTAAAAATTGTTCGTTTTCGACAGGTAAAACGTCGTACGTGAGCGCCCCATCGCCGGCCCCACCCGCGGACGGTTCCTACTTCAACATGTCGGACCGCTACCTTTCCTACCCACCACCTCTGGACTTCCAGTCGATGGCGCCGCCGCCGATCCCTGCGCACCCTCACCTCGGCCACAGCCACGTGGCCCCCGTGACGCCTCCCCTGCCGACCAACGGGTCACTCCTGCGCCACCAGAGGGGCGTCGTGCCGCCGCCGGACGTCCTGCACAATACCAACCAGAACGCGCAGATCCTGCAGGCCCAGACGTTGACTCAGAAACGTGAACTGACCAGTTTCGGTAACGGTTACGGCGTGAACGAACAGGACGGCCATCTTGTCTGAGATTCGGCCGACATTTTGTACGTTTTGTAAAAGTGAGAGGTTATGTGAGACTGACTGACGCGGTTCTTGTCCATATTACGTTTTTGTTTTGTTCGAATATTAACGCGATGTAAGACTGTCGTACATGGACTTTTTTCAGTTGGAATACTCGATTGTGATTTACTCAGAAACTGATATCACTGCAATATTTTAACTCGTCTGTTTAAAATATGCTCTTCGTTCATTTCCTTCTTTCAAGTTTGTACATAGTATGGTTAAAGTTTAGACTAAAATTCAATGTTTCCTATTAAACGCTATTCAAGTTATGTGAGGGTTAATCAGATAAATGAATTTATGACACGTTTAAATAGACAAACCTTATCTCAGAATAAATTAAGGCCTACTCAGCAATAAATCACATACTATTGCTGATTATGTTATAGATTTCGAGAAATATGACAGGTTCTTTTAATATAACTGTACATAAAATGGTTACTCGGGTATAGTCAAAGTAAATACTTACTTATAACCTCTTCATAAATTCTAAATCCAAAGCATTCAATGCTTAATCAAACTTTTGACAATAACTTCTCCACCACACGTACATCCATTATTGTCAATCATGTTAGTAAAAAATAGTTTGTTCCCTTGTTTCTTTTCAACAATGTGTACATATTGACGATTAAAGATATGTTTTATTTTTTGTGGGTGTTCAGTAGAATAAATTGTTCTGTTACCAAGAGAACCTGTTGTATATTTTCTGTGCTACTTACTAATCTCGAATATCTTGTGACTCTTATGAGTTATGTTCCATAACAAGAGCATCGTGTAGGTTAAAGAATCAAAACGTATGCAAACTTAACTGATAATTAGAAGACTAATGTGATTAATTTATTTTTAATGGATGAACTACTAATTACATAATGTATACTTTAAGTTCTACATATTTTGTAAATACCCAACTTTTGTAACGACGTTCTATTTTTTAATTTACCTTTTTGTTGTAAATACGGATTAATCTAGTAGTTTACTTTGTGTACATAATGATTTTTTCTTCAACAAAAAATTACTAGTCCCGTAAACCAACCAAAGTTAGTACTTTCATTAAATCCACGCTCTCCGAGCCGGTTTTCATTTTTTTGTAAGGAAAAATATTTTACTTTTTCTTTGAATGTGTACTTTAGTTGTTACTTAATTTACGCCATTAAGTTTTCATCGGATCATCTATATTTCAGTTTTTTCTTCAGAAATTTCTTTGTGTATTTTAAGTTATCCTGTGTTAAACTAGAATTAAAGTTTTTGTTTGATTTTTCCGGGTTATTTTTTTGTCCTCCTCACCCTTTTTTTCGACGGACGTTTAACAGCGAATGAAACTATCGAAGTTTTGAGGAAAATACTGTATTTTTCAAATAAACGCAGTATTTCAATAATGTGGAATTAAATTTTGGAATAAAAGTGTATAATATCTTTGTTGTTCTTTATGTAGTTCAACGATATTACGATCACGAAAACATTTTCGGTAATAGCAGTGCAAAGAGAAGCCCAAGTAATGGGCGTAGTAGTTTATTAATCTGCTTTTAACTACTGGTTGGTTTTGTGCTGATAACTAAACAGCAGAGTTATTCAACATTTTAACATTGATTGATTGCACATTACAGTGGAAACTGATATTTGAACTATCTAAGGAGTATGTAGTTCCTTTGAATTGTCAAACTTGTGTGGGTAAATCACGCCTTTGGAATGGTTTCACCCTGGAAAAGTATGATGAAGTTTTGGTTGTTGACTATGTAATAGAATCTTGAATCGAATTTCGGAAATGTGGTTCAGTCTTCCTGAACGATAGCGGTATTAAACAGTAGCGCATTATATATTCGTGGGGTTTGTTTCTTTAGACAATTTTACTCGAGTCGGATATACAGGGTATATTAGAGCATAAAGTTTTAAACTGTAAAAATGTATCTCAAGTGATTATACATTAGACACTTTCATGGAAGAACAATCTTCCATCAGGTTATTTTGATGATGTGCCAAAAGTAACTTTTGGGAAAATTTTCCACTGATCCGTGATACTAGACTATCTTATTTTTCTATTGGTTTAATTGATTTGCAATCAAAAATTCGAAACTGAACCTTCCATTATTTCAAATGTAAGGAGTTTTCCACAAATGAATTCAGAAAAGTCTGTGAGTGGATTGTCAGGTAATTAAGTTTTCTCATTCATTTTTGGTAAACTCCCCTTTACTCAAATGTAAAAATATTAAAAGGTGCCTTTCAGATTATTACAATCTGCAGCTCTCATTTTCGTAGATTAGTACATAGTTAAGTTTTTCCTATTGAATGTTGTACCGCCATGTTAGTTCTGGTTGAGTTTTTTCAAATTTTCAGTGAACAATGTACATAGCCATAATAATAGAGGAATTCTTGAAGAAAAACGCGGACGAGACGGCAAATGTTTCACCTCGGTCCTGCATATTACATACATATGTGTAGATATAACTTCATTTTTATGGTAAAGAAAACTATCAAAAAAATATGAGTGAATGCTCTCGTGTACTGCTGTTGAATTGTCCAGTCAATAATATTGTATGTACGTTTATCCCAAGATATATTGTTAAAATTTACAAATAATAAATCATATTAAACATCTAGTTGTGTGATTTTGATTAGAAAAAAAAAAGCTCCTTCACTGTAATGAACGTATTTTATAGATGTGCCAAGTTACACTTAAAGTGTTGTAAAACATACATTCCAATTTCATGTTCCTTTAGTAAATATCATGAAAGACTATAATAAACAATGGGTATCACAATTGTGTGAAAGCAAGTAAAGTGAACCTATGTTAAAAATGTTTCAAAAATTGAATGAAACGTCAGATCATTTAATCATGATGGGGAAGAAAATTGAAAATTAGAAGTATTAAAAACTATTTGATATGTTATAGTAAAAGCTATTCGAGTTTTTTTTTAATTGTAATGGTGCAAGTCATAATAACACAGATTTCTTATCTCTGTATGCAACACATTAAAAACTTTTTCATAAGTTGTGTTAACGGGGGATGCTAATACACCAATTGAAATAAATACCTCCATAATAAAATCAAAAAATGTTTAACATCAAATGAATTGTGGGCCAAATCAGATTTTTATTTTCTTTTATTTCTTTAAAACGACACCTCACTCACAGGTTCATAATTATTAAACATTATTAATCAAATATAAAATAAATCATTACATCTTACATTTTTGTGATTTTGTGATGCAATTATTTCAGCCATTTTATTACAATTGTTCTGAGAAATATATACATACTTACCCTGCACAAATTGACGAGGGCGATTTCTTAATTAGTATAACCTACATAAAGGGATCGCCGCCGATAAGTGTCTCGAGTCTTTTTAATATATCGATCCTTGATTGCGTTCTCCTATGATTTATACGTTATTCAATGGCCGGGGGAGGACAGGGTTAAAAATCAAAGGTTAAACTGTCGCCGACGTTTCGTTTAATCTATTTAAACTTCTTCAGGGCTGTAAATTGTAACAAAAACATTATGGGAGGAAAAACATTAATCCCTTACAACATACCTCGCTTAACACCAACGTCACATATGATTAGATTATAGTCGAACATCTCATAGAACTTCTATGAACTCGACGCTCGACATGTATCTAATGAAATTTTAAAAGCGCAAAAAACTAACTGGTAACTAAGCGTTAATGAGATGAAAATGATAATTACATATTATCAGTTAACTGGTCGCACTATGGGCGACATTCATTGCTAAAATTCAAAAATGTATGTCCTGCCACCAATCGAAGGTCGAAACGCGTCACACCAATATTGCCAATATTCGGCACCGTCGGTACCAATATTTATTTTAAAAGATCTGTTATGTTAGATGAATTATTTTTGATGAAGTCTATGAATGCAGTGGAGGATTTAGTAACATTTGTAACTTGTTATTATTTACTCAAATTCCAGTAAACAGTACTTAAGCCTTGAGTGTCTAATCTAAAGTTAACGGAGTTATTCCTTAAGTTGTTAATGTATAACATTTCTGATATTCGCCTTTTTGTGTAATTGTCCTCTCTATCTAAATTGGTCACGTCCTTAAAATTAAAGTTATGGCCAGTTTTGAAATGGCATTGATAAAGAGCAATTGTGTCTTTACTGTGATAATTAACTGGGTTACAATCCACATAAGTGTTGCTTCATCCGAGTTGATAATGTATTCTTCGTCATCCTAATATATTTTTTTCTGGCAACTTAAACATGGGATATTTGATTGGTCAGTTTTGGGTGTTTGCTCTTTAATTGTAGAAAACAAGTCGTTCACAGTTTTTTTATGTTTTGTAATTACCTTAGCGTGGTCTGATCACAAAACTTTTCTTAATAGGCTACCCAAGCCTTTCACCCAAGGAATTTTACACAGTATTTACAGCCAACGTATTTCTTTGTCATACGTGGTTGATAATATTCGAGGGGAAACCATTCAATTTTGCTGAATCTTTTATAAGGTTAAGGTTCTCATGTTTAAAAGAATCATCACTGAGTGTCAGAGCTCTGTATTTAGTGCTTTAAGAACGCCAACTTTTTGTTGGCCAACGGGTCTTCCCAGGCTGGTGGGTTTACGCTACCAATCGGTAATGATTTTGATTTTTGGAGTTCTAATCATTAATGTATCCAAAAATGGTATATGGTAAAATGGTAATGGTATTCTGTTCCAGGTCATAAAATGAAACAACGCTCATATGTATTGCAACCCAGTTAATTATCAGAAAAAAAGACTATACGGCTCCTTCACAACACAAATTAAGGAATGATTCTGTTAATTTTAGACCAGACACTTAAGGTTTAAGGAATGCTTACTGGAATCTGATAAAACAATAACCAGTAATAAATGTTACAAACATACCCACTGCATTCATAGTCTTCAACAATAATAGCTCATCCAATAAAACAGGTTATTAAAAATAGATATTGGTACCGATCCAAAGTAGGACTATCTGCAAATAAATCCGACTAATAGGTCTAGGTTTTGCAGGTTTCAGTCTTCCAGGATTAAATGAAAAGATGTAGATTTTCCTAGATCTAAAATGGGCCCTGGAAACTGGAAAAGTCTGAATCATGTTGAAAGAAACTCTTGAAATTCTTTTACAATTTACAATTCATTTAGAATTAAATCTAGAAGTGAATGGAAAATTGAAACATTTCTATTTTTATTCTAAACGTTAATAAACCATAAGGATATAGAAGAAAAAGTCGAGAGGTTGAAAAACCTCAACACTTCAACTTTAACTCACTCAACTTCCTTGAAAGGAATTCAAGATGGTTTACAGAATTTCCACAGAGTTTTATTTTAATTTGAAAGTTAGCAGGAGACTGTAATACAACTGCCAGAAGTCTTTTTATTACCTCAAATGATCAAGTGTGTCTAACAATCGAATTTAGACTTTTTTGGAAATGCATTCATGTTCTTTGATATACCGAGGATCACAGACAATTCTCGATTTCTCTAAACGATGTCAAGTAAAATCTAGATTTCCACTGGAAATATCCCGACTAGAAATTTGGGTAGGCAAACCCGAAAACGTATCGGGTCCCGATCAGGAAGTGGCCGGGCATGCTCGCCTAGGATTACTTGGCCAGATCCTGGTCAGGACCCGATCAGGTAATGGCGAGGCATGCCCGCCTAGGATTACCTGCCCAGATCCTGATCAGGGCCCGACTAGGCACTGGCGCGGCATGCCCGCCTAGGATTACCTGGCCAAATCCTGATCAGGACCCGACCAGGCACTGGCGAGGCATGCCAGGGTAGGACTGACACTGGCGAGGCATGCCCGTCTAGCATTACCTGGCCAGATCCTGATCAGGACCCGACCAAGCAATAGCGAGGCATGCCCGCCTAGGATTACCTGGCCAGGACCCGATCAGGCACTGGCGAGGCATGCCCGCCTATGATTACCTGGCCAAATCCTCATCAGGACCAGACCAGACACTGGCAAGGCAAGCCCGGCTAGCATTACCTGACCAGATCCTGATCAGGACCCGACCAGGTACTGGCCAGGCATGCCCGCGCAATCTATCATTACACCCATTATTCATAATATACGTATTAAGAATGTGACAAAATTAAACACTGAGTGTAATTAAATGTGATTAAATGCAATTGAAACTCTGTTACATTGTGTAAAGATCTAAGTTAAAAAATATATTTATAATTTTCTGATTTTGTGAATTTTCTTAATTTCGAAAATCATCAATTAAATAAATCTCCGAAGTATTAACGCCCGAATAAAATAATATAAATTAATTTTGTTAATTATTTAGATCATTATCCAATATGCTCGAGAAGACAAACGGAAAAATGTGTGATAGCCGTGCAAGGCGAATTCGTGAACTTTTACTCACCAACGAGTTAGATTGTGCCTCGAGAATCAAATTGAATTAGAGGGAAAAAATAGTGAATTTGGCATAACTACATATTTCAATGTTAGTGGAGTAAATTCTTTGAATAACGATTACCGCGATAGTGACTAAGTAGTGCCGAAAAAGCAGTTGACGTAACATCATAGGACGTACGAATTTGTAAAATTATTTCTATCTTTAATATTTTACTTACACAGTTGTTGACAAAAAAATTTCGCAGCGCTATTAATTTGACAAAATACCGACATTTATGATTAGCATAACGATTATTGCTTCCGGATTAACGCTTCAGATAAAAGCGACCCTTCGTTCGTAACCTACTATTCCGACCAGTTTTTGTTCAAGTCTTGTGATGTGAGGTTGGTGAAGGTGACGGTGTAAATGTTAGTTTCTACGACTGTGATGAGGTATTTCATTTACTAAAACGTGAATATTTGTTAGAAAATAATTATTTTTCAATTTACAGAAGACTCTGACATTTCGAGATCCCCACTGGATAAAAGCAAACAGGTGAGGGCTTTCTCTTCTACATTAAAAAATCCAAAAGATTAGAATGGGTGCATAAAAAAATTGGTTTTTGTTGTATTTTAACTTTTTTTGCGATTCTTTGTATTTGTACTGTGTTTTTTAGTGTATTATCACTTTATTATTTTATCCTGTATATATCGTTTATATTTGTTTATTTTATTTATTTTATTTATTCATGTATTATTATTCATTAATATGTTTGTATTTGTACCGTCTCTTTTGTATGTCGATTTTTGGTGTATTTCTTATGTTGTGATATCAATAAAATATTATATAATACAAATTAAGTTTTCTTGACGTGGACCCGGTCAGGTCTTCCTGACCAGGACCCGGCCGGGATTGCACGTCTAGCGCCCCGTAAGGACTGTAACGCAGATGTCCCGTCGGGTCCTGATCAGGACGATCTGACGTGGACCCGGTCAGGTCCTTCCGATCAGAAGGCATGCCCGTCTAGCACCGTATAACGCCGGCCCGGTCGGGTCCACGCCAGGAATGCCCGGTCGAGTCCACGTCAGGTCGTCCTGATCAGGACCCGACGGCACATCTGCGTTACAGTCCTTACAGGGCGCTAGACGTGCAATCCTGGCCGGGTCCTGGTCGGGTACAGGAAATAATTTCTAGTCGGGTACTTAAATGTCTGAATCATACTGAACAAAGTTCTAGAAGTTTGTTTCAGGGGCATAGCAACGCAGCAACGGACATATATATATATATATTCGAAAATTATGCTGGATCCTAAATCAAATAAGTATTAACAGGCCGTGTTCTTCCAGGCACATACCCGACTAGAAATTTGGGTAGGCAAACCCGAAAACGTATCGGGTCCCGATCAGGAAGTGGCCGGGCATGCTCGCCTAGGATTACCTGGCCAGATCCTGGTCAGGACCCGATCAGGTAATGGCGAGGCATGCCCGCCTAGGATTACCTGCCCAGATCCTGATCAGGGCCCGACTAGGCACTGGCGCGGCATGCCCGCCTAGGATTACCTGGCCAAATCCTCATCAGGACCAGACCAGGCACTGGCAAGGCAAGCCCGGCTAGGATTACCTGACCATATCCTGATCAGGACCCGACCAGGCACTGTCGAGACATGCCCGCCTAGGATTACCTGGCCAGGACCCGATCAGGCACTGGCCAGGCATGCCCGCGCAATCCATCATTACACCCATTATTCATAATATACGTATTATGAATGTGACAAAATTAAACACTGAGTGTAATTAAATGTGATTAAAGGTAATTAAAACTCTGTTACATTGTGTAAAAATCTAAGTAACAAAATATATTTATAATTTTCTGATTTTTTGAATTTTCTTAATTTCGAAAATCATCAATTAAATAAATCTCCGAAGTATTAACGCCGGAATAAAATAATATAAATTAATTTTGTTAATTATTTAGATCATTATCCAATATGCTCGAGAAGACAAAGGGAAAAATGTGTGATAACCGTGCAAGGCGAATTCGTGAACTTACTCACCAACGAGTTAGATTGTTCCTCGAGAGTCAAATTGAATTAGAGCGAAAAAATAGTGAATTTGGCATAACTACATATTTCAGTGTTAGTGGAGTAAACTCTTTGAATGACGATTACCGCGATAGTGACTAAGTAGTGCCGAAAAAGCAGTTGACGTAACATCATAGGACG
Source organism: Cryptocephalus primarius (assembly GCA_963576515.1). Lineage (NCBI taxonomy): Eukaryota > Metazoa > Arthropoda > Insecta > Coleoptera > Chrysomelidae > Cryptocephalus > Cryptocephalus primarius. The sequence goes on along the minus strand of OY754940.1, from coordinate 12,590,464 downwards.
TACGAATTTGTAAAATTATTTCTATCTTTAATATTTTACTTAGGCAGTTGTTGACAACAAAATTTCGCAGCGCTAGTAATTGGACAATACCGACATTTATGATTCGCATAACGATTATTGTTTCCGGATTAACGCTTCAGGTAAAAGCGACCCTTCAATTCGAAATCTACTATTCCAACCAGTTTTTATTCAAGTCTTGTGAAGTGAGGTTGCGGCCGACGGAGGACCGTGAAGATAGTATTTTCTACGACAGTGATGAGGTAATTCATTTACTAAAACGTGAATATTTGTTAGAAAATAATTATTTCTCAATTTACAGAAGACTGATATTTCGAGGTCCCCACTGGATAAAAGCAAACAGGTGAGGGCTTTCTCTTCTACATTAAAAAATCCAAAAAATTAGTATGGGTGCATAAAAAAAATTGGTTTTTGTTGTATTTTAAGTTTTTTTGCGATTCTTTGCATTTGTACTGTGTTTTTTAGTATATTATCACTTTATTATTTTATTCTGTATATATCGTTTATATTTCATGTGTTTATATTTGTTTATTTTATTTATTCATGTATTCTTATTCTTTAATATGTTTGTATTTGTACCGTCTCTTTTGTATGTCGATTTTTGGTGTATTTATTATATTGTGATATCAATAAAATATTGTATAATATAAATTAAATTTTCTTGACGTGGACCCGGTCAGGTCTTCCTGACCAGGACCCGGCCGGGAGTGCACGTCTAGCGCCCTGTAAGGACTGTAACGCAGATGTCCCGTCGGGTCCTGATCAGGACGACCTGACGTGGACCCGGTCAGGTCCACCCGATCAGGACCCGGCCGGGCATGTCCGTCTAGCACCTTATAACGCCCGCCCGGTCGGGTCCTGGTCAGGGTGACCTGACCGGGTCCACGCCAGGAATGCCCGGTCGGGTCCACGTCAGGTCGTCCTGATCAGGACCCGACGGCACATCTGCGTTACAGTCCTTGCCGGGTGCTAGACGAGCAATCCCGGCCGGGTCCTGGTCGGGTACAGGAAATAATTTCTAGTCGGGTAGGGACCTAGGGTCTCTGTTATTCAATACACCATTAGATACACAACTGAATCAAACCATTTTACAGATATTTGTCCCATGTCTCAAAAAAGGAAACATATTGGTTAACTACAATCAAATGCGAAAAGAATTAAATTATATAAGGCACATGCCGCATTCCATGAAATATTTATGTTATGGTATGAGATTTTAAATTAATTACACCTTCAAATCATACGTTAACAACCATTATTCGTAGCCTTAAACTTAAATTCTTTTGTAGGTTAAAATTGTAGGTCAAAGTTGGCATTATTAACTAACAAACAGCCCACGTGATCGGATTTGTTGTATTTAATTGAAATGGAATGTTGCCATAGCCTACTCGAAAAAGTGTAGGTAATTAATAATTAAATAGTTAAATTAATCGAGTCACGCACTGTGAGTAGGCACCTACTTACACGTACGTTTACGAACTACACGTGTTTATAGCAATTATAAAATTTCAAGTAAATTTGATTGATTTCAATTAGAAAAATAAATTAGAGTTAATTGTTTAACAGTGTCAAGTACTTATTTTAATTGAAAATCCGTATCCTTTTACGGTATCTTTTTTCTACATCCTTAAATAAACTAAATTGTTTTAACATTTCGTGTAAAAAGGATGCTGCACATCTGTTCTCGGCGCGTACATAGAACGAATTTAATAAAAGCCAAGTACATACACATCTTAAGACATTTTTACTTTAAACGGTGCGTGTGATTGCATTATTTATGAGATGACATTTTACAATATAGTTTCAGATTACTGAAACGTTACGAATGTCATTAAAAACTGTATTAAGTCATCAAACAATATCGATTTTTACTTGACCTTTTAAGAAATTTATTAGTACCACTGTGCCGATGTACAAATAGTCGTAGAAGGATGTTGGGATATTAAAACTGTCGCAGGAAGAAAAACGATCTTAAAAACCTTTGTTTATTTAATAAAATAGGACTTTTATATTAAGTAAAACAGCAAGATCTCGTTTTCAGCTGAATTATTTCTACATTGTAACATTCAATTGCACACAATTGCGAAATGCTATTTAGGGATTTACCAAGAAGTGCATCAATGAAAGTATAAATATTTGTTTACCCTTCGGATGAGACAAGTTATAAAACTGCAGAGTACAGTTGCAATCTTTTAATATCTATCGTAAATTTTATAATGCAGACGTAATTGAAGCTGAAAAAGCAATAAATCAAAACATCGATACATTATTAAATTGTCGATTAAATAGCCAATAAAATAATGTTCATGAGATATTGAAAAAAATTTTTTGTGGTATTTAAATGGATAGATAAATTATTCCCAAGCAATTTTTCTACTATACTACTTAACTCTTAATAGGATGTTAGTTTGTTAGCTATAAATATTTAATGGAAATTATTACTAATAAAATTACTTCTAAGTACAGTAAGAATGTGAAATTCTTGTTATCTCCGTTAAAATAGTTTCCTAAATTATAAATAAACATACAAAACAAAAGTATTTTAGGCTACGATTTTATTAGGCCGACAATTATAAAATTGAAATAATTTACTACTGTCAATTTACGAACACTAATTTAGTATTTTTCCTTGAATTCAAATGTACTAAAAAATGAAAATCTCCATTAATGTACTAAACAGTAGAAAGTAATTTAGAAGTAATTTATGATTTTATTGTTCATTTCTTACGAGACAATTCAGCTAAAAATTAAAGTGCGGAGTGCTACAAATTTTAGGGTAATCCATTGCTCGCTTTTACATGACATTTCATCAATTAGTTGCTGTTTACTTATAATGAGCGTCCCATGTTTTATTGTTAGCTGAATTGTCTCGAAAGAAATGGATATATAAATCCGTAAAATATTTCATTAATTAGTGTTATTCACTTTACTATACCAATTACTTTAATATTATTAAATTATTTTTTACTTTATAATGCATTAATGAAGATGTTGATACATGATGATGTGACCTTTTTAATACATTTGAATTCAATACACGTCTTTAGAAATATGCATAACATTTTTTTAAACCATACGCATATCCTCCCACTAGTCCGGTTGGCTTCTGTTTTCAGTTGGTTATAACGTATAGTCTCGTTCATTTTTATGCGAGTGTCCCTGTAATGACATCAGGAACAAGAATGTCGATTTGTGTAACTTTATAATGGTGTACTAGAAAAATGAAGAATCAAAATGTAAAAATTTAGAACAAAAAACCATTTTTCTCACCTTTATTTTGCACATAAATTTTTAATACTTATTATAGCGAAAGTGTATAGGGGTGAAAATATTCATCAATAAATTATCTAATATCATTTATCAAAAATGTCTTGAAACATTGCTCAAATTGGCCGCTAATTTTTTTGCATATAAAAGAGCATTCCAACTTTCGAATGCCACCGGAATTTTTGAAATAGGTTCATTTGAACAGCATCACGATTTTTTAAAAAATAGTAATAAATTTTCTAGCTTATAAAAAACTTGAATAACTTTTTAGATCATTTTTTTGGTACAATTTCATTCTACAAATGTAGTTCGAAAGGATTCACGAAGACGTTTCTTTAAAAAAAAAATACGTTGGATTTCGTTCATTTGCTTCCACGACATGGCCTATCAAAATTGACTTTTAATTGCAACAATTATATGTACGATAAAATGCTCTTTTTGTTCGAATCGTTTTTTTTAAGTACTATCTTGTGTTAAAATTTAAATTGTATCATTTTCGGCAACATAGATAAGTTAACGAAAGAAAAAAATGATGAGAAGTGCCTGGGTAGGTGGGGGTATGTCACGCTGAGTCTCTTCAAAAATGAATTCATGACTTCTAAATACAATTTTATTGTCAAATCACAAATATCTCGGTTTCTAATGGACCAATTTTGATGTTTTTTTATTTATTTGGAGTGCAAGAAAACCAAATATCGTAATGCTCAAATTCAAGTTTGCAAATTTGTCATTACAAACAAAAACCCAGATTTTCGGGATATAATAAACAGTACATCCTGCCTTATGCACTGCAATATCATGCCTAATAAAATTTGTATGAAATTTTGCAAAATGACTCTCAGTAGAAGTGCACATTGATTGCAATCAGTGAAACAAATCATATTTTGAACAAAATATGAAAAAAAATTTGTTGATCAGTACCTTAATTTTAAATCCATATTACCTCAAAAGCATTTGTAATTTGTTTAAAAAATTGTATAAACAATTCATTAATTTGTAAACAATCTACGTGTATATTATTGTGATTCATGTTCCAATATTTTATGCAGATTTTATGATTGGCCCTTGTACGCTCACTCGTATCCTAATTTTGATTCTCTGTGATTAAACTTAGTATGAATTCATAATATAATATTGCTTTATTTTATTTGAAACCACTTTCATCATAAAACTATTATAAAACGTGGCATATTCCTTTTTGCGATACCACTGCGGACAAATACCATAACTGCTTTTTAATACTATTTCTGATGTTTAATTGTTGCTATTCAGACTAAGAAGGTAAATATGTACGTGATTTTGATTTATTGATTGGCTGTTCGAACACGTCTCATTACTGAAAAGAATGAATGAAATATTTCGCCTCGCTGATCGACTCTCGTAACACACAAGCACACTGGCACTATCGTTTCGCAAGCTCGCCGTTAATCTTCGCTATCATCATCGTGATCGTCGCCTCTTTCTTCAGCGTTACTGAATTAGATCCTAACGATATACCCAATTACTTACTCTTTTTACTATAAACGGTTCGGCTCCTTTAATTACCGCCGGCATGCCGTCGATGTAGTAACGTACAGAGAGAAATAGAGAGACGGTCGCGACCTTAATTTTTCACGAAAGAGATAAAAATGAGATTCACCTCTATTATTATTCTCCCCTTCGGAAAATTTCCCGGAGGCGAATTTTCCGATATACTACACGGACACACCTCTCCGGGACCACCTGCACGAAAACAATATAAACCTTGGATGGCAGACAAGGTTATCTCTCGCCCGCCATTGAATTCGAACATACTCATTATCTTTATGTCACTATTACGGTTTTGTACCCTTGAAGGGAACCCCTACTCGAAATGCCGCACACTTATATAATGATTAAGTGCAAAATTTTTGACGGTAGACCTGCCGCTAAATCCAAACGAATTTGGTCGGCGGGATATTCACCAATTTTCGTTGCTCTGTGCAAAATGCGTGTGAAATTTTTGTTATCGTTGATAAGCATGGTAATAAGGATAGATGCATTTAATAACTGTGAGTATGTGACAATATATTAATATTTGACCTGGTTTAGTAATGATAAACTGTGTTAAGGTCTGCTCGTACTAGGTTTCGTTTTGTAATGTTTGCTAATGAAGTGTGAAAGCGAGACATAATCCCTAAGATAGACTTTGAATGATAACATAATTATTTTAATCCTACCTAATATCAAGTTTGTATTTCAAAATATTGTTTTCATATTTCATTTGTGTTTACCTCGGAACCTATTTTAAAATGTGCTCAGAATTCTATCAACTCCGCCTTAATGAATCAAAGGGAAACTTATTAAAGCGGTATTTTGATTTAGTAGAAATCAAAGAATTTACAAGAACGTCTTGAAATTTTGGTTAAACGACATGTTTTTCTAAAATTTACTAAAATCTGTTTTACTAAAATTTAAATGAGAATTTTTGGATAAAAACGCCCTTTAAAGCAGTTCCTTCACAAAATAATTAGAGGAAAAATCACACTTTTTCCTAGCAAATTCTTCTTAATACTGACCACTACATTACTTACTTAACTACGATTATTAGTGTTTTAACCTGTACTCTATTCGTATACATTTTTACACATTAAAAATACAGTCACTATTAATATTTGAAGAGGTATGGAACCGGGAATGTCAAAAGCAATAAGAAATAAAACTGTGTAACAAATTCCAAATGGCGATTGTTTATACAGACCAATAAGTGAGTGCTTCGTATATGCAATATTAAGGCTCCTTAGCATCTTCATTTTAAAGCGAATTAATCTGAAAACAATAATTTTATAAGTATATACACAATTTACTTTAATATAACTTTTGATTTGATCACAATTTCCGAAAAGCTCCCTATATATATTTTTTAATGGACTATTTTGTCTCAATTTTTAGTCAGCTTTTTCAAGTAGCCGGATGGTCGCCATCAGGAGATTTTATTATATTCTTTTATTTTAACGCTTCTCATGTTAAATCGATAATTTAAAATCCCATGATATTAAATGCCAACCGACTACACAATTGTTCGTTACATGCATCGATAACCTCAGAACAGGTACATATTTCTATGTCTATGTCTATATTTTGCGTAGATATTGATGAAATTTACAAACGTAGGACCTTTCCTTTATGTAACTCAAGTGTACTTGAATTAATATTGTTTACACTCTGGCTTTGTCTGCACTCACCATTCTCTCACTCGTGAGAAAAAGCAGCACTTTACACACTATTTGCATATGTAATCATTTTCCGACTGCTTCACTCCTAAGTTCAGTATGTGGAATCTCAATCAGGTAGCAATTAACCTACTCAACTTAAAATGTATTCAATTATTGTCTTTACCATTCAATATGTATAACGTCGGTTTAAATGTTAAGAAAATCCTTAAGAAATATCTGTCAACAGTCGCTGATACAAGTTGTGGACAGTACGACTCCGTACGAAGACTAGGAAGAATAGTGGGTGGACAAACCGCGGAAAAGGGAGAATTTCCATGGCTGGTTTCCATTACCAGAAGAGGTGGACATTTCTGTGGAGGCACCGTCATCAGCAGCAAGTTCATAATGACGGCCGGTCACTGCCTGTGCACGTAAGAATCAAAAAAGAATAAAAATATTTACCATAAAGAGTATGTAGCAAAAACCCTTTGGGAGGTTTCAGAAGGCAAGATGCTAGATTGCTAAGTCAAACTGCAAAGTTTGCAATAAACCATTAAAACTGTATTTAAGAAAATTACGAAAAACTTAAAATTCTTAAGAGTAAAGTGTCCTTTACGGTGTGCTTAGAAAAGAGTATTTGTTCAGATTAGTAGTTCAGATATGCCCTTTTGGTTTTACCGTTTTGGAAAGAATCAGAAATTCTCGAGTCTTTTAGAACAGTTTTGGCAGAAATGTCTCGAATAAAGTTACAGATATTTAATAGCTTAGTAGTTTACGAAATCTGCAAATAAATCATTAGAGCCGTTTTTAAGAAAATTAGGAAAAATCGAAAATATTTAATAGTAAAGTGCTTTGTAAAACTTATAGAGAAAACTGAGAAAAATTGGAAATTCATTAGGGCAAAGAGCCCTTCAGGGAAGATTAGCTGTCAATGAAGGTCGCGGTTATGGTAGTCAATACGGATTAACAGTAGATTAAATATGCTCCTACCAAATTAAAAACCATTAGGCTAGTTAACCGATAAATTCGAGTTTTCAGGATACCATGCCCAAATACGTTTCATTTAATTTTCTTTTTTTTTCTTAGTGGTATTGGTCAAGATTTCCTAAAACCGAACAATATAAAAGTCACCATGTCACAACACGACCTGACTGACAAAGACAGTGCTGCCTATCAGATGACGGTAAAAGATGTTATAGTCCATCCGAGCTACAGCTGCACCAAACCAAACGACGATATCGCCATGTTAGAACTTGATTCGCCTCTGGATTGGTCTAAAGAAGTACTTCCAGCATGTCTCCCTTTAGCTTCTAATCATGGATCGTACGAAAAGCTGGGAGACGTCTTGGCTACCGTAGCTGGATGGGGATGGACCAATGAGGACAGTTCGAAAGGTAATTTTAAACGTATTAATTTTTATCGTCCGGTTTAACATTGATCTGCTTAATTTCTGTGATATTCTTAGAATCATTTCAATTGATAAAATGTGATCTAATTGTAAACAGAGGATTTATTGTATTTGATTTTATAGTAGTACTATTATAACTGTTAGAGTTTGTACAATTTAGTCTTATCATCCAGGAAATCAGAACGAAAAGATCTGTTTCGCTCTTACATCTCTAGTCTAGTCTAGTACATTTTGAAAATTTTCCTTTCCAACTGAAATTTACCATTTTCTTCATTGCTTCATTTCAGGTGGTCGCGCTAAAATTTTACAGAAAGCTAAAGTCAACGTAATCAATTCTGAGAAATGTCAAGTATGGTACAAATCTCAAGGTAAAAAGACCAAAATTCAGGAAAGTCAGATCTGCGCAGGACACGAACAAGGAGGAATCGACGCTTGTTGGGTAAGTATAAAATTGAAAGGACAATATAATACTGTGTATCGTACATACATCCAGTTATGTCAAATTCCAAATTTGTTATATTATTTTTCCAGGCTGACAGCGGTGGTCCTCTGATGGTAGACACCCACCAAAACAGCAGGCAGATGATGGTGGTAGGCGTAATATCTACAGGTATAGGATGCGCCAGGCCCTACCTGCCAGGTATATACACCAGAGTCTCGAATTATATCCCATGGATAAAACAAGTCATAGGAAAGTAACCGATGTGGACTTGTCTATTTTGTATGAATTTATCTATTTTCTATGAAAATACCCACAACGGTTCTAGTCAAAAAGGCCATTAATGTTTACCACATTGTTAATAAAAATGTTAATAAAGTTCTACGCACAAAAAGGTTAAACATTTATATTCCTCGACCCTCGTACCTTTCTCTTAACCCACTTGGTCGACGCTTGATTGATAAAACTCATTCACTCTCTTTCATCTAATTACGTAATTAATTCAATACGTTGAATGTCAACGCATCGGTGCAATTAACTGCCTTTTTCGTTCAGCTGAGTAGTAATTTACTTGTCGCCATGAGTGGAAAGCTATCCCACATGGAATTCGAATTTTTGTAAAACGGAGAAATTTTCGACGCAAATGAAATAAATATAAAATCATAAACAATATCACAGGGAATAGAATGCAGAAAATAGGAAGGACTTGGATACGATTTGATCCAAAAGGAAGAAATTAAAAATGAATTAATCAAAGCTGATAAAATTTTTAGCAGCAGAAATAGTAAGCTAACAAAAATATTTTTAATGATTTGTATATAAGACATTTAATTCAGAAAAATATTATGAATGATGATGCCGTTAAATGAATTAAATAATGACATCGTTAAAAAATGCTAAAGAATATTAATAGAATAACTGCAGATTCAAACAAAAGAACAAAGAAGCCCAAACAGTCGTCGAAATGAAACTTAAGCAATATCGCTGAGATTAATAGTTGTACCATTCCACCTCTGGAAGGAAAGAGAAACGTCCTTATCACTTAGCATTTATCTTCTGCTGCTGCTGTTAGCTAAGACCCGAAGTGACTTATCTGCGACTGTCACGCGTAGACCATAAGTAAATTCTGCATCCGCATCCATCCGCAACCTTGCTCTGATTATTATTCAACAAGGGAATCGTTATGTTACCTAATCGGTGAAGAGGAGCCAAGGTATTCTTTCACGAGAGCGACAGCTTTATGGGACCGTTCTCTCCTTGTTTTAGTTCGGCGAGAATTGTCGAGGCGATATACGTGCTCGAGGAGAAATGATCGGATTTGTAATGACGATTCCACATAGTCGTGACGATATGTTTTTCATGTTAGTACTTGCATTATTTATTTCGGAAGTTGTTTTATTGAAAAGTTAGTGACTTAATTGTACTCATTCTGAGTACAATTCTAGGGGAATTAAATTTTTGCCAAATTTTTTTATATTCGACTATATCATATGTATTTAAAAATATAACTTTGCACATATCTAGGACGATATGAAAATGAAATATATTTTATAAATTACCAAACGAAATACGTTTTCGGTTATATATGGTGCAGGTTACTACATGCTTTATGAAAAAATTTCAGATATAAGGATTTCGATATAATTGATATTGATGATAATACTTATTATGGTAGAATTATTAAAACCACCAAAAATCATTTCTACATATGAATCATCTTCATAAAGATACCATTTTAAATTACGGTCACCACTTTTCTATTCCATAAAATTAACGACGACTTCTGTTATATATCTACCTTATCTAGCGAAAAATGAAACAACTTACACAGATATCCTAAGGACTTTTGGAAGAGTAGGGACCATAAAAGAATTTACCAGACTAAAATCTATATTTTTTTTTCAGAAGAAGGCACAATAAATAATCATGGCAACACATGATTGCAACTTACATGATGAAGTCGTCATTGCACTCATTACCCGATAATTAAAAAAAAAGAATGATAATTTAGCACAATGTAGACTATTGTAAAATATAAAATAAGTAATAAGTAATTATCTGCTTAATAATAGTTTCAAATAGAGACTTGCCAGTACTGTTTATGGTACCAATACACATGAGAATGGTGAGATTTTCAAATATAAATTTGTCAATATTGTATTACACTACATACAATATTAAAGCCCAGATTTGTGAACTTTTAATTATTAAGTATATGTTTTATTCAAGAGGATCTCGTCTTCGTCAGTACCGTTGTTGCTTTTTATTTTTATTATTAATGAATTAATACTTTGTCAAGATGTTAAAACGTAAGTTGAAAATTTGTATACTGCATTATTTTTTCGAATGTTCTGTTTCAGTTTACTTCATATTAATTCAAGAGGGTAAAATGTATAGTAGCACCGTGATAACTTGTGGTATACCTATTATATTTGGCTAATTCATCAAAATAGTAATACACTTGATAAGACCTTGTATGTAATACTTGTAAAAGCTCATTTTTCGTATATAATTTGTTCTTCGACTTATAAATTTCCAGAAAATCTTTTATTTATCTTTATTGTTGTTTGATGTTGACATTCTATCAACTAATCTTCGAGTACGAAGTACAGTACGAGGTATGTGCTCGAGGTATATGTACGAGTCATGTGTACAAAGAATAATTAAAAGACGATGTGTATGAGATGAGTAAAGAGATGTGTATGAGGAATATGTACGTGTTTGACATACGAGACTTGTGTACAATGTATGCATACCAGGTATGTGTACGAGCCATATGTACGAAGTATATCCACGTGGTAAGTATACGAGATACGAGTATGAAGTAGGTGTACGAAGCATGTACAAAGTATAAAGACGAGGTTGTTATACCAGACCTGGGTGCGAGGAATGGGTACGAGGTATGTGTACGGGACATATGTACGAAGTATATGTTAAATGTATTTCTGCGAGATGTGGGTAAGAGCTATATGAACGCAAGTGAACTAGGTACAGGTACGAAGTCTTTGTACGAAAAATACGTGCAAGATATGTGTACAAGTAATAGTTGCTAGGTATGTGTATGAAGCATGTACCTCACACAAAATTGCATCATAACAAACCATAACGCTTTTCGGTAGAAGCTTTGGTAATGGGGTGTGTACAAACCAATTTTTAAAAAGTTCAGCTGTTATGTATTCAAGAGAACAACCTTTTATATCTTTAGCTGACCCATAAAGTCAACCATTCTCAAAATTGCGTAGAGTTTCTATTATACAAGTAATCCTTGGATTACTAATCGCAATTACATAATTGCTGCAGCATTTTGTTTTAAATACGCCAATGTTGGAACTTCGTTTTCTATTAATCTTCTGCCTCTTGGTCTTTAAAAGTCTTAAAATTTGCCTTACCGCATCGAGTTTTTTTTCCGGCGGTTTTCGTTTTCGATTCTTGTCAATTATTGGCCGCATTGTGCTCTGTTCGAAATGTCTATTATTTCTATCGTCATTGTAACCCTATCAGTTAAATTATGATATATAAATAATTTTTCATCAACCGATAGTACCATTTTCTCGCAATACATAAACTTATATTGCTTAGAATTCTCTCGCTTCTTGCGAATCGTTTAAATCTAAAATAGACTTGGTTTCCACGTGAACTATTTCTTTGTGTTTCTTAGTGACGAAACATATTGAATGATATAAATTAAATTACACAATGTAAAATGTTCCGTTTAAACAAACACTCAACGTAATTAATGTACTTATAGAAACACGGATTCATAAACGCACATACACACAAACACTGCTTAACAGTTCAACATATTTTTTGTCTTATCGGCTATAGTCGATAGGCGTAAGTATTGTGGGGACTTGCCGATATCTCTAACCACTCTGCCCAGTGTCAATAGTCACTAATCCTTTTTGACCTATGAAAATTTTTCAACTTTCGTTAGAGATGGTATTTATTTTAATATGTCTGTAGTTATAATTATTGTCACAGTAATTACTTATTGCTTATTTCAAATAATATATTATTTCATTTGATTGTATTGTATTATATAATACATATATCTATAGTTTTATTGTTATTAAAACTATCTACAATCTTACCAACTCAACAGTATAACTAACCATATGGCATATTATTTTTGATTTAACAAGAGAAATTACATGCCTTAGAAATAAAATTACCAACGAACGAAAATTAATAACGAAATATAAAAATTTACAATAGGCTAACGTCCAAATGCCAATACATTCTTTTTTGTAAATTTAAGATGTGTGTGTTGTTTATTCCGCATGTCAAGAAATTAGATGAATTATGACACGAACCTATTAAACAATTATTATTATGGTTATTTCAAGTTATGAAATTTTAAAACCTACAAATCATTAAACCTAAATTAGTATTGCAAGCAAATTACATACAAGATTGAAGGTATGTACGATATACCTAGTCTTCAAAATAAAATTATCAAGTGAAGAAAATTCACAATAAAAGTGACACACATAACAATACAGTTATTACACACTCCTCCAATTCAGCTCCTTTACACGTTGACACATCGTGTTGTCACCATGGCCCAACACGACCTAATTCAGATTAGAGCTGTTGCTGGAAATTAAATTCCAACATAGGCATCTATTGGTCATGTTGCAACAGTAATTTCCTTAAGATAACACGAATTCAGTCGGATACTCTAATTAAACGTGTCGATGAGCAATTACGAGGTCACGCAGTTTAATAGCTCAACAGCCTTAACAGGCAGCAATACAAGCACTAAGGTATACGTTTTCAGACAGTGCATCAACGGACGCCATGTCCACAGTTATCAATCCCTTTGGAACAAGATAGAAATAATTGGTCTGGTTCAACACAACTAGGAACATGAATATATTAAACTACATACATCCTTAAAGATGTATTCGACGTTGCCAAATATTTTTATTGAAAAAATGCCAAAAGCTTTCTATGGAAGTAGGCTCGAGAAACTGCTGCCATGAAAATCTCGGTAGAGGTTTGGCCGAGCCATCTCCACAGATCCTTCATCCATGAGTTCTGGTGTCGACCTACAGATCTCCTACCTTGGACCTTCCCCTCGATCATCAACTTCAATATCTCATATTTTTCACCCCGCCTGACGTGCCAGATGTTTGCATCTTTCTCTCCATGATAGTTCTAATCAGTTCTCGAGATTTACCCATCAAGTTAAAGACTTCGTTGTTGGTCCGTCTTTCCAGTTATGAGACGCTAATTATCCTTCGATATAGGTACATCTCGAAAGCCCCTATACTGTTCTCCATCTCCGTGTTAGTAGTGTAACTTTCGCATCCCTATGAACGGACGGTCGCGCCCTGTTGTTTCTCACACCTAGCCTTAAATGTCTGACGAAATCGCCTTTAGCTCCAGCTCTAACTTTAGCATTGAAATCTCCAAGTATTATTGTTGTTTAACCCTACTTTGTTAGTGTCATCCCAGCTTCAACATTTGTCGCTGATTGGGACATATGCTTGTATAACATTCGTAGTGCGATGAGACGTTGCAAGTTGTGGAAGTTTCAAGACTGTGACTAAGTCATGCTCATTAACCCACTAAAGGGAAAGATGTTTATGAGAGGTGGTTCTAGTTTAGCTGAAAGCAGCGTAGCGACGCCATAATGGTGCTTAGGGTCGTCATAATCATAATAATATGTGTATTAGTTATGTAGTGATATCTAATATTTATAGATTAAAAATTACGTACAATATTATCTGTATATGAATTGTATATCTAAATGTGTGCGTATAAAGATGTTCGGATATAAAATATAATTTTCCTAGGACAAAATGTGCTGTGGCTAATATGTTGTAGCTAATTTTCCAACAAATATTTCGTTCACAGCATTCGTGAGCAAGTGGTTCTGCACATTTGTTGCTGACAGCATTTGTACTGCGTAATTACTCGACCGCAAATGCACTAATCGTGTTCGATCCAGATTAGCCGCCATGACACTCTTACATGAAGATGTAACCTAACTCTATTGGCATTGTTTCTTTTTCATTATATTTTGGCTTTAATTTATTGTACTTATATCTTTAGTTTTATAATTCCCTTTCTCTCAGTTAATCGAAAAATAGAGCCACCCTGTTATGTTTAAATTTATTGAATTCATTTGATTTATTGATTCATTTATTGTCAGTTAGTATATCTTCGGGAAAGCCGTCAATTTAGTAAATTTAGAATAATATGCGATCTACTTAACCTACCTTATTCAAGTTAAACCTGTACTTAGTGTCAAATCACATCAATAAACATTGAAAATTTTAATTCAGTCGAAATAGGAAAATGATTGCTAGAGACTAGGAAACATTAATATATTGTATACTTTTTATTAACCTTTGTCGTGAGCATTCACGTTAGAAAAATTTCTGCGTCGGCCATTTTATGGATTCCCACGTGGAAACGATCGGAACTACTATAAAAATAATAGTAGCCGACAAATCCAGACAACTGATTTGTCAAAATTAAAATTTAGCTTGGTTAGGTTGGTATGTCTGTTCGAGTTTGGCAATACAGAAAATCACAGAACAAGGAGGGACTCTGGACCATATATACTTAAGAAGAAGAAGACTCTGGGTTAAGCCCTAAGACCGACCAAACGTGCTCAGAGTGACATACTTTGGTATTTGGGGGAATTTGAGTGTTAGTTAAACATTAGTTGAATAGAAATTTGTGTTTGAGGACTTTGCGAAATAATTAAACTCTTCTTAATTAGTTATAAATGAGATTCGGGTTACATTAACTTATGACAATAATGTTATTTGTACAAACTTATTGCTAGGGAAATCATGGACCTAAGAAGGATCTGGTGTAAGATTCCATGGTTCCTGTTTTCAAAATGAGTTGACATGAGTCATGAGTCATGAGTTACATGGACATGTAAGTAGATCGTAGTTTCAACTTTTGTATCTTCTAATAAAAAACATATAT
This sequence comes from Cryptocephalus primarius, assembly GCA_963576515.1. Lineage (NCBI taxonomy): Eukaryota > Metazoa > Arthropoda > Insecta > Coleoptera > Chrysomelidae > Cryptocephalus > Cryptocephalus primarius. The sequence continues at coordinate 12,575,208 of OY754940.1, read as the reverse complement.
TCTATCCAGATGGGGTATTAATGATGGCGTTAAGCCGAAAACTGTTCTTCCAAAACAATATAAAAGAATTACACGTATATACAATTGTTTTTCTTCTACCTTCTGATCATCTGAACGTGTACACAGCCATTTGAATCAATATAAAAGAAATGTCCATGTTGTATATAATGCAGTTTAAATTTCATCCACTTTTGTCATTAATAAACCGAAATAATTAGATAAAAAGTCGGTTAGCTTAGTTTTTCATTTTGTTCATTCATTATTGAAAAACGTTTAATATCTTATATATACATATAATAATTAATATTATTTAATTCGTGAATAGTGCAACAGTATTAATGTTTTATTGAATTCGTTGCAAGGAATCAGCAATGACTTTCTTGTTTCTGTGGTTCCTAATATTAGAATTCAGCAGACCCTTTTACAGCTACATCTGTCCCCTGCGCCAAACAAATTGCTTACAGCAAAGTGTTGCTAGAGCATCGACATTGGAGCTAAGTCCTTCAAAGTTTTGTTAGAAATCCAACAACTGAGGGTGTTGCGTTTATGGTTTTTAGATTAGTACGAAATTAAAAAGTATGCTGTATTTTATTTAAAGTTTTAACGGCACCGGCTTTGTTCGAACTGTTTATATCGGTAATTAAGTAAATTTGTAGTAACCTCCAAATGACCCAATTAATTAAAGCCGAGTTTGAACCGCGGATAGTTTGATAAAAAATTCGACATTTTTGAAAATGTGAAACATAAGAGATAAACATTAAAACTGAAATTGACAGGGGGAGGTTTTGACTCAGTCAAAAATTAATAAGATTAATACAACAGGTTGTTTTGAGGCAGACGTTACTTCCTCAGTTCTAGCAATTTCATAATATTGCTGATCAAAATTGAACAAATTTATGTTAACTCATTGATGAGTTTTAATATTTTACAACATATAAACATTTCTTCGATTTTTGGAAATAGTTTTAACAGTAGAGGTTAACAAGATTGTTTCGAGCAATGCATTTTATGTAAAAAAAAGTTTCCAATTAAACATTGATTTTTAAAAGAGCCTGTAAAAGTTGGTTGTACGTAAAAATATTTATAAATATTTATATTTAAAAAAGCTGTATTTGAAAAATATATTTATATTAATCATAATGGTGATATAAACACCATTACATAAAAATATTATATTAATTTATAAATTGATAAATAAGTATACAAATATTTATATAAATGTTACAAATATAAATATTAATTTGAATATAATGGTTGTTAAATTGAGGAAGAACAATGGAATATAATTTCTTCCAATCCTCAACTGACTTTAATTTAACAAAGATAACTTTATTATTTTGCGACTTCAATTTCCAAGTATGTCGAAATCATTATAAAGTAATTCTTTGATAGAAAATCAAAAACAAATATTTTGAAGGTCCCTCTTTTACTCCGTATTTTTATTTTACTTTATTTTACCACTCGTATACTATTTTAAATGCATTCAATTTTTTCTTTTCTTTTTGGAATTAATTAACGCTTATGTAGTATGTGGTAAGAATTCTCACCACCTACTTTTATTCATTTTTTTTTTAATTTATAAGAGATTTTGGTTTTATTGATATTTCTGATAATTCGACATATTATTATTGCTACTTATAAAAATAAAGTGAATCATTCGTTTCTTCCAAAAAATAGACTGCAAGTACATTTTGCATAAATTTTAAATTATTTGTGGCGGCAAATCATGAATTTGCAACGAATTTTTGATATTCGAAATGAAAATTTTTATTTGTAATGCAATGGATACTATTATTTATTGAACCACTGAAAGGGTAAATACGTTTAAGGAAATCCTGTTTTCATATCGTTGTAATAAAATTATTATGAATCTACAATGAGATGTTTTAAATTATTAAATAATGATTTATAATTTAAAAATTCCTACAAATGTAATTAAAAGTTACTTATATTACAATTGTATTTGTTCAATTCCTATTTATTCTAGTCTTTAAATAAATAATTATAATTAAGTTTAATAAACTATCATGTATGAGTTTACATTTTTCTTATTTCTTGCTTTTATTGGTTGTATATTTAAACTGGGGAATTTATCCCTAAGCAATTTTGATGATTACCGATCTCGCCGAATTTAAGTGACGAACATTATTTGTAATTATTACATCACTTTCCCTATAAATATCTGTTCATACGGTACGCAGTCTTTACAGTCTTAATTGAAGGACTAAGCTACAAGATGTTGCAAAAAAATAAACTCGGCAAGTTGCAGAAAAACTTATAGAAATCGGTAAACAAAAATATGCCGAACTAGCCCCGGTCCCCTCTATTGCAGGGGATTGCAATGGAAGATGCCTCATATAGTATGAAGAGCACCTGTTCTTAGACACTTTTTCTGATTTTTCTTCTTCAGTGCTGTGGAGCTCCTTATGGATCATCATCGCCTGTTCCAAACCTCTCTTGAAAAGGTTACACCGTAAGGATAGTCTATATATACATATATTTCATAACAAATATCAAGGAAAATGTTAGTCATTTTTTAAATGTAAAAAGTCGTTAAAAGAGTTTATTTATTTTAGCCTGAATGTGACGTCACAAGTTGTCAGACTATTTATACAATGAAAAAATTATTCCACAAAAATATCCTCCTTCTCTCCCAGATTCAATTGGAACATCTAAAAATATCCTAAACCATTGTAACGTTGTAAAAATAAATAACTAATTAAATATCTTCAAAAAGTTTAATCATACGACAAAGACCACGAAAAGGAATGAGTAAATTTAACAGGAATGTTTTAATCATTCACCATACAACTTCAATTAATGATACAAAAAAGGGGAAGAAGAAGAACCTGCCAACATTTTTTTTGGTGGTGGAAAATTTTTAACGACCATAGCGGATCCTCGATACAACGAACACTCAATATAGAAGTGCAATTTTGATTACTTATTCTGACCAATTTTCTACATAAGATAAAATTAGAATTTGTTTTTTTCTTCTAGTCACATAAGTACCAAGGATTTTTATTGATTTGGTGGATGAAATTGTAGAAATTTTCCGAGATGAAGGCAGAGCATGTATTTTATTCCACCAATTATGGTACGTTATGAATACACTTCAATATAATGTATACCTGTAGATGTGTAATATTTTACAATTATAATTAAATTGGTATTTTAGATATAACAATTAATGTTGGTTAATAAATTATAAATTTTTGACAAAATTTCTTTCTTATGTTTCTCGGAACACAGTGTATATATTATTAGTTTAACATGTCTTCAAGAAATATTTTAAAGTATACCTCAGAACCTACATACATAAAAGAAAAATCAAAATATATTTAACCGTTTTATTTACGTAATACATATTTTTAAAAATTTGTTCAAATGTATTTACATATTGGGAAATTGATTGTTTGAAATTGAGCAAAGATTTGCCGTAATTTTATTCGAAATATTTTTTTTAAATTTTATGACAGTTTAAAGAAAAAAAATCATGTGATTGGCTTAAGGGTTTGGTTATTGTTTCAACATCAGGGATAACTGATACAATATAAAAGAAATTATAAATGAAGCACATTTGTTACATGTTACCAGTTTAATTAACCAAACATCGATCGAGTGAATAACATTTCTTAACAGTGTAGCTCAATTCTAGTAGCTAAAAATAATGTTTGCTTTAACCCTGTGTAGCTATCAGTGGCCCCCTTGTAAATCACCCGGTATGTCCCAGTCCCAAAAAATTAAATAGGTAAAAAATGGAAAGAAAAAGAACAATTACTTAATATACTTATGAAGGAATAATAGAAATTCCTCTATCAGTGCCCGTAAACGCTCGTCGAAGGCCTCCGTCCGTCTATGCATCCACCATATATTGCGCAAATCGACAAAGATACACTTTTTCCCTAAACCGAATAAATTAGATATTTATATTCGCACACGTGAAAGTGACTTTTGAACGATTTCGGTGTCATCATGACCATGACGGCAATTGAATCCCCATCGGGACGAGATGCGCTTACGGCAGCCGTTTGAAAAATTTTATTGCATGAAATAAAACTTCTCTTCTTTGTCGCATCACGACCTGGACGGGTATAAAAGGTGGCGGATTCTCGTTTTTCATTCAGTATTTTCATCGGTTTCAGTACCGAACGAACCCCGCTTTAGAAACAACGTACATGCTTATCTGATTAATATTTTTATTTTTACTATCATTTTTGTGAGTACTACACTCGACATGGACAAGGTAAGAGAATTTTTACAAGCCCTTTGGGAGGAAACTTTGGTTTTCCCCGTTTTTCGACTCGTTACATTTTTGAAATACATTCCGTCATTCTTTAAATTTGTGTCAGATATCAAAAATATATGTGCAGAAAGAACATTTATTATGCTATTGAAATTTGTTCCTTAAATGTGAACCTATACAGGTTTGTTCCAAGTACCTGAACTGGTTTAGAATTACATGAAGTCTATAGAGAAGCATTCTGGTGTTCCAACAAATGGACTGATTTCAAAAATAGTTACCATTGTGATCCAGCACCCCATGAACTAATTCGAACGAAACGTCTTTTTTGAGGATACTTATTTTATTTAGCCAGATTTTGCCACACATTGAGAGAAAGTTGGAATTTTGACGTTATACATAGAGCTGGTTTTATTTATAACTTGGTTTTATACATGTTAAAATGGGGGACATGCGTGATATTGCTTCAAATAGAACATTATGTATGTTCCAATAGAATTTCAGAACTTATTCTTGAACAAATAATATGTTGGTACATGAGGATTAAAAAATTCATTACTAATTCAGGACATTCCGTAGTTTTTGAACACTAAAGTGAACAAACCTAATGTATTAAAGAAAATTTAAATCGAAAATAAATATAAAATATTGGGGAACATTGTAAATGCAATTTTCCTATTTACAATAACTTACGAATTAAATTGATCCTATCGACGCTAAGTTTGTAATTTGTAATGGTATTAGTTTGCATTTAGTAATAAGATAAACTTCACAAATAATCAAGTTACGCAGTGAAATTTTTAAATAGTTGTGATATTCACGGGGTCAGTACTTTATTTTCTCCATGAATTACATTATAAGGAAACACATTCGAAATACTTAGACGTTTGATTTGGACTTGGTTACTCATCTTTCCAAGCTATTACTAAGTCTTTAAAAAACAGCGTAAATACTATACACTTATAACATATTTTTCATACCTTCACAATGGCTCTTTAATATTCCAGGTAGCGATATATTTAATTCTTATATGGAGTATAGCTGTGAAAAGTGAACCCCCAGTTGGTTCATACATACCACCAAATGGTAAGTATAACAACTTTTATTTTTAGAAATTAGTATTAAAATGTTAATAAAATAGGATCACTACGATTACTTACATGAAACACATATTGCGAGTAACTGAAGCATTTTTACAGAAAATTTTTATACTTATGAAATTCTGAAGAAAACACGAAACACAGTCACATACTTACATTAAACACTTGTTTCATAGGCCTAGATTTAGATAAAGATCAGTTACCGGGGACAAGTTATTTTCCATTTGATGATATGAGGAAAGAGAATGGATATGTCGATAATTTTCCTCCAGGTAAAAACAATTTAAATATCCCTCATCTTAGTAACCCCATTTTAATTTTTAGAAATCCGCCATAAAGTAGAATAGACAATTAATTTGCATAAACATTAGTAATAAACTAACACAACACTTTTGTACGAACGAATCGAGCAAGTGTCGTAAATTAAATGTGGTTATGTTACAGGTAATGGTAACGGCAACGGAAACGGATATTCCAACGGGCGTCCGCCTTCCTCCTACCTCCCACCGAATGGAAACGGTAACGGAAACGGTAATGGCAACGGTAATGGAAAACCTCCTACTGCGTACGGGCCACCGAACGGAAACGGTAACGGTAACGGTAATGGCAATGGAAGACCAGCGCCGACGTACGGTGCCCCAAATGGCAACGGTAATGGCAACGGAAGGCCTGCACCAACCTACGGCGCTCCAAATGGTAACGGCAATGGTAACGGAAAACCAACTCCAACATACGGAGCCCCAAACGGTAACGGTAACGGTAACGGAAACGGCAACGGCAAGCCCGGTTTAACTTATGGCGTGCCAAATGGTAACGGTAACGGTAATGGCAGGCCTGCTCCCACGTACGGAGCTCCGAACGGTAATGGTGGACCTCCTGCTCCAATCTACGGGGCCCCGAACGGCAATGGTAACGGTAATGGCAACGGCAATGGCAACGGTAATGGTAATGGCAGGCCCGGCAATGGTTACCTACCCCCTAACGGTAATGGTTATGGGAACGGAGGAGAGGAGGAAACCACGGTAGGAATACAAATTAATCATTTTACCCTATGTTTCGCTAGAAAATCGATGACAATATTGTTGGACCTTTCAGGAACCTGCGAAGTACCAATTCGAATATCAGGTGCAAGACGACGAGAGCGGAAACGATTTCGGCCATAAGGAGGAGAGAGACGGCGACGTTGCTGTTGGAGAATATAATGTTTTATTGCCCGATGGTAGGAAGCAAATCGTATCATACCAAGCTGATTTAGAAGGATACAAACCTATGATCACTTACGAAGGTATTTCGTTTCAAATCAAGTGAGTACAAAATTATTCTAAGTACTGGTGTTGTAGGTGGCGATAATGGAAACGGCGATGGAGGATATACGAATGGAGGCTACCCGGTCAATGGAAACGGCAACGGTAATGGTGGCTACAGCAATGGTGGCTACTCATCCAATGGAAATGGTAACGGGAACGGCAACGGAAATGGTAATGGAAACGGCAAAGGAAACGGCAACGGAAACGGCGGGTATCCATCCAACGGAAATGGCAACGGGAATGGTAACGGAAATGGCGGCTACCCCTCCAACGGGAACGGTAATGGCAATGGTGGTTACAGCAATGGAAATGGTAATGGCAATGGTAATGGTTACTCCAATGGCGGGAGTAATGGCAACGGTGGCTACCAGTATTAAATGCGACGAATTATTTTCGTATAAATTATTAGAGATTCTACTGCATACAGATCTGTGTGATATCAGGGTTTGATTAGTATTTAAAAACGAAAATGTACCAAATATAAAAAAAATATAAATGGAAAGTATTTATTTTATGACTGTAGTGTTTAGGTATGTATTTGTATCTCTCATATTTATAATTTGTATTATTTTACATTGTAATCTAGCATAGTTAAGTTACCACAAAGCAAATTTATTACTGCTGTTACTACTACTACTATTACGACGACGACTGCTGTTCCTCAAGGTATCGAATTGCCTCAGATTGATTTAAACTATATTTTTGTATATAATCTATATATTTATTAATATTTTTTAAATAAATGGAATTTTGATAAAAACTTTAATCTTTTATTCAGTGTAGATTTCATTTAAACAACGGTAACAACAAATTTTTAAATCCAATAATGCGTACCAGTGCAAGATGGTGATGTTACTTGTTTCATAGCTATCGAATTAACTGGATCAGTTAATATCTGGTGTTGATTAACACTGTCGATTAAAGTTAACCAGTTTAAGCTTAATATATATTTTTTTAGGTGTTCTGTAAAATACTGAACATTTAACTGACACGAATTATCAAACGAACAGAGTATAACGAAAATGTATGAAATAGCAAAAATAATTCCAACTAGAATTCATTTGATGTTCACTTTTAATTTTTTTAAGGTGTTAATTTGTTGCAAACAAAATTATGAAATTGAAATGAAATTTTTAATTATTTTCTTAATTATTTATCAGGTGTACAAAGTAACTATTCCGTTTGGCCAAGAATAGTACGCATTTGGTAATAATTTCATAACACTATTTGATGTAATAATATTAATGACAATAATAATAATACCTTTCATTTCAGAAAATAAATAACAAAATAATTTATAATGTGAAACACTGTAAATTTAATAATTTGTGCATGTGCACACACATGGCTTATATGACCAAGGCTTTTTTACACTCATACATCAAGGAGTATTTAATCCATAAAACAAATAATATTTAAAATAATTTTGAAACACATTTGACTTAATCACACCTCAAGAACAATTTATCCCAGAAAGATGTAATGATATAGATGGATTTTACGAGCCAATGAAAAGAAGAGGGGTTTTCACTTGTAATATTTTACCGATTCATTACTTTAGGCTCGTGTAGCTATTTCTAATTTTTTTCTAGTTCTTACTATTTTATTTGTACTGAGAAGCGTTACTACCGATAATATGTAAAGTCGGCGTATTCGGAGCATCTCCGTAACATTGAATAAAGCAAAAGTAGTGTACCTTTTGTCCTTAAACAGGCAAATTTCCAACAGAGCTTTATGCGTAATAATAAGTGGATTTAGGACACCTCTAAAAAAGTGTCGTCCCCGACAAAAACCCCATCCTTGGGTATATTTAACAAATTATTTTCCAAAGCCTCATGAAATGTACATTTGGTAAATACTAATGTATCATTCGCCCTGCCATTGGTGCCCACATCAATATATAAGAAGTTATAGTTAAGTGCATATAAAATAGTGCTGAATGTTCTTTATAATCGTAATAATGTGAACTGGTTTTCTCAAGACAGCGAATAACGATCTGTTACTCATTCATAGCTCCACAGCATTTAAAGAAGTTCCATACGGTACAAATAAGTATCATCACCTTTATCCATTCCTTAGTAGTTAGTACAAAAGTATAACGTATATATTTGTTTTAGGTTCCAAAAGGTAGAGTTGAACACCAGAGAAGCACTATATTGTACTAAGGATGCCTATAATGAAGAGAAAAACGATGGAAACGAAAATGTCATAGAAACAACAACTGCTTCAATATCTACAAGAGATGCAAATCATCCTAAAGAAGGGGTACAACTACAACCCAATAAAAAAGGAGAAAAGAGAAGTTTGAAACAAACTTGAGAACATTGTCTTTCATAGATCCTCGTTTTTCCGGATTTTCAAGTGTTGAAAAAGCAATTGAGAAATTAACAGAAATTTCTACACAAAACCAAAATGCAGCTCCTAAACACGAGTTTGATCATTTCTGTAAAAGTTCGACTGTTCAGCTGAAGAATATGTCTCTCGATCGAGCTTTAATATGCTAAGAGAAACTTTAAAAAATAATGTCTGATGAATGTTTGTATCTATTGAAGGCACAATTAGTAGAGGCTTCGCTAGGGCACACTCGCTTTTCACGGTATTCTGATATAGGAGACGGGTATTCCTCTTAAATGTCAAACTGTACACCAGGACCCACTAGCGATTGTTCAGTATGTGCAGATGGGTTTCCATATGCTGATATAATATCACAAGCTCTATGAAATTCGCATGAATAAACATGTTCTATTAAGATTGTAATAAAATATTTTTCATGCAGGTATTTTTAGATATTCTTCCTTGTGCTTACCTTATCACAATATTAAAATATTTCATAAATAGCAGATAACACTTCTGGTAAAAATTTTGAAATGGAGCACGTTGGTACTAAGTACAAAGCCTCGAGTATTATGAAACAATCTCCTACTTCAATATATCGATTTATAATTCGCAATTTCACTCTGGGATGAAGACTTTTCTTCATGGTTGTGTTCTGCATTTTAAAAATAACGGCGTAATTTTGGCCAGGAACCAGCTGGAGCCTGCCCAGGACAACCCCGAGAAGGAGCCCCCGACGCCGACCACCCAGGACCGTCAAACGGATTTCGAGGCAGTCCAGGTGCTGTTCCCAGCCCCCCGTGCCCCGACGGCCCCGAGTCTCTCCAGGACGGAACGGGCCAACCCACATGGCTGAGTCGTACCAGAATTGGCAGCCACCTCCCGAGGCATTTACAGGGCCGCAGCCTTTCTCCTCACAATCTCCCGTACATATAATGTACCACATTTATGTTAACTTTTGTATGTAGTATTAACTTAGTTAGGACGATGCCACAGGCTTATTCTTGTATATACGTAGCGTTAGTAATAATATAAAGATTTTAAAAGTCAAGTTTTGGCCAGGAGCTCTTCCTCTTGTCCCCCTGCACGCCATTCTGTTAATAAACCCATCGATGCACGTGGCATCACGTGGTCTTATCCACTCCTTTCCCCACCAAAGGTGTTTCTTCTACTTTTATTATTTTCCGACAAATTTATTGGTTCATCTGCAAGACACGCGCACACATGCACACACGCACACACACAATGTTATACAGCGTTTACCAAATTTGAGACATGACGTCATCGATTATTTTTTTAAATGGCAATAATAATTTTTTTGACTATTCCTTTCAAGTTTATATCAAGTTACATATGCGTACTAAATATTAAATTTTTATTCCTTGTCGTTTAAAAGATATTTAACAATCATTAACTAATTCGAAAATGAAGAAATCTGATTGACTGATCTATCTGAGATTAACTCAAATAATACGTTTCTTCAATAAATGCTCAAAATGCCTATTAACTAACTGACAGTATCCTATACGGAACTGAAACACGTTTTGGGCATTTCAAATTACTTCTAAACCTTACTAAAGGTCCTTTTCTACCAATCCATCTGCCTGGAAATGCATCATCCAGATACTTACGAACAGTACTCGCAAATCGGAAGGCGAAGCGTCTTGTTGAAACCAAATGTTTCTATTCGGGACAACGGCTTCACCCGGATCGGGAAATAGAGTGGCCAAATTCGGAACTGATTCTTCCTGCATGAATTCTAAATATCCAGCTCCATTGATATTTCCATGGAAGAAAATTGGTCAGCAAAAATCCTTGCCCAAACATTGACTTTTTCTTGATGTTGAGTGCGACCTTCCCTATGCAGTGTGGGTTGTTTGCCCAATAACGACAATTTTGGCGATTTACCTCACCATTTAACGTATACGTTGATTCGTCAGAAAAGAGTACGCTTTCATGTTCACACTACAGGAGAACACTCCTGTCTAGTAGATCCATAATATGTTCGCAAAACTGGTCTTCTATCCGGATTATCTTCGGTGAGCTCCTGGAGGATTATCATTTCATAAGGATGAAATTTCTGGGTTTAAAGAATTCTCATCACTGAACACTGGCTAATATCGAGTTCCCTAGCTATCTGCCTAGTAGGGTCATGAAGATTTTCTTGAACAGAGAGGAGTACATTCATTTTGACAACTTCATTGAGCGCATTCTGACGATGGTTATTTGTTTCTCTTAAATACTCATTTTTCCGAAACTATTGTTCAATCATGCTTATGGTACTCTGCGATATGGGTGGTAAATCAGAATACTTATCTGTGAATAAATGAATAACTTTATTTTGTGTTCTTGTTGTATCTCCGTAGCTAGACATCATTAAAATTTCAATTTTGTGGGTGCTACTCTCCTTACTAGTTTTAATTTAACTTTTTTGTTTGACATTGGCAACATCAACCCAGGTTGACAAAAATGATAAACAAATACCTTTTGACATTCCATTTTTAAGCCGCCTGAATTACTTAATTGAGTTGAATCAGATTTCTTCATTTTTCGAATTAGTTGATGTTTGTTAATTATCTTTTAAACGACAAGGAATAAAAATTTGATATTTGGTACGCATGTGTAACTTGATATACCCTTTAGAAATAGTTAAAAAAATTAGTATTACCATTTAAAGAAAATAGTGGATGACGTCATATCTTAAATTTGGTACGCGCTGTATAACATTTTCTTACATCAAAAAGAGCGCAATTCAAAATATTAATCGACCTGTCCGAGCATATTTCCAACAAAGAAAAAACTGTCTTTGATTTTCCGAATTTATTCCAAGTTAGAGATTCCCATTGTATAATTTATGTTTATACATCCATATGATGTTTTACCCTGACTGACTGAATAGATTCATAAATGAAGCTGTTGAGCTATAATTTTATGTGTTTCATTATACTTTTTATTTGAACATCGAAGCACACTCTCTTTGAAAAACATCCGTTAAATTGCTTACCTCTAAAATTTCATAATAATTTAATACGATACATTTCAAGAAAATTTAAAGTTAATTTTTCATTTTTACCTCTGTTAATAGTGAATAAATTGATGGAAATGTTCAGTAACATGAAGAACCTATTTTGAGCACTCTTGCCAAAACATTTCGAAAATAAAAAAGAAGTTAATAGGTAATGTTAAAGTCGAATTCCGGTTTTCAGAAAATAAATACAAAGCTTGGTTGGTGAGACATAGTGCGTTTTAAGTACTAATATACAGTATTTCTTAGACGTACAATGCCGTGAATGGTACACACTTCATTCCTTACATGTTTAACAAAACAATATAACATTTCTAGTTTTAATTTCATAAATTAATTCCACATCTTGAATACGCCACTGAATGGCAATGTCGACACGGTAATCTTTCGAACGGAACAATTACCGTATCTACCTTATACTACTACGTTACTTACGTGACGAAGTCTATTTTTTTTTATTCTCTTTCGCTCCGTTATTGGGCAAGTGTCATATCGTCCTTAATTAATCGCTACATATTGATATTGTGCAATTCTCGAGATGAACGTTTAGAATAGAAGAGCACTAACCAAAAAAATTAATTCTTTTGATACACGCCTGTAAACGGAATAGTGGGTGGAAGACGAAATGTCAATAGAGCCAGATATAGATTTTTGAATCGGTGTTAATTGCTCCAGATCATTAAAATGCTATCTGAATGAGTGATTAGTGGGAACCTCCGAGAATTTAATATGATATTATCGTAAAACAGCTCAAGGTAGTTAATTGAAACTTAAAAAAAGATGTACTGGATATCTTTAGGCTCATTGAAGGATGAGACATTTAGGGGCAAATTTATAGTCCATCACTTAAGGAATACTCAAGGTGGCCTTGGTAGGGGAAATCTTGGTGGAACCTCATATAAGCTGTTCGATAGTAACAAAATCTTCCTGCCTCCGCCAAGGAGCACTTAAGAAGGTAAAAGTTCTGACAACAGCGCAAATCGTGAATAAGGAGCCGATCTGTGGAGTATTATTTCTATTTCTATAGTTCTAGGATCGTGTCAAAGTGAGGTTATAAACTACAACAAATTAAAACTTGTAATTAAACTAAGAAAAAGTAAATTCCAACCCTCAACCCTCTTTTATAAGCATATAAATCGTTCTTTCCAGATTCCCAAACACCTTTCGAAGATATTTCTGGTGCTTCTATGAGCCCTATTTTAATTTCTTTCTGCATATGTATTAGGATGTACAACTGGTGTTAGCAGATATCTTTTACATGCATAGCCATTGTCATCTAACATTTCACCTGTAACAACACATAAGTTACTACAGATTCATTTTGCTGATTTGATGTTAAACAAATAATTATAGGCTGACCTGGCACCTCATTATTTTCATGTTTGACACGACCTCACTTCTCTGAAATATTGTGTTATCAGGAGTGGATCCTGGATACCTAGCGACTATATCTAATATTGGCATTCTTGGGCCACATACCACCTGTAAATATCATTTTTCAACAATTTCAGCAATCATTATTGAGATAATATAAGTATTTGTAAATTAATGGGGAAATTTCTTCTTCTATTTCTGTATATTTCACCTACAGCATCTCCAGGATTTTTTATTGGGTCTATACAAGATTTTACACCAGGAAAGTTGGTAATTTGATTAAATTCATTTATAAAAACTTGATAACGAAAGGGGCCTTCTGGGAATTTTACGATATTCCTCATTTTTTCTGCTAATGACTGAAATCTTTTTTATTATTAAAGACACTGTAGATTGTGAAATTCCCCTAAGATCACCAGCAACAGTCTAAAATAAATATGAAATAGTAGAACAGATAAATAAAATTCAAAAACTTTAACAAAGCATAAGTAATCATTCTTTTTCTAGATATAAATACATATATAAAAATGCAATTTGCCTGAAAATTTCCTGTACCATGGTATCGTAAACTGATTAATAATTGAATCAATGGAACTACTGGCAAACCTCTAGTATTGGGTTTATGAAGAGCATCATTAATCACAGGCAAAATAATATGTACAGTTGTTTTTTAGAAAAGCGATACCTCCTTGTGAACTCACGTTCACTATATAAATCTGACGAATTTTGCCCGTCTCTCAAATACCGTTTGGGTAATAGATTTATATTATTAATAATTCGATTGACGTACTCATAATATTCGTCATTCATCTTGAATCCACGTCTTGAAGGCGAACTTAACTTTTATTATTTTCTGAGGGATACTCAAAGGAAGATGAAACCCACCTCAGGCTAATCTCATCCTTAAGATGCACTTAGTTGACTATAAATTACAGATGGCACAGTAAGTACGTCTTAGGGTTTGAGGAATCCTCAAGGCGCGATTATAAATTTGCCCGTTATTAAATCTTTGAATAGGTAGGTACATACTAACAATTTTTTGAGAACAAGCGATGCTGGTAGTGCAGGCCTATTTTAGAAACTAAATGTAATTAGGTACCGAGAAAAAAGCGAACTTTTAACTTTTATTAAATCAACCTAACGACTTTTTGCGACATTCCTCGCTTACCGAAAAAGGAAAAACGAGAGCAGAGAGTAGTACTTATCATCGCAGTCATCATCAACCTCATCCTCGGTGTTACCTAATCGTATCGAAACATGGGTGAAGTTTGTGTTTTTTGAATCACGATCGATACGCATCGAATGCTTGCGATGTGTATGTACAAACGAACACGTATATCTGAAGTGTTGTGAAATTACACTCACTAACTCTCACCTGCTTGTTGTTATTCGGTAGATGTTCATCTGTCTGTTGAGGTTCACCTAGATAGGAAAAACGGGATGGATGGATAACTGCAACGCGATTGACATGGTGGGTAAAGTAAACTTGGCGATAAAATGAAAAATGATTGTACCAAATAGTGTAAAAATTAAAAATTACGTTAATATATTGTTAACAAACAAATATAGTGCCTTATGCTTAAAGGAGGTTAATTTGTGGTGAGAAGTATAAATTAATATTTTATCCTTGATACTAATTACCGAGTTTAATTCTGTAATTAGCTAAACAACTAGCAAATATGAAAGTTGACTTCGCAGCTATACCTGAAACAAAGAAAAACAAAGTGAAATATCTTTTAAACAAGGAATAGAATTTTGATGTTTAGTAGGCATGTGTAACTTGACATACGATTTCAGAAGTCATAAAAAAAATTAGTATTACTATTAGAAAAATTAGTCGATGACGTCATATCTAAAATTTGGTACACGCTTTATAACATTTTCTTACATCAGAAAGAGCGCAATTTAAAATACTAATCGACCTATCCGAGCATATTTTCAACAAAAAAAAAAACTGTCTGATTCACAGAGTTTATTCCAAGTTAGAGACTAGCACTCTATAACGAGTGTGCTAAATTATTGTATTATGGGCTTGAATCTATTTCTTGTCAATTCTTCTGAAATTAGTTATCTGATCGCATGCAGTGTTCTTATAGACGGGGTAGCTTCAAACTGTGTTCATATTGTCTCAGGAGTCCCACAGGGATCTATTCTTGGGCCACTACGCTACCTCATCTATGTGGCAGAAATGACAAAATTTGTTCATCATTGCAAATTACACTCCTTTGCTGATGATACCCTGTTATACTACTCTTACACTCCTGAATTGTTTAGATCTGCTGAAGAGTATATTAACCAAGATCTATTATCCATAGAATCATACCCGCATGCGCATAACGCACATAACTAATGTGGTATGATGATATTTGGCCACGCTCCTCTAGGACATAACTCAAAATCAAAAGTATTAAGGATTATGACTGATCCTATTGATCATCCCTAAAGTTATTTGCTAGTAAAAAAATTTAGGTATCATTTTGGACTGCAGGCTTAAGTTTGAAGAACATATTGACAAAAACTTCGTACTTAGTTCTTAAACAGCTATACAGGAATCGATTCGTTCTTAACTTCGGGTTGAAAAAGAAACTTTATGAAAACCTAGTACTGTCTAGACTGTCATACGGTTTCATTGTATACTATCCATGCTTGTACGAGTCTACTAAAAATCGGTTGCAATAAATTCAAATTTACTGCTGTAGATTTATCTACAAACTACGGAAATACGATAGAGCCTCAGACAAAATTAATGGGCTAAAATGGCTTAAGTTGGACAACCTTTTTAAATTCCAGATGAGCACCACCATTTTTAGATTCCTATCCACATCTACCCCCCCCCCATATCTTAAAGAAAAATTGATAAAAATATCACCCCCTAAAACCACCCCCTAAAAAGGGGTGGTTAACATGAATTAAATATTAGGTATACTGATATCTTACCAATGTCACGCTAACACTTTGCCAGTTTCCAAAAAGCGTTTCATACAATGCTGCTACAATTTTCACTTCAGTACCATCTGACTTCAAAAAGAGATCACTACAGTATCCCAAGGTTCATTATAAGGCGTACCTCATTAAGTCTCACAAGAAGTGCATGCAAGGAGTTTAGTAATCGAACTGTGTCAGTATAATTTTGAAAGGATGTAAACTGAGTTATCAATCGCTTCATTAACTTTTATTGTACCACCAGATATATTTTTTCTTATCTTACAATTGTGTTCAAATAACTCCATTATGTAAATATCATGTTACTTTCCTCATTATATAAATGAAATTGTACTGTACTGTAAATAAAATGTAATTGAAAATTATATAAATGTAAAATTGTACCACCAGATATATTTTTTCTTATCTTACAATTTTGTTCAAATAACTCCATTATGTAAATATCATGTTACTTTCCTCATTATATAAATTTCATTGTGGTTAAGTGTGAATAGCTTGAGCTAGACTTCACCTCCTCAATTTTAACCTACATTATAAATGTGGTACCAATGAAGACGATTATTATTATTATTACTATTTTATCTTGCGTCTTGCGTCTTGCGTTATGTTTCTTGGGTAATTTCATAAAGTCAGCGATCTCATAATTCGAGCCAGTTCTGGAAAATGCTAACTATTGTTGTACAGAAGTAAGAAGTAAAAATATATCCAGGTTTTCCTCAATTATGAGTTCAACTTTCTCTTAGTTTATTTAATCGTGTCCTTGAATAATTAATTTTCTCTTTCTCGACACAAATGATTCTATCATCTGAGTCATCTAACAAATTTGGATATGAAAATTGCACACTGCAAATTTGAAAAAATTGTATAGAAATATTTTGTTTTCTGTTATGCCACGTTTTATCATTTTTATTTGTTGCACGCTCTTCTAATGTGGAGGTTGCTTAATTTTATCACCAACTTGTCTCATTCAGTCGTCTTTTGTCACTCAGATTTTATTCCTTGTTTCATTATTTAATCTGTTGTAGTCCAGTCTTGGGACTACAAAAGCTCCAAAAGGGACGACTGAGAAAGTCCGGAGAACTTAATCAGGGAACATGGACTGATCTGATTCACGGACGGATCACACACAAAAGGGGGCTCTGTATTGCAGGGGGTATTGCAGGAGTGAAACCTCGGGTATCGAAAATGATATCCCTATGGATGCCTGTACGACATCCCAAGCGCAGTTCCACGCGATACTTGCCTGCGCACAAGAGAATCTCGAGAAGGGATATCACAATCAGAGCAAAAACATATACTCTGATAATCAGAGGGCGCTTATAGCACTGAGTTCGCATAAAATATCAGAGAACCTTAGAGGAGCTGGCTAAGCAAAACAAGGTTCGCCTCTGATATGAGTGCCAGGGCATAAGGGCATCAGTGTGAACGAGCAGGCGGATTGATTGGTCCAGCAGGGGCGGAAACTCCCCTGTTGAACTAATAAATTTATCGGAAAATAATAAAAGTAGAAGAAACGCCAAAGGGTGGGGAAGGGAGTGGATAGGGCCACGTGATGCCACGTGCATCGATGGGTTTATTAACAGAATGGCATGCAGGGGGACAAGAGGAACAGCTCCTGGCCAAAATTACTCCGTTATCTTAATAAGGCAAAACACAACCATGAAGAAAAGTCTTCATCCCAGAGTGAAATTGCAAATTATAAATCGATATATTGAGGTAGGAGATTGTTTCATAACACTCTAGGCTTTGTACTGAGTACCTACGTGCTCCATTTCAAAATTTTTACCAAAAGTGTTATCTGCTATTTATGAAATACTTTAATATTGTATTAAGGTAAGTACAAGGAAGAATAGCAAAAGATATCCCCATGAAAAATATTTTATTACAACCTTAAAAGAACATGTTTATTCATGCGAATTTCATAGAGCTTGTGATATTATATCAGCATATGGAGACCCATCTGCACATACTGAACAATCGCTAGAGGGTCCTGGTGTACAGTTTGACATTTAAGAAGAATACCCGTCTCCTATATCAGAAGACCGTGAAAAGCGAGTTTGCCCTAGCGAAGCCTCTACTAATTGTGTCTTCAATAGATACAAACATTCATCAGACATTATTTTTTAAAGTTTCTCAAAGCATATTAAAGCTCGATCGAGAGACATATTCTTCAGCTGAACAGTCGAACTTTTACAGAAATGATCAAACTCGTGTTTAGGAGCTGCATTTTGGTTTTGTGCAGAAATTTCTGTTAATTTCTCAATTGCTTTTTCAACACTTGAAAATCCGGAAAAACGAGGATGATCTATGAATGACAATGTTTTCAAGTTTGTTTCAAACTTTCCTTTTCTGCTTTTCTATTAGTTTGTAGTTGTACCCCTTCTTTAGCGTGTCGTGTCATTTCATCTACGACATATTTTTTGTATTTCGGTTTTATACAATTAACGATGAACAGTAGTTCCGTTTTAACCCATATCAGTGCCATAGTGAATTGATTCACCATTTTTTTTTATTATTTAACCAGTTAATTATGTCAGGTTTTTCCTATAGTGTAGTAGTAGGTGCCTCCGTGAATTGTCTAGAATGATATCTCGCATTATTAATCACAATTATACTTCCTGCTGGTATAATACCTAAAATTTGTACAAAGTATTCTTCAAATACATCTGCATTCATATCTTCGTGATAATCGCAGGTTTTCTGAGAAACAAAGGTCAAAAGTCCACCTTCAACAAATCCTGTTTCACTGCCAATGTATGTGTGATAATGATCCTTTTCCCTTTTCTACTAGGTGACTTTAAGCCTGTGGACAAACCTCCTATACGTGCTTGACGAGCACTTTAGCATATTAGCAGCATATTTTTGTCACGGTACGCTCAGCATTAACCCATGTTTCACCTATATAATATATTTTTTTTATTTCCTTGTCCAAATTGTTTAATCGATCGTACACAAAATAATTTCATCGTTATCAGTTAAAACGGTTTTTTGTTACTTTTTTCGCAAGAAAAATTAATTTCTTTTAATGTCTCCCATGGTTTTTCTTCCATATAGTAGGAATGTCATCACCATCATTGATTAATTGTAGAATTTTGTCTAATGTTGAGAGAGAGAGTTTTAGAGAAAAAAGAATCAACCTTTCGTCTTAACCAATGAATGTCTACATTCCAACAACTAAAAACAGACTGATTTTTCTTCATTTACCAATTACTTTTTACCTGCCTTTTCTTAACTGTCTTTTACCACGAATTTGAGATAAACTACAATGATATTTAGCTAATGATTCGTTATCCTACGTAACCCGCCTTAAAGTCAGCATAATAATCTCCCACAGTCCTGCCCAATGTATTGGGTATGCTCTCCTCTTGTTCTTAATTGAGTGTTCCCTCTCTGTCTGCGGTTTATATATGTGATATTAGATAAAAATGTAACCCTCTTTCTGATTGCATCTTTGCAAAACAGTCAATATAACTATGATCTTTTTAAAATTTTGAGCCCATTGATATGCTTTTTTTCTTTGTCTAAAATGTACATTAAATGTTTATTTATTGTTTCCATAAGTTGGAAAACATATTCATTCGCATACAACTTCGTGTAAAATGTACCGAAATGTACGAAAATTAAACCAATAGTTATTTTTGTATTAAATTTGATTAAAACCTCTTTGTTGTATAGTTAACCGGAGGAACATCCTTAAGCAAATAAACATACCGATGCGGCAGCGTCCGGCCAGTCAAAAGGGAAACGGTCCTAAAATTTTTGTGACCATGGGAATGACCGATTTTGTAAAGAGAATACAGGAGAACATACACACACATTTTTCCAAAAATAGATTTTTCGGACTCAAAGGCTCCTAAAGTGTCCAGAGAGGACAATATCTCGATTTGCAAAAGTCGAACCAATTACAATACTTCCTCATTATGTATGCCATGTGATATCTTAAAAAACAAAATCGTGTTGCATTTTTCACGTAATCACCTGGTTTACGAAAAAATTAATTTTTGGTTTCACCCTCTTTAGAGCGATTTTTGAATAGAGCGAATAGATTAGCAATCAGGGGGTGTATTAATTGTATTTTATAACTGTAAAGTTTAACCAACATCATTTAAGAAAGTTTAAGTATCATTCTAAGCAAAGAATCATCATCTCCTGTTAATAAACAGGAAGAATGCTTCAACGGATCCAAGCATATTCTAATCTCTAAGGAAAGTTTCATCTTCAATTTTTAACTCGATCCGATTAGCGATTTTTGGGATATCGGCTACCACACACTTCCAAAAATATATTACTTGGACTCATGCATCCCTAAAACGCAAAAAAGGATTAAATCTTAATTTACAATTTTGTATCCTATACCTGCCGGAATTACTGAGCCAAGGAAAGATAAAATGGATATCGTTGCATCAAGACAAAATCGATTCTCAATTTGTTAAATTTTCCTTTAAGATTTCGTAAACAATTATTTTTTAAAGCAAAATGGTATACATTCTAACATATTACTCTGAAATTTTATAAAATAATAGGATAATAGGATAGACGCAACAAAATGACGAAACGTTCGTTTATCCTGCCATTATATGTAATATACATATTTAATAGAGTTTGAAAGCAGTTCCTTCTTTGTTCATAGCATAATGGAGATGATGTATAGAAGAAAAATTAAATAAGGCAGCAATCACAGATCTAAATATGGCGCATTTCGCAGCATTCCACAGATCGTGATTCGTCTTGGATTCGCCTTAATGGACCTCGTTTTTCCTTTTTTTCTCTTATAAATCATACGACATATTCATACTTAAATACATGCCATTTTTCCATCCTTGATCTTTATCGTTTTGATCCAGATCAGGTGTACGTAATTATGGGAATCATCACGATGGACACATGCATTTCAGATTAAAATTATTATTTATTTCCTTATCCTCCACAGAGACCATTTTTTTCATTTTGCATTGAAGATTGATGCGTGACGTCCGAAACATGTATCACTTGGAATAAAATTCATTTGACATAAACAATCACATACTATGCGCTTCTTTCTATGTATATTAAACGTCCTTAATTCCACTGTACCTTTATAAAATCTTTGTATTCGTCATTCAATGATAATAAAATTAATTTGGTTTTTTTTTTCTGTGACTAATTAGAGTATAATAAGTATGATAAATAAAAAATAAAGTACCGAAGAATTGTTTGTTTTATTTCAACAGTAATCTATTTCTTGACTGAAATTAATCAAAGTATATTTTTTTCTGAAGTTTAACCAAACAATTAAATATCGTTAATTATCTCGTTTCCAAATACCTCAGTGGCCTTTAAAAAAGAAACCTTAACCGTCAACCAATAACATTAACGTTTAAGTCAGTCATCTAAAAGCCCTACTGATAAATTCGACGGTGGGTTTGTGTGTACATCAATTGCCTCTACCATTAATTAACTCAGTTATTCCAGGCACTTTTCAATGTTGCTTTATTTAAAAATTCCTAACTAGTCGAGATCCAAGTAAATCTGAACATTAACCCAGAGCAATAATTTTTACATCAGTCACTAGAAAAATTCAACGCAGCGCAACTCGCCCCTTTTACGGAATAATATACCATTAATCTAATTAACGTAACTACCGTCATTATCATCATGATCATCATCATCGAATAAAGCACAAATAGAAATAGTAGCGTTTCCAATTTCACCACCTTTGGGAGTGGGGAAAGGACGAAGATAACGCATACACACTTATTCTTTCTCTTTTTAGTCGTAGAATTCGTCATCTTTATCTTCCATTCGTTTCCTCCGTGGGGAATCATTACGCAATTTTTTTCTCTCACACGGGATATGAATGGGAGAAAGAGGAAGGGAGAGACATTTCGTAGTTACCCACCCACTATTTGGGATGATGGAAGATAAAAAGGCGGACGGGAGTTTGGTGGAGTCAGACAGCCCAAGAAACAGCAGTGAGTACCTACTGAGTGAGTACCATTCTGTGAGTTTTCAGTCCAGTTCAACTAGTCTGTTAATATGAAGGTAAGAAGATAGGATAAGGTTTTTGATTGAAATGTTCAGTTTTTGTCATTTTAGTTTTTGTTTATTTAGTTTCAAATGCTGTGACAAAATTAACGATGTTTAGGAGAAACTTGGTGACAATTTATATACAAGTATTTAATGTATTTAATATTCATTCAACTACCGAAAATTTGATGTGGGGACCACTTTTCATTACTTATCCCATATCTTTTCGTTAAAATTTTAGATGTAGTTTTGCATAGAATTATTACAAATATTTTTTACACTCAACATTTATTTGTATACAATATTTTAAGTTTATTTGGTGATTGCTGTCACCACTTTCTCCAGTAAAACCTTTAAATTTGTTCGCAACTAATCAGAGTATGTAGGTAATGATTTATAAACCGAAAAATATGAAGTAATCATTGTGTGTACCAATTTTAGTATCGTTACCATCTCGTCAATTTTCGTGATTAATAAATTTAATTATATTACAATTTTTTACACAATGATTTTCCTTTCCAGGTCATTGTACTTCTTGTCATTACCCTAGCGAGTATAATCGTGGCGGAACCGCCTCCACCCAACGGTTTGTACGGACCACCCTCGATCCAATACGGCCCCCCATCGGACAAATACGGCCCCCCTTCTAACAAATACGGACCCCCAGCCCCCCAATATGGCCCTCCCAGTAACACCTACTTGCCCCAAGAAGAAGCAACGGTAAGAATACTGCTAATATATCATATTATTCTCTTTAAAAAAAATTCAACCGATTAGTACTTTCTCACATGAGGTACTCATGTAAAAAGAAAGTATTGCATTACTAGTTAAAAGCTAAGACTCTATATTTAGGCTTGGTCCCCGCGAATCTCAGATCCATACAGTTTTGGTTAATATTGGTAAACGGTTAAGGGCACTTCATTACTGGCATTTTTGGGCTATCTACAAAATCACTCCAACCTTTTTCATTCCATATGCATTTATTCTACTGCTAAATCTATATTGATTAACAAAATCATTGTCTTCACTGATCAATAAAGGGCCCTTTGCGGTTGTCATTTTTCTTCATTTTCTCTATAAGGTTCTACCTTCTTGATAAACTTTAAATAACATTTTAAATAAAACTTTAAATACTTACAATTTCTATTTAAAATAATATTTCTAAACTCTCCTGAAACGCACATTATCCTTAAGAATTTTTAATTTTCCTTAAAATTCTCTCCAAAAGAGCTGTAGTGATTTATATCAACCTTCGCTACTTGACTAAGTAATTTATACTCTGTAAATTTTATTTGAAACATTGTTGTTTTAAAATTACAGTAAAGGGCATTTTATTCTTGAGAATTTCCTAAAAGTTTGTAAGTAATTTGTAATTTTGTTGCCCATTCAATCGATCACCATAGAATAGGTAGATATTTAACGTGAATGAATATATGAACCTGACATGAAACACATATGTAAAAAGTACGAAGCTTATGAAATTAATATGCCATCAGTAATTGAAATTAAAAATATGAACCACCCCTAATTAAGTACTCCCATGGCCAATACTACACAAAGCATTGAATTATACGGAATGATTCAAACTTAAGGTTCTCATCATTAAATGTAATGTAAAATATTCTAAGAAAATTTATTTTTTTCAAAAACAGCGAAATCGAGATCTTGGTTCAATTTCTGGTTGCAGTCGTAAACACATTTTTCCTTAAAAATCAATTTTCTTGAGAGTTACGTCATAAGTTTTCTAGCTAAGTTTCTTTATTATTAGGTGATGTAAACTACCTGTTCTGACAAAAATATTTAAAAATCATAGAACAAAGCATTATTTAGACTATAATGGTGGTTAATTACATAAAATAAACATTCATTCTTTCGTATTGTAGAATATTGCTTATGATTTTTTTCAAGTGTTGGTTCTGAAAACCTAGATATCATGCAATTTATTGCAACTTTTGAGCCCCTAAAATTCAACTCTTATAACGAAATTTACAAAAACATTAGTATTCAAGGTTGACAATTTTAATATCGCAATTACAATGATATAAAATTTCGTTGCTGCTTATTATTATTGTCTCTAATTTATTACAAAATTTCATCTTTTACAAATCGTCTTATGATTGGAAGTTAACTAACATGTTGACTTAAAATTAAAAACGGAATTTATGAAATGAGTATAGGGGAAAAATATCAATTTTCCATACATTATAATAGCATGGTTTTGTGATTAAAAATAAAACCTATACCTTGAGTATAAGCAAGCATATGTGTTTTAATACATTTAGAAACTGTCCAAAATCGTCGAGCATAAAATAATTTCGGAAACTTTTGAAAACTGAAAACTTCACCGACGAACGTAATTGTTTTTTAAATGATAACTTCCTTAAATTTTACAATATCTAATCGCTCTACAAACCATTTACAGCGAATTTCAAGAGCTACAAGCCCAGTAAAGTGCCTGAAGCCTTCCTATTTGAAATTTTTGAGTTTATAGAGAGAAGGTAGTCGCGAACTTGAAACAGTGATATCACAATTGTCATATTAGAGAAATAAAAGAAAAGAAATGTTTTGCAAATGAGACTTCAAAAACTTTTTCCCTCCTGCATTTCTTATGTACCTTCTACATTTTGTATGTTACTGTGAAAAAGTTTCTTCAAAAATTTCAAAAATTTCTCGAAATTGAAAAAAACTCTTTTTCAAATCTTGGCATTCTAAACCGGTCAAACTTCTGGAACATATTTTCATTGATTGATTGGTTAAACTGATGATTTGAATCTTGATGACTTTTAATTAGAAAAACCGAGACTGTTTTTTTATTTTAAACATCATTTCGTTAAGTTTTTATGACAACTACTTTTATCGTAGCCTGTTTTAAAGTGCCTTCTAAGAGCTTTAAAAAAGTATTACAAATTCTCGTCTGGAATTTTGTAGTTTTGCCATTTGACGATGATGAAAACTTCGAATTCAGTTTTCGACGACAGTCAGTTTCAACAAGGTATAACTCGATTAGTACAGAAATAACGAAAAAGTAAATCGATTTGGTATCTGATAGACTTCACGTTTGTTATTAACGATTCTTTTTATGGAACGTAATATTTTCGAGATATTTATGCAAAACTGATATAAAACACGCATTCTTTTCGATAAAAATCAATATTTTCAATCGCGAACAACTCGAAAAATATTTATTTATCGAAAAACCTTCACAGCCATTATCGATTTCAGCGGTTATTTTGAGTGTACTTATTTCCATTTTCGAGAAGGTGTGGCATGTAACACCAGGGTTAAAGCAAACATTGGCCATATACAACATTTGTTCCTTGAGCTTAATTGCTGTCCAAATTTAATGTCTGGGTTTTATGCCAAAGAACTCTGATCGATAAAGCATCAAACACTGGACTAAATACACTTGAGATATTCGCATAAGTGATTTAAGTTTTCGCTGAAGAAGGTGTAAGTATGTAACTTACTTAATTTATTGGAATTTTTTAAAAACAGATATGGATATTAATTACAATTTTTTTAATAAACCCAGACAAGAAAATTTCGTGTTTCGATCTGGTAACTTTTTAAATTTAGTAATAGTCGTTATCCGGCAAAACGCAATAAAACTTCAATAGAACCAACAAGGTCTCATGTTTTATTACAAGTCGATGTCTTTCTTGTCAATTGGTTACCCTTATGCAAATATGTTATGTCCAATTCAATCGTTTAGTAGACAAAGGGCCTTGAGTTTTTTATTTAAAATTTAATGTTCTGAAAGTTATCCTTGCTTAATTCTACAAGGTGGATATTATAATAAGTAATGAAAAAAATGTATTCTGAAATAAAAATCAATGGAATACCAAATTTTAGAACATTATTAATATGTACTTTAATATAACCCAATTCATTATTAATAAGTTTCTTTACGTACAAAATTTTAAAATTTACAATTTTTTATCTGACTGAATAGATATTTTTAATTATAAAATATGAGAAAATGAAATCGCGGGACACAAACGACTTAATTCGTAATTTCAAACAAAAATCAACGAGTATTTCCATACTAAATTACTTCCCAAGGAAAGCAAATTCTTACTTCGCCACTGTTTTTACAAACAGTTGATTAAAATAAAGCTGTTTTCCTATCCCGTTTTATTTCTATCCCGTTTCTGTTTTGTCGTGTATCTACAGACGCGTTTCAATAATAGAAAAATCCAAAAAAATGTTAAAGAAAATTTCAACCAAAAAACTTTTCTTTATTTCTTTCATTCATTATTAAAAATTTAAAGAATTTTTAAATTCTAAAATTTTTTATCTAATCTATAAATCTAATCTAAAATATTTTAAATCATTTTCCAAGGTTCACAATAAATTTCTACATTTTCCTTAATGGCCTCAAATAGAATCTAAAGGAAATTCCGAATTATGTTAAAAAGGCTGTAGAGGTTCCTTTATAATTAGGGAAGGCTAAAAGGGCTTTCAAATAAAATCTAGAAGGTTTACAACACTTTTTACAAACAATTTTATTCTAATTTCAAACGTTACAAAGTTTCAAACGGAAGGAAAAATGCAAAATAACTAAACCTAAAGCATTTTCAGAACTTCAAATTACCGAAAGTGCCTTATAATCTAATCTGGAGTGTATATGCTAGTTTTGTATTGTAAAAATTCTATTCAAAATTCCTATTTTAAATTGCTATTTAAGTTCTGAATTCCATACATCTGAGTCTTGATTTTAAACGTTGGGAAATTTCAAAAACTTAGTAGAAAGATTGCGGACGCTCTTCTGGGACGTTTAACATCCAAAATTACGTCTAACGTAAATCTGGGTGATTTAAGGGAATTCTCTCCAACGTTATAACGAAAAAACAAAAACTTCTAAAGTCTAACAAGACCGAAATTGCTTCACAATCGAATTAAAAAATTTCACTAAAATTTCAAATTTTTAATTCAGGGGCCATGGATATAATTTACTAAACGACCTCACGAAGAATCTAGAAGCTTTATCGTTTCGATTTTAATTACTAGAATTTTACAAGTTTCTTTTAGTGGCGTTAAATGTAACAACGCGCTTGTATTTGAACATTTTGTTGGGCCTCGAGTCGAAAAAAACTTAACTTGTGTACTACCGGTCCCTTTCCGGGCCTTCAGCATGTATACTTCGTATAGTGACATATCGATAGATAAGCTACTGTATGTTATGATAGGGACTGTAAAGATCAGGGCCCAATGGAAAAGAACTGAATCGTATAACTTTTAGAGAAGTACCTGACAACTAATACAACTGATTACCCTTGTGGCATAACTAAATCATACCCATTTAAATACAAAATAATTGCTTTAGAAAATTTCTTTCGCTCTACCTGAAGCCCAAATGGAAAATTCAACTGCAATCCATTTCTTACGGTTTAAAAAGAAATATGTTTAGATTTACATCATTGCGGTACTAAAAATTGTGTGGTTGACAATGACGTTATATTGCTAAAAAGATTGGGCTTACATGGGCCATAAGGCCTAACCATGGCTATTATCGAGCCATAAGGAAAGATTATTGCAGTAAAAATGTAATGGGGTTCTGACTGATAAATTTCTATAGCTATTAGATTGGCGAAAATATGGGAGGGGGTGTACACACTTTGATTAAATGCTATTATGGCCATTTTGGAAATTATTTCGAATATTTAAACAAATTTTTTATTAACAATTTTTAAAAAATTGTAACCCGACAAAATATGAAAAAATTGAACACATACCAAAATATTCAATTCCAACACCTTTGCAGTAATGTTCCTTAGAGTTATATTTTGACACATATTGACGTGAAATTATTTTATATCCTAAAGTAATTTGACAGAATTATTAAAATATTAACTCATTTAGCATTTGTAGCATAATGAATACGCTATAATACAACACACCCTACGTGTACTTTGTTAGTTATTGCAGTCTCTTGTAAACAAGTTTATTGATGATTTGGCCTAAAGCAACACAAAATTCTAAATATTAAAATGAACCGCATAAAGGTAACAGGTATCTCCCCACTCTTCTCTTTCTTTGAGTCTAGATCAAAAGTTTTAAAAAACGAATAAAACTTCGGGTTTCACGAAATTTTACCAAAATTCTTCAAAAATGTTACCTTTGAGAATTTGCAGCTTTCAGTGGATTTAAGCAGCCAATATTTATGCAACCATTATATGTATTGCAAGTCTCATTTTCACATCAGATGATTCAGTGATGATATAGAAAGAAAAACTTTGTGAAGAATTGTTATCATTGCAGTTCTGTCCTATAGATATGTAATAAATTCGGATCCGGTCCACACTTCGCCAGTCATTGAAAATTCACCTTTCATATGAAATAACGTTTCCTTCTCGTTATTTCTTTATTTTTTGATAACATGCTTCTCCACAGGAACCAGCTAGCTACCAGTTCGAGTACAAAGTGGACGACCCGCCGTCCGGCAACGATTTCGGCCACGAGGAGCAACGCGAAGGGGACGTCGCCGAGGGTAAATACTACGTTTTGCTCCCCGACGGTCGTCGCCAAACCGTCGAATACACGGCGGACAAGGACGGATACAAACCGAAGATAACCTACGAGGAAGTCGGAGGCGGCTACCCCTCCGGAGGACCCAACGGGGGCTACCAATACTAGAA
Organism: Cryptocephalus primarius; assembly: GCA_963576515.1. Classification (NCBI taxonomy): domain Eukaryota; kingdom Metazoa; phylum Arthropoda; class Insecta; order Coleoptera; family Chrysomelidae; genus Cryptocephalus; species Cryptocephalus primarius. The sequence continues at coordinate 12,546,238 of OY754940.1, read as the reverse complement.
GCGACTTAAGTGCTTGGGGTGAATTTCTGGTGAATCATTTAGAGGAAAATTGCATGGCGAATGATATCAAATTAGTAGTAGGTATTACGTCGTAGTTATTCAAATCGTACAGTTCATACGTTTCTTAGAAAGAAAAAGACAGAAATGTTTCTTAATTGTGAGGTAAACTTACTGTTGATAAGGGTGAATTATTTCGAAAAATACCAAAGATGGAATTAAAAGATCACGCGGAGAACGTGATTTATCTTATTTACTCCATTGTTTCTAATATTTCCATTGATTTTTGATTCAACTTAATCAGCTTTGCACCTACGTTTAATTTATATCATCATTACTAATTATCCATAGATTCACTAAGCTTTGTAGTTGCATATTTAACATTTTTCCGAAAACAAATTACTAAATAATTTCCGTAACTAGTTTTGTAGTAACGCTCGACTTCAGAATGTTTCCAGAAATTCCTCTAAACCCTACTTAAGTCATTTGTTTCTTGCCAGTCTGTTCGTAGTCTTTAACGTTATTATTTTTATCATTATTTATTTCATTAGTCATTATTACCTTAATCAGGATCTACATATTTCAATGCCGACGGGATGGTTTACGGACAAACGATTTTCATATGAGACCTTCGAGAAGCTTCTATTTTAGTCTTTTCTTTTTATTTATTTGTATTTAAGTCTTTCGATGGTCTCGATAAGGACACGAACTTGCCATAAAATCTATTTATTAATCGTATACGGTAAATACATTTTAATAGTCGTAAGCGCGTGTAAATATATGGTTTATTTATGTAAATAAAGAATTTTGCAAGTATACGAAGCGGAATTTTATTTCAAAACGTACTAATAATAGGTAGACTACTAATATAAGTTTTAAGTAAGTGTCGACCAGTGCGACAATTTCCTAATAGCTTTTCTTGGTTAATTATTGGGTGTATTGTAATGGACTGGTTAGTGAGATTAATAGTTAAACCACTTTACAAAAATCATAGTTGATTTGAAGCAAAGTTTTTAACATTACCAAAACCTAATAAAGTAAAAGAAAATAAATATGTTTTGAAAATAAAATGGTTATTTAGCTGGAATTCATATCTTTCTTCGCTGATGTTTTGTTGGTGATTTGATACTTCCTAATATTAGTGACGACATTAACAAAGAGTGGTCTAAAGTTTCATGTCATAAACGGCAATTTTCTTTGAGATTGGCTGCAAAGCCATTATTTAAATTATTTCAAGATTAAACTAATCAGCTGTGAATAACACCATTATATGTAACCATATAACTTATATAAGTAAATTAATCACAGATATACTAAAGGCTTATACCGTAGATAATGACTACTATATTTGACTCATTCAAATTTTCTACATTTATAAATGACTAACACCTCTCAATCATAAACTAATTCGTGTAAATATATCGTCCCTTTAATCAAACATCTCTCTTAAATCAGTAATTGAAAGTATTGAACAACATTCAAATGACCTTATAAATTTTAATGACCTTACAAATTTTAAGTGCCCTAAGGTTTGTTAGATAATCTAATCAAAACTTGTTGAAAAAAGTTGTCATTCCGTCTATCTTCCATATTTAGCAATGCGTATTGCTATGCATGCAATGCGTATATTGCATGAAATGCGTGACCTGAATGTCACTCATTTCAAAAAAGGAAGTTATGATGTCGCACCCTGTATGATAAAGTTGAAAGAGCAATGTCAGGAACATAAGAAAATCATAATGCAGAAATAATACCAACCGCTATTCGTGACAAAGGCGGACGAGGAGTTCCAGTTCTCTTTGGTACTGACGTTCAAAATCGTATTGACTTATGATATTAAAGACACGAAATAATTATGTTGGCGGTAAAAATTAGATTTACTTGCCAAAGCGAAAAAATCGCCCATATGATTTGTGGATATGAAGTACAACAAAAATATTCAACTAGTGGTGCTAGAAATCCAGAAGCTATTTCTTACACCCGTTTGCATAAGCATTTGGCAACAATTAGTCATGTGTTTAATACGAACTCAATGAACTGAATAGTTTGCAAAATTCATGAGCCACACTATATATTTATAGAAACTCATTTAATTTATCACATGATGTTTATTAGACGGCAAAAATTTCAACGAAGAAAGAAATTAGAGAAAATTTATGTAGATCTTTATGAGAAAACTGAAAATGATGTAAATGAAACCATTTAGAAATTTTATCAATGAGTAATCAGAAATTGATATACCGGTGACCGTATTGTTAAATTATCAATACTTGAATCCATTAAAATAATACAACAAACAAGAGAACAAAAAACGTCTGTATTTGTTTGTTAGATTTTTTAGTTTTCTCTCTTTCGTTCTGGTAAAAATTTGCAGGTGCGAACCCGACACAAAATTCATTCGAGATTCACTCCTTGACCACAGAGGTTGATACGCGCGTTCATCCTTCAACCTATGTCGTATCTCTATCTATTTTTATGCCTTTTCTATCTGTGATAAACGCTCCTCTCAGTTCCTGTTCGTGGTCTTTTTTTCCCCTTTCTCATCCCCAGTGCGGAGAACCAGTAGGAGGCGCCCTGGAAGCCGAATACGGGACTGGAACAGGTGAGTGATTTTGCTAAAGATTATCAGGGTGTTGGGGAATCAAAACATCTTTTTCCCTTCTTCTCTATATACTCAAATGTCGGATTCTCCCATAACTCGTATTACAATTCTCCAGAGATCAAATTAAAAGAAAGAAACCCCCAAAACATCATGAATGAAAGAAATTAACCTAAATGTATTCAGTGGTTTATGCCAATAAAAAATGGTTGAAAATGAATATATTCAGAGAGAATACGTATTGAAAAAGGTGTAAATACGTACGAAATTTTACTAAACAATTCATTCCTAAATATTTTCTTTAAGAACTTTACATTTGTGGTAGACATGTGTTGTTAAACTTTGGTGATCATTTTGGAATTTCCAATCGAAGAATGTGTTTATGATACTTACTTTTTTATTATGCCTTTACGATATAATATGGTTATGGTCTTTTTATGTGAAATAAATCTTATTTCGCTAGTATTAACCATCTATATAGTATTTAATACCTACCGAATAAATCAGTAGCGATTGAAATATGATAAAATAATTTTCTTGTTGAATTACTAATATACCATTATTCAATGATTAACCATACTAAACCCACAATAATAAAATAAATGTAAATCTAGTCTACCACTTGTATGGACCAACCAAAAACGGACCCGGTATTTACATGTAAAATATTTACTTATCTCATTTTACTAATTTGAATCAGTTCATAATCTAACATTTAACATAAATGTACATATAACAACGCCTTTATTATCACTCAAATAAAAATTTTAATACACACGAATTCTATCAGAGAGGCAAACATCAGTCAGTAAAACAATTAAGGTCAGATCAAGATCAAGAGAAATAGGTATTCAAAATTGATGGCACCAAGCAACACTGTGGGACGCTGCAAAAGTTTGTAAAGTAAATACAAATCGACGAAATGGACGCTTGATGGACTGTAATCAGAAACAAATAGTGCACAGGATGTCCAGGAATTTTTTCGACAAAAGAAACCCCACAAGTACCAGATGTGATTTTATGTTGATTTTACCGAAACCATCTTATACGAGTAAGCCTCCTAAGGGAAGTACACCCTTTGAAGATGGCGCCTTATGATGGAATTTTTTAAAAATATTTTCTAAACGCCTTACAAAAAAAATCCTAAATTTTACGTATACTCATTTTCAGATTTATAATGTACTACTGTATTGTCTGAATTGGTCCAGTTGAGAAAAAAAGTAATAAAATTTAATAGCCATGTTAACGACATACAAAGGCCCAGATTCCATAGGCGCGCCACATTTAAAGACATATAAAAGATTGTTATTCACTGTCAACGAAATTGTACGATGAAATCCCAAATTTGTGCCTCATTTGTTTCTGTAGCATTATTTGTCTAGATTTTGGGTTTTATCATCTTTGATCCATCTGCCATTAAACTTTATTTACCAAAAAAAAAACTATATATTGGATTAAGAAAGCGTGCCTGCCTAAGTTGTAAAAATATTGGTTGCCTACATAAATTTGCTAATTTGATATTTTGCTTAACTCATCTAACTGTCATGCGACGAATATTATTTGACGATTTATTAAGCGATACATACCCTAGTAAACAGATGATCTTAAAAGAGTTATGAAACTTGAAGATAAAAATAAAGCTAGTTGTGGGTATAGACAATTGCTTGCGCATTGGAATTATTATAAGTCTCTCAGGAATCCAAATTACTTGTTCAGAAGCGAAAGAAAATGCTATTTAGATCACGTTTCACATACATCCGACTGCAAGAAATCATGGAACCATCTTAGACATTTAGATCTGATTAGACATCGTGAAGGTGAAATTCCTGCTGATATCTCTGATATAAATAAAATGAATGATTTTTGTTAGTGCGGGTTTCGATTCAAATTCTAATTTATCTTATTCGGACATTTGCATGGGTTCCAATACCAGTGAATTTAAATTCCAGTTTGTCGATGAATTCCAATTTATGAGACAATTTAAGAAACAAATAATTCAATAATTAATCTAACACCAACAGTTTTCGTTCTGTCCACTTGACATATATTTACTGATTGTTTTAGCGGTTTCCAAAGTCACCTTAAATTGAATTTAATATAGGTCGAGTAAGCACAAAACATTTAATTCGATTTTTCTCGAAGATGGCCCATCCTAGCCATAATAAACAGAAATACATTAATTAATACAGGATTGCCGTAAATTAAAAATTAAAAACAAATGTAATATTAAGTGTCCATTGCCCCCTTCCCCCCAGGATGAGACGCTTCTGATCACAATTAAAAATCCCTATATACAGTTGCAGGTTGTAAATTTAACAGAGTATATGTGAAAAATTCTATATTTTTTCGTAAGGCGTTTGAAAGTTACTTGAAACGATCGTAAGGCGCCATTTTCGAAGGGTGCTACATCCCTTAGGAAGCATATTTGTATAAGATGATTTTAGTTAAATCCGTAAGCAATCACCTCTAACATTTGTGGGTCACTTTTGTCTCGTTCCACGTTTCCATTCCCATTCATTCCTAGTCTGAATAATAGTTGATATCCTGTGGGAGGGCGAGGGTGAGGATAGATACATCCTCAGTCGACAGGGCACGAAGTGACCAAGTAAAAGTGAAGCCTTAGGGGGTGTTACAGCCATGCCTCAGGACTGTGGTTCAGAGCCCATGTTAAACTATAGGTTCCGTCCATTTGCCCTGAAAGCAAAAAAAGTGACGTTAATGATGAACAAACAACAAATTTAATTTCAAAAAAATATATTTCAATTTAAAAAAGTTAAATTTATAATAAATAAAAAACATCTTTAATTCACGCACACACACAATTACTGCACGAGATAATTGTAGAGTAAAAATTTTACTCGGGCGGCCTCTAAATACATGCTCCAGCATTAAACAATTTACTGGCGGATGATATTGAAAATGGCTTCTGCAGGATTCTGTGCCAAGTTGTACCTCCTGACGATAGATGGTAGCACGTTATTCTCCCGTAAAGATTATAAATAGGAGGCGTCGAGATGAATTACTGATTACAAATAACACAGATTACCCACTATAATACAAATGATCTACACGTGTCTACTATTTGGTATTAAATCTAATCGGGAAGTAATGCCACTTTGTGGCTGTATCCTAAAGCTAGCCTTCAATAAAAGAAGAAACCTGGAATTCATAAACAGAAATGAGCGCGAAATTTGAATTCAGGATGTTTTATTTTATTAGACAAATGAAGAAATTTATAAAAGAGAAATATTTATTGGTTAAACAGTTGTAAAACTTACATGGATAAAAAATATTCTGCAATTATCTATATTGGTTCCACATCAATATTTTTCGCTCTAAAATTGCTTCAATTATCCAATATGCCAATAGTCAATGGGAACCATCCACTATTGTTTGAGGAAACCATGATAGCAATTACAGGTGTCATTGCTACAAATAAATAATACATAATACATGTTATGTGCCAACAATACAGTTAACATAATCGTTATATCATTGGTCTCGGGAAAAAAGAAGGTAAGACGAATATGTCTCAATATTGGTTATGTCGTTTTACTAATGAATAAAATGGTACTGGTAACATTAAAATGGTACTTTGGAGAATTATTTGAACTTTAAAACTGTTCTGTAAGATGTGTAATTGAGTTACCTATTAATCTGCCCGGCCAATATAGGCAGTATATCTTTAATTAATATTTATTACACCTCATTTATTTCAAATAAAAAAACAAAAACAAAATATGGTGTATTAGAAGCTATTTAACACTTAAAACCGCGTGTTTCTTTACGAGGAACCAACAATTTGACTTCATGTTATAGCCTATAAAATTAAACACCGCATTATTGATTTGAGCTAAAAATTACAAAATGTTATTGTCCATTTCAAAATTGTTGATAGCATGAATTTTCACCCGCATGCCCTCATTAGCAATAAACCATAGGCGCAACATTTCTCATGCGGCAAATATGTAAAATTGTATGAACATTGTAAATACTTATAATTTTACTACCCACACACAACTTATTTCAAAAGTTAACAATGCGAATTAATATCGTCATCCTTATAACGCATTCCTTTGACAACTAATTTATTTTACAGGTACCTTTCACAAGATGTTAATCTTGGTTAACAAGTTAATGGGTTTTAGGTGAATTTACGGTGATAACACCAGTGTTATGAAACATTTATTGCCGAAAGTCGTCCCCTACCTAAATAATATAATTTACATAGGTATAGACCGCATATTACGACTACGCTGGCACCAAACAACACCACCAAGTCAGTTGTGTTGTGATATTTCTATCACTGTAATTGTTATATATTTAACGCTAGTCGTGTTGTGCAATTTGTGTTCTACAATGGCTAGAATGGCAAGAAAACTTTTAAGTAAAACTCCATATTAAATACGGAAATATTGCAACTTGATCAAAGATGACAGGCGCCGGGGAAACAACAATTTACCGTTTTCTGAAAGAAAGAAAAATTCAAGGAAGGAGTGTCGACCCAAAAAACCTAACCTACCCAGAGAAAACCAATGGAAATCGATTATTTCTTTTAGAACTGCCATTCGTTATAAAATTCATTTTTTTTTTAATTGGATAATTAATTCAGCGTACCTACCCTCAACAAAATACATAATTGTATGTTGCGGAAATTGATGAATTATAGTTAGTAGCCGAAAAATCGGGGAAATGTCTAAAATAAACATGGTTTTCGTGGGAAAAATGTAGTAAACCAGCTTTGCTTCATGATAAGGACGTTTGTTGGAGAAGTGAATATTTAAGAACAATAAAAAGGTTTCGAAGTGAGGGAAAAACTTTTTATTATTTGGACAAAAGTTATTAAATGAAGGGTTTGTTTCTATTTGTTTCAAAATGTTGGGTTGATGGGAATATCGCCAATTCGTGAATTTGTGGCAAGCGTGTATAGAAGGCTATTTCACTGACCTAAAGAGTCAGTGGTAAGCCAGTGTGTCAATTCCAGACGCAGATGTCTCGCCATAGTCGCAGTTTCCCCATAAATGTATTTGTGTTTCCCAGCGGAAGATTCATCGCCTCTTCCGAGGAGATTTTGTCAACCCCAAAGGTAATCAATATGGCTTCTGCAAGTGTCTCACAGATGCACAGCCTGTGGGAGGATGTTTCATCCACCTCCCACTAAAATCTGCATAATGAGTCTTTCCTCAGCCCCAGGTTGTGTATATGGTAGTTTAACTCAGCGTCCAGTAGAGCACCGGCTATTGTGCGTATTTGCTACCTGTCCAGCTTGAGCAGTTCCTTTGTCCTCTCCTGGTCGAAAACCTGAATAAACGCCTTCGACCGTCGGAGGAAGTTGCCTATATTAAACGTAGAGTGGAATTTCTCCAAGAAAACATGAGTGTGTAGTAAATTTTAGTGGACCTTCGGCTGCAATGGAGCAAGACGTTATTGCTGAAGGATTTACCAACAGCTTGGATCAGCATGGAGTTATTTACAAATATTGTATGCATAATGTGTTATTAATGGTATGATATTATTTTATGCATACATTGTCGAAAAGGTGAGCTACGAGATACCAGTTGTTAAAATTGAATGTGGAAACCATATGACTCGTTGTGCTCAGCATATACCAAGTACCCATTGCCATTAGAAAACTTCTATCGTTCTAATAAAGTGAGGGCATTTCTAGATTACAGAAATACACAGTGGAATACGCACTGGAATCAAAGTCCAAGAAAATGGCTATATTCGGGGAGGCCACCTGATATCCTCGTTCGTTTCGTAGTGGGCTCTTCGAAGTTGCAAACTTGGCGTTGAAGTCTCTTCCTTCGATTACTGTTTCTACAGTTGTTCTAATCGCCCTAACTAGTCCTAGTAGTTCGGAGACCAGTAGAGACCGAAATTCGTGCCCAATTTCGCCTGTAAACAAACGTAACCTTAACCACGCTTTGACTTGCCTATTGGGCGGTCCCAGTAGGGCTTGCCCCAGTCCTATGCATACCTCTATTTTCTTTCATCCAATGCGAAGACCGAAGCTCTGGCGCTTGCCTTGTTGCATTCTGGGATGACCGTTACTTGGGTTCTCATCTCAGCCATCATTGCGATTAGAAGATCTCGGGCCACTTGTTCTCTTCCTGTGTTGAGTTGAATGATTGATGGAATGACGATTGAAGGGTTGCTTGTGTTCGTGTTGATCTTGTCCCTGCGTCTCAAAAAAAAAAAAAATAGACAGTAAATCGGATGACACAGAAGTAAGTACCTCAATTTAGAAACCAAATTAATTTCTGGAGATCATATGCCATATACTTTTCACCTACTATCATGAATTGTTTCAGCACAATCCCGACCAACTCAAGGAATGGCCATGAAATCATGTAACCATGAAACCTCCATGTAAGAAGTAACTGGCTGTTGACAAGCGAGCAAGGATGGGTATACAGTGGGATCCTTACGTTGGGCCATCAATACCCAAAACCCAGATATGAATTCAGAAAACATAAATTAGTGAAATAGACGAAACTGTCGTCAGTGACGCAGAAGTGATGACAGAGTCGGGGATCGGAATAGGAGTACTACATAGATGAGACTGGGATGATTCAATTGTGGCAACCTTCCGTCGCCATATTTTTATTTATAAATTATTATATTCATTTATTTATTTATTACCGATCATCTTCTTTCTATAGCTTTTATCTTCTCCAAACTATCGCCTTCGTATCGCCTTACAGCCTCTATTCTTTCGCTTTTCCCCTAACGATAGTTTGAGCCTATTTCTATTTAATCTTTTACAGCGCTATTTCTTAATCTATCCCACAGTACCATTTAACAACCTTTCCGCCGTTATAATTATATTTTTCTGGGAACCGTGCCTGCGGCTCAACACACCCTCGTTCGGAGAAGAATCCCTCCTTTAAGGGATGGAATTTCCGAACGGGGGAAAACCAGCAATTATGGCCACAATCTGCCTACCACCATACTACGTGACCAGGGCACTAGATCCGCAGCTCATCCTCGGGGTGGAGGATATCATCAAGAAGATACCAACGAAGGACGCCTACGAGCCTCTTCCTCGCAAGAGGAAAAGAACATGTGTCTACTGGAAAGGGAGGAACTCGGAGACCGGAAACCGTCGCAATTCCTGCGACATCTTCAAGGCCTGGCAGGACCCGGTGCACAATAGTCTATGATACGGACTCTGTGGATGGGCAGACTTCCACCGAGTGTCCAGGCGATACTAGCGGCCCACAAAAACCCCCAGCTCGAGAACCTCGCCGAGTTAGCGGATTCCATCGTGGAGCTGGTGCCGCGCCATGGCAACATCGCGAAATCGTCTGCTCCGAGACCTGCTTCCGCCGTCGATCAGCTGGCTACACAACTCCAGGCGGTCGTATCCTTCATGAAGGAGCAGCAGGCCATTAACAACACGTTGCTCCAAGGTATGACGGAACTTCTTGGGAATCGAAGAAGAACATATTCTCGAGAACGATCCCGTTCCCGCAGTCGGAACCGAGAAAACGGTATGTGTTGGTACCACGAGAAGTTCGGAGGACATGCCAACAAGTGCAAGAAGCCCTGCACGTTCCAGCAGGTCGACAGCTCGGGAAACGCAACGGGCAGTCGTTAATGGCGGCAGACGACCCTCGCCCAACAACATCGCGCCGCATCTTCATAACGGACGGGTACACAAAAACACAATTTTTGATAGATACGGGTGCAGACTTATGCGTGTTTCCTCGAAATCTAATTAAGAAGTCGAAAGATAAGTCCACCTACCAACTCTCCGCCGCGAATGGTACTCCCATTGCAACTTATGGTACAGTATCCCTCACCGTAAATTTTGGACTGCGTCGCGATTTCCCATGGAGATTCGTCGTTGCCGATGTATCCAGGCCAATAATCGGTGTCGATTTCCTCGCATTTTACGACTTGCTCGTGGATGTGCGGAATCAAAAACTCATAGATGGCCGTACCAACCTGACTGTTTTTGGTAAGGTCGTTCACGATGAAACACCGACCACCAAGGTCATCGTTGAAAGCAGTCCACGACATCCTAGCGAGGTTCCCGGAAATCACCCGACCCGACGGCGCTTCCAGAGAGGTTGCGCATAACACCCGCCACCATATAACCACTACTCCAGGTCCCCCCGTGTCAAGTAAACCACGACGTCTCGCGCCGGATCGATTGAAGGCAGCCAAGAAAGAGATGCAAGCTATGCTCCAACTAGGTGCCGAAGACCCTTACAACAACCCTTACACCTGGTGCCGAAGAAGGACAACGAGTGGAGACCCTGTGGGGATTATCGAGCACTTAACGCTAGGACATGTCCCGACAGGTACCCGGTGAGACACATTCAGGACTTTACGCAGACGCTCCAGGGTAAGTCCATCTTTTCGACGATAGACCTAGTGCGTGCTTTCAACCAGATACCGGTCGCCGAAGAGGACATTCCGAAGACAGCAATTACAACACCGTTTGGACTCTTCGAGTTCAGATATATTACTTTTGGACTACAAAACGCGGCACAGACGTTCCAGAGGTTCATCGACGAGGTACTACTCGACCTGGACTTCTGCTACGTGTACATCGACGACATCCTCGTGGCATCTTCGGACCTGGAGGAGCATTTCCGACACCTGGAGATCCTCTTCGAGCGGTTGAAGAAGTACGGAGTTATTATCAACTCGGCGAAGTGCATCTTCGGTCAGAGGGAGGTAAAATTTTTAGGTTACCTCGTATCCGATTTAGGTACACGCCCCCTCCCGGAGAAAGTCGATGCTATCCGTAACTTCGCACGCCCCGACACCGTGAAGAAGCTCCGGCAGTACTTAGGGATGCTGAACTTCTTCAGGCGATTCCAATCGACGAAGAATCCGAGAAGATAACCGAAGACATCAGAAGAGCCATCGCAAATAACACGAAGATTACGAAGAAAGAAGAAACGAGAAGAGGGGACTTACCGAGGAAGACCAAGATGAAGATCAGGGAAAGGAACAGGATGAAGAGAAGATACAGGATCAACCTAGACCCGGAAATCAAGAGGAAGATAAATAGGATGAACAGAGAAATACAGGAAGAACTGGCGGAATATCGAAGCGACAGATGGAACACCTTCATAGAAGAACTGGACGAAGACACAGGAGCACACTGGAAGATCATGAAGAGACTGAAGAAAGGAAAATGTAACAATTTTGGCCCGCTTCACGGCAAAAATGGCTTATGTTTCAGGGACGAAGAGAAAGCGGAAGCGTTTGCGGACACAATGGAAGAACAATTCAGGAACAACGAAAACCAGGAATACGACATCGACTTCGAGGAAAACATGGACAGGAGGGCGGAAAGAATCAGAAGAAAGAAGATCGAAGAAGACATGGAACCAACTACAATGGAAGAAATGGAAGAAACCATAAGAAGACTACCTACGAAGAAAGCACCAGGGCCGGACGGAATCACGAACAAGATGATCAAGGAGCTACCGGAAGAAGCAAAGAAGAGGATCCAAGAAATCTACAACGCGGCCATGAGGAATAGGATTTACCCAAAATTATGGAAGAGGGCGGACGTCATTATGTTCCCAAAAATTGACAAGGACCGGAAATTCCCTCAGAATTACCGGCCCATAAGTTTACTCAATAACTTAGGTAAGCTAATGGAACGAATTCTTTTACAGCGTATCAAGAAAGAACAGGACACATTGAGGATCATACCGGACGAACAATGTGGATTCAGGGAAGGACACTCGACGGAGCAGCTGGCACTAAGGATGACGGAAGAGGCAATCAAAGATATCAACAAGAAGAGGACGACCTGCATAGTACTATTCGACGTGGAGAAGGCATTCGACAAGATTTGGCACAACGGATTGATAGCGAAGATGGACCAACTAGGATTCAAGACGGCGACGACACAGATGATCCAGGATTACTTACAGGACAGGGACTTCAGGATTAGGAACCAGGACAAGAGATCGACGGCGAGAAAGGTAGAGGCCGGAGCTCCCCAAGGATCCGTCCTAGCTCCGGTCTTATATAACATTTACACAAGCGATATACCGAGAGGAGGAGAACACACGCACACGAGGACCTACATCTACGCGGACGACACGGCGAAGGCAGCGACATCAATACGAGCAAACAAGGCGGTGGAATATCTTCAGCGAGAAGTGGACGTGATGGAGGAATGGACGAGGAGATGGAAAATCAAGATCAACAAGGACAAGACGGAAGCAATATGGATAGGAAGAACGAGGCAAGGACCGACGACGAATATCAAGGTGGGAGGCAGGACGATACCGTGGAAGAAAGAAGTTAAATACCTAGGGATCTACATGCACAGAAGACTAACGTGGGGGAGACACATCGACGAGACGGCGAAGAAGGCAAGGACAAGGATCAACCAATTAGGACCACTTATAGGAAGAAGAAGCAAACTACGATTAGAGACCAAGAGGAAGATTTACTTAGCAGGGATAAGACCAATACTAACATACGGATCAGCGGCATGGGGACAAGCGACGAGGACACAAATGGAGAAACTGGAGAGGGTACAGAACACGGCAATGAGAAGGATGACGGACGCACCATGGTATATGAGGAACGCACAACTGAGGAGGGACCTGGAAATCGACGAATTGAAGAGGATCATCAAAGAGAAGAACCGGAAGACCATAACAAAGGCAGAGGAGCACACGAACCCACTAATAAGGAAGGCCATGGACTACGGAGAGGACGAACCATCTAGGGTGAAGAGACCAAGGAGGGCGCTACTCGAGGACTAGGAAAAGGGTTGGATACCACCAAGGAGGAAGAATAACAGGAAGGAACTTGACGAAGAGGACAACCACCAGGAAGGGGACAAAACAACATCAACACGCGGAGGAAGATTATTATTATTATTAACATAGAGGTAGAAGTAGGGAGCCAGTGGCTCAACTTTGTAATAAAAATAGGACAATAATCAGGCGATTCCTTCCGAAGGCAGCCGAAACCCAAGTCCCGCTCAACGAGTTACTTCGAAGAAACGTGAAGGGGAAAACACCGATCATCTGGACAGCCGAAGCCATTCGTGCGTTTGAGAAAACGAAGGAGGCACTCGCAGCAGCAACGTTGCTGGCTCATCCATCTGGGGACGCACCACTCGCCGTCTTCAGTGACGCTTCGGGCTACACCATAGGTGCAGCTCTCAAACAACAGACGGACGGCGCGTGGAAACCCCTGGCATTTTTTTCAAAGAAACTGAGTTCCGCAGAACGGAAATATTCGGCGTACGACAGGGAGCTGCTGGCCATTTACGAAGCAGTGAAGTATTTCAGACATATGGTTGAAGCTAGACACTTTGTGATTTATTCCGACCACAAACCAATCGTCTACGCCTTCCAGAAGAAGGAACATCAAAGCTCCCCTCGCCAGTTCAGGTACCTGGATTTCATCGGCCAACTTCCAACCATGCTGAGGGATACAGATACTGCCTGACATGCGTGGACAGGTTTTCCCGCTGGCCAGAAGCTATTCCACTGGAAAACCAAGAAGCTGAAACTGTTGCTCGAGCCTTTTATAACAACTGGATCGCAAGATTTGGAACACCTCTACGTGTGACAACAGACAGGGGTAAGCAGTTTGAATCCCAACTGTTTCAACGCTTAAACCTTATTTCAGGAACGTCACACCTCAAAACCACAGCCTACCATCCTCAGGCAAATGGCATGGTTGAACGCTTTCACCGCCAGCTGAAGGCAGCCATAAAGTGCCATCCAAGCCCCCGCTGGACGGACACACTTCCGACAGTGATGCTGGGCATCCGGTCTGCATGGAAGGACGATCTGCAGGCGACTCCAGCAGAGATGGTCTACGGAGAAACACTTCGACTTCCTGGGGAGTTCCTCTCCAAGACAACGCTCGTCCCGGCTACCAATGAACCATCGCTCTACGTCCAAGGACTTCGCCACCATTTCTAGACGCTACAACCTGCGACCGTCGCCAGGCATGGAAGAGTAACACCTTTCATCTTCAAGACATTAGCAACAGCTGAAAGCGTGTTCATCCGCTACGATGCGGCTAAAAATCCACGCCAGTAGCCATATGAGGGTCCTTTCAAAGTCATCTCCAGATCGGACAAGACATTCGTCATCAGCAGAAATGGGCGCAACATCACGGTGTCCATCGACAGGCTGAAGCCAGCCTACGTCCTGGCTGATCCTGCTGATATGGAAGTTGATCACCCTCCAAACCCCGTCAACACCAACGAGGCAGTAACCCCAAAGCAGCCAGAGCACCGCACCAAGTCAGGAAGGCGCGTCCACTTCCCGGATCGTTTCCAGGCTGGTTTCTCGTGACTTCATCACTGGCAGGGGGGTACTGTGGCGACCTTCCGTCGCCATATTTTTATTTATAAATTATTATATTGATTTATTTATTTATTACCGACCATCTTCTTTCTATAGCTTTTATCTTCTCCAAACTATCGCCTTCCTTGTATTTCTCTAAATTCTTTACAGCCTCTATTCTTTCGCTTTTCCCCTAACGATAGTTTGAGCCTATTTCTATTTAATCTTTTACAGCGCTATTTCTAAATCTATCCCTCAGTACCATTAACAACCTTTCCGCCGTTATAATTATATTTTTCTGGGAACCGTGCCTGCCGCTCAATACACCCTCGTTCGTAGAAGAATTCCTCTTTTAAGGGATGGAATTTCCGAACGGGGGAAAAACCAGCAATTGGTGCCTGACGTCAGGTCAATTCTTGACCTGGCAATTTTGGCATGAGTTCACATCTACTTGCAACGCGCTGCGGTACAGTTCCTACCTCATAAACACATAACTTTTTCCTTCGATTGTAAATAGTGTAAAGTACCCAGGCATTTTATTCGCGGAATTTCTCGACACATTGAATCGCCAAAGTTCTAACACCTCGCTTAAATCGGTGTGCCGTCAAATGGACGCGGTCATTTGGACGCGCGACAATTGGTCTCGGAAATTTGGACGCGGTGACAAATGGACGTGAACTTTAAGACACAGTAGAAAGAGTACTATTTTAATAATAGAGGTAATAGAGAGTAGAAAGGTACTATTTTAATAATCATTTGTACCTAAATATTTACTGTTTAATTATTTGCATTCATAGATATTTTTGATTTCATATTACATACGAGTTTTTTAAGCAATAACAATCTGGCTTATCTTACGTATCGCCGCATCTATTTTAAGTTCTATATAATTACTAAATAAAATAATTCGTTAATAGTGTTGGGATTCCGGCGTTTGAAACACTTTTTATTTTAAATAGTTTTAATCAATTTCAAATATGAACTATCGAGAGCAGAGGTACGTCTCGCCCATAAAAATGAATGAACGAAAAAGGTCCGAGGAGCGCGAGTGACTGACTTTTATTAGGACCTAATTAGTCGTTATCATGAATTAGCTTTCTTTGTAAAGTGATATTTTGTTAAAAACAGGAAAGAAAAATAAATAAATCAAGTTGAATAGAAAAACAAGTCAATTAATTTTTCTATGAACGAAGAGATTGTCTTCTATGATGAATGAGTAAAAAAACAAATCAATAAATTTGGTCATTATCTCATTAGAGACTTTTGGAATCAATTTCTCTTCTGTCTGTCCACTCGTTTTCCTGGACAGCCCTGTCTTTCATGGTCTGTTCTATCCCATCCTTCCAGGACCTTGAGGGTCTTCCTCGTCTCCTTCTATTCTGCGGTTGATACATTACTGCTTTTTTTGGCCATCTGTCCTGTTCCATCCTCATAACATGTCCGTACCAGAGCAGCTGGGTCGTTTGTATTCTCTCCGCAGTTGTATATACTCGAACTGTTCTTCGTCGTATATTTTCATTTCGAATGTGTTCTATTCTGGATATTCTGCAAGATCTTCTCAGGTAGTCCATTTCTACTGCCTCGATTGTTTTCTCTTGTCTCTCGGTAAGTTGCCAACATTCGCATCCATATGTTAAAATAGGCTCCACTATAACTATGTAGATTGTCAATTTGGTGTTAAGGTTAATTTTATCTGACCACAGTAATGAGTTTAGAATTCGTGTAGCTCTTTTTCCTTGTTGCACTCTATTTTTTATATCTTCTTTTGTTGTTCCATCTTCCGAAATTATGCTTCCTAGGTATTTGTACTGTCTACACCGTCTAATCCTATTTATTTGCAGGTCGGGGTCTCCATCATTGCTTCCTACCGTCAGGTATTCTGTTTTTGACATATTCATATGTAAACCCCATTTAGCATATTCGTCATCCAACTTTTTCAGCATATAATCTGCATCGTCCTCGTCTGAAGCTATAACAACTTGGTCGTCAGCGAAAAATAGAGTTGTTAGGTACGCATCCTCCATCTTAATCCCCATTCTTGCAGTTTTGGCTCTCCAATTACTCAGAGCTTCTTGGATGTATATTTTAAATAGGGTTGGGGATAAGCTACATCCTTGTCTTAGACCTTTCCAATGCAAGAATGGCTTCGATAAGGTGCTTCCTACCTTGGCTACACTTTTCGAGTTTTTGTATATGTTTTGAATATCTCGAACATAGACATTACTAAGGTCAGATTTCGTCAAGATTTCCAACAGTTTGTGCAAAGGTACCGTATCGTAGGCCTTTTCAAGATCGATAAATACAAGATGGGTGGTTAAGTTCCTCGCTTTACGTTTCTCTAGTACTTGTTGTAGAACAAATGTATTATCAATACATGATCGTCCTGTACGAAACCCGTTCTGTTCCTCTATTTCTATCGTATGTTTTTCAATTATATTTATCAATACTCTGCCGTACAACCTTCCCATTGAGCTAGTTACACTGATGCCACGATAATTGTTACAATTTTTCTTTTCCCCTTTCTTATATATTGATGTTATATGTGCTATATTCCAATCTTCTGGGACTGCGTCCCCGTTCATCAGACACATATTAAATAGCTTTGTTACCACTTCATGTAATATCACTGGTCCATTTTTCACTAACTCAATGGGAATGTTTCCAGGCCCTGCCGCCTTTCCATTTTTTGACTCTTCCAAGGGTTTCCGAATTTCGTCTACTGTTAACTCATTTACTTCTTGGTTATCAACATGAATCTCCTTATATTGTAATTGGAATTCTGGTCTCTTTTCCGTGAATAGTTCTTTATAGTGCTTCTCCCATTCACTTATGCCTATTATATTAAACTTATTTTGTTGTTTTTCTTCCTTTCTCACATTTCTTATAGTTTTCCATGCCATTGCCACCTTTGTTCCTTCCATATATCTATCAATCTCTTCGCATTTCTTTTCCCATGTTACATTTTTACTTTTTATAACTTCTATTTTCACTTGTCTATTCCAGTACATATATACCTTTCTGTCTTCTGCTTTATGTGAGTTTAGGTAAATACTATACGCTTTCTTTTTCTTTTGTACCAGCTCGTTTATTTCCTTTGTATACCAATCCGGATTTTTACTATTCTGTGTCTCTTGGTACCCTAGAGCTTCGTTGGCCGCTTGCTGTACACGTTCCTTTATTTGTCTGTATAACTGTTCTGCGTTCATATTTTCCGTCTCCATGTTTTGTAGCTTGTTGGCAAGCCTTAGTTTGTAGAGGAATTGAATTGATTCTTGTTTAAGACTATCGCGATTATATTTACTTTCATTTATTTTACTTTGTTGGTCTTGTGTTTTTTCTTCCTTTCTTATTCTTCTGTAATCCACTATTACCTTTGCCACCAATATATGGTGGTCGAAACCACACTCTAATCCCCGGTACACTCTTACATCTGTTATGTTTAATTGTGAGTGTTGTTGCTGTATTACATAATCTATGATTGACCTCAAATTTTTAGTTGTCTGCATCCACGTAAACTTATGAATATCATTATGCGGGAAAAAACCGTTCATTATTTTCATTGATGTAGTTTCGCAGATTTCCCTTAGTCGCATACCATTTTTATTTATGACGGGTTCACCGTATTTACCTACTATTTTGCTGTTGTTTTCGGTACCTGTCCTTGCATTTAAGTCTCCTAAAATAAGTACCTCTTTACTCTTTTGATGTTTGATACCAACTGTATAAGTTTGTCATAGAATTTATCTTTCATTACTGACACTGCATCATCCCTTGGAGCATGAACTCCAATTATTACAATGTGACGGCTATTTTTAACAATCTCTAAGGTCATTATTTGTTCGTCTATTTCTTCCCAGCTTGTGACGAATTTTTTCATGTCTTTATGAACGGTTATTCCTACTCCTCTCTTTGCTCTAGTGTCCTTTCGTACCCCGCTATAGAAGTGAACGTATTCTCCAATGTTTTCATTGCCTTTTCCTTTCTTTTTGGTCTCTGACAACACACAAATATCGATATCCATCTTCCTAAGTTCCTGAAAGACTTCTGATTGTTTTGTCCTCAAGCCCTGTATATTCCACGTAGCCAATTTCATTATCCTTTTCCGTTGCATTTGTCGTATCCGTTTTGCTCTGTCCTGATTCCGAGGCGATTTATCGAAATTTTTAACCTTTCGCTTTTTTTTCCGAGTATCGAGGGGTTGGCCCGATGCCTCAACCCCCAACCTGGAGGACCAGGGTTTTATATCGGAGTTCCGTCTCCTAGATACATTGCCTTCTCTTCGGCTACGGATTTGTATCTACCCCACCTGTTGGTCCGCGGGTGGTATTTTATTTCCCACCTACCCGTCGTTCCTTTCGGAACGATTAGGGCATTCCCCTATCCGCCACCTGGGGGACGCGCTCTCTAGGGGTTACAGGCTCCCCCGAGAGTAATGAGTTTTATCAACAAGAAAAAGAGCTCGATATTCATGATTGTATTTATGATGAAATACCGCGTCTGATATAGGTAAGAGTTTTGATGGGGGTAAGTTCATCAAAACTTTATCTAAACTAAATAGAAAACTATGCATGCGACACAATACAATATCAATATAAAATAAACGATACTTAGTAAGTAGAGGTAAAAAATAAAATCGAAATTAAAATGGCAGATGATAAAGGTAAAAGTATTCAAATTTTGGTTAAACAATAAAATAACAGATATTACAAAATAGGAATAATATAATGAATGTTAGTGAATATAGTGAATGATAGATGCGACTATACATATGCATCTATAGAGAGATGAATACGAATATAAAAGTTTCACAAGCAAAAAGATCATGGTTTTTTTTCTGTTTGAACACTGAGCATAGGGCACTGAGCACATTTATATTTTGAAAGGCCTTCTTCCAGTTTGCTGATGGTCTCGATTTTGCAGGGCGGATCTCTTTGTAAAGTCGCTCGATTACCTGTAGAGCGATGGATTCGCCTCCATGGCGTGGGTGTTTGGCGGAGGTCAGTGATCCGGAATGGTGGCGTAGTTGCAAGTGGCGCGAATGAATACTGCTGTTGTTGACCGAGATGTGGCTGTTGATGCAGACCAGGTGCCTGCAATGGTCAGATTTAAGGTATTTCCTGATCCAGGAGAACTTGGAGAAACTACAGCGTTTACAACAGCAGAAATAGATGAGCAGAAATAACACTAGGTTGACTATTATTCCGAATAGTACATCGTATCACTTCGAGTGTTGTACGATGAAAGGTTGATTGATCCGCTGGTCCAACTCCTTTTAGAACTCTTTTAATTTATATTGAGAGTGCCGAAGGTCGTCCAAATTCACGTCGTCCAACGTCAGAGGTTTCATATTTTCCTTGTGCAGGAAATTTTGTTTTTCAAGGCAGCAGTCGTCCACGGTTATGTCCACTGAGGGTACGTACTTCCTATAGGTGGCAGTCTGGTTCGAAGTAACTATCAGCAGTGTTGACAGCGTGTAGCATTTACACTTCGGCTTAAGCGTGAAAATCCCATTTCCTTAGAGGGTAACGTCCACGATCGGTACTTTATTTCCTAAGCAGTTGATGGTTCCTACAGTTGGTTTGGTTAGGACGAAGAGCCATTGATTGGTTGTAAGGGGGTGCCAGACTTCTAATTCAGACAGGATGGTTCTCGTGTCGCACCTTTGAGGGATCGTAGCAGGGTTCCGGGGTCTCAGGTCAGTTTCGCAGGTGCGTCGCTCCTTCGATAGGTGGACCAACACGTTGGTACAGATGTGGTGGTTAGGCAACATCTTCTTGCACCCTGTTAGTTCCTTCAGCTCGCTGTAGTAAGTACGTGTAGTACTCAGGAGAAGGTATCGAGAGGAGGGGTTTATATAGGAGTAAATTTTAGAATTATTCGATGGAATCATAAAGGTATCATGTCATATGATTGGTAGACATCGCTCGGCACTAATGGAATTTTTATTGCGTAAATTATGAGTTTATTAACATAAACGGCTGACAGAACACATATCTCCAAAACCTTGTATATTTCTTCATATCTACTCGGATCGACAGGGATGCAAATTGCAATTGCCAATTGGATGCCAGTTTTATTTTTAAAGGTTCATCCCTTAAATGTTTGGGAGTTTGGGAGAGAGAGTATCGACGGATGCAAAGTATTTTGCTTCGAGAAAAGTATTGACGAGGTAGTGACGTCAAGTTCTTCGTTCAGTTCGGTAGATAACTGAGATAATAGGTTTAAATGATTCCCCACTGATTGTGCGTAAGCTAAAGAATTAACCTGATTTGCAGTTTTGTTTGCATATGCGTTGAATTCCGCAAGATTTTTGTTGAGTTTTCTTTCGTTTATAACTAAGTTTTGAACAGTGTTCAGTGTATTGTAAATATTTTGTAAATAACTTTTTCCAACTGTTGTATAATCGTTAGCTTGCTATTACTTTTGTTACCCTCTTTCTGTGTTGTGCTGTTGTATAAATATTTCTAACATTTTATGACATTTTCTGACTTTTATGACATTCTCTTTTGTTATCTTCTTTTACCTATATTGTGAATTGTAAATATCTTTTCTTCTTATTTGCATATTGTAAATTTAACGACGACGGCGGGACAAACCCCGATAAGTGTTGGTCTCCAGGAATCTAACCGAAGGGTTGACTCAGGTACCGCGGGTTTTTCCACCCGATTAAAATGACAAGGTGAGAAGGGTGGATAACTTGACCAATTACCATGAAGGAAATCGGTGACCACCCCCCCTCACAACATCAGAATCCTGGAGACTAACACGAAAAGGACCAGACACTCACTTCGAAGACTCGGTTGAACACGCATTAACATTTTTCAATTTAGGAACGAGGAATTGTGGCCTCTTCCTATATTTCTTGTGTAAATAGATGTAAATAAAATAGTTAAGTCACCGCTTACTAGTTTATCTTTACATCAACTCAATTTCCTTAATTGACTCCGCGTAATATTGTAATGTACCAAGTATTTCATTCATATATTTTATTCTATCTAACCGTATTAAAATAACACCCTGTACGTTGATTTCATATTTTGTCCCAACTATCTAATTGTAAGGTAAATATCCAATGACACTTTATCCTGCGTGATTCATATATTTTCAAATATTGTTGTCGTTAAATTAAATCATTCCTTTATTCTAATGGCTTTTTCCTTTTTTCTTGAAAGGGCATTGGATATTTGCTAGTAATACTTGTTTACCTTGCTTAAGATAAAACTATTTTTCTTCGTTATCTAGGGTTTGATAATGAGCCTATAAATTACCCCCGAATTGTAAGACAGTAGTCCTCTTTCTTACTCGATCCGATTCATTCATTTTTTGCTAATTCTACTTTTACCTTGTACGTTCATCGCTATTACTTAATTTTTTATTATTTAAGTAGTCTTAAGAGACGATTGTTCTACTTCTGACTGAGTGTCCCATCACAATATCAGATAAAGACAAAGCGGAAGCGTTGGCCCAAAGCTGGGCGCAATTATATACAAACACACCTAACAACGCTGCGCAGAACGATCTAATGACCAGACTGAAGAAATCTGACAAGAAACCGACATGTACCGACTCGGTCAGTACATGTAAACACGGCCCTTTATGCTGACGACATCTGCCTCTACCCCTCATCCTTTTCATCCGAGGTGGCGACCCGACAATTACAATAGCATTTGGACAGAACGGTTCTACCGTACATGGCACGTTTAAAAATCGACATAAACCCCATTAAAACAGAGCTCGTCAACTTTACCGTAAAGAAAAAGGACACAAAATATTTAAAAAAATTAAAGATATATAACACTACGATTGACGAGACAGACAAGACCAAATACTTAAGAGTGGTTCTCCATAAAAGACTATCTTGGAAGCACCACCTAAAATATCTTCCCGACAAATCCAACACTACCGTAAAAGCGATAATAAGTAGTAAAAGCAAACTGTCGCTAAAAAACAAAATTCTACTTTACAAAACGATAATGCGTCCCAACCTGACTTACGGAAGTAACGTGTTTTTGTTCCGCATCGAACACATTACTACACAGATTGCAGGTGATCCAAAACAAAATTCTATGAATTATTACAAACAGCGACAGATACACCACCATAGATCTCATTCACAAACGCGCGAGAGTGCCAAAAATGAAGGACTACATACTGAAAAAAGCGGAAAAATTCTACTGCAGACAAGTAGTCACCAACCCATTGACAGCCAACATAGCAAACATGGGTTTATCCATCAGGCACTCACACTATACAAGGGGTAAGTCACCGACCAAACAAATAAACAACTGCGGACGTTTTTGACAACTGACCTAAAAACAACAATAATCCTCCCCATTCACACTAAATATCTCGATAAGGTGTTTTTTTGTGAACTTTCACCTTACGATTGCGGCATAACTAATATTCCTCACCAAACGCAACAGCTGACTTATTCAGTGCAATTACTTTAAACCAATAAAATAAACCAAATAAAAATGGTTCATCTCGCTACCGATGACAGTGAGGGAAACCATATAAATCGACATCGACTGATAACACCGTCGACCTTGGAAAAGAGGCTTAACACCCGGCTAAGTCGGTCCAACGTCACAGACAATCTGAACGGACTTTAAGACAGGGACCACCACAACTCCCAATATGCATATTTGAATTATATTAATTATTAGGCAGTGTATAATTACCAATGTTAATGTATAAATAAAGAATTGAATTGAGTTCTCGTCTGATCACTGAAGCTAAGCAATGTCGGGCGTGGCTAGTACTTGGATGGCTGACGGCTTGGGAACACCACGTGCTGTTACCTTTTTTGTTTTGACTTGTTTCGCCAAGTTCCAAAAACAAAAATTGTTATTTTTAACCCTGAAAAGAAAAAAAATTTGACTTCCCAAAGTGCTTAAATATTGTTTAAATATGCTTTAATAAAATCCCGAAGGGTTAAAGCGATTATACAATTGGAACCTTCCATTTTTTAATTGTTACGTTAACAACTCGCTAACACTCTATGGCGTAGAGGCACTCGGGTTGGATATTTCATTTCTTTAAAGAGTTGTTTTTTGCGCTTCACCCTTAACATGCTATCATTCTCAAAAGGTAGGCGGAATTAACTTTTATTCCAAATTGGTCGCGCACCTCGTGTCCCGGCAGGTCACGTCTTGGCGCTAGAAGATTTTATGATTTTCGGGTTTCAGGGCTGACGGGAGTCGTAAATTCGTGAAATGGACGTTAGTTAGAAACGGTATCGATATAGAGGGATAGAACAAAACAAAAACAAAAAAAAAAGGCAACAGCACGTGGTGTTCCCAAGCGGTCACCCATCCAAGTACTATCCACGCCCGACATTGCTTAGCTTCAGTGATCAGACGAGAACTGGCGTATTCAATGTGGTATGGCCGTTGCCATCAACTAGTGTTAATTCCTGGGATTTGTTCAATTCTTTAATATAATTAATCCTAGTAATCATACATGCCTAATTTTATCCCTTTAAATGAACGTTGGGGGTCCTCTCTTCACCAAGTCTAGGCAAATGACACCGCAATAAAATCCAGTATTTCATAGAAAAAGGAAGTTATGAAACAACTTGAAACTTTTGCCCAAAATTAAATTACAAATTGGCAGAGTAACTGCTTAGGAGAGAGAAAAGCGATAATAGTGCCTTTTAACAATAGATACAGGCCTCTTTAAAGCGAAAGCTTGTTGTATCTAAATAGACATTACTCCAAAAAATAAGGGAATCTGTGAGCGCAACAGTAAACAGTAAATGATTTTGTTTTGAACCAAAGTAAATATTTTATTGAAATGGAAATTTCTAAAATAAAGGAGCGGACAAATAGGAAATAAGAGTAAGGACTCGAATAAGATATGATACGATGAACTTTCCTTACATACATTTGCATACATTAATTACAATCAGTATGTAGGGCTAAGAAAAATTCAACATTTTTCTACTTTAGCTCCCGTGATTTCTTCGTATTTTCTTATGGCAGCGTCCTTGTTCACCCTACTATACACAATAACGGGGTGTGTTTAATTGTTGAAGACATATCTAATGTTCATACTTCCTATATAAATCTATCATTGCGTCTGGCTTGCC
The DNA here is from genome assembly GCA_963576515.1 of Cryptocephalus primarius. Classification (NCBI taxonomy): domain Eukaryota; kingdom Metazoa; phylum Arthropoda; class Insecta; order Coleoptera; family Chrysomelidae; genus Cryptocephalus; species Cryptocephalus primarius. The sequence continues at coordinate 12,521,253 of OY754940.1, read as the reverse complement.
ATCGGCAGTTTTTATTACGAATACCTTTAACGTTATGGTTATTTGTTTGATTTTTCTAATTCCATATGAATAACTTTATTGTCCTTCCCACTTAATAGCAATTAGTCCGGGTAACAACTTCGTCCCTGTTGGTAAAAATATTCGGAATGCTTTTTAAGCAATTTCACGTGAAAAGGTCCCTTTAAACAAATCTGCAGGGTTTCAGATCCAAAAGCTGGTCGTAAACAATTTTTTTAAACAAATTGCCAAAATGACTTGTTTTTGAACCGGAAAAAAACTTTTTTAAGTTTTTCGGGTCATTTTAGATAAGAAAGGCCCTTAGTGATTTTTTTCTAAAGTTGACCTTATTATAGCTAATATTATAGAGTTATAGCTTATTTAAAGTTGGGAAAAACACAAAAATGGCCACATTCAACCCTGAGAAAGGACAAGAAAAGCAACAAACTTTAATGTTGCCAGTGTTTAATGTCCATACCTAAAGTCGAAACTCAACCTCCGACTTAAGCGCGCCTCGGCCAAGCTCACCTTCGGCCTTGAGATTTGATGCATACTACAATAGAGACTTCGGCAATTCTCGGCGAAGTCCAGCTTGTGTGAGTTCAGTTTAGTAATTTAATTGTTTTGCAGTTTAAACACTGACACGTCAGTCATCAAATGTCAATTGTCACACTTGTTCGGCGTTCTTTTTCATTAATCTCCATTTTGTCTTCGTGGTTCGTTGTGTTTTTGCTCGTGAGTTTTTGCTTTCCCCACTTTCCTATCCCACCATTGATCAAACAGTCTTTCTCAAGACTCTTGAACGTATTCATTAAAGTACAAGGTAAGTTTTAATAAATAGCGTTGTCATCAGTTAATAAATATTTCTTTATGCTTTGCTATAATTGTAGGTTCATTCAGAAAAAATATTTTTCACGTAAAATGGAAGAGAGTAGAGGCGTTCCTTACACCGCAAACGAAAAAATGTTGTTGGCGTCTTTGGTCAACAAATACGAGATCCTTGAAAATAAGAGAACGGATGCTGCAACAATCCAAATGAAGTAGCAAGAATGGGAGAAACTCGCCGGTGAATATAATTCCCAGGCCGGAACACTGGTATCCACGGTGAGAACTGCTGCTCAGTTGAAAAAGTTGTTGTCGAATTTGAAGCAGAGGTAATTAGGGTGAATGCAAAATTTGAAAATATGTTGATAAATCTCTTAAATCTTGCAGAAAGAGAAAGGCCAATATCGCCCATCAATACGAGGTACTTTTAACAGGTGGTGGTCCACCACCTGTAGAAATTGCAGATCCATTGATGGATGCCATCAACATAGCTGCTCCACACATGGATGTAGAAGTGGAGTGCAATTTTGATAGTACGGCGGTGTATAAGGAAAAGATAAAAAATATAAAAGCCAATACAGAGAGTGGTAGGTATTTTATTAAATATTTGCCTTACGTTTTACCATATTCGTTTAAATTCTTTTAGTAGTTATGCATGAAAGCACAAGGAAATCGAAGTTACTTCATAGTGAACCGGAGATGTTTGAAGTGTTAACTCCGAGGAAGAAGGGATGTATGTAAGATATATATAGTTTTGTGTAATGGGGTCTCGTCACATCATTTCCATTTATTTCATTAGTGTTTCAAAGAAAATGTGTCCAGACATCAAAAAAACTGTTCGTCAAATGTAATAAATCAGTAGATTTGTTCAAACAGCTTACGTAGCTAGTTGCAATACAGTTATGAACTATTGAATTGAATTGAAAGTAACTGTTGTAAAACGTTTTCTACGAGCTGTTGGACTATCGTTAACAATCTAATGGTCGTATACTTTTGCAGCTGTATCGAAGAGGATTGCAAATGCGGACATCGAAGCAGATCTGCGTGTGCAAAAACTGCAGGACAGTATAAAACAACAAGATGAGATACACTTAATGAAAAAGAAGATCCTCGAGGAGGAACAGAAAAAAGCTATTGCTGACAGAAAGAAATCTGAAGCAGAGGCTGAACTTGCCATATTAAAGTTGGAGGATTTCAAAAAACAGAATAGAGCAAAACTTTGTGCATAAAACTGCTGTAATTTTGGAAGAGTAAAACCTAATTGTATGTAAAAGTGTTACAATATTTTTAAAAAATTTGATGTATAAATTGCCTTCTAAATAATAATCCTATTTGGTTTTGTTCAGCATTATGAATATTTTCTTCATGTTCTTCAAGGGGTCCGACATCTAGCTCCTCGCCTTCCCTAGATATGTTGTACAACACTGCTGTAGCACAAATGATAGCTACGGTGGTTTCCATTTTAGTAGAGAGCGTTCGGCGTAAACATGGAAATTTTCTTTTCCACACACCAAACACTCTTTCTACTACATTTCTTGTGTTCTTATGAGCAGCATTATAATTATGTTCACGTTGATGTTCTACAACAATTAAAAGGTTCTTGTTACTAATCAGATAGATAACATATTGCTTCAATCTTGACTAAAAGTATGAGACATTGCTTTTAATTGATAATCGAAAAATTACCTGGGTGGATGACTGGTGTTAACAAATATGGTCGGCAAGGATAACCATTGTTTCCAATTAAGTGACCTTGCACATGATGTTGTTCAAATAGAACTCTGACAGCACTGCGATCAAAAATAACACTGTCGTGTGTAGATCCAGGATCTCGAACGACAATATCCATGATTTCCATGTCAGGTCCTGATACGACCTGTGGTGTACAATAAACATTTGGTAGCCAATATATATATATATATATATATATATATATATATATATATATATATATATATATATATATATATATATATATATAAACCATCTTATTTGATGTTTAATGTAGATTTATTTATTCCTCCTCTTTCTGAGAAATACAGTTTTGATTGCGGAGCAGTGTCCTAGACTTGGTGAAGAGGGGTTCCTCACCGTCTGTTTGAAGAAATTCAATTTAAATCAAGAAATAAATGATAACTAGGATGTACGTTTCATATGTATTCTATAAAACAACTGAATAAATGGGTAAGAGTCTTAGTATGAATGAAAGACTACATACCGAAAATAGAAAGAATCTACCGTATACCAGTAATTACCATCCCACTGACAACCAATATAGCAGACATAATAAACAATACCACAACCAACAAAAAACAAGGGTTTATTAATCAAGCACTCACACTATACACGGGGTAAGCAATCGACCAAATACATAAAGTACCTAACTGCAGGCGGTCCTACAATCCCCCTCCCTCCCGGCGGATGTAAATTGAGGACCAGGGTTACTAAGTACGTGTAAATTGAGGACCAAATAAAAATATATCCCAGAGAAGGGGATGTAAATTGAGGACCATCTGTTTGATTATAATTCCTTGCGTTTTATTTCAGACTCGAATTGTGGTACGCGTTACCCGTTTACATGTATTAATTTGAAAGGAATATCAGAAATTTTCGTAGTGAACTCGGAAATAATAGCGTTCGAAACCAATCTTTCCACTAAAATAACAGAAATCCTCAATTTACAAATCAAAATCAAAAGTTTTCAAATTCGAATTCCTCAAAGTCATGTTGGTACTGCAAAAAAATCAGGTCATTTAATAAAAGGATGTCGAAAACGTATTTATAACTAGAGACCGGATAGTTAGGCAATGCCTTTTGCCTGCCTTTTTTGACTTTTTTGCAATTTTTCTAAATTTTACTTTTTTTAAAATATTCATGCCTTGTGTCAAAATTTAAAGTTTTGTCTATTTTCCCTAACAATTTTAGGACTTTTTATTTCAAAGTTGTTTACTGGGGACCGGGGACAAGTAATTTTAACCCTCGTTATTATCCTAGATTATTCCTAGAAATAAGCGACGGTATTCCCAGATCCTAGAAGCTTTAAACACATTTGGGCCATCCCTATTTGGGTCTATAGGTGGGAATTTTGTTAAAATTTTCCTGTTACCTACAATCTACGGTTTATTGCTTGTTTTGAATTCCTCTCGTGTGCTATTCGGTTGTCGCTAATCTGTGCAGTGTTTTGTCTAAACTGAAAGATGGCACCAATGAAGGGTTCTCAGTTAAATAAGTGGGTTAAAATCGATGAAAATTTAGTCGTCGATGGAAATTGCATATTTTGCAAAATATGCTCCAAGACTGCAAGTATTATTTTTATTATGTTTAAAAAATCATGTTTGTTTGTCTTTTATACATCAGATGTACAATTTTATTCCGATTATGATACAAAAATTTGCATTAATAGTTTTAGAAAAATTATTATATCTACATTTCACTTAGAAATAATTATATTTGACAAATGAAAAATATTATGGAGTTCACTTTTTACGAAACTAAAATGGATAAAAGGTGTAAAGAATACTATTTATTGCACTTATTCATTAAACAACTGATTGTTCGTTTTCCCGACTTACATAGTAAGCGTCCCGCTACGTGCGTAGCATAAAACGGTGTTGTTATTAAAAATAGTAAATGTTAAAACCAATTACATATATAATTTAACATGTGTTATGTAGGTACTTATTCTTTTTTGTTTGTTTTTTTCAGTTGCATGTTACAAAAAAATATCACATCAATCAACATTTAAGTGGTGGCATTTATTTAAAAACCAGAAAGCAGCAGTTGTTAGATACCTACCAAACAATTACGATACATTTCGGAGGAACACGTCTGCCACATCAATTAACCGCTGTCGGACTGTTACGTCGCATCCCCAAAACATATATTTTTTCCCTTATTTTAATTTCCTTGTTAAAGACACCAACCTTCCCTTAAATCTATAAACCCCTCATATCACCACTGATCTGTAAGATCCTTCACGAACTTCGTTCTCAGGGCCCCTAATCTTATTTTAGAAAACATTAATAACCTTTGACTAACACGAGTTTTCCTTAAATTTGTTAGAAACGACTAGGCAGTTATGGGACGAAACAACTATTTATGTTTTAGAGTTTCTCGTACCACATTTTCACATTAGCCCCTTTCTCTAAAAGGACACCAAAAGGCACCCTTAATAAAATGTCACACAGGCACCTGCCACTTAAATTATGACTCCTTCCCGGTTGGTTCGAATACTTCAACACCCCTACTTCCTCCTTCCACCCAACCAATGAGCGATTGTATATCTTGATGTATACGTTATGTACCACTATATGAGCACGACCTCGTACCATGTTCACCCCACACAATCTCATATAAATATTAGCGCTGACTTATTCAGACTTACTTACCGATTAACTCTCGACTTCGATTCTAGATTTATTTCACATTTTAGTTAAGAATACTTGTAGTAAAAACTTTGAACTAGTAATAAACTAAAATAACATTTCGTGAATAGTTATTCTGTGGCGACCTTCCATGGTCATATTTTTATTTGTAAATTATTGTATAGCTGAATTCATTTATTTATTTATTACTGACCATCTTCTTTCTATAGCTTTTATCTTCTCCAAACTATCGCCTTCTTTATATTTCTCTAAATTCTTTACAGCCTCTATTCTTTCGCTTTTCCCCTAACGATAGTTTGAGCCTATTTCTATTTAATAGCGCTATTTCTTAATCTATCCCTCAGTACCATATAACAACCTTTCCGCCGTTATAATTATATTTTTCTGGGAACCGTCTGGGAACCTTCTGGGAAGGGGTGGAATTTCCGAACGGGGGAAAAACCAGCAATTGGTGCCTGACGTCAGGTCAATTCTTGACCTGGCAATTTTGGCATGCAGTTAGTCCACTTCTACTTGCAACGCGCTCCGGTACGGTTCTCACCTCACAAGTACTACATAACTATTTTTTTTCGGTCGGTAATTCATGTTGTATATATTTCTCCCGCGTGTCTGTAAATAATTTAATTCTGTATAATAGATTGTAAATAGTGTAAAGTACCCAGACCTTTTATTCGCGGAATTTTCCGACACATTGAATCGCCAAAATTCAATCACGCTTACACGCCTTAACCGCCGTGCCAATCCTGCCGTGTCGGACCACACGTAAGAAAATACTTCCTGGTGTCTGAACCCTTGTCGTCTTGGTACACAACAGCGGACAAATTTTGGTGTCCGAAGTGAGATCGCAGCTAGAGAGCTTCAGAAGACAATAGCCTAGGAGGTTCTTCCGAGACTGGTGGACAACCATTCTTTCGAGCAGCAGCTCCGAAGATCTAACTACACGAAACGTAAGTGAGAATTCTCTTGTCGACTTTAGGGTATTTGGTTGTACTAAGTGCCTTCACTACTTTCCCAAATTCTCTCAGCCTCTCATCCTCTCATTTTAAGAAAGAATCAATCAGTAAGTCAAAAAGTAAAATTAAATAAGAAATTTTGTCAAACAATAACTACGTAATGGCTGCAGCTCACAAATTACCATTTCTGTGCTCCTTAATTCCGAGATCATTTGACGGTAAACGATCAGAATATCACGAATTCGTAACGAATTGCCAAAATTCGTTTAACCTCGCAGACGAAACTCAAACTGAATCAGTTCTAGCTTTTGTCATTTCTAAATTAACAGGTAGTGTAAGAACACAACTACAGGGGAAATCTTATAACAACTGGGGTGAACTGAAGAATTTGCTGGATAACTTATATCAAGACAAGAAACAATATATTCAATTCATGGAAGAATTAAACACCCTCCGACAAAACCCCTCGGAGCCAATCTCCTCCTTCCATGATCGCATCGACAAAGTTTCGACTAGATTAATTAGTTGTTTGACCACAGGAACCACAGCAGAAAACGAGAAGGAAAAAGATAAAATCGAAACTATTCGAGATCTTGCACTTAGTAGGTTCGTACATCACTCTAAACCAGATATTTCTCGATTTTTGCGTGGACAGACATTCAAAACCCTTTCTGGGGCTCTCTTTAAAGTCGCGGAAGAAGAACGTGCTCTGAATATTTCGCAGAACAAATTCCGATCAAAACCACCTCTAAAATATTGCAACTGCTGCAAACGAAGCGGTCACAATCTACAATCTCAAAGAGTGTTTCAAAAAACGCGAGTCTCAATCGATCAACTTCCATCAGAAAAATCCGTCCAATCATAATAATAAATGGAATGAAAATAATGGTTGTAACTCAAGTAGCAATACCGAAAAAGTATGCACCTATTGTAAGAACCGCGGACACCTCATCCAGGAATGTAGAAAGAGGGAATATAACAAGTTAAAAGCACAAGGCAAATTTCAATGCAAAAACAACGCAATTTTCAACAGGAAAAAGTGTGAATGCCGCCGCCAAAGAATTCGGTATCAAATGGATGACAAAATTTTTGAAGAAATTAAATGAATGTGGTGATTCATCCATGGGTTATGCAAGTATTTTCTCCGACGCAAGAGAACACTTTAAAAAAATACTTTTTGCAAATGGCATGAATCTTCTATAGATATTCCCCAAAAGACGTTCGTCGCCTTGCCTACGAGTGTGTTGCTAAATTTGGTATTAAAATTCCACCCTCTTGGACTGCAAATAAGATGGCAGGAAAAGAATGGCTTACGATGTTTTTGAAACGAAATCCGGAGCTCCATCCGGATCCATTAGAAAACCAGAACCCCCAGCGTTGGTAGAACAACATCATTTAATCCTCAGAATATCAAAGTTATTTTGCCACATTAGCTGTAGTAATGGATAAACATGAATTTAGTGTGCCAGACATTTGAAATGTAGATGAGACAGAAGTGTCCACTGTGCTGAAGCCAAATCAAATTGTAGCAGCCAAGGGTAAACGTAACGTCGGCGCCATGACTTCTGGAGAACGAGGGACTAACGTTACAGTAGTAACTGCTGTATCTGCTTATGGAAATACAGTATTTCCTATGTTTGTGTTTCCCAGAAAACAGTTGAAGAGCCACTTTATCAACGATGGTCCCCCTGAATGTATAGGAGCAGGCAATGCCGATGGATGGGTTACAGACGAAGAATTCCATCAGTTTATGCAACATTTTATAAAATATGTGAAACCGTCGTGGCAATAACTTAGTTTATCTCCTTAACAACAATACTAAACCAGGACTAAGTAGAAAACTAACTCCTAACTACAAAGGACCACATAAAATCACGAAAGTTAACGACAACAAGACGGTAGAATTATAAATCAGATCAAACAAAAGAGTAACATATCACATCAATTTAATGAAGCCTTTTGTTCCAGATCAAAATGAAGACTAACTACCGACGTGACATTACGATCATTAAACTCGTCTACACAACACTAATCATCGTTCTATTTCACTCTTCCAACGCATCATCCTATACCGATACCCCTATAACACTGCCCGTGAATTTTATCACAATCTTGGTTACGCAAAAATTTCTACTAACCAATTTTCCCTACAGTCATACCCTAACATTTCATTTTTGCATAAGAAATTAAAATTTATTTAATCAGGATACGAACAAACTGCTCGCCAATATTCTAAGTCTGTGGAACTTGCTTCCTATAATGAACCACTTAAATTAGTGGACCTTCAAATTTCACAATTATCTTCGAAATTCGACACTATCACTCACCATATTGGCCATAATAACTCTCAATCGACGCGAAAACGTCGCGGAATTGTTAACGGTATATCTTATGCTTTCAATTGGCTCTTCGGTAGCCTTGATGCCGATGACGCAAAGTACTAATCGGAATATCTTAAAATTTTACGAATTTAGTGGGCCAACATCGAAAAATATCGAAAAGCTCGATGGAAATCGAATTCTGAATAATCATTTGGATCTATTAACTAAAATTATCTCTGAACTAAATGAGCAATGTGACACTCAAATTGCCACAATGTTGTTTGCCAAACAAAAAATTATTCACCCTTCGATAATCACACCAAGGAATTTACAAATTGAACTATCCAAAATCAAGCTGAAGACCACTTTAGAGTTTCCCGTTCCTTTAGATAATGTCGACAACATTTACAAATACTTTTCAATCTGCGATCTAGCAGCCATTTACGATAATGAAGTAATAATATACATAATAAAAATACCTTTAGTTCAAGAACAATTGTACAATCTATTCAACTTAATCCCTTTACCAGTCCCTGACTCTAACCACAATATATATTCATACATCGATCCAACTTATCCTTTCTTGCTACTGAGTACAACCAGAACGCACTACAGTCGCATGAGAGACATGTCACGGTGCAAACAACTTTCGGAAGAAGACCACCTCTGTTCCGGTACGTACGTATACCTGTCTTCTGAACGACCTGTATGCGAAGTTACGCTTCGTACCCATTCATCAAGCAAACTACTCGAAGGCTGCTCTGCTCGCACCCTCAAGGCTGATATGGAGATTTGGCACCCCTTATCACCGAACACATGGCTGTACGTAGTAACGAAGAAAACCACTGCATCGATCAGCTGTGACAAGTATAATCACGACGTCGCAGACGCTGAACTACAAGGTGCAAATGTTACACTTTCTCTACGGTATTATACGCAACCTCGAACAAAACAGCGAACTACACTAACTACATTCCATCTATCGACATCACCAAGGATGACTGCTGCGCACGACACGACAGAGTTCTTGAAAACCCAAGAAACCAAAATGGAACCGTTAAGTTTAACCAATATAAACTTAAATGACCTTCGCTACTCCCACACGAAACTGGATCAGTTCGACAAGGTCCTGGAAGAGAACATGAATCGTCCTAAGTACTACCGACACATTTCGTGGTTCTCGATGACAACAGCGGTGACAGTAATCACCGTACTACTCCTCCTGTTCCTGTGTTGTTGCTGTAACTGCTCCTGGCTGCCCGTGGTAGGCAGATTTTTCCCTCAACGTCCGAAGTGTTGCGCTCTTCCCAACATATATATCACTACTCACAATGAGAGATTCGAAGTGAGCGACCGGCAACTAATGCAAATGAGCCGTGTACGCCACCTGGAAGAGGAAGGCGAGATCTTAGATCGTTTCCTCGACCATGATCGGTCACTCCCATTGTCCTATACCGGATCTACCCCAACTGCACCGCGCATTGAGCTCCGTCCCCGGAAACCACCCCACGAAGGACGTGTCCTCACCTAAATTCGACTCAATGTATATATGCTATGAAATACAGATAATGTACACGAATAACCTAGTTAAGATTATAAAATTTTTGTTACTTAAACTCTTAGGACACGATTTCATAATCAGTATCTTGTGTAGTATAAGAAGGAATTCCTATTCATTAAATACTTACTTTTATTTTTATATTTTTAGTTAAGTTCTATATTGTAATGAACTATGTACTTGTTCATGTATTTTATTCTAATTATTACATTATGTAAATCAATTAAAATAACACCCTGTATATTCCCTAATAACTATTTGGTGTAGTCAATTCAACTCTCTTGGTTGTGGTATCTTTTATCTCAAGTTTTGCAAATATATGTAAATTCACCGTTCACACTAGTCAGACATTAAATTATTGTATATAACTTCTCGTTGATGTTTTTTTAAATATATTTCTTCTCCCTGACGAGTGTGAATAATCATTACACCACAACCGGCTGCATTATTTAAAGTAAGGGACTTTTAGTCAACCCAACGACTAAAAATTTGCCCCAATAAAGTGGTGACCCCTGACGTTGAACATAAACACGACTCGCGAGTAGTGACCGGGTGTGTGCTTCGCCCGCAAAAGGCTTACCATGACGGATCAGCCGGAAGTAGCTGCCAATGGCACCACCGCCCACTTGCCCGATTGCAACCCGGACGACTTGGAGGTATGGTTTGCCATCGTGGAAGCCGAAGCTGCCGCCGTGGATCGCAACCGAGATTCGGGACCTAATCCTGAAGCCACACCAAGACACACCTTACACTACACTTAAGGAACAGCTCCTGAAGAGACTCGGCACCTCCGAAGAAAAGAAGACTCTCCTCCTTTTGGAGTCCGAGGAGATGGGCGACCAGAAGCAGTCCCAGTTCCTGAGGAGGTTGCAGCAACTAGCAGGGACCAACATCACGGATACAGGTATTCGTACCTTGTGGCAGAACCGCTTTCCTACGGCACTTCGACCCCTGCTTGCGACGGTTAAAGACGCAAGCCTCGACAAGGCGGCTGATCTCGCGGACGTAGCGATAGAATTCCTGCCGACTCGACACCACGTCTTGCCGATAGGCGACCCTCAACAGGCCACGACATCTAAGGAGGATGACTTCAGGGCTCTTAGAGAGCAATACGACAAGTCACTGAGTTCTCTTCAGAAGCAGATGTCGGCTTTGCAGGCGACGCTGCGGCAGCAGCAACAACCAGTGAATAGGCCACGATGTAGGCCCCTTCGAGGTCGAGACAAACAGGTATGTGCTGGTACCACTCCAAATTTGCGGCAAATGCGAAAAAGTGTATACAGCCTTGCATATGGACGCCGGGAAACGAACCGGCCAATCGTTAATGACGGCTAACGATCATGGCCCTCGTCGTTCCCGCCGTCTCTTCATAACCGATAAGTCCACGAGGGTGCAGTTTCTCGTCGACACGGGCGCCGACATCTCCGTCTATCCCTGGAATCGTTTTCGCGATTCCACGTACAATTTGTAGCGTTTATTTTCTTCTGAATTGCGAAAGCGTTCGATTGTGAATATTTGAAAGCGATTTTAAACCAATTTGAGTTATATAAGTGTATTTGTTTAGTAGTGAACTAGTTGCTTGCTTATAGATACTTTAAGCTTAAGCTAATAGAGCTTCATAGTTATTGCTATACCTGTTGAGGCATATGATTTGTTTTGTAGTGAACTCTTATAGTTAATTCCGAAATAGAAATAGGTATAGTAACAGTAGTATAGGTAACAGTCACAGTAGCAAGAGTTTTGTAGTGTTTTTTTGGTATAGCATATATATAAGAAATGCCCAGGACGTGTAATGCCTGGTTGTGAGAAGAAATTTGGTAATATGTTTCGTTTCTCGAACCCAAAACAAGTGCTCAGCGCCTATAAGGAATGGCTGCAAATAACAGGGAAGGACAATTTGATGACCAAGGATCCTGCGTTAGTTTATAACAACTACCGATTATGTGAGGTCCATTTCTCTCAGGAAAAAGTGTTACCATGTGGTCGTCTGTTCCTTTGACCAAGCCATCTTTGTATATACCACGTATGTATAATTTAAATAATACAAACCATACAACATTCATTATAACGCTCGACACATAAATAACCCCTTGCGTTGAAACTCTAATAATTGTTTTGTAGCATACACTACATACATATATATCCTTTTACTTTTGTAGTCTTTGGGAACTATCGATGTTTCAGGTTCACAGCTGCTGTATTCTTTTCAACAAACTCATGTTTCCTACAAGAACTACAAGAAATTACGTCCAAACTTGAAAAATAATATAAAATATATATGTTCAATAGGAATTGAAGAGCCAACAACATCACAAGATGTTATTACTGGAGAAGACTGGATGTGGAAGTGAAACAGACCCCTACAGATGATGAAGAGAACACAGAAAATAAAAATGCACTTGCATCACCCCTAAGTCCCAGAACACATAGCAGTCATGGTATTACAATTTTAGCATATGTGTATAACAGATTTATTGTTAATTAAATATTGCAAATGAAAGAAAGAACAGTACTACAGGACATAGGAGTGCGTAGAACAAGGGATCTGACATCGAAAGCGAAGAGATTGTAACGTTGGTCAAGAACATTGAATAAAAATCTCGATAAGCTGCGACGAGAATCAATGGAACTTCAACAGCAAGGAAAGGGTGAGAAGATTATTGACCATATTACTTCTACCCTTCCCACGATTACGAAAATTTTTATAAATATGCAGATCGCACTGCATGAAAGAAAACCTAAATGGCGGTGGTTTGATTAGGATAGTAAAGTTCTAGAGTTCATTCTTCAAAAACAAGGTCCCAAAACACACAATTTCTTCTTACGAAGAGCAAACGCTTAAACTGATTTTTAAACTTATCATAAAATTTCATTGACGAAGTGAGTAAATTTTAATTTTTTTAACACTAATCGCCTACGGGCAGCATTCGTATCATTTTTATTGTGTGAAATGCAATTTCGACCTGCTTACAACTTACTCAATGAACCACATAACTGCGCTACAACATTTACAGGCGGAAATTGAAGCATTGAGAACAGAAAGTGCGATCTCAATATCAACATTCGAAGTTCCCCTATAGGAGCAACATAATATAGAGGTTACTATTTCGCCACTTTTTGAAATGCTTGCCTTCACCGACAACACCCTCTCCACTCCAACCCATGGCTACCAAACACCAAACGCCACTAAAATTCACGGAATCCTCGGTTCTTTTCGGCGGCGGTCGAGTAGGTTCGTGAACGAGCGCGGGCTTTTCAGCAGTTGCTACAACATAACCCCAAATAAATCTTTATACCGTCGGTAATCTGTGTTTATGGTGTGCTTTATATCTTATTACTTCTACCCAGAGCTACAGAAGTACATATACATATGTTCGTAAATATACACATTCGTACATATTACTGGACGGCAATTGATGTTGGATGTTAATTGGTGAAGTTACTAAGCTGGATAAATAAGAGAGACACATTACTTATCAACAGTTCAGAAAGAAAAGACTCACTCACGCTTGTATCTATTCACGTTCTTCATAACTGCAAAAACCTTATACGTTATTTTGTAAAAAGAAAAACCCTAATACAACAATATCAAGGAGTTTCAAAGGAATTCCTTTACGAGATGAAATTCTTGCCATGTACCCATTTATAGTATATCTATCATTTTGTATATTCTTTAATTGAGATGTTATTGTACATTTCCGTTACTGGTATATGTAATGAATTAGTCAACTTTGTTTTCGACAGTAGCAGATTTCCGAAAACATGTACAAGTTAATTTATTTTAAAAAATAGATTTAAAGGTATGAGAGCATTTTCCTTCATGATAACCGAATATTACAAATTGGTGTCAGCAGTGGGATATGATTCGAAATTGATTTCGAAAAGCACGTTCGTGAAAGTTTCCAGAGTTCCTGCTTCTCCAAGAATTGATCTTTACGAAATCTCACGATCTTATAGCGCAGAGAATCCAGACAAAAACGCCCTTGAACGTCAGAACTACCTACATCGAAATCTACACCAGGCTGCGCCGACTACCATACTTCCGAAACCTCAAAGACTCCAGATCGCTGGAAGGACCTCAAATGACCTTCGTACCTGTATTCATATTTCCTAAGTTGTTAATCTACCAATGGTGCATCCCGATTTGAATACTCCTTTCTCATACAATCCACAAAATCTTTCAGTCTCAACTAGTGAAAAGGAATCGGTACTAGTGCTAATCTTAACATGGCCACTATTTCCTTAGAATTGCAACTGTGTTAATGTCAACTATATTTTAGGGCGATAAACGGAAACTTTATTAATTTCTAGATAATTGAGTTAAAGCTTATATTATAAACTAGTAAAACCTGATATTCGAACCATCCTTTACAATGTAATCGCGAGCATCTTCTTTTCTGGATCTAAAAACCAGCTTGCAGTCAATTTTATCATCGATTTATACTTCAGGTTGAAAATATTCACAAACCTCATTGTAAATTTGAACCACTGAACGCTGGTTGGTTCATAGGAGTTTAGTTTCAACTTTTCGTAATTCCACATGCGGTGTATAGTAGCGATGAATTTTTTGTTGCATATCATTTTCCACGTGTTAGCCAATTGAAATGTAAATTAGTCGCTCATTATGCGTACCTATATTGCCTTCTATTCTGGCCTTCGGGTGGATCATTTCATCTACCGCCCTTATCTGGAGGGCATTCCCCGCTTCGGTACATGGAGACGCATTCTATGAGTAACAAATTACCCCTTCCGTTGTTAGTTTTCCTTTCGCCTTTATCGTTGTTGTGGTATTCGTCCGTACCCAGGACAAGGGACCCTAACAGGTACTAGTCTCCCGGGTCAGGAGACTCCTGGAATCTGCGGAGGGCAGGGGTCGATTCAACTCCCCTGATAGGACTGTCCTGTTGGAGTTCCTACCCGCTACCCAACTGATGAACTTCGGACTTTGGTTTCATTCAAATGAGACATACTAAAAATTAGGAGTAGTCTGGAAAGTTTAAAATCCGAAAGCAATGAGAATCTCCTATATTCTAAAAGAACAGCTTGTTCGTCATGTAGCTAATTACGGCCAATGATGACCTTGAGGACCACCGCAGGGCCTCTGCATTGCAGGATAGCTGACCTCTAGGCGACCCAGCATTTCGCCCGCATAAGGACGACCAATGAGCGACCCTGCCCTAGGTCCCTAGAAGGGCGACCGCCACCACGGTTTCACTTCGACACTTAAGTGATAGTGACATCAAAAAGTATGCGTTTTTTAATTACTTGTCAACTAGTCAAAGCAATTGTAAATAAGTGACATTCGTTGGTTTGAACGTTAGTGTAATGATAAACGACTAGACCTGTATTGAGGATAAGTTAAGACCTGGTAAAATTTAGTATATATTAGATCATTTGTGAGAAATTTGGGATAATGCTTTACGTCTAGATATTTCTTGGGAATGAGTTTAAGCATTGTAGATTAAAGATTGAAAATCACGCGAAGGAAATACGTCGTTTACTTTCTTCTACAAGAAACCGGGTTAATTTGATGGAAAATTGATCGTAACAAAAGCAAGATCTCCAAAGCTGGATTCGCTCATTTCGCCTGCACCAGGGTCGGCTTCATCTGTACCCACAGCCCCACAGTTTAGCAGCCATCCACTTGAGGACTTGAGCAATCATCCACCTCCAAGACAGAAATCACCCATATCCTTTACCGTAACCTTCCTTCAATCGAAAATATCAAAACTTGGGTTTAACTGCCAAACAAGTTATTGTTTTATTTATATTTTATACTAGCAACAGCAACTTATAACATTAAAAATTAGTTTTAATCACACATAAAATGTTTTTTACGGTGGGTTTACACCATTGCTGCACACAAAATATTTTAATTTTTTTTATTTCCAGCTGCTCTACTGATTAGTGCTTTCTCAACAATGCTTGACCCAGAAAAAAGTCAAATGGAGCCAAATGGAAATTTAATCGAGCGTCAAAAGAACAAGAATTTCTCCCTTCCAAAAAAAAATAATAACTTCGTACATATATTCCAAGTGGAGCAGTCAACAAAGCAAAAAGGCAACAAGCACGTGGTGTTCCCAAGCGGTCACCCATCCAAGTACTATCCACGCCCGACATTGCTTAGCTTCAGTGATCAGACGAGAACTGGCGTATTCAATGTGGTATGGCCGTTGCCGTCGACAAACGTTACTTCTTGGGATTTATTCAATTCTTTAATAGTACGCATATGAAAAATACACAATAGTAATTATCAGAGACTGGCATATGCATTTGCATATTTACCCCATTATCACCCGTTATAGCATATTTTACATAAAATCTAGTAATGACGCATATTTCCGCCATATTTACAATATATTCTGGTAAAAATAATCGTTTATATTAACGCTTCAGGAGAACTTAACGAAATTCTAGAGCGTTTCCCTTACCTAACCATGAAGCTAAAACGATTGGTGAGGCACTTGTTGAAAGTTTTATTTGTATCTTTGGCATTCCGCAAACAACTGTTACCGACCAAGATAGAGATTTCACATCCGACATTCTAAAACAAATTTCAAAATTATTTAAAATCCAACAAATTAATTGTAGTGCTTATCATCATCCACAGTCTAATGGTGCTTTAGAAAGGAGTCACGCAACTCTCGCAGCCTACTTTAAACATTACATTAATGACAATCAAACTGACTGGGACCGATTTAGTTATAATCCAACAGTTCATACCTCTACGAAATTTACACCCTTTTGAATTAATTTTCGAATATAAACCAATTTTACCCAGTAGTATTGTACAAAAACCAGAGTTCAAATATAATATATAACGATTATGTAGATGAGATAACATTGAAACTTAGGAAATCACAAGAAATTGTTAAAGATATTATTTTAAAATCAAAAGAGATAAATAAAAAAATATTATGATGAGAAGGTAAATAACGTAAAATTCAAAAACGGAGATATGGTGTACTTATTAAATGAACACACTAAACCGGGAAAATCAAAGAAACTGTCTCCAAATTATGCAGGACCGTATCAAATAATGGAGGTAAACTCCCCTGTAAATTATTCAATTCGAGTAAAAAATAAAAAAGTAAAAGTCCACGCTAATAGACTAAAACATGCTTCCCTTTCAGAGTAATGCTGTGGTTATTTCTTCGTTTTTGCGATGGAAATTCACAAATCTACAAGGACGTAAAAATCAATCAATCATCAGGCATATATTACGAACAACTAGAAGACGTAAGATTCTACGAAAATTCATGGGATATTGTGACTTATCTAGATCTCGATATCTTTAACGATAAACTAAATTTTCTCGAAAACACCTACCAAAGAACTAAAATTTTATGCCAACATGAATTTCTTAAAAACTGTTCCTTTTGCAAAAATAGCTATAAGGTACTAGATCAATTAATTCCTTCCATTACCAAACAACAAGAAACCTTAGCCACCCTTAGGAGTCATAATGGAGATACTCATAGAAGAAAACGAGCTTTTTTGAATATAGTAGGATCACTTTTTAAAAGGAGTGTTCGGAATTTTAGATGAAAATGATGCCGAATTTTATAATAATGCTATTAATAAGGTGAATGAAAATGAAGGTCACTTAGTTGATTTGATCAAACAACAAATCTAAGTTGTAAAAACCACAATCTCTAATTTCAATTCTACTATTACTAGTCCCAATAACAACAAGATAATCTTTAATGAAAACATAGCCAAATTGAGTAAATATATCGAAGGACTTAACAAAAGATACTTTGACATTAAATTAAGTCAGACTATCGAAGATCATTTTTCTCTAATTACGCTCATGCTTAACGAACTCCAAATAGAATATGCAACAATAATTAACTCTGTCCTTTTTGCAAAATCGAATATTCTACATCCTTACGTAATGTCCCCTAAACAATTAGTTGGAGAACTTCAAAAATCCTTACCTTATATAAAACGTTCTGTATCATACGCCTTATCTTTAAAAATAGAAGATGCATATAAACTTTCAGAATACGTTAAGATAACCAATTATTTCGTTAACAACAGAATAATGTTCGTCATATCTAACCCCTTAATTAGTAACGATAAGTTTACTTTATTTAACTTAGTACCCTTACCTAGAATAAGCAAGGAAAGTAATCTTTTATTCATCCTTCCATCCCTGAAGTATTTAGCTCTTTCAGAAGATAAAAACTCTTACGTAATTTTCAAAAATCAAGAACATTGCAGAGTAATCTCAAAACTTATCAAGATCGATAAAACTTCTGAACCTTTTTATAATACACTAGATGAATCTGCGAAACTAAGATACTTTTCTTTAATAATATAATACTATCTGATTGTGATACCAGAATTTTACCAAAAATAAACGAAATCTGGCAAAATTAGAATATAGTAACAGTTGGTTGTATGTTTTAGCAAAGGAGACCCACGCAACAATTAGCTGTATTTCTCATCCAACCACCCACATAACATTATCTCAAACAGTATTAATTACGACTGACAAAAATTGTAAACTCTTCACAAGTTCTAGTACATTAATATCGGAAAGTAGTAATTTAGAAGGATCTTATAAGGCGATCATTCCTGATTTTGAATTTAAAATCGATGATTGCTGTGAGAACAGTTCTAAACCTTTTTTGAACGAAACTATTTTAAACTTGAAACCTTTACAAGCTGTTAGCCTTGATAAAGAATCGCTTAATATCGCAAGCCACAAATTAGAACAAATGGACAAAGAAGCTGAGGAATTATCGAATTCAACATCTCTATTTTATAAAGTAATTTCAAACTCTTATTTCCCATACATATTTTTTAATCTCCTCAAACTGTCAGGACTTTATGTAGTCTATAGAATTTATAAAAGGTATTTGAAACCGAGATGCAGAAACAAGAAAAGAGGTAGTAGCAACATGACAAATATAATCATATAACCAGAAACAGCCCCTATCACATAAATAAACCGGTAAGTGCGTTCCGAAATCCAAAGGACACTGAGTGATTAGTGATTAGTGCCAGTTAATAAAAGGGACGGAACATTATTAATAAAGTCGATAAAGTCGATCTTATTTTAGGCGGCATCCAGAATAAACAACTAAAATTTTCTGTTGAAGTTGCAAATATTACCGACCCAGCTGCTCTCGCTCGTCATTTCCAAACACTCGACAAGCACGACTCTCCAAAACGCGGACCTAACAAAAATAATAATGCTCAAGAATTTCATGGTAAATCATCACCCTCACGACCTCATTTACGAAAATGCTACATTTGTAACGCTTCTACTCATCTTAAAAATCAATGCCCCCATAAACACAAGTACTTGAAGTACCATCAATGACCCGAGGCGACTGTTTATGTAACTGGATCGGATATGCGGAAATTTATAAAAACCATAACAATTCAAAACGTACCTATTCAAGCTTTCATCGATCTCGGTAGTGAAATTTCTTTAATAAACATCGCAGTTATCAGTAAATTAAAATTACAGCAAAAATTTCTCCATGAACCACTTTTTGTTCAAACTTTGTCTGATTTGTCACCAACGATTAATTCTTTTGTAAACGTCACTGTCGAGATCGATGGGATCAAAAAACCTCTTAAGTTATACGCCATAAATAAACGTGTACAAAGTGTTGATGTTTTGATAGGTCAGGACTTTACAGAGTTAAGCGACATTCACTATGAGAAATCTGACACCACTTTAAAATTTTCACTGCGCGATGTTAAACAAAATACTTGTGTAAGTCATCGCCCTCGAATAACCGAAAATGATATACAAATTGGGATTGAAGACAGTCGAGTATACCATGACCTATTAAAACTTTTAAATTCTTATCCCAATCTATTTGCTCGTAGTACATATGACGTAGGCACTTGTACTGCTGAAATGGATATTAAATTAATTACCGATAAACCCGTAACTCATCGAGCCCGTAGATATTCTGAATCGGAGCGAGAAACAATTCGAAATATTGTCTCCGAATTATTAAAACATAATATCATTAGAGAATCCACTTCTCCGTATTCCAGTCCAGTTCTTCTAGTTTCAAAAAAATGCGGAGAAAAGCGCTTGTGTGTCGACTACAGAGCCTTAAATAAAATAACTGTACCCGACCGTTACCCCATTCCGCTTATTGAGGATCAAATAGATCGGCTGGCAGGTTACAAATATTTTTGCAGTCTCGATCTCGCATCGGGATATTATCAAATTAAAATGTCCGAAGAGTCTGTCCCAAAAACTGCATTTATTACACAAGATGGTCTTTTTGAATTCTTAAAAATCCCTTTTGGTCTCACCAACGCCCCCGCTGTGTTTCAAATGACGATAAACAAAATATTAGGAAACTTACGTTTTACAAAGGTATTAATATATTTAGATGATATTTTAATACCCGGAAAAAGTATTGCGGAAACTCTTGAAGTTCTACAGGAGGTGTTAGATCTATTACACAAGAACGGACTAACATTTAAGTTATCTAAATGTGCCTTTTTGCAAACAAGAATAAAATTTTTAGGTTTAGAAATCTCTAATTCCACAATCAGCCCTACTGATGATAAAATACGTGCAGTTAAAAATTTCCCGGTGCCCGAAAACATTCACAATGTCCGTCAATATTTAGGGTTAACTAGTTATTTTCGAAAATTTATTCCCCGCTACGCAGAAAAATCAAAACCATTAACCGAACTTTTACACCAGGATACTCCATGGAAATGGGAAAAACCTCAAAATGACTCTTTTCAATTACTAAAAACATATCTGTTAACAAAGCCTGTCTTGAAAATATTCGATAAAAAGTTAGATTGCGTTCTTCATACCGATGCGAGTTCCGTGGGTGTCGCCGGATTGCTGATGCAAGTTGAAAATAATAAAGAACGGCCGATTGCCTATTATAGTAAACAAACATCTCTTGCAGAAGAAAAGTACCACTCTTATGAATTAGAAACACTTGCCATCGTTTTATCTGTAAAAAAGTTTCGACAATATTTATATGGCAGACAGTTTGTTATTGTTACTGACTGTGCGGCCGTTGTCAGCACGTTCAAGAAAGCAGAATTAAATCAACGAATTGGTCGTTGGATTTTAGAATTGGGCGAGTATAATTACACAATTAAACACAGATCCGGACTCCAAATGCGTCACGTTGATGCTCTGAGTCGAAATCCTGAAATGATGACAGATGTTACTAATATTGCAAATGTGAATATGATAACAATAACCGAAGGAGACTGGTTGTTAACGGCTCAACAGGGTGATTCAACACTTAAAAAGATTAAAACCATTCTCCAAACCGGAAATGAGGCGGAACATAAACAAATTTTCAAAGAGTACGCTTTAAAAGGAGGTACGGTATATAGGCAAACGACAGCAGGATTACGCTGGGTGGTGCCAAAACAAGCGCAATTCCAGATTGTCAGGTTGAATCATGACGATGTTGGTCATTTCGCGGTAGATAAAACGTACGACCTCGTGTCCCAGAACTATTGGTTTCCTCATATGCGTCGATTTATAAAAAAATACATTAAAAATTGCTTGAATTGTTTATATTTTAAATCAGTGACAAATAAAAAGCCCGGCTATCTCCACCCTATTCCGAAAATTCCACGACCGTTTCACACGGTCCATATTGATCATTTAGGTCCATTTGTCAAAACAAAAAGCGGAAATTCTCATATCTTGGTGATAATAGACGCATTTACAAAATTTATTTTAATATACCCTGTACCCAATACCAAAACAGATCACGTGATTTTTGCCCTAAATGACTTAATAAAGGTCTTTGGTGTCCCAAAAAGAATTATAAGTGATAGAGGTAGGGCTTTTACCTCTCGAAAATTCGAAAGATATTGTGTTTCGAAAGGTACAACTCACTACCTGAATGCTGTGGGGCTGCCGCGGGGAAACGGCCAAGTCGAACGATACAACAGAACGATCTTGGACTCGTTACGAACAATGGGTGCAAATGGTGACGATGATACTTGGGATGAAACCATCTCCGATATTCAACTCGGATTAAACGGTAGCTTGAACCAAGCTATTGGTACCTCCCCCAGCGAACTTCTTTTAGGTATCAGAGTTTCGGGTCAAATTGCATTTAATCCACCTATAGCTGAGCCTCTCGAGCACTGCGATGTCACTGCCTTGCGCCGCCATGTAGTTGAAAGTACACCCAAATATCAGGAAACCCAGAAGAAGTATTTTGATGCGAAGCGTACTTCTCCTCCGGAATATGGAATAGGCGACTTGGTACTGCTGAAGGTCACCTCAGTCCCAGCTACCGGTACCAGCCAGAAGTTGCTTCCGAAGTGGAGAGGACCGTATAGAGTTACAAAGATTCTGGGGCAGGAACGTTACGAAGTAAAGGACATCCCAGGCATGGCTCGTTCTCAGGTGCCCTATGTTGGTGTGGCAGTAGTTGAGAACATGAAACCATGGATACGGTTCTGATAAGGGTAAGGAATGACCACTGTTCTGGAAGTGTCGGGTGTCTCGGTTCTCGAGGTTGAGCCCATGAGTGTACGGGCTGGAGGTAGGTCAGGTATCGAGCGAGGTCCGACCGGTTGTCCGAACAGTTGGGTATAAGGGTAAAGCACTGCCTGGAAGTGTTGGATGTCTCGGTTCTCGGTAATGCCCTGACGTTCATCCTAGAGTCTACCCTGACGTCCACCCTAGAGTCTACCCTGGCGTCCACCTTAGAGTCGACCCTGGCGTCCACCCTGGAGTCTACCCTGGCGTCGATCCTAGAGGCTACCCTGGCGTCTATCCTAGAGTCTACCTGGCGTCGACCGTACAATCTACCCTGGTGTCTACACTCGAGTCTACCCAGAAATTCATCCTGGAGACTGATTTGCGAGGAGCGGGCGAGAAAAGAGAAGAGAATCCAACCGGTTGTCCCGCAGTGTGGCTAGGAGGAGTGACAGTGGGAACGCGAGGGACGCCTCGGTTCCGCCAGCACTCTCTAGCGTGGGTTGAGCTAGCGCCCATAATTTTTGATCAAATATCGATTTATTTTATATTTATTTTTGATATGTTCCCCGTATATATAACTTTGCTCCCCCACTTTATGCTTGCTATTTTCCCCGAATCTCCCCATTTTTGACAATTCTATTATTTTATTTACATATTTTCGCTGGTATATTCTCCGTCTCTCTACTATTGACAGTACTGTCGTTTTATTTTAGCCACCCCTACTATTAGCCCTATAGTCACCTAGCCATATAGTTATCCCTCATGAATCAATAACTGATTAATTGATCTTTTCGTTCAGATACAAAATGTCCGAATGCCGGTAGTACCGCCAGTCTGCAACCTTCCCTTAATAGGCACATCCCGAAGTGAGGACACTCCGGTAGTCAGGAAAGGCCGAATGTTATCGAAAGTTGCTGTCCTGGCATGTTGAGGAGTGAACTCATCGACGAAGACGTGACTTCGAACGGAAAGAAAATGCAGACTCGGGACTTTTAAGGAAGAGCGCGGCATTCTGACAGAGTCCGTAAAGCCGTCGTAACGTACTTTCCTTATTAAGCAATTATTGGACATTAATCTGTGTAGTTTTGCTCGGGCGAATAAAACTGTATTTTGTGGAAGTGGGTGTACTCATCTCTTAATTAAATTTACATATATATATATATATATATATATATATATATATATATATATATATATATATATATATATATATATATTACCATTTTTTTGCTACATTGCTATATTATATTACTATTGTTATATTGTACTATTGGATAAACTAGATTTGAATTACTGTATTATTTCTAATATATTTATTTTACTATTATTTAATATTTTATCATTTTTATTTAAATCCATATATATATATATATATATATATATATATATATATATATATATATATATATATATATCTTTCAATAAAAATTATTTTAAGGAGGGAGGTGTAATGTATTCAACAATATTTCATGTAACACCCTGTATGTCAGGAAAGCTTATCGTATGATGTCTTTTGTATTCATATTTTCTATTTACTTGTTTTTCCGTTCCGTTAAATTCCAAACTATTATTTAGAACTAACATTTACATTGCTTCACAACAACATCACATTAACTATTTACTCTCACGTTCATAGATTCCCTTATTTTTCGGGCTAATGTCTATTTAGATTCGATAAGCTCTCTCTTTAAATAGTCATGTACGTCGACCATAAGACACATTCATTATGTTCCAATCAAGTCAAGAGCAGTTACTCTGTCAGTTTTAGTAATATTAAGTAATGTAATTTTATAAGATCAACTCCCAGTTCTTCAGAGTCCCGAGTCCACTACAAGTGGATTCGAGACAAAAATGAGTTCAAATTCATAGACGACAACCACGTTTTTTGCACCATTTGTGAGAAGAATGTATGTACATGAATTTCGTCATTACATGGATCGCACTAAAATTTTTATATCAAACTAAATAGCTCTTCATCGTTTTTTCGGAATCTTTCGTCTAACAATTCAAATAAGACCACCAGCAAATTCAAAACAGTTTTAAAACAAAAAAAAAAATTAATAACAATGTAATAAACCATATTTTATTCCTATTAGAAATATAACACACTGTATATTGTTTTTGAATTTACTTAACCGAACGCCTAATTGTAAGGCAAATATTCGATGTCTTGTTATCTTGATTGCTTCTCAAACTTTCTAATATCGTTGTCGTTGTTTACGTATAACATTTCCTTCATTTTATTGATATTTCCGTTGCTTGAAAAGGGCATTGAATATTTGTCAATAATATTTGTAATAATAATATTTGTTAGTGATAATACCATTTCTTGTCCAACTTATCTTGTATTACTAATGATATTTTGTTATTATAAATGTAGGGGCAAGAACCATCTAAAATTATTCAATACCATTTCAACTTTCATAGACGTCGTTACTCTGTCAGTTTGAGTTTTAGTTTTTAATAAATAGTAGTAGAAAACAGTCGTTTCCTTGTGACCAGTATATTTCCTAAGTTGATAATCTACTAATGGTGCATCCCGATTTGAATACTCTTTCTCAGACAATCCACAAAATTTTTCAGTCTCAACTAGTGAAAAGGAATCGGTACTAGCGCTAATCTTAACATTGGCCACTATTTCCTTAGAATTGCAACTGTGTTAATGTCAACTAAATTTTAGGGCGATAAACGGAGACTTTATAAATTTTTAGATAATTGCATTAAAGCTTATAAACTAGTAAAACTAGATATTCCAACTATTCGTTACAATGTAATCGAGAGCATTTTCTTCTCTGGATCTAAAAACCAGTTTGCAGTCAATTTTATCACCGATTTATACATCAGGTTGAAAATATTCACAAACTTCATTGTAAATTTGGTCCATTGAATGCTGATTGGTTCATAGGAGTTTAATTTCAACTTTTCGTAATTCCACATACGATGTGTAGTAGCGATGAATTTTTGTGGCATATCATTTTCCACGTGTAAGCCAATTGAAAGGTAAATTAGTCGCTCATTATGAATACAGATATTCCCTTCTGTTCTGGCCTGCGGGTGGATCATTTCATCTACCCTCCATACCTTGAGGGTCTTTTCTCGACTCAGCACGTAGGGAAAAGCATTCGATGAATAACAACTACACCTTCAGTTGTGAGTTTTCTTTTCCGTCTTTATCGCCGTTTTGGTCTTCGTCCGTACCCTGGACAAGGGACCCTAACAGGTACTAGTCTCCCGGGTCAGGAGACTCCTGGAATCTGCGGAGGGCAGAGGTCGATTCAACTCCCCTGATAGGACTGTCCTGTTGGAGTTCCTATCCGCTACCCAACTGATGAACTTCGGACTTTGGTTTCATTCAAATGAGACATACTAAAAATTAGGAGTAGTCTGGAAAGTTTAAAATCCGAAAGCAATGAGAATCTCCTATATTCTAAAAGAACAGCTTGTTCGTCATGTAGCTAATTACGGCCAATGATGACCTTGAGGACCACCGCAGGGCCTCTGCATTGCAGGATAGCTGACCTCTAGGCGACCCAGCATTTCGCCCGCATAAGGACGACCAATGAGCGACCCTGCCCTAGGTCCCTAGAAGGGCGACCGCCACCACGGTTTCACTTCGACACTTAAGTGATAGTGACATCAAAAAGTATGCGTTTTTTAATTACTTGTCAACTAGTCAAAGCAATTGTAAATAAGTGACATTCGTTGGTTTGAACGTTAGTGTAATGATAAACGACTAGACCTGTATTGAGGATAAGTTAAGACCTGGTAAAATTTAGTATATATTTGTCATTTGTGAGAAATTTGGGATAATGCTTTACGTCTAGATATTTCTTGGGAATGAGTTTAGGCATTGTAGATTAAAGATTGAAAATCACGCAAAGGAAATACGTCGTTTACTTTCTTATACAAGACCCTGGGTTAATTTGATGGAAAATTGATCGCAACAAAAGCAAGATTTCCAAAGCTGGAATTCGCTCATTTCGGTTGCACCAGGGTCGGGTTCATCTGTACCCACAGCCCCACAGCTTAGCAGCCATCCACTTGAGGACTTGAGCAATCATCCACCTCCAAGACAGAAATTACCCATATCCTTTACCCTAACCTTTCTTCAATCGAAAATATCAAAACTTGGCTTTAACTGCCAAACAAGTTAATGTTTTATTTATTGTGACCATTACAATATAATTAACGTCATCCAACAGGGCACCAAACAAAAATTGTTTCCAAAAAATCATGCTTTATCACGGAGGGTCGTAAAAATAGGGGTGAAATATGAACAATCTAGATTTTTTTATTAACGTTTGGCACACTTTCGTTTGCTCCCAAACATTCCTAAATCATTCATATATTCATCAGCACCTTAAGTAGGTATCGTAAACTAGTAGTGAACTGAAATAGGATAAAATAAAGAGCGAAGTATCTTATATATCAGTAGTTTTATATATCAACTTTCATTGAACCCTTCTAACAATTTTGGTTGACCTAATGAAATACATAAATATATTTAATGATGACAATTTTTGATTTTTGTGCTAATTCTTCAGTAACGTACGACGCGTGTTTAAAACATTTTGAAAACTTGAAAACAATTTTATCGTAATCTTTAAGACTAATTTCTTTGTATTAACTTCCTTGCAGATACCATCTGATGGAAAGTTTGAAATAACGCAACATACTTATAGAAAATTTCATAAGAGCAGACTAAAATAATGGAAGATGATGGAAGATCTTTAAAAGAGACCAACTTCGGCACTTCTTTGAATCCAAGTGACCAGCAAATATTCAGCGTCAACTTGTGTAAGGCAAGGATTTATAGGAGCAAACATATCACATAAAAATTGTAAAACATGCCTAAGTTTTTTTTTTTAGAAAAATACTACCCAATAATGTTCTAGAGGCAAGTACAAGTACAAAGAAATGTTCAAGGTGATTCGTGGGTGATTTTTGGTGTTTTCACGTTGCGTGCCGTTAGTTATGTTGTAGAAAACATCCCTATCTTGCAGATAATATATTGTAAACAAGTAATTAAGGGAAAGCTATAAAACTAATCGATACCGTCTCAGGCCATACTGTAATGTATGTAACACCCTGTATATAAGAAAGTTTATCGTATTGCATTGTCCGAAGTACTTATTTGTTGTTGTTTTTGTTAGAAATCATCTGAAGATTTCCAAATTATTAGTTCCTACAAAATATTTACCCTTGGTTCAAAACAAGATCATTAACTGTTTACTTTCGGTTCGAACGTTTCCCTTATTTCCTCGGGTTAATGTACAACCAAATACGATAAGCTCTCTATTTTAAATACGCTTGTATCTATTGTTCGATAGCCATTATTTTACATCATTTTTCATGAGCAGTTACTCTGTCAATTTAGTTAGAAATAAAATTATTTAAAAACCACCCGAAGTTCGTCTTGAGTCCCGAGTCCATTACAAAAATTGGTGTCAGAAGTGGGATTCCATCAGCGATTTTCATTGTCGATTTTTGGAATCAAATTCACCACCGAGTTCGAGCCTACTGGAAACTGATCCTGAAGGTCACCTGAGTTCCACGAATTCAACCACCTGGTCAACGAGGAAGCAGATTCCAGAGCCATCATCAGGAACTTCGAGACATCCAGCCGGTTTCGCCGCCCCGAAGCCAGAAGGCGTCAACTCGTCCGTTCCGATCGTCCCAGTGGTGCAGAGCGTAGAGGATCCAGAAGACCAATGCGATTCGGAGTGTTCATCAGCTGCTTAGTCAGCATAGCATGTCTAGCAACGAGTCATCGGAAATTTTCCAATCCTGTCCTCCTCCTGTCTCCAAACCATCAGGTATCTACTATGAACACGTTAACGACATAAAATTTATTGAGTAGTCTCACTGGAATCTAGTCAGTTACATTCCTATTACCCCATTTCTAGAGAAAACGACTTTTATTGATTCGATCTTTCAAAAAACTCTTTTAATTTGTGAGAAAAGAATGTTAATAGTTGATCTTAAACTTTGCGACACCCCATTGAAGCTTCTAAAACAACTAATTCCCGAAATTCTCAAAAAGGAGCAAACGTTAAAGGAAATGATAGGTCACGAACACATTAGACAAAAACGCGGAATTTTCAATGGTATTGGCTCTGTGTTCAAAACTCTCTTTGGAACGCTAGATTCACATGACGCTGAATATTATAATAAAGCAATTAACAAGGCAGAAGTTAATGAAAAACACCTAATAGAGTTATTACGAGAACAAACTCAAGTAGTTAAAACTACGATAGTGAATTTTAATAACACTATTACGAATTTGGATAGGAATAAAGACGTGTTTAATCAAAATTTTAAATTAATCTCGAATTACTCATTCGATATTTATAATAAATTAAATATCTTAGACTTGAAACAAAAAGTTGAAGAACATTTTTCCTTAATAACATTCTTTTTAACAGAATTACAAAATGAATACTCACATTTCATTAATGCAATCTTATTCGCTAAATCAAATAACTTACATCCTTTTGTTATTACGCCACGTCAACTGATACAAGAATTAACAAAAACTCTTGTTCATTTGCCAAATTCTGTAAGTTACCCCTTACCCTTATCTCTTGAATATTCAAACAAATACCTTGAAATTGTAAAAATAAGGTATAGGTACGTGGACAATAAAATTATTTTCGTAATTAATGTACCCCTAGTCAATAATATCAGATATTTATTATATAAATTAATTTCGTTACCTACCTTTCATTCAGCACTTAATCAGTTAACCTTCATTTTACCCAAAATGAACTATTTAGCCGTTTCAGAAAACAAAAATTTAGTTGTCTCTCTCAATGACTTGAATAATTGCCATTCGATAACTTTTGAAGATCTTATCTGCGAAAACCCAAACTCTTTCCAATTGGCTAATATATATCCTATTTGCGAAGTTGAGTTACTTAATTCAACACCTGAGCTACCTAAAAGTTGCGATGTTCGAGTCGTTCACACCTTGTATGAAATTTGGCATAAACTCACCAAACCGAATAGCTGGATTTACGTCCTTCCAAAGCCGACTGATGTCACTATCAGTTGCATTTCAGAGACACCTGAAACTCTAAGTTTGTCCAAAACAGGAATTTTAACGGTGAATCGTGATTGTAAGATCTACACAGGTTCCACTGTCTTAGTCTCAGAATCAAATCCCAAAGAAAGCTCATTCCAGTCTATAATACCAGATTTTCCATTTGATGCTGATCTTTGTGAATAAATATGATTTAAACCAAAACAATTCCAAATTGAATTTAATACCTTTAAGGTTAACGAATCTAGATGTTGAAGCTTTGAATCTTGCAAGTCATAAATTAGATAGAATAGTTAATATCACAAATGAAACATATGAATCAACCTTTGAGCAAATAACTAACGCCTTCACTTCCAATTCATACCTCATTTATTTCTTCTGCACATTTTTGAAATTCTTAGCTCTCTATATTGCTTATCGTCTATTTAAATTATTAAGGAGAAGATTTTGTAAAAATCGGAGAAATACATGCTCAAAAATAACTAATTACCTAACCTTGAATGTTTGTCAAATTCATAAAAAGGAAAAATCTTCCATTGAAGTAAACGTTGAAGATATAAAAGACAAAGGGTTAAAAACTAATGAAGAAATTCCATTAAGACGTAGTGAACGAATTGCCCAATTAAAAGAACATTTTTGATCACATCATGTTATATATTATGTAATCTATCATATTTCTGAATTATACTTACGTTTATGTATCTCATCCATATATATATAATTTTGATGTACTGATGTATCTACTCGTATTATGATTACAAGTACAAATTTATTATGGTATAATGTAGGTTAAGGTTCAAACAATTACTTTATGTATTTTTCTTTATTTTCATATATATAATTTTTCCTTATTTGTATATATATATTTTCCTTTTTATTATTAATCTTTTACTACATTTAATATTTTTGAAAAAACATATATTCACATAATGTCTTTAACAAAAATATCTTAAGGAGGCAGGTGTAATGTATGCAACACCCTGTATATAAGAAAGTTTATCGTATTGCATTGTCCGAAGTACTTATTTGTTGTTGTTGTTGTTAGAAATCATCTGAAGATTTCCAAATTATTAGTTCCTACAAAATATTTACCCTTGGTTCAAAACAAGATCATTAACTGTTTACTTTCGGTTCGAACGTGTTTCCCTTATTTCCTCGGGTTAATGTACAACCAAATACGATAAGCTCTCTATTTTAAATACGCTTGTATCTATTGTTCGACAGCCATTATTTTACATCATTTTTCACGAGCAGTTACTCTGTCAATTTAGTTAGAAATAAAATTATTAAAAAAAAACCACCCGAAGTTCGTCTTGAGTCCCGAGTCTATTACAGTAGTTTTATATATTAACTTTCATTGAACCCTTCTAACATTTTTAGTTGAGCTAATGAAATACTTAAATATATTTAATAATGACAATTTTTTATTTTTATGCTAATTTTTCAGTAAAGTACGACGCGTGTTTAAAACATTTTGAAAACTTGAAAACAATTTTATCGTAATCTTTAAGACTAATTTCTTTGTATTAACTTCCTTGCAGATACCATCTGATGGAAAGTTTGAAATAACGCAACATACTTATAGAAAATTACATAAGAGCAGACTAAAATAATGGAAGATGATGGAAGATCTTTAAAAAAGACCATCTTCGGCACTTCTTTGAATCCAAGTGACCAGCAAATATTCAGCGTCAACTTGTATAAGGTAAGGATTTATAGGAGCAAACATATCACATAAAAATTGTAAAACATGCCTAAGTTTTTTTTTTTAGAAAAATACTACCCAATAATATTCTAGAGGCAAGTACAAGTACAAGGAAATGTTCAAGGTGATTCGTGGGTGATTTTTGGTGATTTCACGTTACGTGCCGTTATTCATTTTTTAACTTTTTGGGTTATCGTTATCCCTAAAATCGAGTCCTATCTCACTTTTCGCGTCTGCTTTGCGACACTTTCACTTGGGTCACTTTCCTTAGGCACAGATGTTGAGTCTATTATTAGATTTTATGAGAGGCCCTTATGAAGGTACCTATGGTCGGCCGTGGACCTCGACTTCACTCCTAAGGGGGAAATGAGGACTAGACGAGAACTAGCGTATTCAATGTATGGCCGTTGCCGTTGGGTGTTGTAAATTCCCGAAATTTATTCACTTAATTTATAAAATAAATATGAAAAATACGTCTTAGTAATTATATACCTTGTAACTGATTTCGGAAATTTAGATAGCAATTGAGTAGAAAAATGCAGAAATAATTCTAAGCGACAGTTGACTACTTTTCTACCACTTTCGACCATTTTTCTCGGCTTGAAGGGCTTTGAGGCTATAGAAATTCTCCAAATAAATGTTAATTCCGGGGTAAAATCGGTGATCTGAGAAAGGTAAGAAGGATTTGGGATTTTGGACCAAATGAATTTATTTTGAGTTCATACGCTTTAGGGCCGTTAGGCTGACACAAAAAATTTTCTTTTGCTTTTACTGCCTTTTACATCTGGGTAAAGCCAGACGAGAGTTTTACCACCGATGCATGGGACAACTTTATTCTTCGGGATTTGTATATTTTACTGCTTATATCTCCATTTTGAATATTGTTTCCCGGTTTTGTTTTGAAACTCCATACACATTTTGCTATTTTCTGGTGAAAATTGTTAGAATTCATTTGGATTTTTACTTTTCACTGCTACAAAAATTATATTTCTGAACATGGGACTGTACTGTATTATACTGGTAATAAGAGAAGCACATGTCCATATTTTAACAAAAGAAAAATTCAAAGTAAAAGATATAAAATTTGTGATGCACTACTTTTTGAAAGCATTATTCTTTAAAAAATTATTTAAAAACAAAAAAAAATCTGTGAGAGTTTGAAAATTCTAAAGGTGCTACTCTTCTAGCTATTTTACTTGTACTAACAAGCGAAATTTGTAAAATACTATAGGAAATTTTTATACGCTAAAATTAATTTCGGAGATGATGCTATTAAAACAAACACTGAAGGAAAGTATCATTGAAAACAAAAGAATTATGAATTTCTATTTACCACCCAGATAAAGCAAATAAGCAGAAACTCGTATCGGTGGTTAGTGTTCCTTGCAAATCTAGCGGCTTTGTTATAATTTTATTTGTTATTTTTTTATACATAAGTAATATTTTGGATACGTAGAAAGAATATGTGACAAAAATAGCGACGGTTCAATAATAACCAAGGGAACAAATCAAGATGCAACCGTCAATAACAGGCAGACTGTTCACGTCTGCAACAGGTACCGAGCAGAAACATGTGTCGGTGGTTACCGCTTCTTGCGGTTTGGAGGGCTGCGTCATGATTTGTTCTGTTTGTTGTATATGTACTCAACAAAGTTATATCCGAGCATAGTGGCATCAAATATTGAACCCTGTAATATGAGTTTCAGCAAAGCACAGGGCAATCATTATTTCATAATTTTAACAATCATGATTGAAAGAATAAATATTTTAGAGTCATGAGGCATTTTACAACAGGCAGTGTTGCCATTCATGGGATGTAATAATAGGACTTATCATCTTACAAGGGATGACCGAGCTTGTTTGAATTACACACACGTCTGCTCTCCCTACAGAAAATGTCCTGGAACACGAATTTTGATATATCAGCAATTTTTCAACTTCGATAATAAAATAAGAAAATATTCTCAGACAACGACGGTGTATAACAATTGACGGAAATTTAATCGAGCGTCAAGAGAACAAGCATTTCTCCCTTCCAAAAAAAAATAACTTCATACATATATTCAAAGTGGAGCAGTCAAGAAAGCAAAAAAGCAACAGCACGTGGTGTTCCCAAGCGGTCACCCATCCAAGTACTATCCACGCCCGACATTGCTTAGCTTCAGTGATCAGACGAGAACTGGCGTATTCAATGTGGTATGGCCGTTGCCGTCGACTGACGTTACATCCTGGGATTTATTCAATTCCTTATTAGAATACATATGAAAAATACACAATAGTAATCATCAGAGACTGTATTATATGCTTTTGCATACTGGCACATGCGTTTGCATATTTACCCTATTATCACCCGTTATAGCATATTTTACATAAAATCTAGTAATGATGCATATTTCCGCCATATTTACAATATATTCTGGTAAAATGAATGGACAGTGGAATTTTTAAGAAAGGCAGGTAGCAAGATCTCAAGAGATAATACCTTTACAGCCTTTATATATAATCATATAACCAGAAACAGCCCCTATTACATAAATAAACCGGTAAGTGCGTTCCGAAATCCAAAGGACACTGAGTGATTAGTGATAGTTAATAAAAGGGACTGAACATTATTGTTTCAGAAGATTAAGTAGAAGCTCACCACCCCGCTCGACTGTAACGACGTAGTTTTTAAGTTTATTTTTTATTGTTTTTATTTAAAAAACAGTAAATTGTATCGAGTCGTATTATTGTGTTTTTTAAAAACCTTAATTTACGACCGGACACCATATTTGGCGCAGTCAGAAAAACCAAGACGATTTAAGAAGAATCCAAGACGACGCTACAAGAGCTGCTCTTTTGACTCTTCATAGAATCGTGAATCATCCCGACAACCAACCAGGAGGACTACAGGACGACGCTGAGAAAGCTGTACCTGCATTCTATTCCAATTAAGGTTAGTGTCGAATCTCCCTTATTTCCTCTTATATTTCCCCTATATTTTAATTTTTCCTAAGTTTTGAACAAACTAGAGTTATAAATTTATAATAACAATAATATTAATCCAATGATAATTTAATTCCATGATTATTTCGATGGAATAATAGGGTTAAGAGACCTAAGGAAATTTAAATTTTCAATGAATTTGAACACTAGAAAGTTAGAAAATAATTCAATTCAAATTCCTTTTTGTTACTGTAAAGATTTTCAAACACGAAAAATAGAAATTCCACCCGAATCTATAATAATCAAAGAGATTAAAACAGATCTTCCTGAAGGCACGGAAATTCTGCTAAATGAAGTAATTTTTCGAAATAATATTGCAAAATTTACTGCATGCATAACTAAAGTGCAAAACCAAACGGTAAAAGTTGAAATTCAAAATTTAACGAAAGAAACTCAATTGTTAACACTTGATTCACAATTTTTAACTAAGTTTGGTAAAGTTTTCAATCAAAACGAATATCAATGCTTTCACATAGAAAATACTTCAAACTCTACACAGTCGCAAAAAATAAATATTCCAATTGATAAAATAATGACAAACCATTTAAACTCGGAAGAAAAACACCATTTAATAAAATTAAATAACGAGTTTTCCGAAATTTTTCACTGTGAAGCTAATAAATTGATATTTACAAATAAAATTAAACATGAGATCAAGACCACTGATGATATACCGACACATTCAAAATCTTATAAGTATCCTTATATTCATAAAGAAGAAGTACAGAAACAAATACATAAAATGCTTAATGATGGAATAATTAGACCTAGCCAATCCCCATGGAGTTCACCCATATGGATAGTTCCCAAAAAACTTGATGCTAGCGGTCAGTCGAAATGGAGAATCGTAGTAGATTACCGAAAAGTAAATGAAAAAACAATTGATGACAGATACCCCTTACCAAACATTAATACTATTTTAGATAAATTAGGACGATGCAACTATTTTACCACACTAGATTTAGCATCTGGGTTTCATCAAATAGAATTACATCCGGATTCAATTCAAAAAACTGCATTTAACGTAGAGAATTTCTACACATTTCTAACATCAAAAAAGTTTTTCAGAAATTAAGAGAAGCAGGTTTAAAAATCCAACTCGATAAGTCTGAATTTTTATGTAAATCTGTCGAATTTCTTGGACATGTTGTAACTCCAGAAGGTATAAAACCAAATCCAAAGAAAATCGAAGCAATATTAAAATTTACAATTCCCAAAACAGCGAAAGAAATTAAATCCTTTCTTGGCTTAATAGGTTACTACCGAAAATTTATAAAAAACTTTTCTCACTTAACTAAACCAATGACGCAATGTCTTAAGAAAAACGCCAAAATTAAACATACACGTGAATTTATTGAATGTTTCGAAACTTGTAAAAATATTTTAACTAATGACCCTATACTACAATACCCTGATTTTGCCAAACCATTTAACATCACAACAGACGCTTCAAATTTTGCAATAGGAGCTGTACTTTCACAAGATCCCATTGGAAACGACCTCCCCATAGCATATGCTAGTAGGACCCTAAATCCAGCAGAAATTAATTATAATACGATAGAAAAAGAACTCCTAGCAATAGTCTGGGCAGTTAAATATTTCAGACCATACGTTTATGGTACAACATTTAATATTATTACAGACCACAAACCTCTTCAATGGTTATTTTCATTAAAAGAACCTAACTCAAAACTAGTTAGATGGCGCTTAAAACTAGAAGAATACACTTACAAAATAATTTATAAAAAAGGAACATTAAATAGCAATGCTGACGCCCTTTCTCGCGTTGAAATTAATCCTATGGAAATTGACGACAATCAATCAATTCTAGCAAATATAGACCCATCGGATCAACCCGACGTAGACATCAGTATGCTTGACGATATTCTAGAAACACTAGATAAGATCGAACCAACTACAAATGAATCCTTCTCCAAAAATAAAAATTCATCAAAATATTCAAATTAAACCTTCTCAAGAAAATAAAGACACTTCTGAAACCTGTTCGGCTCATTCGACATTAGAAAACCCTATTATAAACATTCCTTATACAGATAAATCGCTAAATACCTACTCGAATCAAATCATAATTGGAAAATCTCCTTGTAGAGAATCCCAAATCAATTTCGAAAAATTTTTTAACAAAGCTAGACATACTCTACTAGTACACGACAATACATTAAACGACATTAACAAGTTAGAAGAAATTTTCTCTAAATTTATCAAAGAATATATAAGACCGAAACAAAATGATTGTATTTATTTCAGAAACTCTCTGTTCGAAATACCTTTTATTAATTATTTACAAAAATATTTCCAAAATAAAACATTTACAATGACGATAAGTAGGAAACTACTAGAAGACGTGACAGAAACCGACGAACAACAAGGCAAAATCAAATTATATCATATAACAAAAACATGCCACCGTGGAATCCAAGAAAATATTTCAGCTATAAAGAAACACTATTACTGGCCCAATCTTGAAAATGATGTTAAAGATTATATAAATTCATGCGAAATATGTCAGAAATCTAAGTATGAAAGACACCCTAACAAAATAATATTTAAACCAACACCTATTGGAACTAAACCCTTTCAACACATTTATATAGACTCTTTTAAAATTTCAAACCAATATTTCATAACAGTCATTGATAGTTTTTCCAAATTTGGTCAAGCTTTCCCAATAACCTCTTTAAACGCAATTGAAACTACAAGTAAAATTATCCAATATTTCCCATACTTCGGAATCCAAAAGAAAATTACATCCGATAATGGTATCGGAATTCAAAAACGGAGTTTTTCAAGACTTATGCAGAAGTTACGGAATCGAATTACATTACACTACAACTTACAACCCAACTAGTAATAGTCTAGTAAAGTAGTAGTAATAGTAGTAGTAAAAAATGTATAGAATATTTTCTGCTTAAAATTAGTTTTTCTATCGATTTATATGGTCAAAATCTAATAAAAAATGTCCTCCTTCGAGATGTGGTGGCAACTACCCCCAGAGTGAGAGCGTACTTTGGCACCATATAGACGGATCCTTGGTCTATTCTCTATCATCTGTCAAAATTTCAAGTAAATCGATGCACTGTCAAAAAATTGCGAGGTCAAAAGCTTTGTTTCCTGTACTATTTTGTGAGCGTGAAAGAATAGGCAAAACAAATAATACTACGATTGCCAGGTTTGTTAACGAAATTACTGTTTGCCTGAAAAAGTGCAATATGCAAAAATCTTGTTAATGGTCACTGATGCTGTTCCTTACATGGTTAAAGATGCAGAATCTTAAAACTATTTTACCCTAACTTGATTCATTGTACATGTTTAGCGCATGGTTTAAATAGGGCAGCAAAATATGTTAGAATCGAATTCCCATTAATAAATAGTTTAATTAATAACATTAAAAAAGTTTTTCTCAAAGCACCAACGAGGGTTCAGGCATACAAAGAAAAGCTTCCTGGTGTCTATTACCACCGAAGCCCATAATTACGCGGTGGGGCTGGCTATTAGCTCCCATTTTTTGGCAGACAATTACACTGGCACTAATAATGTTATTTGTAATTTTGAAAAAAAGGCCTCTTCCGCTATAGAGAAACGTCAGGCACTTTTTAAGGATAGTTCTGTTTCAAAACAACTCATATATATTAAATGTAATTTTAATTATTTGCCTGTTTATATCAGAAAATTACAGGTTAATCGTTTGTGCAGAGTGCAGGAGACTGATGGTCTAATTATCGCTAGATAACTTAGGGTTTGTAGGAATCAATATGAAGCTCTTGGTTTTGCTAAACATCTATTCAACGACTGACACACGTTGTTATTAACCCGGGATCGGTCGCGTTGTTAGATTTTGCCTAACATTTTTAGTTTTTTGTTTGTAAAAACTTTCTAAGTAACCTTTAGTGCACCTCCGCCCATGAATGCTTTAAGTGATGTATTATACGTGCACCAGCGTAAGTGGAAGGGGTTATATTCATGCTGGCTCGGGATAGCCGCCATTCAGTGATGCCACTTCTACCGATTTTTCGGTAGATCTACCGATTTCGCTATAAATCTACCGATCTACCGAACTAACTTCAAATTCTACCGAATTTTCTCGAGAATTTCCTAAGTAATCACAGAGTTCACCGATCAAAATTTATGGTGCCGCCATCTGTCCACGAAATCACAAAACTGCATATATATTATATCGATATCTGTACTTAAGTAGAAATTGTACGATTTGTCTGAACAAAACTGGAGACTTCCCCGATTAAAGTTGGGGTTCCCAGAGCACGCGAGGATATAAATACGAGAGCCGGCGATTTTTTTACGTCTTTTTATTTGCTGTTTCGTTAGCGATTTGATAATTTCGCGGCGCTTTGTTGACTTTGCAAACTTTAATATTTGTTAAAATGAGTTTTGATAGTGGGAGTGAACGTGAATTAGTGGCTGGTCCTAGTTCTGGTATTAAAAAACGTAAATACTGCCAAAAATATAATGAACAATGGGAAGAAATAGAGGATTTTCGGGGGTGGCTGACTAGAAGTCACAAAGGAACCAAATTTGCAAGATGCAGCAGTTGTAACAAAGATATTATTATTTCGAGTGGAAAAGATGCTTTATTAAAGCACAAAAATTCTACAATGCATCAAAATAAATTGAAATCTCTTCAGAACCAGCGCTTGATATCTCAGTTCGCCACAACGCCTGCAACTAAACAGTTGAAAGAAAGTATTTCAGAAGGTAAGTAACAAAGAAGTACAAAAAAAAATAGGTTCATTGAATTTTTTTACTATTTTTTATAGCTGAAATACGACTGGCTGCCTTCATAGCGGAACATCATCTTCCATTTACTACGATGGATCACTTACCAAAATTAATTTCCAAAATTTGTCCTGATTCTAAAATAGCCCAGGGAATTGCGTGTGGGAGAACGAAATGTACCGCAATTGTAAGGAACGTTTTGGGCCAAGAAAGTTTACGAAACTTGTTAGTAGATCTGCAGCAATTAAAATTCTCTCTGATCGTAGACGAATCCACCGACAGAACCACAAAGAAGCACCTCTGTCTAATTGCAAGGTATTCAAAAAATAATTGTATTCAGGATAGATTTCTTGCTTTGATAGAATTAGGCGACGCAGATGCCAATAACTTGTATTCAAAAATTACGGAATTATTTAATTCTAAAAATATTCCATATAAACAAAATATGATAGGTTTCGCATCTGACGGTGCTAATGTTATGATGGGAATGCACCATTCTTTAATGACTTTGTTGAAAAACGATGTGCCGAATTTATTCGTAATGAAATGCATATGCCATTCTTTTCATTTGTGTGCCTCATATGCATGTCATAAATTACCAACATTCGTCGAAGATTTGACACGAGATATATACAATTATTTTAATTCAAGCCCGAAACGAGTTTACGAATTTAAAGAATATCAGTTGTTTTGTAATGTGAAAATACACAAGATACTTCATCCTTCGCAAACTCGTTGGTTGTCTGTTCACAGTGCGGTAAAACGTATTTTGGAACAATATGGTCCTTTGCAATTGTATTTTACGACGGCTGTAAATGAAAATGATATTTTAGCTGCAAATAGTATTGTTGAAAAATTAAATAACCCTTCGACAAAACTTTTTCTTCAGTTTTTAGATTATGTCTTACCTTTTTTTAATAATCTCAATCGCGAAATGCAGGCAGAATCACCAAAATTACAAGTTTTATATACAAATGTTTGTAATGTGTTAAGAACATTATATGATTGCTTTCTGAAGCGTAATTATGTAGTAACAACGCCTTTGGAAAACATTGACTTTAATAATCCACATCATTATTTACCACTGGAAGATTTATATTTAGGCGCAAATGTAGCCACATCCATAAGACTTTTGAATGTTAGTGCTGATCAACTACATAATTTAAAACTCCGTTGCTTGGACTTTTATATAGAAAGCTGTAAGCAGATTATTTCTCGGTTTCCTTTAAAAAATAATCCTGTTAAATACTTTTCTTTCATGGATCCACTTACAGTCAAAAGTGGGACTATAAGTTCTTTGATTGATGTGGCATTGTTCTTTCCGAATCTCATTTCGGAATTAGATTTTCAAAACCTAGATTCTGAGTGGAGGTTGTTGCGTAATAACAGTGACCTCCAAAAATTCAGTGACAATGTTGAAGACTTCTGGACGACAGTAAAATCGTTGACTATTGGAGACGGATCATGTGCTTTACCAGTTTTATCAACTTTTGTTAATAACGTACTATCATTACCACACTCCTCAGCAAATGTTGAAAGAATTTTTTCAACAATTAATCTTATGAAAACGAAGCAACGAAATAAATTAAATACAGGTGCAATAGCTGGATTGTTGCATTCCAAAGAATTGTTAAATAAAAATGACACTTGTTTTAGTTTCAATGTCGATAAAAAATTAATATATGAAATGACTGATAAGAATCTTAAAAATATAGCTGAATAACCTATATTTGTATATATGTATTTATACCTATATTTCGTGTGTTATATATAGTGTAGTAAAGCACGTTATAAACTTTTTTTGTAATGGTTTACTTTAAATTGAATAAAAACTCGTTGAACTTAGTTTTTTATTCTTATTGCTATTAAAAAAAGATATAATATATGGGGTGGTTTAGTTTCCTTCAAGTGGGATGAAGGAAAAAACATATATCGTAACTTGTTTTTTTAATTATTTTAAATCTACCGAAATCTACCGAATTTTGCCGATCGATCTACCGATTTTCGTATGGCTCGGCGTGGCATCACTGCCGCCATTGTTAGTTCAAGTCTAACACGCGACCGATAACGTACTCCAAGAAGTTAGGTAAAATCTAACGGCGCGACCATTTACGAGTGTATTATTTTCCGTTTAGCAAACTTTGTACAAATTAAATTTCTAAGGTAAGTTTAACATTATTTCTGTATTATCATCATTTTAGTTGTTTTATTTTTTATTAGTGTTTTCTAAGAATGGACATAAAAGAAAACGAACAATTTCTAAAATGGTTTGAGGAAGTTCCTTCGGGAGATGAAGTACAGCAGTTTTCTGATGATGATATTAGTGACGGCGCCTCTGAGCACACTTTTCATCAAACTGATACAGAACAGTCGGCGGAGAGTGACATTGAAGAACCTTATGATTTTCGCCGAGCTCCTATTATTCCAGTGAGAAAAATTACCCCAATTCAAGAGTTGCGAGATCCTGTTATTGTTGGAAAAAATAAAACAGAGTGGCTCAAACATAAACCAGTTGCCCCTAGGAGAAAAACCCGTGCTCATAATTTGATTACTCAATTACCTGGTGTCAAAAATGTTGCTAAAGGAGCAAACACTGAAATAGAATGTTGGAAGCTTTTTTTTTCTGATCAGGTA
Source organism: Cryptocephalus primarius (assembly GCA_963576515.1). NCBI lineage: Eukaryota > Metazoa > Arthropoda > Insecta > Coleoptera > Chrysomelidae > Cryptocephalus > Cryptocephalus primarius. The sequence continues at coordinate 12,479,633 of OY754940.1, read as the reverse complement.
GTCAGTGAAATTGTAAACTGTACTAACCAGAAACTTTCAGAAATGCGGAAAAATTTCGGGCGTGAAAGAGATTGTCCCCCTACGGACTTCGAAGAAATACATGCCTTCTTCGGACTTTTGTACATGGCGGGAGTAAATAGAAGCCAACACCTCAATACAGATGATTTATGGAGAACCGACGGAATATCACCTCCATATTTTGCTGCAGTGATGTCTCAACGCAGGTTTCACACACTTTTGAGGGCTTTAAGATTTGACGATGCAAATACTAGAATAAATAGGTCCGAATATGACAACTTAGCACCAATTCGGAAAGTTTTTAATGAATTTGTAGACAAATGCTCTGCTAATTACAGTGTTGGAGAATACGTAACCATTGACGAGATGTTAGAAGCTTTCAGAGGAAAGTGTCGCTTCAGGCAATACATTGCTAACAAGCCGGCGAAATACGGTATAAAGATTTACTGCTTAGCTGATGCACGTACATTTTATACTCATAATATGGAAATATATCCTGGAAAGCAACCGAACGGACCATATAATTTACCAAACGATGCTGCTAGTGTTGTAAAAAGATTAATCAAAACAATAGACAAATCGGGAAGGAACGTCACTCTAGATAATTATTTTACTTCAATACCTTTGGCTAACGACTTACTTATCAACCATCAACTTACAATAGTTGGTACCCTACGTAAAAATAAGGCCGAAATACCACCTCAGTTTATTTCAGTAAAACAACGCCCTGTACAAAGTAGTATGTTTGCCTATGGAAAAAATGGAAACAACTGCCTTCTTGTTTCATACATTCCAAAACGTAATAAAAACGTGTTGATGCTTTCCACATTTCATGAAGATGATTCAATTGACCCAGTTACCAACGAACAGAAAAAACCTGAAGTAATCACCTTTTACAATTCAACAAAAGGAGGTGTTGATGTTGTTGATCGAATGAAATCTGAGTATTCTGTAACCAGAAAAAGTAATCGTTGGCCATTAACTGTGTTTTCATCTTTATTGAACATCGCTACAATAAACTCTCAAATAATATACAAGTCCAACACCACTAAAATTACCGACAGAAGATCTTTTATCAGAAATCTTTCCAAGCAACTAACACTCGCTCATCTGAAAAAACGAGTTTCTCTTCCAACACTGTCTATACTTCTTCGACAAAAAATTGCTGATGTCAGTGGAATTCCAGTAGCATCAGTAAGGACAGCAACAGAAACTGAGCAAACGAAAATAAGATGTAAATTTTGTCCCATCAGAAAAAATCGTTTTACAAAGCAACGATGTGGGACATGTGCCAATCCGATATGCAAGGAGCATACCGTAAGTATCGTGGTTACATGTACGTCTTGTGGAACCCACAATGAAGAGTCCGATGAGTAAACATCATTTGATTTATCCTTTACAAATACTCAAACTGTTTTTTTTGCAATAAAATTTTTAAGACTTAATTTTTGCTGTTTTTAGTAAAATCCGCTATTGTTAGAAAAAATCTAACACGCGACCTTTAACGTTACAAAATAGACGCGACCGTTCCCGGGTTAAAAACAGTACAAGATGTTATGTAAACACAACACAAGGCACACTGGACGGACCAAGGTTCATAGTCTGGTTAGATCGCGCACGCAGAACATCTCACTAACACTAATTTTGTGTCATTGCACGATACCATTAAAACCGATTCAGAAGTCGAAAACATCTTAAATTCTAATCTTGGTCTCGTTGCTGACAAAATCAACCTAAAATTGAATCAGGTACTAACGAAAAATGTAGAATTTTCTAAACTAGTACATATTAATAAAATCCTTAATAACGAAAATTGCAACACGATCAGCAATATGGATCCAGCAGTATTCGTTAATTATAAATTCGCTCCTGTCACTTCTTGTGATGTAGAAAGATCTTTTTCTATGTGATGTTCTAGTTCATCACATAGACATCTATGTGATGTCTATGTTCTATGACGACCACAGATTAAATTCCACAATGGAAAATTTGGAAAAATATCTTGTGACATACTATAATAATAATAATAGTAATGTTGACAATGAAAATATTAATGTATTGTAAATCATAATTATAAGTTGATGTGAATAGGTTTGATAACCTAATTTGATTTTTAGTGTGCACAAATTCTTTGTAAAGAAATGCATATATATCTGCAACTTTTGGTGTTTTTTTGTGCATATTGCATGCTTATTTTACACTTCTTTTAGCGCATATTTTCCAGTCTCTGCACATGACCATCGCTGTTGCCATAGCTTCTCAAGATGTGGAGATTACCGAATTAAAGACACCCAAATTTACTTATAAAACTTAGGAACAATACTTAAGGTACTATTTTCGACTCACTGTGTTTGGTTGGAGTAAAATCTCCTGGTGAATCGCTGTTCCACTTTACACACGTCGGCGTCGGCACGAAAACGAAACTTGTGAATGTTGGGGTCATTCTTACAATTGCCGCTACACCCCGGCAAACGCAACAGGCCTATGGCATTGTTAGAAGTACACTACACGCAAAACACACCACTAAAATATTAATTTGTAAATAAAATCGCCTATCACGATAATCTCAAGCCGACGAAGTTAAGCCGGCCAATTGCGACGCTACCTACGAGCGCTGGCTCACACACTGACCGAGTGGATGTAGTACGGGAACGAGACCATTACCTAAGATGGATGTCAAGAGGCTCTGACGTCAGCGCACCCTGTCGTTATTTTGGTGTTAGACGGTTGGGGACGCTTCGTTTCTAAGAAATGTGAATTTCGGTATCGGCGTCGTCAACTTGAACATCGTAAAAACTCACTGCCTTTTTTATCAATCCTCGAATCTTCTATCTATCCTCGAATCTATGTTCAGCTATAGTGTATACAGTAGTAAGTGTAGTCGCTCTCCGAATTGCCGAAAACCATCACCTCTTGTCATCTCTACCCCCTCACACGGTCGGATTTCCGGCCGAGCAAGAGAAGCTTGTGGTGATTTTGTACACGGTGTCTTTGCGTAAGGTTGTACACGGTGCGACAAACGCACCGTCAACGACTAACGCCCAATTTATTGTAAAAAAGTATTTTTTGCAGCACAACAAATCGTCATCGTAGAAACAAAAATCAGTTTTAGCCATTGAAACTTCTGACTAACGAAATTTACAAACTGTAGAAGGTAACGCACTTGTATATGTCGGTGGATACTTTTTACGTAAGTGTATTTTAAAACACTCATGTGACATTTGTGTCAATTACAGCAAAAATAAAAAATCCGATAGAAATACCAAATTTTGCGAGCTAAAGAAATATAAAAGCAGTCATAGTGGGATATTTGGAGGTTTAAACGTCCCACCAACTGTTTTTATTAATTATTTAGTAGCATTAGAAGAAATTTTTACATCCAAATTCAACGACCTCTGTATACGTGAGGGCGTAGGGATGGCATTGCTAAATCTATTTAAAAATGTTAAATTTTCACACCCATGTCCCAATTTCCCTCATATTTATTTTATATCTCTATACACAAGATTAAGAATCTACTATACATTAAAGTTTGCGAATAGAGAAATAAAACATCAAATATAATAAAAACATCAAATACAAAAAAACATCAAAAATAATAAGGAAAACTCTAAATTAAATGTATTAAAAACATGTAAAAACTGGAGTAAGTACTTGCAAATACACAATAAGTTTGTACTTCATTATATTTATACCTAATACGGTCATTACGTATTACTTATATGTTGGTTGCTATTATGTGTTATCTTAGCAATGAAATATATGTATCTAGAAGATCTATCTATCTAGACGATCTAGAAGAATATCTAGAAAAGATACCCCTGCTACAAATCCGTTCACCGAACGTATTAATAAATAATTCCGAAACGACCCCCGACTTCGATGTATTATTTCTACCCACACATGACTATCGAAGAGAAATTAAAGCCATCCTACTAACTACTGACGTCGACGAAATCACTAGTAATATCCAGACATGTATTAACAGCGAAGAACAAGAAATCGTCTTCCACAATAGTCCTGATATACAAAACTACAAATTAAATTTCACTGATATCTTTACCCTATATCACGAACAAAACCTTTGGATAATCGAACCCGATAAGATAAGAGAGTATGTCATCCAAGAAATTGCTCTTGATACGGAAAAAGACTTAAATACGTTCCACTTATCCAGTAAATTCCCAGACTTAATACCTGATGAATTAAAAATAAAACTTGCTAAGGAATATCATGAAAATCCTACACAAGGACACAAAGGTATTATCGAAACATTACGTAAGTTAAGCGAAATCTATACATTCCCCCATATGAAAGACACAATAACACAAGTAGTTAACGGTTGTGAATATTGCTTATCAAACAAACACGACAGACAAAAAAGACAATTACCTGTCCAAATTTCGGAAACACCCTCTCAAATCCTAGAACGCATCGATATAGATAGCTGCACAATAACTAACAAAAACACCAAACGAAATTTAGTAGTCATCCAAGACCAACTATCAATGTTTGTCCAAGTATACAGTACACCAAACCCCACTGACGGTAACTTTGTTTTAAACTCATTGTTTTCATTTATATCTTCATTCGGATTTCCGAAAAGAATACACTCAGACCAAGGAAAAGAATTTATTAACCAAACAATTCAAAATTTCATTAACATGTTAAAAATGAAATGGACTCATTCAGTTATATATCATCCAAAAAGCAACGGTGCAATTGAACGCGTTATAGCTACACTAAAAGAAACAGGCAAAGCATTACATGATCAGTTTAAAAAACAAATTAATGTAGATAACATATTACAATTATCAGTACACTCTTACAATATATCATTAAATTCAACAACTAAATTTACGCCATACGAAGTTATGTTTGGAATAAAACCTTCCAACCCATTATTAACTCAACCTCCTGATCCCCCGATTGAAATAAATTTAGAACACAGACAAGAAGTTAGAAAAACCGCCAAAGAAAATATCCAACATTCTAAGCAAAAAAACTAAAGAAAGGCTTGATAAATCATCCAAACCATTAAAGCTCCTACAAGTAAATGATAAGGTATATTTAAAAACACACAAAAAGGGTAAAATAGAATGGGACGGTCCTTTTATAATATCAAAGGTTATAAATGACCGAAATTACGAAATATTGACTAGCAATACGAGGAACCCTAGACAAACAGTTAATAGGGAAAGTCTAAGGAAATTAGGCTAATTAGAAATTCTTCTCTCTCTTCCAGAATGCTACTCTGGATACTCGTGATGGTCGCTGTTACCACAGCATCCCAAGATGTCGAAATTAACGAAATCAAAACTGACACCGGAATTTACCTTCAAAACCTAGGAACAATTCAAAACGTCGTATCTTATTGGAACATAATAATTTTTAAAGATACTCGACCTCTAACACAAAACCTTAATAACATTCAAAGACTCATTGCCAAACTAAGATTTTACGAAAATAGATTAAATACCACCGACCATAAATTAATACAGTCATTAACTATTAAAAAACACGTTAAAAATCTTGCGCAATAACTTAAAGTGCTTATGCAATTATTTCCAAAAAACCGATTCAAACGTGGAGGGATCAATATCGTAGGAAAAGGATTACATACACTCTTTGGTACAGTCGACGCTGAAGAAGAAGAAGAAGAAATAAATAATGCGATATCTCAAATTCAAGAATCAAACAAAAATACTTTATTGCTCCTTGATAAATCCATACATATAATGGAAGACATTATAAAAGATTTTAATACTACATTAGCGGAACTACAAACCTCCGAAATAGAAATAAATGACAATTTCAAAAAGATTGAACAAGCCATGAATTGGACTACCTCAAAAATCAACAAATTAGAAATCGAAAATGAAATTTTAGCAATCAACTCACTAATTTTTGAAATCCTGACAAATCTTGAAGTATAAATACAGTCAGTACAAGATCAGCCGTTATTCGCTAAAACAGGTATTTTGCCACCATCAATATTTGAAGATGAACAAATATTTAAATCTTTAAATCAATTACAATTAGGCGATTTAAGATTCCCATATACACCTTCATTACAAAACCTATACAAATATACTACATGTAATAAAATAGCGATACTGGTAAAAGAAATGACATTGATTTAATACATACAATTACCTCTTGTTACACGTCATACATTTACCTTATACCTATTACATCCTATACCCATCAAGCATGAAAGTATGTTTAAAATAATCATCCCTAACTATATATATGTGGCAATAGATAAAAGCAATTCGCTCTACGCGACGTTACATTTTAAGTCAGATTTATCCCAAATCGAGAATGGTTATTTTGGTAACGATATTCAAATACACCCGTTACAAACAACAAAAATTTGCGAAACAGAATTAATCGTACGGAAACAATATTCTAAATTGTGCGATGTTTTAGTATCCCCGATGTCTCATGAAACGTCCATCCGATTACAAAATAATTTCTGGCTTATACTGCTAACACAAAAAAGTCTATTCACATATAAATGTTTAAATTCAGACATTCAAGGCTCCGAAATCTCGAGGAGCAGTCTTATTAAATTTAACTCGATCTGCACTGGATATTTTGATAATGGCATCAAGTTAGTCACCTATCAAAATAACACCAGTCAAATAAACGACACGTTTGAAGAGATCCCTGTCTCCGGCGACTGCTGCCTCGACGAGATCCAAACAAGCCAAACGCATGACCTCAAACCAGTTAGGCTCCAGAACTTCAACCAAGAAGAACTCACCCTCAACAAACACCGACTGCAATGACTTGAGAAAGACATCACACACGAACGACTTAGGAACTTCATAAAACTCACGCAGGACCATGGGTGGGTCTTATTTATAAGCGGAATTACCACCATCGCTGCCGCGGTTTTCTGCTGCTACTGCTGCTGCCCGCAATGCACGCGCATGTTCCAGCCATTACAGGGCGGATGTGGAAAATGCATCAGAATTATTAACACCAATGTCCAACGGATCCCCAGGAAAAGACCTAGCTACAAGGAAGAACTTCCAGTCCAGCTGAAGACAATCATACGACATTCCCTGCCGGATGTACGCGAAACAGCCTTAGCCACAACCACCAGGGAACAACAAACGCTACTCCCGGGTTCGTCGGAGGAAAAATAAACTCCTCGTGGAAGTTAAAAACGCTTAAAAAGTGAAAGTGGACAAAAGTGAAAAGGAAAAGCGAACCTTACTTCGCTTTTTACTATTCTTTGATTTATATACACGATAAGGAAAATATATGTATGTAGTAATAATACATGAGCTGTATTTAAACTTTTCATTGAACCTTTTATATATTTCATGTAATACGACACGTTAAGATTTTAGTTATCTTACTTTAGCATATTTTATTACCATTCTTTTATATCGACACTTAATTTTTTTATAATGTTATTGTTAGTTGAACCTCACGAAATTTTCAATTATTAATCTATTATGTTAAATACTTTATTTTTCAATACTTAAATTAAGAAACTGTAATGAAAAATCTTAAACAGGGAGGATTGTTATGTCTTAGGAAATACCACACATTAACCCTCAGGGTACAATCTGGGTTAGCGTAACCCAGACGAATTTTGAAAGTTCTGGCATTTTAAAAAAAGTGAAGGGAGGGGTCGGGAGTGGGGGCTAAAAAAACTTCGAGGCAGTATCTGTGTGTACCGTGAGCGGCAACTTCAGTCTCCGCTTGGTTCTCGAGTGGTTCAGGTTTGAAAGTTGACCTCGGGTATTTCTCACTCAGATTGTACTCAACGTTACAAAATTTGTGTTTTAGAGAGAAAAAATTTTTCTTTCTTTTTGGAGTTTTGGCTGCGCTAAAGTGTTCTGGTATGTACAATTTGCATTCTTTATGGTTTTATTGTTAAGTAAATGTTTATTGTTAATAAAAAAAATATTTTTGAGTAAAAAAACTCCCCTCCAAATTCTGCTCCAAAATTATGGAGTTTTGAAGAATTTTGAATAAATTTTGATATTTTGAATAAATTTCGATATTTTGCTCCAAAATCTTGGTTTATGAAACTTTTAACAATGGTTTCTAATGTTTATTTGTCTTTTTAGTGGTTTTTTTTATAAGAATATCTCATCGTTGTACTCGCAGCGTGGTCGCTCTCTTGTATGATGAACCTGAGGATGAAAGTGCGAGCGAAGATGGCAGCGACACCGATGATGCCAGCATATGCGAGGAAGATGAACATTCCCATGCTTCGGATAGTGACGAAGATGATGAAGAAGAAGCAGGTATGGAAGAGGCTGCGGAAGAAGCTGTAGAAGAGGGGGAGGGTACAGCTGACGCTGAAACAGGCCCCTCTCCCCGCAAACGAGGCCGCCCAGGCTAACTACATGCTAAGAGCGGACATAAATGGTCTCTCTCTGCGCCGCAGCAGAGAGGGAGAAGATCAGGTGATTCATATGAGCCTGGAGCAATAGGTAATGCACAGAATGCAAATACTCCACTTGAATTTGTTATAACGATCATAATACTTTATTGTCGCATAATCCGAAAAACAAAAAAGTAGTATTAGTTATATCGTCAATACATCAAACGGGCAAAATTGATCAGGAGTCAGGAAAGCCTGAAATGATTGAATTTTACAATAAAACGAAGGGTGGCACAGATTCATTTGATTTTAAATGTTACCAATATACCACTGCCCGGAAAACTTTGCGGTGGCCTGTATGATTTTTTTATGGTATGTTGGACTAAGCAAATGTAAATTCTTTTAATCTTTATAATTTAAATGGAAATAATATTGCAATGAAAAAAATTGAGTATGCAATGGAGCTGGCAGTGCAGCTAGTAAAACCTGCACTCATTTCTAGATTAACTACTCCCACGTTGAGAGTCAATCTGCGCGATTTGATCGGAAATTTTTTGGATGCCAAAGATATACCAGAGGATTTGGACATAAGAGATGAATTTGATAATAATAAAGTGGGTAAACAAAGGCGATGTAGCCTGTGCCCCACTTCCCTGGACCGTAAAACATATTACAAGTGCCTGAAATGTAATAAGGCTATGTGCAGGGAGCATGTTGCCAAAATATGTTGCGAATGTGGAAATACGGTTTGAATTTGTGTTTTGTATATTGTCAACAATAAAAAGTTCATGCAACAATAAATTTTGATGTTTATTTATTTAGAAAATACGCCTTATTACAAAAAGTTCAAAAATCACGTTTTTTTCGCTTCGTAAAAAATGAGGTCATTTCAATATTCAAAAAAAAAATATAGTTTTTATATATATTTTTATCTATATATATAGTTTTTATCTTTTTTTCCGCAAAGTTATGCCATTTTAAAAAAAAAGGAGTGATTTTTTCGAAAAAAAATTTCCAAAATTTTTAAACATTTGAATGTAACTTTGTTTAAACAAATTACTCGGAAAATCGGCTGACACCCCCGTATTGGCAATCGTCTAGGCTCTCGATTAAAAAAAAAACGGCTCAATCGGTCAACTACAGCCCGAGATACAGCCAATCAAAGTTGCTGGGTTAGTCTAACCCATGATATGTACTCTAACTACTACTAACCCCTACTACTAACTACTACTACTAACTACTACTAACCCCCATGTACTCACCGGGGGTTTTTTATAGATTGTACCCTGAGGGTTAAAACATCATTATCGTTAAAACCCCATTATTTTAGGTGACCTATATATAGTGTATTTTCACGACATTAGTTAGTTAATAAAGTTCGTCCAACTAAAGTACGTCTTTCCATTGACTCCGCAATAATTAGTTTATTGTCCGTATACACTTGATTACGGGTATTACTTCTACTTAGTGCAATAACATTTGCGTAGTAAGTAATTCTATCGTGTTGGGTTGTATTAAGCGCGGTCTGGTAAGAAGTCCAGAGTCAACAAACTTCACATTATATCGGCGAGCCGTCCAGAGGAACCCTGGGCCCAAGTCCGAGTATAACAGTACTTATATGTTGGTTGCTGTTACGTGTTATCTTAGCAATGAAATATATGTATCTCTAAGTACTTTGTCTATTTAGGGTGTACCCAGTGTGCGATCCCTTTTCAAGTCCTACAACTGATTTCAATACTTATCCTTAACAATTAGCAAACAGCAATTACTTCAAGAAGTACTGATAAATTCCTGATTACAATTGTTTATGGTGTACTTCGACGTTATACATTTGTAAATAATCTTGCGCCGACAAAATTTCAACCAGTCTAAATCTTCGAATATGTTTAAAATTCGTTCGCCTCCCGTATGTAGACGGTTCAATAAAATTTCAGCGATTTCACAGTCGCTTTACCCCTGTACATTGCAAGTTCGGATCCTTTACGGGGACTATAAAACGATTTATGATAGGTAGCAAAATATGCCGGTTTTTCGAGGAGATCAAAGGAGTGACCTGACTATTTCTATCTATAGACTATGGTTCAGCCTTGTAGATATCAGTGGCGTAGATGCTCCCGTGTAAGCCCCCGCAGTGCGGAGGGACCCGAGTAACTTCTGAGCCTCTTTCTGTAACTCAAAGAAAAAGTGAGATGGTTTACGCTCGTGCAAGGGGAATCAAGAAGATTTAATTCAAGAGCCATCTCCACTGCACAACACAATTGCAAAAACCCCACGGATCTCCCGGGAAAACTTCAAACTATTCATGAAATCACATTAAATCGTTTCAGCCTATTCTGCCATTTCAGAGGAGCGAGCTCTCAATTTGTCAAAGAAACCATCACATACTCCTTATAAAACATACTGTAAAAATTACAATACGAAATCTCATAATGCATCTGATGGTTTCAAAAATAAAACTCAAAATTCACATAAAGTAAATCATAATAAATCAGTTCACTTCAACACAAATATATTTACGAACTGTCAAGATAATAACAAAGAATATTGCACAAATATAACAGATATTGTAAAAAATACGGACATCTTATCGAAGAATGCCGAAAACGTGAGTTCAACAATAAAAAACAGAATTCTCGGAATAATCCACCTGTGGCGACCTTCCGTCGACATATTTTCATGTATAGTTATTTATTTATTTATTACCGACCATCTTCTCTCTATAGCTTTTAGCTTCTAACTATAGTTTTTACCTAACTTTTAACCTAACGTTAGTTTGAACTAATTTCTATTTAATCTTTTACAGCGCTATTTCTTAATCTTTCCCTCAGTACCATTTAACAACCTTTCCGCCGTCATAATTATATTTTTCTGGGAACCGTGCCTGCCACTCAACACACTCTCGTTCCTCCTCTTTCCCTCTTTTAAGGGGGTAGTATCGGCAAATCGAATATAGGGATTTGCCACGTAAAGTTATTCGATATTTTTGGCAAAAGTAAACGTTCTACTAAGTTGATTTCTGTTGTTGCGGTTTGTAGAAGTAATTAGCTAGAACTGGCGTGTTTCAAAATTTTAATTTTGGTCCCGAGAAAGTTTTAGTAATCAATTGAAAGTGAGTGAACAGCGGTTTGAAATAACTGCCTACATTTCTTGCGAAGGTTATTTTCAAGAGAAAATAGAGAAGATTAAATAAAAATTAAAATAAGAAAATCGATCTGCTCATCAACTGAATCTGAGTAGTTTATTAGTTATTAACTCTTGTTATTCTTACCTACATATAACATTTTATATTACTTATACATACAGTAATATCCAGATAAAAAATAGGTAAACATGCATCATCACAAAGACAATTTCGCAATGTACCTAATGACTATATGTATTTTTTTCGCAGTTTTAATGACAGAAAAACCTTCCATATATTTATTCGAGCAAACGTTTTTTATTATTTTTTAATTTGGGTTTGTAAATTGTTAGATTACAGCTTTATTTTGTTAATGAACAGCAGTTGGTTTAGTAATTGTTTAGAAAACTTCTAAAACTCACGAATTGCGACATTTTCTTATGTGGAATCGCAAATATATCGAAATGGGGCACTTTTTCTGACGAATAATGAAAATCAAAAAGTGTTTATTCTCCCTTGTTTTATACATTCCAAAAACTTTTCTCAAATCAATTCCGTAATTATTTTTTTTAAAAAGTTTTCTGTCAAGTGACGGCTCGCGCAAAATTTAAAAAAAGGACTCGGAAAAATCTAAAAAATCGAATAAAAAAGGTTTCATGGATGTATCGTACATTGAGAATTCCAGATTAGAGAGGGATTAAGACGGCTTTAATTTAGCAATCTTGTAAAAATATGATTATAATATGAATACGAAAAATATATATAATATGAAAATATGAATTCAAAACTTTAAAATAAATATTGAGGACAACGGTACCTTAATTAATTTTGTTCATTAGTGTTGAATTAATTCGTTTGCGATGGACAATAATAAGGGTAATATTAGCCAAAAGTGTGAAAGACAAAAAAAAACAACTATCATTACAGCCGTGCTCGTAACAATAAAATACATTTATGCCAATCTTCGCGTTCGGTGAGGAGAAAATCAAACATCGTAAAATGGCAGTAAGTATGGGTGTTTTACATTGTATTAAAATTTTTTTTGAAATATGTGTATTTGAAATCGGTGCGAGGCCATAATTTCCGGCAGCTAGAATAAAATATTCGAAGACCCTCTAACAAAAGATTTTTTAAATAATCACACAGAATGAAAACACCTGTCAGCAAACACATATACATAATTATTAAGCTTTTATTACTATCATATGTTGCCTGAAATTGTTTTGCCCCATTTAAATTAAAATATTAGATTAATATTACAAAAAAAGTGATTTTGTAAATTAGAGGTTAAACATATTTTTACGAGTTGGGATTGATTGTACCTTATTAGTTATATTAATTAGAGCCGTTTTATATGCATTGTCTCTTGGCAAAACTTGTTAATCCACGACACATTCGCAGTATGCCTATAAGAGATCCTGATTATATTTTATGCCCAAGTAGCCACGAAGAAAAAGCAGGCATAAATAATATCTATTTAGACAGTAATTTATACTTATCAGAGAAGTCCTGATTAACTGACTCATAATCAACGTACATTAAAATCTTTAATCAAATTAAATTTTTGACTTTTTCACCCTAACAATGCAGAGTGTTACTTACTACCTTGGCCTTCTACTTCATCACATAATATGCCCTATAATTTTGCCACCTACTGACATCGACTTATTTTAAATTATATTTTTTCTTTGCAATAATCGCTAAATGCCGTTCTTTATCTTTGCATATTTGAAAAAGATATACTTTTATAAATATTATGAATGAAGAGTGTGAATGAAAAAATAATATATATCTGACTCTTCTAATTCTGACATTAATATCTATATTAAAATATTAAAAATAGAACAATCAATATATCATACATTTTATTTAACACTTTTATTTCAATTTTTTTCATCAATTAATATTTAGTCTACCAAAAACTTTCTATATTTTTTTTAAATGTTGAATACTGAAAAAATGATTATCGTTTTGTAAACAATACAGCAAATTTAAACATGCGCGGGCGAAGCCGCGACGGGGGACGCTAGTTATATATATTCCATATACAACATACGCGTAACAACTAAAGACATAATCAACAAAGTACGAAACGCCGTCATTTTGTTAACTAACGAACAAATAGATTTAAAAAGTTTAGATAAATATTTTTTGGTATTTTATTTGACTGTTTTTATTATTCATTTCCACTTTATTGTTTTTTTAAAACATCATTTTAACGAAAGAGTTTTTTGAGGACGACAGCAACTATGGCTAATATAGCTGCTAAATAAGTTATAAGCTTATAGCATAAGCTATAAGCAGAACTCAGTCTGCGAGCAAAACAAATTCGTTTATTAATCTTCCTCTCCTTTCGTGACAAATAATTTACAAGAACTGATTAGTTAGATAGTGGAAAAATCAAATTTTGTTTTCAAATATCTGTATTTTAATACGACAGCATTATACTATAAGTTCACAAGATAATATACGTGTGCATTTATTTACGGTCTTATTCATAAAAATTTAACAGGGGTTTTAAATACACTTTAGGGATTTTTCTAAAAAACGTGATTCATAAACGCACTTTAACCCTAATGTGTAGTTAATATACTGTCAAAAATTAACATGGATTCTACCCTACTTTAAGGACATTTTAACCTAAAAATACTCAGAGACGTTTGTTTACTTTTGTTATTGTTTGTCGAAGGGTGTGGAGTTTTTGTTTGAGAATTTATTAGCTATGAATGCTTTGTTAGCTTTTAATGCATTACATCAAATTAATGCAATTAATCATCGCGCCGCCGTCCTAAAACATTGAAGGAAAGAAGTGATCTCTTCTTATGATGATGAGAATTTTAGGTATAAGTATCGTTTTACAAAAAACACTGTGCATCATATTGTTGAACTCGTGAAAGATGATCTATTGTTAGACAGTGGTGGATGCTCAACCCAATATTACAGTTGATGAAGATGCGGGATGCGGTGAGATTGTTGAAGTAGAAAATGGGCCTAACGGAGCAAAAATAAAAGAAATACTGCAGAACTTTGTCAATAAAAATTTTTGATTTCCATTGCAATATATTTCTGTATTTATTTTGCTGAAGTAAAATTGCTTCAAGAATATTTCTTGTTTTATTAAGAGGACACATGTTGAGAAAAACTCACTTCACTTCTGTATAAAAATGTTGTATATCTCGCTGTGTTATTGCTTTATATAAATGAATTAGAGATAAGAACACACATAACATAATTTAATTTTTTTTTATAATAGTTCAGTTGAGTACACATGGATTGTTTTATGGTTTTCAAATTTGTTTATTTCGGTTTTGGTTTTTTGTATATTTCAAATTTTCTTTCAAAATTTCCTGTTCCAGGAGCAAATTCTCCTGGCGAATCCTTTCATTGTCCATCTGAATCTTGTGCAAAGATTGACGGCACTCAGTTTCCACTTCCGTTAAGCTTTTCATTTGCTTCGTCAGCACATCTGATTCAACTGATCTCTAAAATATATAATTACGTACCGTCACATTCCTGATATCTAATGGTGCCTACGTGAGAATCCCGAGGGCACCCATTAGTATAGCCTAATGACAAATTTATGACTTAGTTAGTATTTAGGGCACTTTTTAGCAAATTGTAAGTCAGTTCTTATTAGACCTCACTAGAGAGCTCAACCCTGTATTTTGTTCATCGTGAATAAAATCTTTTTAAAAACGCTTCTTTCGAAGTCGCATATTTAATTATATAAACAAAAATGATATGTCTGTGACGTTTATTCGGTAACGAGGGAGTCTTGTAAGAAGAAGGAGAGAAGGAGGAAGTATGTCGGAGATTAGTAGAAACAGTGTTTTATTTCCAACCCGAAATAATAATTTCCGCTAATAGCTAAATTATATATTGTCACCATTGCGTTAATTATCGACCTACATTTACTATGACCCGGGCCACAAGTTCGTCGCCATGTGCCGAGTTGCAGATTGGCGAATAATAACATCTTCATGACGAAATTAACTAGTGCACGGGTTCATCGGTTCACCTGTGGCGAACCGAACTTCGCAAATTCGGCGACCCACATGAATACAGAACCGCTGAACCTGCGAATATTACGGATATGAATTGTCGGTCCCAATAAGGGAGAAGTAGTCTTTAGTCCTTAGCCCGTCGCTACGCTGCCGCCCGGCACCCCTGAGACCGTCCCGCAATCGCGCCAGCCTCCCTCGTACCTCTGGACCATGTTAGCAGGTATTTTTTATGTAACGATACCCCGTTTGTTTAAGTTTGACCGTTGTGTTTCCATACTTTATTTGCTGGTTTTCACTCTGGTTACTCTTCCCTCAATCTATCCTGTTTCGTATTAGTATTTTGTTGTCTTTGGATTTAACGTGTTTCATGCGTAAATAAAATTCACTTTGTTTTGTACCCACTTTATATTTCCTACCTCTGAGCAAACCCCAAGGGCACTCCTAGGGACACCCCATACCCCCTAGGCGTGACAATATGTACCGGGGACATCTCCACATACGTCGCTTCCCACACGGAGACCTCGCGCCCAGTTGCCACCTGCAGCGAAGGACAATTTTCAACGGCCCAGATAAGTACCATTTTCTGTGACTGCCCTTTTTAATTTCAAATTTAATTTCTTTCTTTTAAAATCTCCTCATTTGAATCATTGAAATTTTTACGACGTCGCAATCCTACTTTGTTTATCTCGAAGTCACGTGTGAGTTACCGAGAAATTCATAAAAAGAACCGCCGCAGTCGTAAAACTCGGGTCGGTCAAATTACGGCTCTTTACTTTGAAATCTGTTGTTGTTTTATTAAATCTTTATAACTATGGCTAATACGGTCGCTTCAATTACGAGGAAGCGCATCACGCTTAAGGCACAGATTACGTCATTGAACACCGGGATTTCACAGGGAAAAATTAATACTGTAAATGCGAAACTGCGACTCGGTCGAATTACTGAATTGTTTAAACAATACGAAATATTAAATGATGAGCTTGCTTTATTAAATCCGGATAATGATGGGTTGAATCAAATAAATGATATACAAGATAATTATTACGATGTTGCCACGAAGGTCGAGGGTATGCTTACTCCCTGTAGCTCCAGCAGCGTAGGTAACGCGAGCGGTAGTAATATAAGTATGGGAACCCCTTAGGAAATTCAACAGTTATGAAGAAACGACGTCTTCTCAAATTACCAGTTGCAAGTTTACCTAAATTTGACGGAAACCACGACGCGTGGCTTTCATTTAAAAATACATTTATCTCAATGATTGACATGCGAACCGAAAGAGATGATTTAAATAAATTTTAAAACTTAAGGGACAGTTTAACAGGTGCCGCCTTTTACAAATTGTCACTTTATAGTGCTAACGCGGAAAACTATAAAAAGGCGTGGGACATTTTGGTGGAAACCTACGAGAAAAAGCGAATTCTTATCGCAAAACATTATGATGCTCTTATTGATATTCCTGTATCAGGGGCGACAGCGGAAGGGCTGAATAAAATCGTAGACGAAGCGCGTCAGCATATGAGTATGCTTGAATCTTTAGATGTACAGCCTGATGATGGTTTAGTTGTCCGTTTACTTGAAAGAAAGTTGCCAACTGATATTAGGAAACGATGGGAAGAAACTCTGAGTTTTGATGTGTTTCCAAACTTAAGTCAGTTTTATAAGTTTGTAAGCGAGACTGCTTTTCGACTTCAAACTTTTAAGCAAGACTTCACTCATGCTGGCAAGACTGTACCGTTTAGTAAGCGTCACAAGGAACAAATTCGGAATATTTTTAAATCACGAAAAATCGAATCTGGCGCACGGGCTTTCGTGACAACTTCTTACCCCCCTTGCGTACAGTGTAAGGATAATCATCCTCTTTATAAATGCTCAATATTTGAAAATATGACGCTTGATCAGCGCAATGCTGTAGTGCGAAATAAACATTTGTGCAAAAATTGCCTTAGCTCGCACAACGGTCGTTGTGGTTCTAGACGATGTAAACATTGTGGTGGATTTCATCATACACTTTTACATTCGAAAATACCATCGCAGCGCCCTATTCTTGGGGGCAAATTGAGCAGGGGTGGCACAACTAGCGACCAATCTGCGTCTTGACTAGGCGTGCACTCTTTTACAACGATTTCTCGCGCGCCACGTTCTCAATTATTAATGAGTGCCATTGTTCATGTACGATGCGCAAATGGTAATTTTATTGAAGCACGTGCTTTACTCGATACATGTGCAACTGCAAATTTTGTTACCGACATATTCGCACAGCGATTGAAACTTCCTATGGGAACCTGTTCCATTCCTATAGGTGCTGTAGCTGAATTGCGAACTACTTCAAAACATATTGTCCAAATTCAGTTTCGAGCAATAAATGGTACCTTCCAAAAAACATTGTCATTCCTGACAATTACAAAAATCGCTGATTTAGTAC
Source organism: Cryptocephalus primarius (assembly GCA_963576515.1). Taxonomy (NCBI): domain Eukaryota; kingdom Metazoa; phylum Arthropoda; class Insecta; order Coleoptera; family Chrysomelidae; genus Cryptocephalus; species Cryptocephalus primarius. The sequence continues at coordinate 12,461,715 of OY754940.1, read as the reverse complement.
CCGACGAGGTTTTTCCGGGAGAATTGTTATCAATTCCGAATAATTTAAAATTGGCAGATCCTCAGTTTCATTTACCACGCCCAGTGGATATTTTAATCGGTTCAGGTGCTACTTTATCACTCTTATCAGTCGGTCAAATCAATTTGTCACGTAACAATTGCGATTTGATTCTTCAAAAAACACAACTTGGTTGGGTAATTGCCGGAAGAGTAGACAATTCAAGTGAAAGGTCAACAGCAGCGTGTCATTTAACTGATTTATCTGAGCAACTAACGAAATTTTGGGTGATCGAAGACGCGGGTTCTAAATCGTCGAAATCACTTGAAGAATTCTTGTGTGAGGAGCACTATCATAAAAATACGAAACGCGATGCAAGCGGTAGGTACATTGTGCGGCTACCATTTCGTATGGACAATTTCGACTTTGGTGATTCTCGAACGCAAGCATTAAAACGATTCTATTCATTACAAAGAAAATTAAACTCTGATCCAGCTCTAAAGACAGAATATGAAAGGGTGATGCAAGAGTATATTGATCTTGGACATATGAGTCTCGTTAAAGATGAACACAAAAACGGTTATTACATTCCACATCACGCAGTAACTAAGCCTTCTAGTAGCACAACCAAAATACGAGTTGTATTCGACGCCTCGGCTAAGTCGAATAAAGGCGTATCTTTAAACAATGTCTTGTTAGTTGCTTCCACCATTCACGACAAACTTTTCAGTCACCTTTTACGGTTTCGCACACACCTATATGTCCTTACAGCTGATATAGCAAAAATGTATAGGCAAATTTTAGTTCATCCCGAAGATCGTAGATTCCAGCACATTTGTTGGTATCATAATAATGAAATCGAACATATCAAAGAAACGGGTGCAGTTAAAGGTCTTCGCCTGAGAAGCCTTAATCCGTTTATCGATAGGCACGGAGTTCTTAGAGTCGGTGGACGACTTAAACACCAATTTCTTTCACTCAAAAATATCCAATTTTGTTGCCGTCACATTATCATGTAACGGATTTAATAATTCGCGAAACGCACGAGAACACGTACCATGCTGAAATACAAACCACACTGTATACGATTCGACATAAATTTTGGCTCTTAGACGGAAAAAATCAGGTTCGTAAAATGGTTAGGCGATTTGTCAATTGCATTCGTCATCGATCTATCAATTTACAGGCTAAAATGGGCAATTTGCCCAGTTCACGCGTTAACGAAGCAGCTGTCTTCTGTCACATAGGTGTAAACTTTTTTGGACCTCTGTATATCAAAGAGAGGAAATTTAGAAATAAAATAAAAATTAAAACTTATGGATGCGTTTTCATTTGTATGGCCACTAAGGCTGTACACATTGAAATTGTTAGCGATTTAACGGCAGAAGGTTTTTTAAGTGCCTTTGGTAGATTCATTAGCCGTAGAGGGATTCCTTCTCATGTTTACTCTGATAACGGAACAAATTTTGTAGGTGTGAACAATCAGCTTCGCGAATTATATTCATTATTCGGTTCGGAACAACATCAAGGACATGTGAAAGATTATGCTGTAAGAAAAAACATCTCGTGGCATTTCAACCCCCCATTGTCTCCACATTTCGGTGGAATCTGGGAAGCTGCCATAAAGTCCTTCAAACATCACTTTAAACGTGTAATCAAAAATCAGCTTCTCACTTTTGAAGAACTGAACACTTTAGCAATTCAAGTCGAAGCAATTCTAAATTCTCGACCTTTATGCTCTCTATCTACCGATCCAAATGATCCACTGGTTTTAACACCAGCCCACATTTTAATTGGCCGACCCCTTATAATGCTGCCCGAGGATAATTATTTAACTGTTCCAGAAAATCGACTCAAGGTTTGGCAGTTCACAACAAGGGCTCGCCAAGACTTCTGGAAGCGGTGGCACTTGGAACATCTAAATGAACTGCAAAGACGACAGAAGTGGGTCGTCAACAAGGGCGAACTAAAGCCAGGCTCAGTCGTCATTATTATTGATTAGAATCAACCCTGTATGCGGTGGCAGCTGGGAGTGATCGAGGAGGTCCATCAGGGAAGCGACGGTATCGTCCGAATCGTAACGGTAAAGACCACTCAAGGAATCTTCAAGCGCAACATTACCCTCATTTGTCCACTACCAGACGTAGCTTAATAGCAATTATTTACATTAGGTGAACGTTGACATACCATCAAACATATTCATTTCTTTATAAGTACTTTTTTGCTCGCTACTCTCTCGCAACGGGGGGAGGATGTACGGTAGAATTCCGAAAACGAATATTTTGTGTACGTATATTTTACGGGATTAAGATGGGGAATACGTAACGGACGAGTAAGTGGGGACGGCGCGGAGACGCGAGTCCGGTCAAGAGAAAAAAACAGTGTCGATGCGAATCGCCGAGTGTGCGGCGATTTGCGTGTGTATAACGGTGAGTACCGACTGATATTGATTTGACGAATGGCACACAACAATCCAACTTACATCAAACTTACATACTCTGATCTAAACAACGACCTCATATACGGCTACATCGCATAACGCTCACACTTACGAATTCTGGTCTAAGTAACGACATTATACATTGACAAGACGACCCAACTATACAGGTCCTCTTCAATGGACCCACGGTCATACCCAACGATACAGGTCCCATGCAAGGGACCCACGGTCTTAACTGACCCAACGATACAGGTCCTATCCAATGGACCCACGGTCTTACCCAACTATAAAGGACCTCTTCAATGGACCCACGGTCATACCCAACGATACAGGTCCGATACAACGGACTCATGGTCTTAATGACCTAATGACTGTTTACTGACTTATCAAGCACGACCTAACATACAGTTCGTCATTCAAGGGCTGCTCAATGGCCCTATACTAACCGAGAGCAATAATTAATCGATACATATACCTCTCACTCTTTTATACTTTCATACACAGGGAGAAACTCATGTATTTTACTTTGATAGGTTTTGTTTAATTTGTGTAATTTAAGGTTATTTGTAATCAATGCATTTCATGAAACGGGGGGTTTTTTCCTGGTTGGTCTCTGTACTGGCCAGGTTTTCCTCCTGGGGCCAATAAAGTCATGTCTGAGCCCCAAACCGGTAGTTTTATTAATTCCCTTTTTATTTATTCCTTTATAATATTACAGTAAAAGTTAAAAACACGGGATCTCGGCACATTGACGAGGTTCCGACGAAACATAAACGGTAACATCGGATAAGCTTTGGCCTTCTCAAAACTCCACAGTGCACTTCTTTTTATTGGATTTATATTCTTTATGTTAGTTGTTAGTTGCCAAATGTTTATATAGTTATTAATAAATTATTAACAATTTCCCGCATATAACCCATTGAAGTCCAAGCAAAACCTGGCATACATAGCATCAAACTAATTATCCCATTCAAGGTTAAATTTAAAAAAAATACCCTTTTCTTTTTGTTGTCATTTGCAATTATTAATGAAAAATTACTTTAACAGATAACAGAAATTCATTATTTTGGAAAACTGATTACAGCATTCGATTCGACGGGAAAAATGAAGATGAAAAACTCATAAGCATTTTTCCCTCAGGCTTCATTTTGTTGGTGAAAAATCCTTATAAAAAAATGTTATACAGATTTTCGTCATATTTTTTCCCGTAGAATCGATTAATGCAATTACTTTTTCAAAATAATCATTTTTTCTAATTTTTTTTGATTTGCCTATGATGGGAATAATCAGTATGATTCTATCAATCCCAGGTTTCGCTTGGAGCTCAATAAATTGATATCATTTTCATAAAAATTGTTGCTTACAATCCTCCGAATAATTTGTAAATGAGTTCAGTAAATCAGAATATTTTTTATACTTTTCAGAATGCCAAAATGCCACAGCATCTGCAAGCTTATCGAGAAGAGAGATATTCGAGTTGCTGAAGGCAGAAATAAGCAACATTACTGCGAGAGAAGCGGCTACCAAAATCGAAGGTCTGTTAGCAAAGAAGCTCCAGAAAAGTTTTACTGTATCCGATTATTACTTGAAACAAAAATTGAGTGCACTTGTAAGTACGTTAAAAACTAAATATAAAAGTACTGGTTACTCTGTAGCAAAATTTCTATCTCAAAATGTAAACTGGCTAGACAAAATTGTCGATTTTTCTGATGAGCCTCAAACTTCTGACAAAATTTTCAATAAAACTCCTGAAGTGATATAAAGCAGGCCAAAAAATGTAAAAAATCGACAGCGAGCTTTTTCAGAATGTAGTGCTAGTATTAAGCGAAGAAGAACTTCAGATGTACGAGATACAAATAATACAGAAGAATTGCTTTTCGCCGCGATAATGAAACTCCGGGCTGAGAAAGAAAATGATATTGTTAAAATTTTAACAGATATTGCCAATGATCGTAATGCAGCAAAAGTATATAGAGATTTGTATGAAAACAGAGATAAAAAACCTATTCCATTAAGTGAAGATGAAGCCGTCGAATTTTTAATATCACAACAGTTATCGTCAAGACAATATCAAGCAATTCGTAATTTGACAAAGAAAAAAATGCAGATATTTTACCGCCTTATAAACTAATGGAAAAAGCCAAGACAGAATGCTATCCTAATAATTTTTCGAGCGATAATGTCACTCAAACTTGTGCTCAGATTGATTTACAGTCATTATTAAATCACACTGCAGAAAGAATTATTAAAAACCGGTTGGATATGGTTGAAGTTTTAGATGCTAGTAAACTAAATTTTGTTACATTAATTTGCAAGTACGGAATGGATGGATCTTCTGGGTTTTCTGAATATCAACAAAATTTTACTGATGATTCAGATTGCACCAAATCTGATGCTTCAATTTTCTATACTGCACTTTCTCCTATACAGTTGAATTGTCAAAGTTCAAAAGACGATAATCCGCTTATTCTATGGCAAAACCCAAAGCCAGGGTCTCCCAAATTTTGCAGACCTATTAAAATTCAGTATGCTAAAGAAACAAATGACTTGATTAAAATGGAATCGGAACAATTACAAAAACAAATAGATGATCTTCAACCATTTTCAACTGTAGTCCATAGAAAAATTATCACAGTAAAGTTTCATTTATCTCCTACTATTATAGACGGCAAAGTTGCTAATTCGATAACCGATACGAAATCTGCTTTAACTTGTAATCTCTGTAAAGAATCAATATCTCAGTTCAATGACATTGAAAAAATGATAAAAGCGCAAATAAAAGAAGATAATTTAAAGTTCGGTATGCCCATCTTACATGCGTGGATAAGACTGTTAGAGACTTGCTTGCACATAAGCTATCGGTTAGACTTTCTCGTAGTGATGAGCATAAAGCTATGGAAAAAAATGCGAAGAAAATCATTCAGCTCGGTTTACGCGAAGAACTTGGTATTAATGTAGATAGAGTAAAGCAAGGAGGCTTCGGAAGCTCAAATGACGGAAATACTGCGAGGCGATTTTTCGAAAACATACCAATAGTTGCAAGGATTATTGGATTTGATGAGGAATTACTTGAAAGATTTTACACGATTCTACAAGTTCTTACTTCGGGTTTTGAAATTAATGAAGAGCTTTTCGAAAATTATTGCTTGACCACCGCAAGAAAGTATGTAGAAATATACCCTTGGTATTATATGCCTACAGCTGTCCACAAAATTCTGATCCATGGCAAAAAAATCATCAATGCAAGTGTAGTACCTATTGGTATGTTATCGGAAGATGAGCAAGAGTCTTCAAACAAATATTTGAAAAAGTTTCGGCGAGATTATTCAAGAAAATGTGACAGAAAAAAGGCCATACAAGATCTAATGCAACGACTTTTTGTTAACTCTGATCCTCTAATTTCTATGAAGTGTGACTTGAAAATAACGAACAGAAAATGTTTATCAAAACAAGTTACTGACATGTTAGTTGCTTCAAATCCTTCTAGTAGTAGATCGAGTCCACTTCCACCGTCAAGCATTACAGGAAGTTTAGCTACGTCTACGGACGAAATGGATTGCGACGATTCCGATTACTGCGATGATGAATTCGATTAACTGTATATGTATCTTTATTATGTTAAGCGCTTTGTATAAAATATATGTAAATATGCATCTTATTATACAAACATTGTTTGAAATAAGGATTACTGTTAATTTTTCCCTGTCCTAATTGAATCCTTTATTTACTCATATAAAATCCATCATTTCGTTTTTTTTTTGTTTTGCTATTTATTTACACTCACCAATTTCATAGATCTTACTCAATTATTATTAAAAAAATAATGTAATTAATTCAAAGTTGTATAAGTTACATAATTTAATTTGGGCTTTTTATCAATTGTATTATATCTGTTATTTCGTTTTTTGAAATTTTGTTTTTTGATTCGAATTCAGCAACGTCGAAAACACCTGTACACCTTTTATATTTTCCATTTTGAATTATTTTTACGTCTAATTATTGTGTTTTTTAGACATTTTTTATTTATACCTCGTCCGCCATATTGTTTTTTGAAATTTTGACTTTTGATTCGGATTCAGCAACCTCAAAAACACCTGTATAACTCACATGTTCCAATTTGAATTATTTTTACGTCTAGTTATTGTGTTTTTTAGGTATTTTTCGTCTGTATCTCGTCGGCCATTTTGTTTTTTGAAATTTTGACTTTTGATTCGGATTCAGCAACCTCAAAAACCTTTGTATAACTCATATTTTCCAATTTGAATTATTTTTGCGTCTAATTATTGTATTTTTTAGACATTTTTTGTCTCTATCTCGTCCGCCATTTTGTTTTTTGAAATTTTGACTTTTGATTCGGATTCAGAAACCTCGAAAACCCCTATATACCTTATATCTCCCAAATTGGATATACTTTTTATCTAATGCGCACCTAAAGTCGATTTGGCTACATAGTGAACTGGGATGAATTCATACCTTTCGCTATGTTTGCTTATAATACACATATACACAGTACTACAGGGTACACCCCTCACGAATTATTATTCGGATGTAAACCATTTATTCCAAATTCAATTATACAAGAACCTACATTTACATATTCCTACGATGATTACATCACGAATTTAAAATATAGGCTAAATAAAACCCAAGAGATAGCACACGAGAACACATCATCAACAGTAAAAATAAGTGTAAAATATATTATGACAAAAAAGCAAAAGGAAATTACAACGTCAATGTAGGAGATGAAGTCTACATACAAAATAAGGCAACCAAATCTGGATTAAACAAAAAATTATCTTCAAATTATAAAGGTCCATATAAAATTCATAAAATACTAAACAATCATAAGGTTCAAATTCAAGTCGGAAAGAAACTAATTACATACCATACTAATATGCTTAAACCTTCTGTTTCAGACAATGATACTTACTAACTACTCAATCTTTCTTCTCCTTACTTTCCAATTCTATCCTAGCTTTCCTTCTTTTATTAAAAACTATGAGATATCACGTCTCAACAAACATGTTGGATTATATTTTAACCCTATTGGTAAGGTTAAAATATCAAACTCCGAATTTACAATTTTGACCCATTTAAATATTAGTTTTTATGAAAATAAATTAAATTTATTACAAGCCATTTATCTAAAAACACAAAATCTATGTACAGTTCAAACAAAGGAGGAAAATTTTAATACGATAAACTGTAAGGACACTTTAAAATTATTAAAATCTCAACTAGACAGAATTTATGAAAAATCAACAATAATTACTGAAATTACTGGTCATGAAGAAAACAATTCCCGATTCAAACGAGGAATTTTTGATGGTGCTTCTTACGCGTTTAATTGGTTATTCGGTATTCCTGATGTCCAAGATGCAAAATTCTACGAAAATTCCATTGACTCACTTCTTCAAGATAATAAAGCGACACAATCATTAATGAAGCAGCAAATATCGATAATTTCAAGTACAATTAAAAATTTTAATAGTAGTGTAAGTAATCTCAAGATGAATGAAGAAACATTGAATAATAATATCAAAATTATAAATAACTTTAGTCAACTAACAACAAATTCATTAAACGAAATGAAACTAAAACAATTATTAAGCACACATTTAACACTTTTATCTCAACTCACTACGGAAATAGGCGAAGAATTCGACCTATTAATCAATTCTATTACTTTAGGAAAACATGGTATTTTGCATCCTAACATAATAAGCCCGAAAATACTTTTAAATGAATTATCCGAGATAAAATTAAAAAAATGGCTTAGCATTACCATTTTCGTTATCTTTCAACAGCATATATAAGTATTTCGAAATTTGCAAATTAAATATCATCCATATAAATAAAATTATTATTTTTTCAATTAAAATACCTTTAGTTAATGAACTTAATTATGATCTATTCAACTTAATTCCCCTTCCTATTCCCCGTAATTCATCGAATATATATTCCTATATTGAACCCAAATATCCTTATATGATGATGAGTAGCAGTAAGGTCTATTACCGGCGGATGCTCGATCTGTCAAAATGTGTAAAGGTCACTAAGGACGAGTTCATTTGTTACGAAACTTACACAGTAAGAGTCCTCGAACAACCATGTTGCGAAGTCACTTTATTTACATCGATAATCAAGAAGATTCCAGAAGATTGCAAAACCACCACAGTCAAGGCTAAATTTGAAATTTGGCATCCTTTAAACAAATATTCTTGGATATTTGTTGCATCAGATCCAATACAACTAAGCCTCAGCTGCGATGAAGGACCAATAGAAGACATCCAAATCGAATCCACGGGAGTTCTCAAACTAAGCAAAGGATGTAAAGGCCATACACAAACTATCGTCTTAGAATCGTCCGACCCCATCGAAACAAACATCACTCATACGATCCCTAACTACAACATAGCCCTAGACGATTGCTGCCTCAGAAAAGAAGAAAAATTGAATACGACAGCTATACGATTACAACCAATTCAAGTTTCCAATATCAAACTAGATGAACTGAAATATGCGAATCATCAACTAGGAAAGCTCAGCGACAGATTGGACGAAGAAATGGAAAAACCGTTCATCATTCAACACTCTCATTGGTTTACAATGGCATTATCCTTAATCGGATCAATTATCGGTATCACATTTACGTACAATCTAATGAAGTGGTGTGGACTGTTCAAATGCATTCAGTCGTGGTTGTGCTTTACCAAATCTCCAAGATCTGTTTACGACTCTTGTTGTATTAAATTATTCAACACCAACATCAACTCATCTGTACCAGTAACTAGAACGCAACTATCTCAATTACTGGAAGAAGAGGACAGAGCGAGAAGAGAAGAAAATCATCCTTTACCACTCGTTTATACGGAACCATTACAAAGAAAAAGCTACACCATACATGGAAGAAAAAGTGTCAGGAGCCCTAGTATTGATATGGATTAGATATTTTACTATTTTATTTTATTTAAATATTTTTAGCTATACTTTTCTCTTTTTATTTTATATACAATTTAATGAAGTTTCTTGTTTTATTATTATTATTATTATTATTAAGTTTTCTTATTTTTTCGGTATAGTTACATATCTGTTTTTACTTTATATATATATATATATATATATATATATATATATATATATATATATATACAATCTACCAAGTGACTTCCAAAATATGTATATACTAGACGTTATGACTTCTTATATAGCGTAGTGACTTCCGATTTCGGAAGTCATAACGTTTTGCCATGTTTTCAATGTTTAAGGTCACATAGATGGAGTTAGCATCCCGTTTCTAAAAATTGTCATGGAAGTGATTAATATCACTTGGTATCTGCATTATACTCTCGCTACTTGGTGCTTTGGCCGCTGGCGCTAATGTCGTTCTACAAATATGATAAGATCGACGAAGTGACTTCCCACATATGAAACGCATTTTGTGACTTCCAGTAAATGGCAACATCGTATTCAAATCCTACGTTTCATTTAAAAACTTTTATTACTTCAGTTCGCGTATTCACTTCCCTTGCGAATGTGCTAGTGCTGTTTGTTCTTTAAAATGAACAGAAGCCAAAGGCTTCTTGACTTAGCTTTAAGTAAAGGTAAGTGTAAAATTATAAATTTTACCGTGTCTAATCGAAGCTTAGTTTTTGTGCCGATGTTCAATGTTGTTTATTAATTTTTTTAGTTTGGAGCATGACAACGCTAAGACATTCAGGTGGTATACTAGATCGTTTAGGTTATACCATTTTAATTTATATGTGAATTTCATTTTTGTAAAATAAATAAAAGCCACAATATTCAAAATAATTAAACAGGTTATTAAATCCCGTATATGTAGTAAATTCTTAATTAATCTGTTTCGCTTAAGGTTTCAGATGTTGAACTCATTTTGAAAAGGTTTCTATTATATTTCAATTTTCTTCTTGCGTGTTGCAAAAAATAAAACTAAAACCTATTCATTGGTTTTTAATTTTCAGTCGAAATAAAAGTCCATGACTCTGAGTGTGAGAAAATTCTGCCAACAGAGTATGGTACGAAAAAATTAATATATTTTAGTTCCAAATATTGTTATCAATTTTTGACTCTTTTAGATGAAATAGAACACAAAAAGAAAATCTTTCCTGAAGATGACTGTTTTATTAAAACCAGCGTAAGTTTTAATTTCTTTTGTTTGAAAAACGTTTCCGTACAGGAGAAAATCTTAATCGTTATTAAAGCAGGAGCTAATCTTTTAGGAATGGATTAATGCTAACGATTTCGAAAATTGTTCTGCTGACGAGTGTACTTTCGGAAATTTAGAAACCAACGTAGATAAAGAATCATTACAGTCTGCTGTTAAAGACGCACGTTTAACTCCTCAAATTTTGGTAAAAAAGAATTGGTTGATTTAATTTTTCGTATACCTTTACTTCGTTCGTTTCAGGTTTTATCCCAGGTTCAGGTTTCTCCACCGCTCTTACTACCACACGAAAAAAAAAGTAACGATAAGAGACAAGCAGCAAACAATGATTATTTCAACCTAGAAACCAAATCACTATCGTCAATTACTCATATATCTAGTACTGAATATAACTCCGAAGCAGACAATAGACATGACGAAAATTTTAATGCAGACGATTACGCAAGTAACAGTTCAACTTCATCAGATTTATCAGAAATATCTGAACATCCTGACGTCAAAAGTATTGAGGTACATGTTGCAAAAAAAATTTTGATCAGAAGTAATACTGTAAATTCACATGACGTTAATAAACAAAACGCCAATGTTCGATTATCCGAGAAAATTAAGGTATGTTTGGAAGTGTATGTACATATAGTATTTTATATTTTTAATCATCATTTTACAGGACTTAAGAGACAAAACGAAAAAAGTTATTCGATGTAAATATTGCAACAATGACATTTTTAACAAAAATTTTATGAGACATTTACAAAGAAGGCATGCTAATGAAAAAGAGATAAAAAGTATCTTAGAATTTCCTATAGGAAGTAAAGAGAGACGTCATGGGCTTTCTTTACTAATAAACGAAACTAATTTTGAGCTGTACATAAAAGGACTAACACGACCTAACCGATTACGTCCCAGTACTACTTCTGATAGTGATATAATTTACTATCCATGCGCTTATTGTAAGGGTCTTTTCATTAAAAGATACTTAAATCGCCACGTTAAATCTTGCATTAAACAAACTTCTTTTGACAAAGACAACAAAATAAATCATTTATCGACTTCACAAACTTTAACAGCATGTGCTATGGACCCTACTAAGGTTATATCAACTTTAAATGTAAAAGAACAGGTAATTTTTTTTCTTTTTCCGCACTTTTTTTTTGTTTAACATTTGAAACATAATTTAGTGAGAATTATGGAATATCTGGTTGTATAGTATATGGATTTTAATAGCACACTTGCCTTATTGCTGAGTACATTTTATTGAAGTTTAACAGTTAAGAGGGAAAGCATAAATTACAACTGCTGGTTATATTTTATATAACCAGTAGGTTATATAAAATAGTAGTTTCGTTTTTCTGTATGAAAATTTCACAATATTAATTTTCTATTTTGACTTTTCTTGGTTCTATTGTAAATTGAAGCTACTACCAACGTAATTAATTACACAGGGTGTCCCAGGATATGTCGGCAATCTCTGGGGGACGTAAAGTACATCTAAAAATAACACCATATGTTCATATAAAATTTTTCCCTAAGCACCTTTCATCTCAAGATACAAGGAAAATCACCAATTTGAATAAAATGATCTTACTGCTAATAAAAATATGAAAAAAAAGCTTTAAGAATTGCTTATCATCGGTTATACAGATATGTCATCACACCAACATTTACATTGTTCTAAAAATCTCTAATTAATAAGAAAATCCTCAAAATTTCGTTAAATTTTGTAATTAAAATATTCTAAAAAAATTTATAAATTTTTATAAGAAAATAAAAAATTATTGATAAATTTCACTTGTATCCTGTCTTTGACAGTCAACTTCTAGTTAGGGAAGCCCTGTAGGAAAATAATTTATATGAACATGTAGTGTTATTTTTAGATGTCCTTTACGTCCCCAAGAGATTGCCCACATACCATGGAACACCCTGTATATGTTTGTAATTAATTTTCTTATATTAATGATATATATGTTATACATATAATGATGTTATTGATTATGTCTATTAATATAACTTACAGAAGTTATTTCGTTATAGGTGTTTGATAACATGAAAGCAGATCAAATAGCTTTTGAGGCAAAGAAGGATCTTTTAATTGCTCACTTTGGTGAATCATATTTAAAAAAACACCGACGAGAAGGCGTAACACATGCGTGTAGCAACAGAATGAGGGAGTTTTCCAGATTATTAATAGAATATCGAAAAATTGTGAATTCCGAAAACATTTCTCTCAAAGACTTACTGCAGCCAAAAAACTTCGATAATGTAATTTTTGCAACAAGAAATTTGGTGGGTTATGATCCGTTTAAGAAAACCTTTCAAGCACCTAGTTTAGCTATGCATTTAGGTACATCCCTTAAACTCGCTTGTGATGAATGTATTCATTTGATTTTAAAAGAAAGTAAAGGATTTCAATGTACATCTCCAGCTGAATCTCAAATTTTGATTCAAAACTTAAAAAACTTTAAGACCCTCATTGAAACACGCTGGAACACAGAATTGGCGTCTTTAGCGAACAAAGACCTCCAAGAAAAGAGATGGAATAAATCTCTTCTTCTACCACTGGTTAAAGATGTTAAAAAATTTCGAGATGAAATCCTTTCTCTTGCCAATGAATGTTACAATGAATTTCTACAAAATAAGGATAATCAACAAACATATAAATTACTAGTGCAGTGTTCTATATCACTCTTGATAATATTCAACAGAAGAAGAATTGGTGACGTACAGTATTTAAAAGTTCAAGATTATCTCATTGACAAAAAAACCAACCATACTGATTTTGAAAATATTCTAACAGAAACCGAAAAAAAATTAACAAAGTATTATAAAAGAGTTTTAAATAGTGGGAAAGGTTCGAGGGTAGTTGTAATACTTATACCTGAAACACTACAAAAATTTATTAATATTTTAATAAAACACAGAGGAAAGTATATACCCATAGAAAATGATTACGTATTTGCAATACCAGGAAGTAAAATAAAATGGGGCAAAGGTGATGTTGCAATTAGAACTTTAACAAAAAGGGCTAATTTAGAACACCCAGAAGCAATTACGAGCAACAAATTAAGGAAGCATATTGCTACTGTAATGCAAATACTTAATTTGTCCCACGATGAAGCCAAGCAATTTTCCCATTTCATGGGGCATACTGAAAAAACGCATAGTGAATTCTATGAGTAAGTGAAATAAGTGTCTCTTTTAGTAAATTAATATGAATGCTTAAATATTCATACTTATTCAGATACTACTATTACCCTTAAAATAAAATAATTGTTAATATTTAAGAATGCTTAAAAATAAATTTGATTTTTATTCACCTAAAATTTCAGGTTACCTGTAGACATATATCAGACCGCAAGAGTTTCCAAACTGCTTCTCATGATGGAGAAAGGAACTCTTCCTCTAGAACATAAAGGAAAATCACTATCTGAAATCAATATTGATTTAGAATATGCAGAAGAAGATGAATTGGACTGTATTATTTACTACGCATATTCATTATGAACAGTTTAACCAGAATAATTTTTTAGGTGAAGAAACAACAAACTTAAATAAAAATGACGAAGAAAACGAAACCAGAATGTCACGTGCTGAGAGCAGAACTCTTGATAATTCAACAGGTAAAAATTATTAATTTAGAAAATTACTTCAATTATTAAAATAATGTGTGTCTGTCAGATATAGCAGTTACAAATCCTAAACCAGAAGAAACCAGTTCCAAGAGAGGGACTCAAAGAAAATGTAAGTTTATTTACGATTATCTGCACACTATTAAAAGATTTTACTTATAAAATATCACATAAGTAAGCAGTTTATTAACAACTGTTAATATACCTTTAAACATCACATTCTTTGTTATAGGTTGGACTAATAATGAGATAAGTAGACTAAAATTAAGCTTCCAAAATTATATTCAATCCGGGACCTATCCACCAGCAAGTGAAATCAAAGCATTTATTGACAAATACAGACTGGAGAGAAGTGTAGCTGTTATCAAATCAAAGATTCAACATCTCATTAAAACCAAAAATGTGTAAAATTAATCAAATAAACATAACAATTTATATTGTTTGATTGTGTAAAAGAAATAGTAAAACTTCCCTTTTCAAGTCCCGTAAGTTGCAGTAATTTAGCAAATGGAACGGACTTACGAAACACTGATCAAGGAGCACTTCAATCCGTTCTTTCCAGGGGGAGTCATAGGTCACGCTTTCCCCGTACCATTAGCGAGCGTTACCCCTTAAAGGTCTTACAATCCGCCGAATGATGACGCCCTTGTTCCATGTGTACGCTCCGCCACCTTTGCTGTCCATTCCGCTGACACCAAATTATCTTGCACTGAATTTAAAAGACAAGTCAATAATTTGTCACATGTATGAAATTGTGGCACGGAAGATCGTTCGATTTTTCCATAGCCGCTTTGTTTCAACTCATCGTCCTCCTAGATGAGCTGTCGCTCTAAGTATTAGAAGGTGCCTTCCTTGTCTTCTCCTTTGTACTATCTTTAGTATTTCCTACTGTAAGCAGGACCGATGAAACATCAATTAAACAGTCTTAATAGCGTCAACCATACAATGCCTCGATGTTCACAATAATGTCACCAGATACTCAATATTTATATATTCTTCATGTCCATTATCCATTTCTTGTTGTTTTCCGTAGGTACTCACCTTGTCTCAGAAATATTTCATCACATAGCCTTAATAATGAGGTTTTCTTTTTCTTTCTTCGTTTAAGGTTTTAAGTAGATGTAATTGCCTGGTTTTTCATCGTTGAAATTGTTTTTCCGTCAAATTATTTTGTTCATTTATTTACCAATTAGCCGATGTATCTGCCTTCGCTCGGAAGTCGGCATAACCATACCCCACCCCTTTTTTACGCCCCTACAAAAAGTGAAATTTAGGATTATCGGATTTTTCTGAACCAGCTGGGAACCCCATCTATCACCGTACCAAGTTCCAATTTCTAGCTTAAAAGCAAAAATATTGCAGTGCAATCCATTCCGGAAACATTGAAATAACTTCAAATCGTGTAGCACATACTATGTGTGTATAATACCTACCTTATGACTTCCATACATTTGACAACACCGCGCTATCGCATATACGGAAGCCACTTCGTCTTATCGGTAATTGTCATTTAAAATTAAACATATTCTTACCCCTCTTTTGAAAAACCTTTAAACTCTCTTCCCCTCATTACATATATGCAAGAATAACTGAAATATATTGTTTCCTTATATCGGAAGTCAGGTCGCCTTATGAATTTAACGGAAGTCATAACTTATTAGATATCATATATATATATATATATATATATATATATATATATATATATATATATATATATTCTTTATACGTATTTTATTCTTACTAGTGTGGAAAAATTTATAACATAAATTTTTTTTTAAGGGGGGAGGTGTTATATACCACCTATTATTGTATTGTCATATATTGTATTATCATAGATTGCTATCTACTGTTTCTATTCAAGCGACATCAAGGCTACATCGACCGACATCAAGGCTACACATTAATTTAATTTTAACTAGGAAACTTTTTCGGAAATATTTATTTAACGATAGAAAGTCAAAACATCAAAATATTTGTTTAATTGATAGAAAGTCGAAGCCGTTTAAGTGTCATTAGCAAACTAGAATATTTAAGCCCTGATTTGTGAAAACAGAGAGAGTTCTTGGTTAGACTTGTAATACGACACATTATATTATATTTGTTCAATACAATAAGGTATATTGTAATTAAGTGTACAACGACATTTAAGTATTACAAAGACGATATTACAATTCCGTACGAGCACGAGTATCACAACATATTTCTCCCCGCGTATCTGTGTAAATAATTTAGTTCTGTGTATATAATATATTGTGAATAGCGTACAGCGTTCAGACGTTTTCTTTTCTTTTTTTCATCGAATCGCCAAAAATTGTCCTTTTCCTTTAAATTTTTCTTCGGTTTCGTTTATAATGGAAGATAAGCTAGTTATTAAAAAGCGTTCAACTATTAAGGCATAATTAACTCGTTCACTAAATTATTTAAATGCAAAGGCAGATCTCGATATTGACGAATTGGAAATACGTAAGACAAAATTAGAAGAAACTAACAAATTATTTTTAGAAGTTCAATTTAACATCGAAACAGCTGACGCTATTAATGAGGATGAACGATCTCAATTTGAAAATCAATATTTTTCATGTGCAAAAATTATTAATAAAGGTTTACGTGAACAAAACTCCAAAGCGAATGCTTCTGGGAATCAGAGCCAGTTACCAGCATTATCTAATGTCATAACTGTAAAATAAACAAGTTCAATATTACCAAACATACAAATACACCCTTTTGACGGAAACTCAATTGAATGGTACAAAAGTTTCACTATTTAAAGACATTGTGGGAGTTCGAAGCGGCATCATTAAACATTTTTATAACGGTCAAAACCGATGCTGTTTCGAACTAACTTTCGTTCCCATCATTTAGCAATTGTAAAAACTGCGTCCCAAGCGAGACAGATGGGTGAATCCTCTTTCCTTTGAAGAAGGCAGTAAATGCCTTATTGTAGGAGAGGAAAAAGAGTAATTGCCCATCGTAACAATGTACTTGGCGAATATTCCTTAAAAACATCTGTGAATCTCGAAGTTAAACGTCCGCGCCAAAGTAGAAGATTTAGAGAGGGATAATTGAACCTCAATAAAAGCACCGTTAGACTTTCGAAAATATTTCCTGGGAAAATCGAAGCCCAGCTCAAAGTAGAAGTTCACAGATCCCTTTCCCTTTTCACCCTGGTCCCGTCGTCAATGAGAGCGACACACAGGGCGCGCGGTCACGCCCTCCAGTCTCACTTAGTAATTCGCGAACGCCGCCATTGGCCAAGGACTGAAGGGTGAAAGGCGCAGTTCGTCGTGAATATTAAATCTAACATCACAGCTAGGAGAGGGTTTTTACTCAGTCTCTCGCGTCTCTTAAGTCAAGTCTGTTAAGTCAAGTCATACATTTACTTTGACACAGTTCCTGCTTAGTCGTATTCGCAGTCGTCTCACTTCAATCACTCTTCACTCACCAAGTTTATCTTTTACATTTGGTTATTCGTACTTATTACGTGAATGGACGGGAGCGACACTATAGGTTGTCTTCCCTAATGACTGTTTGGTTTAGTCAATTCAACTCTCCTGGTTGTGGTATCTTTTATTTCAAGTCTTGTAAATATATGTAAATTCACCGTTTACACTAGTCAGAAATTAAATTATTGTATATAACTTATCGTTGATCTTTTGTAAATATATTTCTTCTCCCTAACGAGTATGAATAATCAATACACCACAACCGGCTGCATTGTTTAAAGTATGGGACTTTTAGTCAACCCAACGACTAAAAATTTGCCCCAATAAAGTGGTGACCCCTGACGCTGAATATAAACGCGACTCGCGAGTAGTGACCGAGTGTGTGCTTCGCCCACAAAAGCTTTACCATGACGGATCAGCCGGAAGTAGCTGCCAATGCCACCACCGCTCACTTGCCCGATTGCAACCCGGACGACTTGGAGGTATGGTTTGCCATCGTGGAAGCCACGTTCACGGCGGGTAATATAACAGCCGAACGAACGAGGTTCAACAAGATAATTCCGAAGCTGCCGCCGAGGATCGCAACAGAGATTCGGGACCTAATCTTGAAACCCCACGAGGACACACCATATACAACACTTAAGGAACAGCTCCTGAAACGACTAGGCATCTCCGAGGAGAAGAAGACTCTCCTCCTCCTAGAGACCGAAGAGATGGGCGACAAGAAGCCGTCCCAGTTCCTGAGGAGGTTGCAGCAGTTAGCAGGGACCAACGTCACAGATATAGGTATTCGTACCTTGTGGCAGAGCCGCCTTCCTACAGCACTTCGGCCCCTGCTTGCGACGGTTAAAGACGCAAGCCTCGACAAGGCAGCTGATCTCGCAGACGTTGCGATCGAGTTCCTGCCGACGCGACACCACGTCTCACCGATAAGCGACCCTCAGCAGGCCACGACATCCAGGGAGGCCGACTTCAGAGCTCTAAGGTCGACAAGTCACTGAGTTCTCTTCAGAAGCAGATGTCGGCTTTGCAGGCGACGCTGCGACAGCAACAACAACGACCACTCAACAGGCCCCGATCTAGGTCCACTTAGAGGTCGAGAACAACAGGTATGTGCTGGTACCACTCGAAATTTGCGGAAAAGGCGAAGAAATGCATACAGCCATGCACATGGACGCCGGGAAACGAAACGGCCCATCGTTAATGACGGCTAACGATCATGGCCCTCGTCGTTCCCGCCGTCGCTTCATCACCGACAAGTCATTAACAGCCATGACGTCAACGTCACCATCGATCGCCTCAAGCCAGCCTACGTCTTGGAAGAGGAACAGCCCGCCAACAACACCCCCTCCGCCAACACCACCGCCACCACGGCCACAACCACCCCGACACCGCCACCCACGTACACCACCAGGTCCGGAAGGAAAGTACACTTTCGGGATCGCCTACAAGTACGTCCTTAGGGAACGCGGTGTAGTGAGTGCACGTTTTTTTTTTCAGCACCCAACGCAGTGCTTACACCTCGTTATGTTTCTTTCTTGTTGCACATAACCCTATTGTTCTTTTTGATTGTATATACATATGCGTACTATTTACCTTCTCGCTTGGTGCAAAGTTTTCAGATCTATTTCGGTTGTACATAGCTTCTCCGAAATATCCTCTTTGCATGCTGTTACATTTTTTTCTTCTCAAATTTTTTGTAACGTATTTTTCCAAAACTATTTACAGTTTTGGCAAAATACTGGCAGGGGGGTACTGTGGGGGTTCGAAGCGGCATCATCAAACATTTTTATAACGGTCAAAACCGATGCTGTTTCGAACTAACCTTCGTTCCCATAATTTAGCAATTGTAAAAACTGCGCCCCAAGCGAGACGGATGGGTAAATCCTCTTTCCCAACAACGAAGCAATAAATGCTTTGTTGTAGGAGAGGAAAAAGAGTAATTGCCCATCTGAACAATGTACTCGGCGAACATTCCTTAAAAACATCTGTGAATCTCGAAGTTAAATTTCCGCGCAAAAGTAGATGATTTAGAGAGGGACAATTGACAATGTTCCAAAATTAACTATCGGTACTCCAGAATTAAACATTCTCTTAGCTACTAACGAATTCTACATTCGTTGAATTCGA
Organism: Cryptocephalus primarius; assembly: GCA_963576515.1. NCBI lineage: Eukaryota > Metazoa > Arthropoda > Insecta > Coleoptera > Chrysomelidae > Cryptocephalus > Cryptocephalus primarius. Next base: position 12,441,888 of record OY754940.1, on the reverse strand, counting down.
TTCGAAGCTCTCAAAAAATGAAAATGGGAATCTTAGATTTTTATTAGATACGGGTGCAAATATTTCGTTAATCAAAGCTGATAATTTAAGTCCTGAAATCCTGAAAAATACTACGTATTTTCCAAATAATAAGTTAACCTTACACGGACTGAGTGCCAATGCACCAGTAGAAACCGTAGGTAGTACTATCGTCCCATTGGTTATCAATCGACATGAATTAAAAGTGAAGTTCCATATTCTTAATCAGAAAACAAACGTCACATATGACGGTCCGATTGGGCTTGATTTTATTCAAAGTGCCAGAATAGATACACTATCTATAAAATCCTTACCCTTTCCCATTCCACAAGGAATTAATGCAAACCCTCATTCTATTTCCAACTTCCTTTTAGGACCTCGAACAGAAACGTTAATTGAAATCAATATCCTTAATCCAAAAATTAAAGAAGGATTAATTCCTAATATAGAAATCTCTAAGGGTATCTACTTATCAAGAGCAATTACCAAAGGAAATTCAAATAATAAAGCCTTTACTACCATCTTGAAAACCCTTTCAATTCCGTATAAATTAGAAACAATTAATGTTGAATGAGAGCTACTACGAAGTATTCAAAATATTTTCAATTTTTCTCTTAAACCAGAAATAAAAAATCGAGATCAATTATTTAAGAGCAGCCTTCGTTTAGATCATTTAAACAGTGAGGGAAGACTAAAAATCTTAGTTGTGTTATAAATACAATGACATATTTTTGCTACCAGGAGACCAATTTGTTCAGTGTATTGTAAATATTTTGTAAATAACTTTTCCCAACTGTTGTATAATCGTTAGCTTGCTATTACTTTTGTTACCCTCTTTCTGTGTTGTGCTGTTGTATAAATATTCCTTGAATTTTAGTCTAAATCACCTCTAAAGTAATCAAATGAAATTCTCTTTTACTATCTTCTTTTACCTATATTGTGAATTTGTAAATATCTTTTCTTCTTATTTGCATATTGTAAATTTAACGACGACGGTGGGACAAACCCCGATAAGTGTTGGTCTCCAGGAATCTAACCGAAGGGTTGACTCAGGTACCGCGGGTTTTTCCACCCGATTAAAATGACAAGGTGAGAAGGGTGGATAACTTGACCAATTACCATGAAGGAAATCGGTAACCACCCCCACTCACATCGCCAGAATCCTGGAGACTAACACAAAAAGAAAATCACTCACTTCGAAGACGCTGTTGAACACGCATTAACATTTTTTCAATTTAGGAACGAGGAATTGTGGTCTCTTCCTATATTTCTTGTGTAAATAGATGTAAATAAAATAGTTAAGTCACCGCTTACTAGTTTACCTTTATATCAACTCAGGTGTTGGCGACCAGTGCCAATTACAGTCAAAATCAGTAACGTAACAGATATTCTCAGTTGAAATACCAATCTTAAATGTATACGAATACGATCTACATGATTTAATTCCTCTTCCTATCTCCCATAATATATCCTACCTCTATTCTTACATAGAACCTATTCTCCTAATTCCTATCTCTTAATGAGTGACAGTAAGGTCAACTATGTGAGAATGCACGACTCGTCGAATTGTGTAAGGGTCACTGAAGATGAATTCATCTGCTACAACACGTGCACCACTGGAGTTTTGCAACAACCGAGCTGCGAAATTAAATTGTTCGCAATGATAGTTCCAGAAGATTGCAAAACGAATACACTTCGAGATATGGCATCCCATCTCCAAGAACTCATGGATTTTCGTGGTTTCAAATCCCGTGCAGCTCACGCTTACGGGTGATCAAGGTCCCATCGAAGGCATCAAAATCGAATCAACCGGCATATTAAAATTGGACGCTGGATGCAGAGGATATACGCAAAACATTGTATTAGAATCGTCCGTCTCCATAAAGTCAAACATTACTACAGGAAATTTAGGTTACAAGATTGCTTTGGATGATTGCAGTCTGAGCAAACAAGAGAAAATAAATATTACTTCAGTGAATCTCCATCCAATCAAAATTACCAATATGAAGTTAGATGAACTAAAATTTGCTCATCATCAACTAGGAAGATTAAGCGACAGATTAGAGGAAGAAATTAAGAAATCATTTATAGTTCAATATTCTCATTGGTACACATTAGCGCTTTCATTAATTGATTAATTAATTGACAATTAATTCATTAATCTATTAAAATGGTGCGGATTGTTAAAAATAATAAAAACATTCTTGTGTTTCACAAAATCTCCCAGAAGCGCATCAGACTCCTGTTGCATCAAATTATTTAATACAAACATTAATACTACTCCAATAACCAGGATGCAATTATCGGAATTCCTGGAAGAAGTGGAACGTGCCCAGTTTGAAGAAAGACAGATGAACCAACAAACCCCAACGGAACCTTGTGTAAGGAAAACATACAGGGTGGGTTGTAGCGCAAAGAGTTAACCAGAGGTTAACCGCTGGTCAGCTGAACCGGCGGTAAAAGTTGACCAAAGATCAGCAAATGATGCGTTGTAAGGACGTCGGCTGAACCGAGTTCAAGTGACATGACTATGTACATTGTTGTTACAATGTAATTACGAGCATTTTCTTTTCTGGATCTAAAAATCAGTTTGCATGTCAATTTTACCTCGACTCGTACATCACCTTGAAGATATTCACATACCTCGTGGTAAATTTGGTCCATTGAATGTTGATTGGTTCATAGGAGTTTAGTTTCAACTTTACGCAATTTCACGTGTCCGTATGTCGTGTCGTATTTTCCACGTGTTAGAATGAAATGTAAATTAATCGCTCATTATGAGTAAAGATATTGCCTTCTGTTCTGGCCTGTGGGTGGAACAATTCAGTTACCGTCCTTATCTGGAGGGCCTTCCCCGATTCGGCACATGGAGACGCATTCTATGAGTAACAAATTACCCCTTCCGTTGTTAGTTTTCCTTTCGCCTTTATCGTCGTTGTGGTCTTCGTCCGTACCCAGGACAAGGGACCCTAACAGGTACTAGTCTCCCGGGTCAGGAGACTCCTGGAATCTGCGGAGGGCAGGGGTCGATTCAACTCCCCTGATAGGACTGTCCTGTTGGAGTTCCTACCCGCTACCCATCTGATGAACTTCAGACTTTGGCTTCTTTCAAATGAGACTTACTAAAAATTAGGTGTAGTCTGGAAAGTTTAAAATCCGAAATCAATGGGAGTCTCCTATATTCTAAAAGAGCAGCTTGTTCGTCATGTAGCTAATTACGGCCAATGATGTACCTTGAGGATCACCGCAGTGCCTGGTAGCTGACCTCTAGGCGACCCAGCATTTAGCCCTCATAAGGACGACCCCTGAGCGACCCTGCCCTAGGACCTAAGAAAGGCGACCGCCCCACGGTTTCGGTTCACCACTTGAGTGATAGTGACATTAAAACGTATGCGTTTTTCAATTACAGTCGAACCTCTATTTAACGAAGTCCTAAATCCGCTGAAAAAACTTCGTTATATAGAAAATTCGTTATATAGAATAATTCGGTATATATAGACCGAATTATTATGTATTATACGTATATACATATATAAATGATGTATGTTTAATCGACATAAAAAATGATTAAATAATTGAAGTTGTAGTTTTAAGTGAAGTTTAATGAACGTAATACATATATAATAATATATACATGTAATATATGAACTAATATGTATTTACATGAACGTGCATTATGTATGATTAAACATATAAGCTATTATCAGGGCTATTATACATAATGTACAAAGAAACAAAAGCCGTATTAGGTCCTCACGAAAACATCAGATGTGGACTTAACTTAAGAATTCTTAAAGAAGTCTGTAATTTTTGATTGCGCTTCGCATTTAAATAATACTGCTTTTTCAAAAAATACCGCGCACTAATTTAAAGATTTAAACAAACAGTCTGAAAAAATGCAGGCAGCAATACCGCGTAATGACCGCATTAAAAATTTAGGAAAGGATAAGAGTGAACCTTCTTGAAATTCAGACTACCGTGTACCTGCTATGGGTTTATAACCCTAACTGTACTTTGTTAAATAGAGATTGTCTTCGCTAAATAGAGAGAAATTTATTAATAAATAACATGGGACATTCACGGTTCTAACCAAAATTTCGCTAAATAGAGAATTTTGTTAAATAGAGGTTCGTTGAATAGAGGTTCGACTGTACTTGTCAACTAGACAAAGCAACTGTAAACAAGCGACATTCGTTGATTTGAACATGAGTGTAATGCTATACGACTAGACCTGTCTTGAGGATAAGTTAAGACCTTGTAAAATTTAGTATATATTAGATCATTTGTGAGAACTTTGAGATAATGCTTTACGCCTAGATATTTCTTGGGAATGAGATTAGCCATTGTAGATTAAAGATTGAAAATCACGCGAAGGAAGTAGGTCGTTTACTCTCTTCTACACGACCCCGGGTTAATTTGATGGAAAATTGATCGTAACAAAAGCAAGTATCCCCAAAGCTGAATTCGCTCATTTCACCTGCACCAGGGTCGGCTTCATCTGTACCCACAGTTTAGCAGCCATCCACTTGAGGACTTGAACAACCATCCACCTCCCAAGACAGAAACCATCCATACGAATGGACAACTTTTCTTCAATCGAAAATATCAAAACTTGCCTTTAACTGCCTAACACGTAAACATTTACTGCTCAAAATGTGCAATTTATTGTTTTATTTATATTTTACACTAGTAAAAGCGACCTGAATGTAACATTAATAATTATTTTTGATCATACATAAAATGTTGTTTACAATTTGTTTACACAGTTGCTGCGCACAATATATTTTAATTTTTTTATTTTCAGCTGCTCTACTCATTAATGCTTTCTCAACCACTGCTTGATAGAGAAAAATGTCAAATGGAGCTGCCCAAGCGGTATGAAACCATTTCGTTAGTCGCTACAATAACAACAGTTCGTTAAGTCGGGAAATTACCTTTTGTATTATGTATAATAATTAATTGACTAATTATGTGTATTAATTAATACACATATCTAATACGAATGTACTGTACTTATTTCTGAATACACTCTTTTTCGATTTTGAACAAAAAAACATACAAAAGGTGATTATTAAAATTTAATAATAATAGACTAATTTAAAAAAGTGAAACTTACTGCTTTGATGAAGTTTATCCGCGATTACTTTCCAATCCTATGTATTCTCAACTGCATCTTTATAATCAGGAATACACAAGTAACACAAAACACTGCACGCACGCACTCTATCAATTAAATTTAGGGGTGTGAAGCCCTAGCCACATTCACAAATTCGAAAAAATAAAAGCACATCTGAATCAAAATTCAACTTGAGAAATTTATTGATTCTCAACTTCGCAATGTTAACAGGGTTTCCAAAGGACGTAGATGGACTGTGAACGATAAAGTACTTTCTCTGTCATTCTACAAACTTCATTTCATAATATTCTACATATTTACTATAATCAGGAAATTATTTCAGGAAGCATGCAGCTCAAAAGGCATTAGTTCCCAAATTTATAGGTGAAAAACGTATCAAATTTAATAAAAACAGCTTCTACAAGACACGAGTCTAAGGAAGAAACTAATTAAGAAATTGTTGTACCAACAACAATTAAACACACCCTATTATTTTGTATAGTAGGGTGAACGAGGACGTTGCCATAAAAAATACGAAGAAATCACAGGAGATGTAGAAAAATGTGGAATTTTAATTAGCCCTACACATTCATTGTAATTAATGTATGCAACTGTATGTAAGGAAAATTCATCGTATCATAACTTATTCGAGTTCTTACTCTAATTTACTATTTGCCCGCTTCTATATTTTAGAAATTTTCATTCAACAAAATTTCATTTCAACAATTTCAACATTTCATTTTTTCATTTCAACAAAATATTTACTTTGGTTCAAAAATAAAATCATTAGCTGTTTACTTTCGCGTTAATAGATTCCTTTATTTTTTGGACAAATGTCTATTTAGTTACGATAAGCTTTCCCTTTAAAAAGCACTGCATCTATTGTTAAAAGGCGTTATTATTACTTTTCTCTCTCCTAAGCAGTTACTCTGCCAATTTGTAATTTAACTTTGGGCAAAATTTCAAGTCGCCTCATAACTTCCTTTTTCCATGAAATATTGGATTTGATTGCGGGATCATTTGCTGATACTTGGTGAAGAGAGGATCCCCAACTTTCGTTTAAAGGGGGATTAAATTAGGGAGCATATAATTACTAGGATGTATTTTTCATATGCATTCTATTAAGAAATTGAATAAATCCCAGGATGTAACGTCAGTCGACGGCAACGGCCATACCACATTGAATACGCCAGTTCTCGTCTGATCACTGAAGCTAAGCAATGTCGGGCGTGGATAGTACTTGGATGGGTGACCGCTTGGGAACACTACGTGCTGTTGCCTTTTTTGTTTTGTTTCGCCAAGTACCAATAGCAAAAATGGCTGTTTTCAACTCTGAAAACGAAAAAAATTTGAATGATCCCAAAGTGCTTAAGTATTATTTAGATATACTTTAATAAAATCCCGAAGGGTTAATACCATTATATAATTGGAACGCTTCGTTTTTTATTCGTTAATTTGGCGCATTAATTATATACGTATTAGTGATTAACTCTACTTGTGCTAACACCTTATGGGGTGGAGGAACTCGGGTTGGATATTTCATTTCATTTCAGGAATTGTTTTTTATTTCACTATCAACCTGCCATCATTCTCAAAAAATAGGCGGAATTAACTTTTATCCCAAATTGGTCGCGCACCTCGGGTCCCGGCAGGTCATGTCTTAGCGCTCGATGATTTGATGGTTTGGAGTCGCAAATTCGTGAAATGGACTTTAGTTAAAAACGGCATCCATATTAGAGGGATACAACAAAATAAAAACAAAAAAGGAGGCAACAGCACGTGGTGTTCCCAAGCGGTCACCCATCCAAGTACTATCCACGCCCGACATTGCTTAGCTTCAGTGATCAGACGAGAACTGGCGTATTCAATGTGGTATGGCCGTTGCCGTCGACTAACGATTCTTCCTGGGATTTATTCAATTCCTTAATAGAGTACATCCTAATAATCATATACTCCTAATTTAATTCCCTTGCGGTGCCACTTTGCAGGTGATGGAGTTGGCGAGATGGTCTCCGCCGCAGTTGGCGCATTTCGCTGGTTCTACCTTGGGCTTGGAGCATGGGTGTGTGGGGTGTTCTCGGGCGCTCTTCAGGCAATTGTATCGGTGTCGACAATTTGTGGTTGCGTATTCCCACGCTTGGCATCGATGACACTGCACGATTTAACGTTCCGTTCTCCTCCGCTCCCAGTGGATCCTTGTGTTGAGAAGAAATTTAACATTTCTGCTAAGCCAGTTGAGTGTGATGGTCGAATCAGTTGTCATGAGGAATAGGGGGCGAGATGTATTCCTCATTTTAAAGATTTTTCTTGTTTGAATGTCTTGTTCTTTCTCTAAGGCATCTTTAATTTCACTTGTTGTCGGGTTCGTCTCCGGTCCGCGTATTACAAATGCATGAGATTTTTCTTTAGGGAGGGTGAAAAAATGGTGCTCGATTTCAGTCTCGTCCAGTTCTCTTAGCAGGATTCTGTATTGTTATTCGTCTTGGGCAAAGATGAGTGTGTTGTTCTTGGTGAATTTTAAATGGAAACCCCGTAAGTTTCTCTTTCAGTTCTTTGTTTAGTTCGTTATGATTTTCAAAATTTTTGTTAATTACGATGGGTGGTACCTTGGTCTTCGGTTTAGTTGGTGTTTTATTTGAGGTGGTCTCCTGGTTACTCATGTGGCTTGTTGAGGTTTCGTCTTCGGTCTCCATGTTCTGATCGTCTTCGTCGTCTTTTGTAAGTTGTTGGTACTTGTTCTTTGTTATTATCGGGGTAGGTATAGCTAGGTGCTTAACATACTTGCTTAGAAAGCTGGTCGTTTTTGGTCGCTTGAAGTGGTCCTCGGGGGATAGGCAGCGTTTGTTGTCCGTGGAGTCATTCTGTTCACTTTGGATTTTTGGTGATTTCGCGTTTCGCGCTAGATCTCCGTTATTCATTTTTTAACTTTTTGGGTTATCGTTATCACTAAAATCGAATCCTATCACTTTTCGCGTCTGTTTTGCGACCCTTTCACTTCGGTAACTTTCCTTCCGCACAGATGTTGAGTCTATTATTAGATTTTATGAAAGGCCCTTAGGAAAGTACCTATCGTCGGACGTGGACCTCGACTTACGTTACATCCTTGGATTTGTTCAATTCATTAATAGAATACATCCTAGTAATCACATAACTCCCTAATTTAAACCCTTTCAATGGACGTTGGGAATCCTCTCTTCACCAAGTCTCTGCAAATGATCCCGCAATCAAGCCCAATATTTCATGGAAAAGGGAAGTTACGAGGCGACTTGAAATTTTACCCAACATTAAATTACAAATTGGCTGCTTATGAGAGAGAAAAGTGATAATAATGCCTTTTAACAATAGATACAGTTCTTTTTAAAGGGAAAGCTTATCGTAATTAAATAGACATTAATCCAAAAAATAAAGGAATCTATGAACGCGAAAGTAAACAGTTAATGATTTTGTTTTGAACCAAAGTAAATATTTTGTTGAAATGAAAAAATGAAATGTTGAAATTGTTGAAATGAAATTTTGTTGAATGAAAATTTCTAAAATATAGAAGCGGGCAAATAGTAAATAAGAGGAAGAATTCGAATAAGATGTGATACGATGAACTTTCCTTACTTATTGTAAATAGTGTAAAGTGCCCAGACCTTTTATTCACGAATTTCTCGACACATTGAATCGCCAAATTACTAATGATATTTTGTTATTATCAATGTAGGGGCAAAAACCATCAAAAATTATTCATAATTCATTATATTTTCAATATTCATAGACGTCGTTACTCTGTCAGTTTGAGTTTTAGTTTTTAATAAATAGTAGTAGAAAACAGTCGTTTCCTTGTGTAATGTACCTTATACTGTATGTAACACCCTGTATATGATGTAAGGAAAGTTTATCGTATCATATCACTGCGCGCTTATCATATTTTTCTAATTATTATATATTTCCGAAGTACTATTTACTTCCTTTCAAAAACATCTTAATTGGTTATTTACTTTTCCCTCGGACTAACATCATTAACTATTTACATTCACGTTTCTCGAACACCTTGTTTTTCGGATATTGTGTATTTGCATACGATAAGCTCTCCCTTTAAATTCCGATGCATTAACTATTGTAGAAGATTCCTTTTTGACTACTCTGCCTAAACTGTTACGCTGCTAGTTTTAATAAACGATATAAAACCGTCCGAGTCGGTCTATCATCGAGTCCATTACACGAAATTGGTGTCAGAAGTGGGATCCTGGTAGCGAAGAAATTCGACTTCAGGAAGAAACGTTCGAGAGAAGAAATTCCGACCGTCCTCAACCTCTGCGACTTCGTCGAGCCAGAAAAGGTTGTAGAACATCGAGAACCTTCAACTGCGAGACATCGTTGGACCTGTAGCTGATTTACATCCGCCACCTAAGAGGTAACCAGTCGAGTCGACCAGTACTCAACGTTTACGTGTACCGAGACTTCAGATGCGATTCGGATCATTCATTCATCGTCTGCCTGTAAGCGATCGTTCATATCTCATTTATTAATTTTCCTTTTTACTTTTTCTCATTTTGTATTTTGAACAACTCTTAAACTGTTATTATGGCTCCACCTGATACGTCAAATTCGCAACACAATACTTCGATTAAAGCATCACTTTCATTGGAAATAGCTGAGAAAATGCTTATAAGATTCGATGGTTCAAAAAATAAGCTATATGAGTTCATAGATAATCGTGATAAATCCATTTCCTTAGTTAAACCTGAGTATAAAGGTATTCTTTTAGCTATTATTGAAAGTAAATTAACTGATAAGGCTAGGGCAATGACAAGAAACAGAGTTTTTAACGAGTGAAACGAACTGAAAAAATTTCTATTAGACGTGTATGCAGATCAAAGAACAGAAGGTCAATGGCAACTAGAATTACACTCCCTTCGTCAAAACTCTGGTGAGAACGTTATTTCTTTTTCTAACAAAGTAGAAAATTGCTATTTAAAGCTCGTTCAGTGTATTGTAAATATTTTGTAAATAACTTTTCCCAACTGTTGTATAAATATTCCTTGAATTTTAGTCTAAATCACCTCTATAGTAATCAAATGACATTCTCTTTTATTATCTTCTTTACCTATATTGTGAATTTGTAAATATCTTTTCTTCTTATTTGCATATTGTAAATTCAACGACGACGGCGGGACAAACCCCGATAAGTGTTGGTCTCCAGGAATCTAACCGAAGGGTTGACTCAGGTACCGCGGGTTTTTCCACCCGATTAAAATGACAAGGTGAGAAGGGTGGATAACTTGACCAATTACCATGAAGGAAATCGGTGACCACCCCCACTCACATCATCGGAATCCTGGAGACTAACACAAAAAGGAAAACACTTACTTCGAAGACTCGGTTGAACACGCATTAACATTTTTCTATTTAGGAACGAGGAATTGTGGCCTCTTCCTATATTTCTTGTGTAAATAGATGTAAATAAAATAGTTAAGTCACCGCTTACTAGTTTATCTTTACATCAACTCAGGTGTTGGCAACCAGTGTCAACTGCAGTCAAAATCAGTAACGTAACAAAGCTCATAAACTCCCTTGACTCAAATCTTCCAAGAACTGCTAGAGAAGCTTGCGAAAATTTAATAAAAAATCAAGCATTAAATGTTTTCATCAGAGGACTCAATAAAGAATTATCGTTAATAATAAAAGCCCGTAATCCGACAACGCTCGAAACAGCAATTTCTCTCGCTCTTGCCGAAGAACAAGAAAACTTTTCACAAGAAATTTTCAAACCATTTTGCAATATTTGTAAACGCACAAATCATTACTCAAGTAATTGTCGCTATCGAAACCAACCTGAACGTAATGTTCGACATTTTCAGAATTCATCAAACCAATTTTCTCAACAGAATTCGAATCAAAGAAATCAGACTAATCGAAGTTCAAATCAACCTAAATCATGTCGTTATTGTAAAAAATTAGGTCATGTAATCGAAGAATGTCGCAAACGCGAATACAACAACAATAGACGTAAACAACAACACACGAATCCAAATTCTACTCAATCTAATACTAACTCAAATTCTAATTCTTTAAACTCCAAACGACCTCGTCAGTCCATGGCCAACTCTCGAGGTGTTCACTCTCTACAGGCCACATTTCGACCATTAACGTCGCAGTAACTACAGACGTTACAATTAATATACTTAAACCTAGTGGTTCCATACCATGCGATTTCCTCATAGACACTGGTGCTGACATATCTTTAATTAAAATATCTAGTTTAGATGACGTTAAAAAATTTTTTGATCACGAAATTGTTTTAAAGGGCATCGATAAAAGTATTGTTCAGCCTACTAAGACTCTTTGTTACTCTCATATTGATTTCGAAGTCTCTAACTCCACCGTGAACCACAAATTTTTCGGTGTAAGCGACGAATTTCCCATTTCCTTTGACGGAATCATTGGAAGTGATTTCCTTACAAAATTCAAATGTCTTCTTGATTACAAGAACGACAAATTAATATTTGAAAATTTCACAATGCCAATAAAGAAATGCATTACTTCATTAACTCCAAATGATTCAGAAAATCCAGAAAATTCTATATAGAATCATCAAAATCAAAATCAAAATCAAAATCAAAATCAAAATCAAAATCAAAATCAAAATCAAAATCAAAATCAAAATCAAAATCAAAATCAAAATCAAAATCAAAATCAAAATCATATTCTAAATCTAAATCAAAATCCAAATCCAAATCCAAACCAAATCCCAATTCCAATCGAAAATGAAAAACCCTCCGAGTCGGTCTATCATCGAGTCCATTACACATGTGACCATTACACTGGTAGCAGCTTCGCCCCCGTTGGGTTTGGATTGTTTTTTAAGCAATTTCACGTGAAAAAGACCCCTTTAAACAAATCTGCAGGGTGTCACATCCAAAAGCTGGTCATAGATTGTTCAACAATTTTTTAAAATAAATTGCCAAAATGACTTGTTTTTGACCCGGAAAAAAACTTTTTTAGGTTTTTCTGGTCATTTTAGATAAGAAAAGCCCTTAACGATTTTTCTGTGAAGTTGACCTTTTTCGAGTTATAGCTTATTTAAAGTTGGGAAAAACACAAAAATGGCCACATTCAACCCTGAGAAAGGACAAGAAAAGCAACAAACCTTAACGCTGCCAGTGTTTAAATAATCTTTAAATATTCCTTAAGAAAATACCAGAATTTTCGGGCATTAAACAATTGCAACCACTTGTTTCATAACTGTTAATTAAGCGCGTTCATTACAATTTTCAGTCTCGCGTTTCCCTGGCACTCGCCACTCAGACCAATTTACTCAAGTCCGCCTCGGTCCCTCTCAGATCAGACATACGTTTCCATCGAAAGAATGACCGCGCAATGTGTCCGACGAGGACAGAACGACATTTCTAATAGAAGACAAACGTTTAAAGGATGGAAACTGTGCGTCGTGCGATAGAAAAACAGGGGCAGGAGGTGGCCTGTCGTAGATTTTGATGGCTTAGGGATGTAAATACGTGAAATGCGCTCTACGGCTCCACTTCGATTGTGAGCTCATAGTCGCCTAAAATACTACAAATTCACAAAATAATTTCTGTCAAATCCATTTTGATTTTCATACAGAGTATGTCAAAAGGTAAAAAACCATCTTATTTGTTGTTTAATCTAGATTTGATACTTCCTCCTTCTTTTTCTGAGAAATATAGGTCTGATTGCGGGGCAGTGTCCTAGACTCGGTGAAGAGGGGTTCCTCACCGGCTGTTTGAAGAAATTCTATTTAAATCAAGAAATAAATGATAACTAGGATATACCTTTCATATGTATTCTATAAAACAATTGAATAAATGGGTAAGTGTTTTAGTATAAATGAAAGACTACATACCGAAAATAGAAAAAAAATCCACCGCATACCAATAATTACCATCCCACTGACAACCAATATAGCAGACATAATAAACAATACCACAAGCAACAAAAAACATGGGTTTCTTAATCAGGCAATTACCTACATTGTAATATTCCACAAAAACAAATCAATATTGTTTCACTCAGCAAGCGTGGTGGATGTGAAATTTATACTAAGTGAACGTGGCAACAACCTTCTTCTATTACAACGTTTCACATGTCGTATGAAGAAAGTGCGAAAAAGTGGCAAGAAATTTTGGACTTGTACCAAAAATACGTGCAACGCAAAAGTGTTTACTACTGGAGAAGAAAATTTGGTAAGCCGTCAAGAAACAATTCATTCCCTCGAAGCCCATGTTCACAACGTAACTAGGAAGAGTGTGAGCAATGCTGCTAAGAGAAAAGCTATGGATAATGTAAGTGAACGAATGTCAAAATCTTTTCACATAACCCTTGAGGAAAATACTAATGCTTTAGATCATTTAACCACCAAAGATGTAACTTTAATAGAGCGTAATATTTACTATGAAAAGCGCAAAAGACAGTCTCCCTTACCGAAATCAACTGAAGAAGTTTTCTCTGTTTTGAAAACTACGAATATTGAAACAATTAGATCTGATGTGACGCTAACCTACATTCATTGTGTACAAGTGACAAAGTATTTATGGATGGGACATTTCAGTTTAGCACCAAGTTTTTCTGTCAGCTCTTTACTGAAGTCACATTATTCAAAATGCACCTTCTGCAATGGAATGGAATGGGCTTTCTGTTTGTAACCGAAAAAATCAAAGCATGCATATAAGAATTGATTTATGTTACTAATAAAGAAGACTCAAGAACTGGGGGAAATATTTCTCCCTAACATCACTGTTATCGACAATGCTGTTAGATTCGTATAGCCGGAATGTTGTACGACAGGTTGCCGATTTCATTTGGTGTAAGCCTGGTATAAAAAGATAAAAAGCTTGATTTAACAAAATACTGTGGGGGTTCGAAGCGGCATCATCAAACATTTTTATAACGGTCAAAACCCATGCTGTTTCGAACTAACCTTCGTTCCCATAATTTAGCAATTGTAAAAACTGCGCCCCAAGCGAGACGGATGGGTATATCCTCTTTCCCCACAGCGAAGCAATAAATGCTTTGTTGTAGGAGAGGAAAAAGAGTAACTGCCCATCTGAACAATGTACTCGGCGAACATTCCTTAAAAACATCTGTGAATCTCGAAGTTAAATTTCCGCGCCAAAGTAGATGATTTAGAGAGGGACAATTGACCCTCAATAAAAGTACCGTTAGACTTTCGAAAGTATTTTCTGGGTAAATCGAAGCCCAGCTCAGAGTAGAAATTCACAGATGGTACTCTTCACCCCGGTTCCGCGGCCAATGAGAGCGACACACAGGGCACACAGTCACGCCCTTCTCTCTCACTTAGCAATTCGCGAACGGTGCTGTTAATGCGAACACCCATTGGAAGTACGAGACTATGGCAGCCCCTACTGTCATAGCTCGTCGGATCATTGAGGACATGCTTTATACGCAAGATCCTCAGCGGCGAAGGAATTGGGATCTTCCCGAATTCCTAAGACCTGTCGCTTTTTAAGATGATAATGGTGAGCAACATGCACCAGGCCTACCGACCAGGAATCTATTGGGCTGGGCACCGTCCCAGACCCTAACCACCGAGCAGCGCCAGGTTCTGGAAGCTGCAAACATTGTTGGGGAAGAGTTCAACATGAGCTATCCTCAGCTCTGTTTTAATAAAGAGTTGATGGCTAAGATAGCGGACTTTGTCCGCCAGGCGGATAAGACCATCAAACTGGGGACGTCCGTTCACGAAAGTGAACGTGGCAGCCAGGCCCAAGTGTCGTGGCAAACACGGGACGTCACTGTACCACCACCAGGCTTTAACCGCTACCAGCAGTATTGTGAAGCCAGCATATCCGAACGCACCTTTGCTCAAATGGACAGACGATTTGCTATTGCAGCCACAATCGTCACGTTCCGTATGGCTAAGGATCGGATTGGCGACCAACGACCGTATGCATGCTACGACTGGGGGAACTATCTCACAGTCCCAGACGATTGGCACGATACTCGCAATAGCATTTTCGAATTTGGGGAGGTAGACATGTACTGGAACTTCTCCAACTATCGAACTGCCTATACAGAAAAGGACGACATCCGAAAATCTTGGATACGTCGTATGTTAGTAAATAAATCTAGAGACTAACGACACCGACATGTGGCGTGACCATACCCCACTTCATAGTATGGCTAAGACCAAAGAGTCCAAGGCGGAATTCGTCGCAAATATTAAATCAATATCACAGCTAGGAGAGGCTCTCTACTCAGTCTTACCGAGTCTTCTCAGTCTCTTGCGTCGCTCAAGTCACGTCTGTCAAGTCAAGTCATACATTTACTTTGACCCAGTCGTTGCTCATTCTTACTCGCAGTCGTCTCACTTTAATCATTTCCACTCACCCAGTTTGTATCTTACATTTTGATTATTTGACTTATTACGTGAGTGGACGGGATCGACACTATAGGTTGTCTTCCCTAGTAACTATTTTGCTCAGTCAACCAACTCTCCTGGTTGTGGTACCTTTTATTTTAAATCTTGCAAATACATGTAAATTCACTGTTCACACTAGTCAGACATTAAATTATTGTATATAACTTCTCGTTCATCTTTTGTGAATATATTTCTTTTCCCTGACGTGTGCGAATTCTCATTACACCACAACCGGCTGCATTGTTTAAAGTATTGGGACTTTTAGTCAACTCAACGACTAGAACTGCCCCAATAATACTATCAAGATCAAAGAAATGAAAAAGGATGATGGCTGCGGTATTTATTTGGTTTATCCTTTCTGCATCCAATCGAAGTATGAGAATGCTTCGGAATTGATTTTGCGGAATTCTAACCCGACGATGAAAAAAATCACACAAATGACAGATTACTTAGTTGAAACCTATATCGCAGAAGATTCTAGATTTCATCCTGTAATATGGGCTGCACAAAGCTCATCAACAGAGCTAACAACAAACGCCTCTGAAAGTTTTCACTCTAGTTTTAATGGTCACTTTTCTCTGTCACATCCGTCAATTTTTATTTTTATCGAGGTTTTAAAACAGTATATAGTACACAGTATATAGTAAAACAGTATAGAGTATATAGTTTTACATTACCATTATTTACAATTATGATCACAATTTGACAAGGTTATTTCTGAAGAAAATTTTTATATGTAAGAGTATACATTAAAATTTAAAAAAAACACAATAATTGCATATAAAAATAAAAAAAACAATAAAGCACATAAAAATATAAGAAAACTTTTAAACGAGCCGGTATTATTATTAGAGATCGGCTATAGGTAATGAAGATATCTAATCGGTCCCTAATAATTGTATTGCTCGTCCTAAGCCGAGATGAAGTGTGAAGGGAACCCTTATTATTTCTTATTTGCATTTTCATTCGTCTCTTGTTTGCCATCATGTTGTCATGTCAACAGTTTGATTTACCTGTTTACCATTTAACACTGGTCCTCAGAGGAGCAGGGGATTATTGGTCCCCAATTTCCACGTCCAAAAATACTTGGGATCTCTTTGGTCCTCAATTTACATGTACCCTTCTTCGACGGTCAAGGAGCAGGAGATTATTGGTCCTCAATTTACATAGGCCGTTTTACAGTGCTACCTTCCAAGAACATATGTAAAAGGGGAAAGATATGTTTCTGTTGTTTCTCTTTCTCTCTTCAATTTGTATAAGAAAATATATTTTGTAAATAGTTGAATAGTGAAAGTGAAACCCTTGAATAGTTAACATCATTCTTGACTGTAGAATGCAGGCTTGACTGTAGGCAGTAGAATGACTATATTAATTTCGGTAGTAAAGTATTAAGTAAACTGTCGAAATGATTCATTATCAAAAACTGAACTATTCACGTAAATTTAATTAGGCGCGTAAAGTGCGCGAATAAGGGCAATCTTAATGAGATTTATTGTTAAACCAAACAAGAGATAAAATTCGTGTACACATAAAATAGGCACTTTTCTAGAATATGTCAGTATAATACAAATATATACACTGTTATATTCTGTGGAAAACCCCTAAAAGACATTAAAATAACATTATACTTTCACATTCTTCACCATAAGTATAAAAACCCTCTGTAACCTATTTTTAGTCAGTCAAGTCTATTGAATAAAGCCACGTCGAATGCAACCTGTCTTTTTTCTCACTTTGACTCCGCGACAATTTCTAAACCAGTAATTGTCGTCCGTACCCGTAATTAGTTTTGGATATTACGCTGCTAAGTGTAGCAACGTCTACGTAGTTAAATATTCAATATCTATTGCGAGTTAAACGCGGTCTGGTAAGAGGTCCAGGGAAGAAAACTTCAAGATTATATCGGCGTTCGTCCCAGAAGAACCCTTGGACAAGGTCCGATTATAACAACACATGGCATAATATAGATAGTTGCCACTACCACGATTGTCAACAATGGTACTAGATATCGTACGGTATTTTCTAGTTATCAAATTACCACCAGCTTTTTCCCCAACATAAAAGTTAAAATATTGAAACAAATTTATTTTTTTGAGCCAATTTTGAACGAACTCTCCATATTTATGTCAATATTTATACGAAAATCCGCTTTGCTCAATCCAAGCGGCATCCCCCTTGTTGTCAAATCAGCTTGCAGGTCAATTTTATCTTCGATTTGTACGTCATCAGATTGAGAATGTTCACATACCTCGTTGTGAATCTGGTCAATTGAATACTGATCAGGGATCAGGGAGCGGCTTTTCAATTATTCGCAGTTCCACATCCGGTTCATTCTAACAATGGAATTTGGTTGCATATCATTTTTCACGTGTTAGCCAATTGAAATATAAATTAGTCGCTCATTATGAGTACAAATATTGCTTTCTGTTCTGGCCTTCGGGTGGATCACTTCACCTACCCTCCATACCTGGAGGGTCTTTCCTAGACTCAGCACATAGGGAAAAGCATTCGATGAATAACAACTACTCCTTCAGCTGTTAGTTTTCCTTTCCGTCTTTATCGCCGTTTTGGTCTTCGTCCGTACCCTGGACAAGGGACCCTAACAGGTACTAGTCTCCCGGGTCAGGAGACTCCTGGAATCTGCGGAGGGCAGGGGTCGATTCATCTCCCCTGATAGGACTGTCCTGTTGGAGTTCCTACCCGCTACCCGTCCGCTAACCTTCGAACTACATGGTTATCCCATGTATATGAGAATATCTCAAACTATTGGATGGGTCTAGCCGAAATTTGACGCACATGTTAAGATTCCACGGGGACTCTTGAGAGTTACCCCTAGATACTTACTTCTAGGTAAATCGTTTAAGAGTTGTAAATATTTTAAATAATCGCAATAGCGACGCGTTTTTCTACAATTAATTCGTTACATAATTGTAACGCCTTGTATATCAAACGAGGCATTTCATCATAAATACAATCATGAATCGAGCTCTGTTTTCATATTGATATAAATCATATAACCAGAAACAACCCCTATCACAGAAATAAACAGATAAGTGCGTTCCGAAATCCAAAGGACACTGAGTGATTAGTGATTAGTGCTAGTTAATAAAAGGGACTGAACATTATTATTTCAGGGCATTAAGCAGAAGCTCACCACCCGCTCGACTGTAACGACGTAGTTTTTAAGTTTATTTTTTTATTGTTTTTATTTAAAAAACAGTAAATTGTATCGAGTCGTATTATTGTGTTTTTAAAAAAACCTTAATTCACGACCGAACACCATATTTTATAACTCATTAAGTAATCCTCCGTTAGGAAACTGATTCTAAAACGCTTCTTAATCAGACAACGACCAAATTTAATGGTTTGTGTTTTACTTATCTATCATAAAAGACACTCTCTTCATTCATAGAGAATTAACTTGTTTGACTATTAGATTTCATTAACTTATTTTTCTTTCCTATTTTTAACAAAATGTCGCTTTATAAAGAAACCCGATTCATGATAACGACTAATTAGCTCCTAATAAAACTCGCTCGGGCTCCTCAAAGCTTTTTCAAACTTTCATACGGGCGAGACGTACCTCTGCACAAAACTCTTTATAATCCTTTGAATATTTAATCTTGGAAATTAAATAAGATTATTTAAAATACAAGTGCTTCAAACACAGGAAACACAACATAAATTTGGCACTGCGGACAGAACTGAAGCAAGCTTCGCTCGATCTCAAACATATTTCTGGAACCATCAACGATCAGGTTGGCGAGTTTTAACCCTTTAGATCGTCGGACCGACTCTGAATCCATCGGACAACTCTTCGGAATCCGGCTTCGCGAAGCACCATGTGGAGGATGATAACTTTAATACTTCTGACTAAGATTTTCCTCTCCTTTGCCCGAATCAAACAAAACCCATTACGGACAAGTCCGAAATTTTCTTTCACGATATGGGTCACACCAAAATATCAAACGATCATTTTCCGCTAGTCTCTTATAATAAATCTGACGACCTTCGAACATAGATTTCGGCTCATCCATAAAATACATTAGGACTCGCTACTACTTTGTAGAGTTCCCGATAATAACGTAATCTTATACCCGAAGAGATACTCGTGTATAAATAATTTCAAACTTCTAGAATCTCAGATCTACCAATACGAGGAAAAATTCGAAACTATTAGCCGCATGGTAGGACGCGAGGAAAACTTCAGCCTCACCCGAAGGAAACGTGGCCTGTTTGACGGAATCTCCTACGCGGTTAAGCGGTTATTTACAATCCCCGACGCGGAGGATGCAGAATATAGCGCGGAATCAATTAAGGAAGTCGTCAAACAAAACCAAGACACTAATAAATTAATGAAACAACAAGTCCACATAATGTCACAAGTTTTGTCGAATTACAATGATACTGTTCAAAACTTAGTTATAAACGAGAGGGAACTCCACAAAAATCTTCCGGAAGTCGACGCATTTGCAAACAAAACTGCTAATCAGGTTATTTCGTTATCTTACGCACAATCAATGGGGAATCTCTTAAACCTATTATCTCAGTCATCTACCGAACTGAACGAAGAACTCGACGTCACTATCTCGTTAATACTTTTATCGAAGTAAAATAGTTTGCATCCATCGATAGTAACTCCCAAACGTTTAAGGGACGAATCTTTAAAAATAAAACTGCCGCCCAATTTGCAATTCCCTGTCGATCCGAGTAGTTGTGAAGAAATATACAAGGTTTTGGAGATATGTGTTGTGCCAGTCGTTTACGTTAATAAACTCATAATGTACGCAATAAAAATTCCATTAGTATCGAGCGAAGTCTACTAATTTTATGATATGATTCCATCGAATAATTCTAAAATCTACTCCTATATAAACTCCTCCTCTCGATACCTTCTCCCGAGTATTACCAACGTGTTGGTCCACCTGATAAAGGAGCGACGGCAGTGGGCATAACCGTGGGCGACTGCTGCGTTGAAAAACAAAATTTCCTGCATTCCAATCTCCTGCATTCCAATGCAGTCCAAAGCAAGGAGTAAAACATCCTTAACTGAAGCATTATCATTATTTCCAAATTTACTTGTGGTACCTAAAGAAATATTTCATGAATTTACAGTATCTGTATTCTTCACATCTCTATCACAAGATTACCCACATGAGATGCTAGGGATAGCATTTTTGTATCAGATGTATCAGATGTTCTTGTATCAGATCGGATGGACTACTACTTGACCACACTCTTTCTGAAGTAGGAATAGATAATCCTTGCCCTCAGCTAAATGTTTATATTAGACCAAGAATTAGGAAGATAGGAGAGATAGTAGACCCTTTTAACCAAGGAGAGGATGAAAACATTTAAAAACAGACAAGCGAGGAGATAGTTCCACAAAAACGTTATACAAAGATTTGCAAAGCAACCCCTAAACCATGGAAAAAGAAAGGATATAAGAAGAAGAGTGAATATAAAATCAGCACGGTAGATACCATCCCATCAGAAACAGATCCTGAAGGGGAAAGTAAGGATGAAACATCGATATCATTAGCAGAAGAATTACAAATTGGTACCATATTTCAAGAAGGGAAGGAATTTAAGAAGGATTTTAAATAAAGAAGCTGGTCTGAAAGAAAACCTGTTTACCCTAGAGAGCTGTTATCTGTTAATTTCAATATGAGTCTGTATTCCACCCCATCTCTTAGCGAGAAAAAGGAGATAATCTCACTTAAATCTCGAG
The DNA here is from genome assembly GCA_963576515.1 of Cryptocephalus primarius. Taxonomy (NCBI): domain Eukaryota; kingdom Metazoa; phylum Arthropoda; class Insecta; order Coleoptera; family Chrysomelidae; genus Cryptocephalus; species Cryptocephalus primarius. The sequence goes on along the minus strand of OY754940.1, from coordinate 12,420,621 downwards.
CCACATCTGATATTTCAGATTCGTGTAACTGACTCGTCGTTTATGAACATAGTTTAATACTGGACAATAGATTAAACGCGCAAACATATTTTTTACAAGCCAATACTTCAATAAATTATTTATTAAGTATATTAAGTATTATTTAGTATTTTAAGTATATACTAGTAAGTATTATTTAAGTATAAATACATTTGGAATTACGATTGGATTATTTTAAAGCACAACTTGGGGTTTTCCCTCTGGAAAATTGAACTGATTTTACTTTAATTTCTTTGATAGATTTAGTTTGTATTATTAAAATTATTAGTAGTACAGCAATAAACCATATTTTTTTATAAATAGAACACACTGTATGGAGATGATCCACGAGCGAGAGAGAGAGGAGAGAGAGGAGAGGAGAGAGGGGAGAGAGAGGAGAGAGAGGAGAGAGAGGAGAGAGAGGAGAGAGGAGAGAGGAGAGAGGAGAGAGGAGAGAGGAGAGAGGAGAGAGGAGAGAGAGAGAGGGGGAGAGGGGGAGAGAGGGAGAGAGGGAGAGAGGGAGGGAGGGAGGGAGGGAGGTAGGTAGGGAGGGAGGGCTGGTAGAGAGGGAGAGAGGGAGAGAGAGAGAGAGACCGCGAGCGGCACTGTTATGATGTGTTTATAATGCGTTATACAATTAATCAAGGGGTGTTCAATTATTAATCGCCCACAAGACTACATCAGAAGTGGGACACCCTGTGCGTGTTTGTGCTAGTTTTTCCTTTCCAGCGACTTGGACAATGCCGAAGACGAAGCGAACACGTAGGCGAAGCCCGTCAACTTCGTCATGTTCGAGCGACGACGAACCTCAGCTTATTCAGAGACATGACAAATCGCATCGCAGAAATAAGACTGTAAGTGGCCAATTCGCTTTTTGCTTGGGATCTCCCCCGATGATTTCTACAATCATCCCGGACTTCAATCCTAAATCAATGGAAATCGACGACCGGATCGAAATCGTCCAACATAACGCTACTGTATACAATTACACGGACAAATTTACAACATATCAGCCAATTAACAAGCTAAAAGGTACTGCTAAAACTTGGCACGACAGTTTCATTGAAAGTGAAGGAGGGCTCAGCTAACTTGGATCAGGTGGAAAGAACTTGTAAAGGCTACCTTCCAGTGCACTCTAAACGCTTATCAATTATTAATGGACCTCGTTAATCATAAACCACAGGAAGGATGTTCATTATAAGACTTTTATTTCGCCAATTTGGCAAGAATTAATAAATTGCGACTAAATTTCTCTCCTGTTGACAAAGTTTCTCTAATTCTTGGAGCTATAGGGGATAAACATATTAGTACAGCAGTGGATGCCTCTCAAATCAAGGACTTCAACGTCCTTGGGGACGTTCCTATCTAAAGAACAGAGATTTTTCTACTTCCTCGTTACTCGCTGCCTCCACCTCTCAAACACCGGCGAAAAATAATTAGAATCATCACTTGCCAGCAGGCGTCGTTTGCTGCATTGCGGTCCTTAGATATTGGGCATTATGCGGCTTAGTGCGAGTGCGGCTTTCTCTGCTTTCGCAGTTGTTTGTTGTGTGTGAACTTTGAATGTAAGTGATTTGTCTATCCGTACTCCTAGGTATTTGAAGGATGGTCTCACTGTTATTTGTTTGTCGAGGATGTTAATGTATGGGAGGTGTGCCGCTCTTTTTCCTCTTATCAGTGTTGCTTCAGTTTTTTCTGGGGCGATTGTTAGGTCATTGTTGTTCATCCAGTTGTTGATTAGGCTTAGGGATTCGTTGGCGGTTTGTTGTAGTCCTTGTGTTGTCTTATTTATTATTACCATTGCTGTGTCATCTGCATAATGCTACTAGGAAGGTTCCTGTGGGCATCGGGATGCGGAGGAGCCCGTCATATGCGATGTTCCAGAGTGTGGGCCCGAGGATTGATCCTTGTGAGACTCCTCGTGGTGCAGCCCGTGTCTGGGTTCTTCCGTCGTTATATGTTTGTATATGTCGGTGTATGAGGAACGATCTTATAATGTTGTAAGGTAGTCCGGAATATTGTGTTTATTGAGTTCGTTTAATATAGTTTGGTGCAGAATGGAGTTGAATGCATTTTTGACGTCAAGGATGACCTAGCGTTTTTGGCTTGGTCCACAACCTGTTGAATGGCGTCGACTGTGGATTTCCCGCTTTGGAAGCCGTACTGATTGGGAGAGAGAATGAGTGTTCCGTTTAGTATGTTTGCTATGATGTTCTCTAGAAGTTTACTTATAGCATTTAGAATACATAGTGGTCGGTATGTGTTTTTTTTAGGCAGTAAGACTAGACGGGCGAGTTTCCATTCGTTTGGGAAAATTCCGTGTGCAAGTAGGTGTGTGATAGTATGTGTAAACATTTCCGGGTTTTTTGTTGCCATTTGTTTGATGAGGATTGGCGGGATTCCATCTGGTCCGGGAGCGCTTTTGGTGCGGATTTTATGAGCCGCGGTGGTTATGTCCTCGTTGGTAATTTGTATCGTATGTTTAGATGGTTTGCGTAGTGGAGTGAGTCCTGTCGTAGGTGGGAAGAGTTGGTTGTATATTGTATCAGTTTGCTCGATGGTAAGTTGTGCTATTGGTTGTCGTCTGAGTTTGTTTATTGCAATTTTGTATCCTTTGTCCCACATGTCGTCGTCTAATTCCTGGAGGAGAGATTTCCAGCACTTTCTTTTTTCTAATCTTATGGTTGTTCTTAGTTGTTGTTGTTCAGATTTGTATGTATCTCGAAGACTGGTTTCTGTGCGAGTGTTTATTGATTTCTTGTATTTTTTGCGGCTGTTCGTGCATTTGGTTTATAGTGAGGATATTTCGGGTGTCCACCATGCTTGTTTTTGTTTTGTTGTGGTCCTGGTGGAGCCCATCTACATGTCGCTTGTGCTGTGTCTTAAATTAGTTTATTGAGTGCTTGTGCGGTTGTGGGTGGAGTGTATATTGTGGAGACCCAACCCTCCATGAGGTCGGCACTGTTTTCGTTCCAGATCCATTTTCCTGTGCGCGTGGATCGTGCGCTTTCTGCGTGTAAGGTATTTTTTATTGTTACGTCTATTCGCTTGTGTAGATTTAGAGTTTCATCTTCGCTGATATGCCATGTGTGTTTGAATTTGGTGAGTGGAGTGTTTCCCCATGTGAGGTCTAGCCATGACTTTTGTGTTCCAGTTTCGAATGTGGGGGAGGGATCGTTGTAGAGAAGGTGTAGCTGTAAGGATGCTGTCCATTCTTCGACCATTTCTCCTCTTTTGTTTTTTAGGTGGCAGCCCCACGCTGGTGATTTGACATTGAAGTCTCCTGCTATGATGATTAGTTTTGCTTGTTGATTGATATGTGGTGTTAGTTCGTCTAAGAGATTTGCTAGCTGTTGTGTTGGTTCGTTGGGAGATGCGTAGACTGCGAATACCGTGAGCCAATCAGCTCTTACACCTACGAACCCCCTTCCGATGATGGTTTCGCCAATTTGTGGAATAGTTTTTAGATATATCCCCACGTCTTCTCTTTCGTCCGTAGTGATCCCGGTGTTTAGGGCTCGGGAGATGTTACATTCTGGAATGATTGCCACTTCTGTCTGGAGGTTTGCCATCATAGCGATTAGGAAGTCGTGTGCTTCTCGTCCTCTGCCGATGTTTTGTTGGATAATCTTTATTTGTTGATGGGTTGCTTGAGACTTATAGGTGGAGGAAATGTGTGAGTTTTTGCTGCGCGTTTTGTGTGGGGTGTGTTGTGTTGAAGTTGTTGTTGTGGGGTTTTATGGGTGGTGCCTTTTTGTTGTTGTCTTTGAGGGGGATGGTGCGTTTGTATTTTGATTGCTTGTTATTTGCTGCGGTATTGCTTGTGTGTGGCGACAATAGTTGTTTATGTGATTGTAAAATGTTAATGTTGACATTAGAGAAGAGTAGAACCTCTTTGTGTTATTTGTGTGAAAAAAGTGTTACAATAGACTCAACATCTGTGCGGAAGGAAAGTGACCGAAGTGAAAGTGTCGCAAAATAGACGCGAAAAGTGAGACAGGACTCGATTTTAGTGATAACGATAACCCAAAAAGTTAAAACGTGAATAATGCACATCTAGCGCCAAACGCGAAAAACAGCTGCCTATCCCCGAGGACGAATTCAAGCGACCAAAAAAGACCTGCTTTCTAAGCAAGTATGGTCAAGCACCTAGCTGTACCTACCCCGATAACAACAAAACAAAAAGAAGGCAACAGCACGTGGTGTTCCCAAGCGGTCACCCATCCAAGTACTATCCACGCCCGACATTGCTTAGCTTCAGTGATCAGACGAGAACTGGCGTATTCAATGTGGTATGGCCGTTGCCGTCGACTAACGTTACTTCCTGGGATTTATTCAATTCCTTAACAGAATGCATATGAAAAATACATCCTAGTAATTATATGCTCCCTAATTTAATCCCCCTTTAAATGAAAGTTGGGATCCTCTCTTCACCAAGTATCGGCAAATGATCCCGCAATCAAACCCAATAGTTCATAGAAAAAGGAAGTTATGAAGAGACTTGAAACTTTTTCCAAAATTGAATTAGAAATTGGCAGAGTAACTGCTTAGGAGAGAGAAAAGTGATAATAGATACAGGCCTTTTTAAAGGGAGAGCTTTTCTTAATTAGGCATTAGTCCAAAAAATAAGGGAATCTATGAACGCGAGAGTAAACAGTTTTTGTTTGATTTTGTTTTGAACCAATGCAAATATTTTGTGGAAATGGAACTTTCTAAATTTAACGAAGCGGGTGTGACGACCTACCATGCGTCACATTTTTTTCTTGTGTATACTGTTAAAACTGTTTATGGTGACATCGTTTAGAACAGAGGTGTCCCCACTAGGATTAAGAGAGATAGACAAGTGACAGATACAACCCACCATAAACGGGCCCTAATGAGCTGATAGTCGGAATATTAATATGCATGCCGTTTCCATACAACACGCAAAGGGTCGGACTAATACTTGCATAATTGTAAATAGGTACTAATTTACAGATTTTGTAAATACTAAAATGATGGCTATATTAACTAGTAATTCTAACGTCTTTTATATATGAATGATTAATGAAAACTGTACGTAACGTTATGTTTCAAAATAAATTTAGTTCGTTAAATTTAAAAAAAAAGCACTGGGTTGGGTCTATTTATGTCATTTTCCCTTCACGCTTTTCCAGGCTGTCTGGAATCCAGGCTTCTCTGGATCGTGACGCACTATCTAATGGAAAATCTCTATAAAAATCCTGATGCTGTTTTTGATAATGCCGCTGAATGTTATATTTTTTGAATATTACAAAACTTTGCCCACATATGACGCATAAATGGTGTTATATATTTTGAAAACCCCAAACAAATCCCCCTATTTAGTATCGTAGTTCTGATTCCATTACGCACAGGTTATTAAAAAAATGAAGAAATGAAAATCGTTTCAAGTCAAAATTGACAAACAGAACTGGAATAAAAAAAATACTCTGTAAAATCTTTTACCCATACAAAGCACACTAGTACAGTCACTCACAGACTACACATTATTAACCATAGGGTGTCAATTTATAGATTTTTCTAAAGTGACTTCAAGATTGTCAGCACTTAATGGAAGTAGAGCCAACGAGGGGCATCCCACGAAATACAGGTTGTATGCCCAAGAAAGTTTTCGGACTGGTGGACCGAACATCGTCCGAACCGAGGGTGACGCAGGTTCCCACCACGGTGAAAGGGTATCCGGCCATTCGGGAGCTTGTTCCTGATATAAGTGCCAAAGTAGTGCGAGGTCTAGTGCCGAAAGTCGGAAAAAATGTCTATTATCACTGCAGAGTAATTGCACATTATATACTAGTTCGACAACTATAATCTCAGACACCTTCAGAGTTCATATAAAGCAATTGTACCTAATTTCAATATTAACTTAGACGGTTGTTGCGAAAATATTAAAGAGAATAAGTCAAATGTATCAAATGTAGTTAAGAGCTGTTACTCTCGACAGGGAATCCTTAGGAATAGCCTGTAGTAAATTAAATAAAATTGATAAGTTAGCCGACAAAATATTGGAAGGCTTGAATATTAGAATCATAAAAAGGAGCTATTTCGTACATTTTATCTGTACAATAGGAAAGGTGATATTGTTATACATTATATATAGAATATATAGAAATTATATAAGGCCTATATTGCAAATTGCAAGCGTTCTTTGTAATATAAATATTAATTGTTATGACGGACGGCAAACTTCCCCTAAAGCCTAGAATCATGAAATACTAAGTATCGACGTTTGTATATTTTTCCCTATTGTGTGTTATACCCTGTCAAAGAATGAGGCGAAGTAATAAACCGATTATTTCGCAGCTAACCAGAGGCGTTCTTAAAGAAATCAACGAATATTAATAAATGAATTAAAATTGTCTATGTAATGTTGAGTTTCCTTAAAACCGGTATAATTGATTTATTAAAAGGTAGGTATTACGACCGCGATTGTTATCATCTCAGGAACGCTGCCCTTTTTATCTGAATTGTTGTTAACTCGTCATTAATATAACATATTACAATATTGGAAATCGGTATTTTTTATAATATTTTACGGTAATGTTTTTTTTCATACTGTTTGTCTAATAAATCCTCGGGATATGGAAGAAACGAAGAGATATGAACATTTCCTACCGATGTACAAAAGTGGGTGCTGTCTAATCGAGGTGCAGATAAATACTAAAGTTCGGATTATGTGATTAACTATTCCAAGAAGGGACAAGACGGCTATTATTTTCTCAGTAATTCTAGGTAAGTTAAAGGAACTGATTGCGCTTAATGCTTGCGTTAACATATCAGGTGGTTATGTGTATAAGATCGGCCCATTTATTCCATTTAAAATCATTAGTCAGTCAGCATTGCTTATAGACGTGTACGTGTGTGTGATTAGACAGACTTTGACAGTGACTTTCCTGTGTGTCCATAGTGGTATTTTTAAAGTACGGAGATACGTATTGGAGTATGGAGAATTTACCAAGACCATCGAAACGCCCAAAATTAGCGCCGTTCTCAGTTAATGAGAAAGTTCTAATTTTGAATTGTTTCGATTCCATCAAGAAACAAAATTTAGATGCGAGTGTGGATAAAACCGTGAAATTAACCGCTGCGATGCTGAGAGTTGGTAAGACATCAGTGTACAGGTTATTAAAAGAAAGAAAGAGTGGTCCTGTTCAACCGGAGAAAAAGTCTCCAGGACGTCCGAAAATTTCCTTAGACGAATTTCTAAAAAGGGGACTACGTCGAAAAGTTCACGCTTTCTTTTTCCGCAACGAACTTCCAACACTAGATAAAATTCTATTGTCTGTCCAAGAAGACGAGGACTTTCCAAAAATGAGCCGATGTACATTATGGACGATTTTAAAGGATTTGGGATTTCGATGGAAGAAGCACAATAGAAAATCTGTATTGATGGAAAGAGATGACATCATTGTGTGGAGAAGAAGTTACCTGCGCGATATTCGAAGGAGTAGGCTAGAAATGAAAAAAATTTTCTATCTGGACGAAACTTGGATTAACGCAGGACATTCCGTGCCAAAATTTTGGCAAGATACCAGTGTAACTAATCGAAGGCAATCTTTTCTAGAAGGTTGGTCCACCGGTTTAAAGCCTTCGTTGGGTAAAAGGCGACGGCTTATTATTACCCACATTGGAAGCGAGGATGGTTTCGTTGAAGGGGGAGAACTAATTTTTGAATCAACTAAGACAGGAGACTACCATGAAGAAATGACTGCGGACATGTTTGAAGAATGGTTTGGTCAAATGATCGATCTAATTCCGAATGGTAGAAATGGTAGAATGGTAGAAGAGAAATTACCAAATAGCTCTTGGCGAAAACAACGTATCGCAGAATGGTTATCCTCGAAAAAGATCGAATGTGCCGAAAACCTATTAAAAGTAGAACTCTTGCGTTTAGCCAATTCACGGAAAGGTGATTTTAAAAGGCACGTCGTCGATGGATTAGCCAAGTCGAAAGGAATAACAGTGGTTCGGCTTCCTCCGTACCACTTCGACCTGAATCCCATTGAGCTAATATGGGCACAAATAAAAGGGGACGTGGCGAGAACAAATACAACGTTCAAATTAGCAGATGTCAAAAATTTGCTTAAAGAAGCAATATGTAAAGTTTCCAAGGAAAATTGGCAAAAATGCATAAATCACGTTCTGAAAATAGAAGACCAAATGTTACAGTTGGATAACATTTCGGAGTCGTTGATAGAATCAAGTATTATCAACCCAAATGATGATTCTTCTTCAGATTCCGATGTTTGGGAAGAATTCGACGATGGCAACGACGACTGAGGTTACCAAGGAGAAGGTGACGGCTGGGAAAAACTTTTCATAAACTGGCCCTTCTCAGGGCCGCAAAATTTCATAAATTAATGCACGACCATACATGTACTGAAGTGTTGTCTTTCTTTCCCTCTCTATCTCGTTCAAGCGCGCGCCCACACACAAACACACACACACGCACGCACGCACGCACACACACGCGCACGCACACGTAATTTTTTCAGTTATCGATTATTGCACATTTCGTCATTTTTCCCGACCGTACGCCAGTGAGTGATTCTTCGCATGTGCCGAGGCGTACAAAATAGCCAATGGTCAGGGAGAAACACTCGTAATATAAAGAGATTACGGAAGGTAGCGTGCAAAACATTAGAGAACTCGACATATTTAGTGGGTGCCACCTTGTATCGGTTTTGCATTTATAATGAGTTTTTATTACTTCGCCTCATTTTTAGACAGACTATAGTCTAAATCACCTCTAAAGTAATCAAATGACATTCTCTTTTATTATCTTCTTTTACCTATATTGTGAATTTGTAAATATCTTTTCTTCTTATTTGCATATTGTAAATTTAACGACGACGGCGGGACAAACCCCCATAAGTGTTGGTTTCCAGGAATCTACCCGAAGGGTTGACTCAGGTACCGCGGGTTTTTCCACCCGATTAACATGACAAGGTGAGAAGGGTGGATAACTTGACCAATTACCATGAAGGAAATCGGTGACCACCTCCACTCACATCGCCAGAATCCTGGAGACTAACACAAAAAGAAAATCACTCACTTCGAAGACGCTGTTGAACACGCATTAACATTTTTCAATTTAGGAACGAGGAATTGTGGCCTCTTCCTATATTTCTTGTGTAAATAGATGTAAATAAAATAGTTAAGTCACCGTTTACTAGTTTACCTTTACATCAACTCAGGTGTTGGCAACCAGTGCCAATTACATTCAAAATCAGTAACGTAACAAAAGTATTATTGTTTTATTATTTCTGTATTATTACTATTTTTATATAATGTATTCTTTTAATTCCATTTGTTGTAAACACAGCAATGTAAAGGAAGTTTGTAGTAATCCTCCGTTATTTTCCAAATTTCTATTTTCAAATCTTATTTGCATACATTTAAAACAAAGTCATTAACTATTCACTGTTCCCATCGAAGGTCATGCAAAAATTAAAAAATGAATAACGGAGATCAACTGCGAAAGGCGAAATCACCATAAATTCCAAATGAAGAGACTAATTCCGTTGATAACATGGTTGTTAAGCAAGTATGTCAAATAACTACCCCGATAATAACAGAGAATAAGTACCAGCCATTAACGAACGATGACGATCAGAACATGGAGAGCAAAAACGAAACCTCGAAAGAAAGCACCAGCTAACCCGAAAACCAAGATACCACTTATCGTTATAAATAAAAAATTTGAAAACCATAATGAACTAATCAAGGAACTAAAAGGGACACTCATAAAGGGTTTTTAACTAAAATTCACCAGGAACCCTCATATTTGCCCAAGACGAAGAACAGTACAAAAACCTACTGAACCTGAACTGGCCGAGACTGAAATTGAACATCATTTTCTTCACCCTCGCCAAGGAAAAGTCTCATGCATTTGTAATACGCGGACTAGGCACGAACCCGACAACAAGCGAAATTGAAAATAGCTTAGAGGAAGAATAAGACATTCAAACAAAAAAATCTTTAAAATGAGGAATACATCTCGCCTCCTATTCCTCATAAAAATTGATTGGACATCACACTCAACTGGCTTAGCAGAAACATTAAATTCCTTCTAAGCACAAGGACCCACTAGGAGCGGAGGAGAACGAAACGTCAAATCGTGTAGTGCCATGGATGCCAAGCGTGGGGACACGTAACAAACCAATTGTCGACATCAATACAATTGCCTGAAGCGCGCACAAGAACACCCTACACACATACTCCAAGTCCAAAGAAGAACCATCGAAATGTGCCAACTGCAGACCAACTGCAAAAGACCATCTGTAATGTATACCACACCCTGTATATAAGAAAGTTTATCGTATCGCATCGTTCCAAGTACTTATTTGTAATTGTTGTTTATTAGTCATATTGGTTTCTTCAATACAATTGTCCTAGTCAACAAAAAGAAAAAAATATAATTTTAAATTCAACGTTCGGAGAATATCTCCTTGAGAATTAAAACCGCTGATGAAAGTGTAAATGAATATAAACAATCTCGCATGTACAGTTTTTAAGTTTAGTCATTATTAGATGCTCGTTCTGTTAACTGAATAAAAGGCTTTACGCTTGTATTAAATTATACATCGTCGTTTCAATTATAAATGCCCTTTTCCTATAAAACCTAATAGGTTATGGGCCCAGACGGTTAAAGTAGTGTCCCGGTTTCGGTTTCGTGTGTGAATTTGTGAATAAAGTGACTATGGATACCACTAGAAGCCGACGAAACATTAGACCATTTGACGGTGAACGCTACAGTATTTGGAAATTCCGTTTAAGAGCAATACTGGCTGAAGAAGATGCAGTAAAAGTGATCGACGAAGAGGCTCCGGCGGAACCTGATCGAAGATGGAACAAACTCGAACGTTTGGCCAAAAGTATTATCATCGAGTGCCTGAGTGATACAATGATAGGTATCGTTACTGAAGAAGCAAGTGCACGTCAGATAATTGAAAAGCTAGATTCCATCTATGAGAGAAAAAGCCTAGCAACGCAGTTATCAGTTCAGAAGAAATTGTTAAGTCTAAAATTCAAAGGTGACATTACATTGGCTCAACATTTCCTGATTTTTGATGAACTATTAATTGAGCTTATGGCTGCTGGAGGAAATTTAACCGAAATGTCTAAAATAGCTCATCTCCTTCTCACCCTACCATCGTCTTATGATGGTATAGTGACTGCAATTCATACGTTGACAGGTGATAGTTTGAGTCTTGCGTTTACAAAAACTAAGTTACTCGACTACGAAACAAAAATACAAAACGAGCGTAGTGACACCAGTAGCAAAGTATTAAACATAGAACGGCATCAAACTAAGAAGTCTCCTACTTCATATAAATACAAAAACCACAATCAACAGTTCAAGTTCTCAAACCCAACAATGAGAAGATATAATTCAAATCAAGGAAATAGAAGAGCAAAAGGTCAGTTTCACTCCAATAATATGAAGTGCAGACATTGTGGGCGAAGAAACCATACGTTAAAAGACTGTTAATTTTACAAGAAAAATCAGCATAAAGGAGAAGAACCACGTGAACGTACTTTACAAACAGTACGTACAGAACCAGATAGTGAAAAGGGTTTTGCCTTCATGGTGGGCAATACAGCTCTGCAAGCAAATGGATTGGAAAGAGGTACCTTAACATTCATCTTGGACTCCGGGGCTACGGACCATATGGTGAACCAGGTAGATTTCTTCACAACGTACAGGCAGTTGGACAGACCAATAAAAATATCAGTTGCAAAAGCTGGCGTCTCAATTATGGCGACGTTGAAAGGTAACATCAACATTACAACTGAAACTGGAATGACTGGAGTTCTAGAGGACGTTCTATATGCTGCGGACATCCCGTACAACCTTCTTTCAGTTCGACGCATTCAAGGAGCTGGTATGACTGTTATCTTTAATAAAAATGGCTCTGTAAGCATCAAGAAAGGTAACAAGAAGATAATAGAGGGTAAGCTCCAAAATAATTTAGTTACTGTTACCGTAAAAGTTGATAAACCATTAAAAACACAAGCAAATATTGCATCTGAAAAGACAATAAATATTTATAAGCTTTGGCATGCCCGTTTGGGTCATATAAGTAAGGAAAAATTCTTACAGTTAAAGAATATTAGTTTTCTAAATGACAATAAACATTTAAACAATATTCAACCAACACATAATATTTGTGAAGCTTGTATCTATGGAAAACAAGCACGCTTGCCATTTGCTAAAGCGAAAGATAAAACTCATATTAAAAGACCACTGTTTATTGTCCATTCAGATGTTTGTGGTCCAATAACTCCACCCACTATCGATAAAAAAAATTATTTTGTCACATTTATTGACGAATTTACCCACTACACTGTCACCTATTTATTAGCATATAAGTCTGAGGTTTTTACAATGTTTCAAGATTTTTTATCTAAAAGTGAAGCACACTTTAATTTAAAATTAACAAATCTGTATTGTGATAATGGACGAGAATATCTTTCTAATGAATTTAAAAACTATTGTATTCAAAGAGGTATCAGTTACCATTTAACTGTACCACATACACCGCAACAAAATTCAGTGGCGGAACGTATGAACAGGTCAATTACAGAAAAGGCCCGATCCATGGTACATGGTGCTGAGTTAGATAAAAGCTTTTGGGGCGAAGCCGTCCTTACAGCTACGTATTTAATAAATCTAACACCTACTAAATCTCTAAAACAAAACAAAACACCATTTGAACTGTGGCATAACAAAAAGCCCAGAATAGATCATTTAAAAATTTTTGGCTCAACCGCCTATATTCACAACAAAGTTAGAAAAGATAAATTTGATCGAAAATCAAATAAAGGCATAATGGTTGGTTATCAACCAAATGGCTATAAAATATTAGATATTGAAACTAATAAATTTATTATAGCACGTGACGTCATTTTTGACGAAATAAATTTTAAAACATCAAAGCCAAAACTTGATGAAGGAGTTAATACATTAAGATTGGAACTTAATGAGAGCTTTCAGCTTAAAAACTCCATACCAAATAAAATGCCTAAAACAACCTTAAAAACGGTTGAAACCCCTATAGAACCTGTACAACATAAAACAGGTAAAACCATTACTGAAATGGATAAATCTATTACCAAAATAGATAAATCTATTACTAAAATAGATAAATCTGTCATCGAAACAGATAACGAATACAATAGTATAAACTCGCAAAATAAACATAACAATACAGAATTAAGACGGAGCGAACGAATTAAAAATATACCTTCTATTTCATATAACGAAGAATCTAATATAGATACCTATATTATGTGTGCACAATCACTTATTTGTAAGGTACCTCAATCATATGGTGAAATAAAATATAGGGATGATAAAATTCAGTGGGAGCAAGCCATAAATGAAGAAATAAATTCTTTATTAAATAATGAAACGTGGTCATTAGTCAATCGACCAACTAACAAAAATATAGTTGATTGTAAGTGGGTATTTACTATAAAAAATGACGCTTCTGGTAATCCGCAGAGATATAAGGCACGTTTAGTAGCCCGTGGTTTTAGCCAACAATACGATGAAACTTTTGCACCAGTGGCTCGAATTTCAACCTTCAGAATTCTTGTAATTTTTGCAAATCAATATAACTTATTATTGCATCAAATGGACGTCAAAACAGCTTATCTTAACGGTATTTTAAAAGAAGAAATTTTTATGCGTATACCGGATGGTTTTAAAGCTAATCATAACAAAGTCTGTAAATTAAATAAATCTCTCTATGGTTTAAAACAGTCAGCAAGATGCTGGTTTGCACGTTTTGATGAAGTGTTAAAACAGCATAGTTTTAAAAACTCAGAAGTAGATCGTTGTCTATATTTTTTAGATAAAGGCCACATTCATAAAAATATTTATGTAATATTATATGTTGACGATCTGGTAATCGTAACAGCTAATAAAGATACTATGATCAGCTTTAAAAATTATTTGAAGAATCAATTTAGTATGGTAGATACGCAAGAAGTGAAATTATTTCTAGGTATCAGAGTTAACCAAGATAAAGATATGATTACGTTAGATCAGAGTTCATACTTAAAATCTGTTTTAAATAAATTTAATATGACGGATTGTAAGCCAGTAACTACACCATTGCCTGCTAAATTAAATTATCAAGATTTAAATTCTGATGAAACTATTAATGCACCTTGTCGAAATTTGATAGGCTGCTTAATGTATGTCATGTTGTGTACACGACCAGATTTGTGCACAGCCATTAATTTATTAAGTAGGTATCAAAATAAAAATAATAAAGAATTATGGCAATGCCTTAAACGTATTTTAAGATACATAAAAGGTACACTAGAACTTAAATTAGTTTATAAACAAAGTAGTTTCAAACATATTTTGATCGGATATGTAGACTCTGATTGGGCTAACGATGAAACAGACAGAAAAAGTACAACAGGGTACGTTTTCAAATTATTTGAAAATAATACCGTTTGTTGGAATACCAAACGACAAAATTCTGTTGCAACATCGTCCACCGAAGCAGAGTACATGGCACTTTTTGAAGGTGTACGAGAAGCATTATGGCTTAAATCTATTTTGAAAGATATTAATTGTAGTATAACCGAACCTATAATTATATACGAAGACAATACAGGATGCATAGCAATAGCCAATAATCCTGTTTTTCATAAACGATCAAAACACATTGATGTTAAATATCACTTTACCAGGGAACAAGTGAACAAAAATGTGATAGTTTTAAAATATATTCCAACAGGTAACCAATTGGCAGATGCTCTGACAAAGTCTCTACCTTTTCCAAGGTTGCAGGAACTCCGTTTCAAAATGGGATTGGAGGAAGTCCAGGATCAAAATCGCATTAATAATAATGTTACATAATGGTCTGATTGGGTTTTTAGGGGTTTTCCCAATCCTTGCAATGAATATTGGACCATGTATAACTTTCCCCAAGATATCAATAATATGATAATACAAGCAAGCATATGAGATAATTGTAAATTTTACACTAATTACCGAATGTAAGTTTGTTTCTTTTGATTCAATTTTTCTCTTTTTGAGTGGGAGTATTGGTTTCTTCAATACAATTGTCCTAGTCAACAAAAAGAAAAAAATATAATTTTAAATTCAACGTTCGGAGAATATCTCCTTGAGAATTAAAACCGCTGATGAAAGTGTAAATGAATATAAACAATCTCGCATGTACAGTTTTTAAGTTTAGTCATTATTAGATGCTCGTTCTGTTAACTGAATAAAAGGCTTTACGCTTGTATTAAATTATACATCGTCGTTTCAATTATAAATGCCCTTTTCCTATAAAACTGTTATCGAAAGTTGCTGTCCTGGCATGTTGAGGAGTGAACTCATCGACGAAGACGTGACTTCGGACGGAAAGAAAATGCAGACTCGGGACTTTTGGGGAAGAGCGCGGCATTCTGACTGAGTCCGTAAAGCCGTCGTAACGTACTTTCGTTATTAAGCAATTATTGGACATTAATCTGTGTAGTTTTGCTCGGGCGAATAAAACTGTATTTTGTGGAAGTGGGTGTACTCATTTCTTATCGAAATTTACATCAGAAGTGGGATACTAATTTGGCATCTGGAAAATGCCAAAGGAAACCCGACGTTCCCGTAGACGTTCCCGTGGACGAAGGCGCTCGTTTGAGAGAAACGAGAGGTCGCGGTCCCAGGGAAGAGCTGGAGGGTCTGAAGCTCAACGCAGATCCCGAGACAGGCGAGAGGAAAGAAGTCGATCCAGGAGGAGCCGAGCACCTTCGAGGAGAAGAGATCGTTCCGAGGGCCAAACTCCCCCGAGAGACCTGATTGAAGCAGCCCGCCACCGTGAGCAGGAGGGTAGTGAGTTAAGTTCCCAAATTAATACAAATATTTTTCTTGAGGGTATTGAAAAATTGATAAATAACACCAGACCTTCATCTAGTTCCCAATTGCTTGGTTTATCTATACACAGCAACATAATAGGTGAATTCGATCCCCTTTGCCATAACGTACTTGATTGGTTAAGGTCAATTGATGAATATGCTGAAATTTACGGGTGGCAAGACAGAGTTGTTTGTCATCTGGCTCTTGCAAAATTAAGGGGACCAGCAAAAACCTGGTATAGGGGGTTACGAAGTCGTATGTTTACTTGGGCTGAGTGGAAAGATCTACTTACTCAGCATTTTCAACGAAAAACCAGTTTGCATGATTCACTATCAGAAATGATGAAATATGTGTATGATTCGAGCACAAGTTTGTACTCTTATACATTTCAAAAACTAAATTTGATCAATCAAATCAATTTGCCCTTCGCCGATGCCGATAAAGTCGATCTTATTTTAGGCGGCATCCAGAATAAACAACTAAAATTTTCTGTTGAAGTTGCAAATATTACCGACCCAGCTGCTCTCGCTCGTCATTTCCAAACACTCGACAAGCACGACTCTCCAAAACGCGGACCTAACAAAAATAATAATGCTCAAGAATTTCATGGTAAATCATCACCCTCACGACCTCATTTACGAAAATGCTACATTTGTAACGCTTCTACTCATCTTAAAAATCAATGCCCCCATAAACACAAGTACTTGAAGTACCATCAATGACCCGAGGCGACTGTTTATGTAACTGGATCGGATATGCGGAAATTTATAAAAACCATAACAATTCAAAACGTACCTATTCAAGCTTTCATCGATCTCGGTAGTGAAATTTCTTTAATAAACATCGCAGTTATCAGTAAATTAAAATTACAGCAAAAATTTCTCCATGAACCACTTTTTGTTCAAACTTTGTCTGATTTGTCACCAACGATTAATTCTTTTGTAAACGTCACTGTCGAGATCGATGGGATCAAAAAACCTCTTAAGTTATACGCCATAAATAAACGTGTACAAAGTGTTGATGTTTTGATAGGTCAGGACTTTACAGAGTTAAGCGACATTCACTATGAGAAATCTGACACCACTTTAAAATTTTCACTGCGCGATGTTAAACAAAATACTTGTGTAAGTCATCGCCCTCGAATAACCGAAAATGATATACAAATTGGGATTGAAGACAGTCGAGTATACCATGACCTATTAAAACTTTTAAATTCTTATCCCAATCTATTTGCTCGTAGTACATATGACGTAGGCACTTGTACTGCTGAAATGGATATTAAATTAATTACCGATAAACCCGTAACTCATCGAGCCCGTAGATATTCTGAATCGGAGCGAGAAACAATTCGAAATATTGTCTCCGAATTATTAAAACATAATATCATTAGAGAATCCACTTCTCCGTATTCCAGTCCAGTTCTTCTAGTTTCAAAAAAATGCGGAGAAAAGCGCTTGTGTGTCGACTACAGAGCCTTAAATAAAATAACTGTACCCGACCGTTACCCCATTCCGCTTATTGAGGATCAAATAGATCGGCTGGCAGGTTACAAATATTTTTGCAGTCTCGATCTCGCATCGGGATATTATCAAATTAAAATGTCCGAAGAGTCTGTCCCAAAAACTGCATTTATTACACAAGATGGTCTTTTTGAATTCTTAAAAATCCCTTTTGGTCTCACCAACGCCCCCGCTGTGTTTCAAATGACGATAAACAAAATATTAGGAAACTTACGTTTTACAAAGGTATTAATATATTTAGATGATATTTTAATACCCGGAAAAAGTATTGCGGAAACTCTTGAAGTTCTACAGGAGGTGTTAGATCTATTACACAAGAACGGACTAACATTTAAGTTATCTAAATGTGCCTTTTTGCAAACAAGAATAAAATTTTTAGGTTTAGAAATCTCTAATTCCACAATCAGCCCTACTGATGATAAAATACGTGCAGTTAAAAATTTCCCGGTGCCCGAAAACATTCACAATGTCCGTCAATATTTAGGGTTAACTAGTTATTTTCGAAAATTTATTCCCCGCTACGCAGAAAAATCAAAACCATTAACCGAACTTTTACACCAGGATACTCCATGGAAATGGGAAAAACCTCAAAATGACTCTTTTCAATTACTAAAAACATATCTGTTAACAAAGCCTGTCTTGAAAATATTCGATAAAAAGTTAGATTGCGTTCTTCATACCGATGCGAGTTCCGTGGGTGTCGCCGGATTGCTGATGCAAGTTGAAAATAATAAAGAACGGCCGATTGCCTATTATAGTAAACAAACATCTCTTGCAGAAGAAAAGTACCACTCTTATGAATTAGAAACACTTGCCATCGTTTTATCTGTAAAAAAGTTTCGACAATATTTATATGGCAGACAGTTTGTTATTGTTACTGACTGTGCGGCCGTTGTCAGCACGTTCAAGAAAGCAGAATTAAATCAACGAATTGGTCGTTGGATTTTAGAATTGGGCGAGTATAATTACACAATTAAACACAGATCCGGACTCCAAATGCGTCACGTTGATGCTCTGAGTCGAAATCCTGAAATGATGACAGATGTTACTAATATTGCAAATGTGAATATGATAACAATAACCGAAGGAGACTGGTTGTTAACGGCTCAACAGGGTGATTCAACACTTAAAAAGATTAAAACCATTCTCCAAACCGGAAATGAGGCGGAACATAAACAAATTTTCAAAGAGTACGCTTTAAAAGGAGGTACGGTATATAGGCAAACGACAGCAGGATTACGCTGGGTGGTGCCAAAACAAGCGCAATTCCAGATTGTCAGGTTGAATCATGACGATGTTGGTCATTTCGCGGTAGATAAAACGTACGACCTCGTGTCCCAGAACTATTGGTTTCCTCATATGCGTCGATTTATAAAAAAATACATTAAAAATTGCTTGAATTGTTTATATTTTAAATCAGTGACAAATAAAAAGCCCGGCTATCTCCACCCTATTCCGAAAATTCCACGACCGTTTCACACGGTCCATATTGATCATTTAGGTCCATTTGTCAAAACAAAAAGCGGAAATTCTCATATCTTGGTGATAATAGACGCATTTACAAAATTTATTTTAATATACCCTGTACCCAATACCAAAACAGATCACGTGATTTTTGCCCTAAATGACTTAATAAAGGTCTTTGGTGTCCCAAAAAGAATTATAAGTGATAGAGGTAGGGCTTTTACCTCTCGAAAATTCGAAAGATATTGTGTTTCGAAAGGTACAACTCACTACCTGAATGCTGTGGGGCTGCCGCGGGGAAACGGCCAAGTCGAACGATACAACAGAACGATCTTGGACTCGTTACGAACAATGGGTGCAAATGGTGACGATGATACTTGGGATGAAACCATCTCCGATATTCAACTCGGATTAAACGGTAGCTTGAACCAAGCTATTGGTACCTCCCCCAGCGAACTTCTTTTAGGTATCAGAGTTTCGGGTCAAATTGCATTTAATCCACCTATAGCTGAGCCTCTCGAGCACTGCGATGTCACTGCCTTGCGCCGCCATGTAGTTGAAAGTACACCCAAATATCAGGAAACCCAGAAGAAGTATTTTGATGCGAAGCGTACTTCTCCTCCGGAATATGGAATAGGCGACTTGGTACTGCTGAAGGTCACCTCAGTCCCAGCTACCGGTACCAGCCAGAAGTTGCTTCCGAAGTGGAGAGGACCGTATAGAGTTACAAAGATTCTGGGGCAGGAACGTTACGAAGTAAAGGACATCCCAGGCATGGCTCGTTCTCAGGTGCCCTATGTTGGTGTGGCAGTAGTTGAGAACATGAAACCATGGATACGGTTCTGATAAGGGTAAGGAATGACCACTGTTCTGGAAGTGTCGGGTGTCTCGGTTCTCGAGGTTGAGCCCATGAGTGTACGGGCTGGAGGTAGGTCAGGTATCGAGCGAGGTCCGACCGGTTGTCCGAACAGTTGGGTATAAGGGTAAAGCACTGCCTGGAAGTGTTGGATGTCTCGGTTCTCGGTAATGCCCTGACGTTCATCCTAGAGTCTACCCTGACGTCCACCCTAGAGTCTACCCTGGCGTCCACCTTAGAGTCGACCCTGGCGTCCACCCTGGAGTCTACCCTGGCGTCGATCCTAGAGGCTACCCTGGCGTCTATCCTAGAGTCTACCTGGCGTCGACCGTACAATCTACCCTGGTGTCTACACTCGAGTCTACCCAGAAATTCATCCTGGAGACTGATTTGCGAGGAGCGGGCGAGAAAAGAGAAGAGAATCCAACCGGTTGTCCCGCAGTGTGGCTAGGAGGAGTGACAGTGGGAACGCGAGGGACGCCTCGGTTCCGCCAGCACTCTCTAGCGTGGGTTGAGCTAGGCGCCCATAATTTTTGATCAAATATCGATTTATTTTATATTTATTTTTGATATGTTCCCCGTATATAATTTTTGCTCCCCCACTTTTATTTTATATTTATTTTTGGTATGTTCCCCGTATATATAACTTTGCTCCCCCACTTTTATTTTATATTTATTTTTGGTATGTTCCCCGTATATATAACTTTGCTCCCCCACTTTTATTTTATATTTATTTTTGGTATGTTCCCCGTATATATAACTTTGCTCCCCCACTTTATGCTTGCTATTTTCCCCAAATCTCCCCATTTTTGACAATTCTATTATTTTATTTACATATTTTCGCTGGTATATTCTCCGTCTCTCTACTATTGACAGTACTGTCGTTTTATTTTAGCCACCCCTACTATTAGCCCTATAGTCACCTAGCCCTATAGTTATCCCTCATAAATCAATAACTGATTATTTGATCTTTTCGTTCAGATACAAAATGTCCGAATGCCGGTAGTACCGCCAGTCTGCAACCTTCCCTTAATAGGCACATCCCGAAGTGAGGACACTCCGGTAGTCAGGAAAGGCCGAATGTTATCGAAAGTTGCTGTCCTGGCATGTTGAGGAGTGAACTCATCGACGAAGACGTGACTTCGGACGGAAAGAAAATGCAGACTCGGGACTTTTGGGGAAGAGCGCGGCATTCTGACTGAGTCCGTAAAGCCGTCGTAACGTACTTTCGTTATTAAGCAATTATTGGACATTAATCTGTGTAGTTTTGCTCGGGCGAATAAAACTGTATTTTGTGGAAGTGGGTGTACTCATTTCTTATCGAAATTTACAAAACCTAATAAGTCATTATCCGAAAACTTCCAAGTTATTATTTCCAACAAAATATTTACTTGTTTCAAAATAATGTAATGTACCGAAACACCCTGTACATATTTTTTTCTTTATCATCTTTAAATTATCATGAATGGAAAACTTCCAACGATTTGTTTTGATGGTTATTTGTTTGCAATTCTTGTCATTCTCCAAACAGGCTATTGGAATTAGATAAAAGTGCACAACATCCTAAAATCCTTTTAATTATGTACCTAGATAAGCTAATGTATGATTTTGTTATAAATAGCTATTAGAAAACACCGTAGTAAACTGAAAGAAATTAAAATAGCAAAGGAAGACTGGATGAAAGAGAACTGCGAGGAAATAGATAAGTTACTTAGAGCACACGACGATTTTAATGTGTATAGAAAAATCAAAGAACTCACTGGAACATACAAAAAACAAATCCCAATATCATTAACAAACCAAAGAAACGAGCTAATACTAGACGAAAACGATATAAGAACTACATGGGAAGATTACATTACTGAGCAATTCTCCAGTAAAAGAGATGAGGTGTTGTTAAACATAGAAAACGAAGAAGGACCCAAAATACTGAAATCCGAAGTCATGCACGCCATCTCAATCGCCAAAAATAGGAAGGCATGCGGACCAGATGGATTACCGATGGAGGCAATCAAGTTAATCAACGAAGGCAATATGGACTTAATAACAAGGTTATTTAATAAGATATACGAAACAGGTGACATCCCGCGTGATTGGCTAAAGTCTACATTTATTACCCTACCTAAGAAACGACATCCAAAACAATGTGGCGACTATAGATTAATAAGTCTCATGTCACACATGCTGAAAACATTCCTGCGCATAATTCATGCCCGTATAAGAAGTAAATGCGAAGAAGGCCTAGATCAATCACAGTTCGGCTTCAGAAATGCGTTTGGGACAAGGGAGGCACTGTTCGGAATCAACGTGATGCTACAGAAATGCCGAGACCAACGAAGGGATGTGTGCATATGCTTTCTGGATTATGAAAAAGCGTTTGACCGAGTTCACCATGATAAACTTCTGGTAATGTTAAAAGAAAAGGGATTAGATAAACAGGATATCCAGCTGATACAGAATCTGTATTGGGGACAAAGAGCAAGTGCAAGAGTAGGTAATATAACAACAGACGATATTGCAATACAAAAAGGAGTAAGGCAGGGATGTATACTTTCGCCACTGCTTTTCAACCTCTATTCCGATCAAATATTTAAAGAAGCCCTTGAAGAACTGGGACACTGCGGAATTAAAATTAATGGCCTACCCGTAACAACAATTAGATATGCTGATGACACGGTAATAATATCAGACACAATAGAAAATCTGCAAACATTACTAGACAGAATTAACACCGTTGGAAAAATATACGGCTTGAATATCAACGCTAATAAAACAAAATGCATGGTAGTGAGTCGTACGGTACAAAATAATGTCAATCTAAACCTCGACGGTACCCCATTAGAACGTGTCACAAAGTTTAAATATCTCGGAAGCATCATAACGGAAACACTGGATCCTGATATAGAAATAAAAAGCAGAATAGAAATGGCGCGCGCAGCGTTCAATAAAATGAGACCGCTACTTTGCAATGATAATTTGAACCTTAAATTAAGACAACGGATGACTGAATGTTATGTATGGCCAATACTGTTGTATGGTATGGTGACGTGGACACTCAAGATCAGTACAATGAACCGACTAGAGGCATTTGAGATGTGGCTGCACAGGAGGATGCTGCGCATACCTTGGACGGACCATGTAACAAATGAAGAAGTCCTCAGAAGGGCTAAAACTGACAGGCAATTAATCATAACCATAAAATGCCGCAAAATCGCATACCTTGGTCACATACTAAGAGGAGATAAATATCAACTACTTCAAATTATAATGAAGGGGAAAATAGAAGGGCGCCGTGGACCTGGAAGAAGACAACAGTCATGGTTGAAGAACATTCGGGAATGGACAAATATACGTTCACTAGGAGAGCTCATACACTTAGCAGAAGATCGAAATGCTCTAGCCAGAGTGATAGCCAAAGTTCGGGAGACCGGATAGGGCACATGAAAGAAGAAGAAGAAGTAGTAAACTGATTCTTATCTCAACCTCATGTAAGTTAAGTTGCTGTCGAGAGTTATTTTTTAATATATTAGTCATAGTGAGAACTTTGTTTCTTCTGACCGATTGTCCCATTATAATAATATCGTTAGTTATTTACTTACTATATTTAGTACTTTACTTTACTTAATGCTCTCAGCTTCATTTGAGTGTTAGATAGACCTAAGCAATCAAATAAAGTAATATGGCAATTGTCTTAAATCTGCCGAACTTGAACGGTGTCCTTGAAGGAGGACTGGCTGTTGGAACTGACCCCAACCTCGAGAATGACAGAAAGTTGCCAGTAAAGACACACAATGACCACATTGTAAGCGCTGGCATAGCTGCTACATGGGCCTGGATCAGGTTCAACAAAACCCTGAAGCAGTGCGGGTGATGTACGCAGGAGGTGCAGTAGCATTCATAAGGGGTGGGTTGTGCGCTAAGGTGGCGAACATTCCAGATAGCGACTGGATCGAAACTAATCAGGTCCCAATTGATGGCATCACCCAGGAAGAGCCGGACCGTGTTTCAGTCTTGCTGGCTCCGGAGCTTGGCCGGAGTACATTCACTATTGTGATGGCGACTAAAGCAAACTGGTGGTTCTCAAACCATCACCAGAAACATGGCCAGATCTTTGGCCCAAATGTTACCAACATTTTTTAAATCTGTAACCTCTATGACCCCCTTAAACCCCGCCGATATGATTTGGTCAGAACTAAAAACAGGTGTAAGGAGAAACAATGTAACTCCTAAATTTAGCGGTGGAACTATTGAAATAATTAAAATCGCGGTTTCCAAAATTGATAAAAAAAGTTGGTTTAACTGTGTCAACCATGTAATATAGGAAGAAGAGAAATATATAAATAAATTAGTACCTAATTAATTATTCACTTAAGGGAAGAAGATAAATTTAACACCTATAATGTATTTTAATTCCTACAACACCCTGTACATTATTTTCGAGTTTCTTGTTATATTTAATATTCCCACAACTGTGAAGCATATACCTAATGATTTGTTATTCTCAGTGACTCATTTATTTCCGAATATTTTGTTATAATTCCTTTCATTTAAGAAATCTTTCTTTGTTCTGAAAAGGGCATTGAATATTTGTTAAAGATACTTTTTGTTTGTTACAGTTAATAAGAATTCTATGGTTTAGTTTAGTTGTCGACTATGGGGTATAAAACGTGGAGCCAAACTGTAGAAAAGGCATTCATTGTTTCCTTATGGTCATTATAAATTGTTCCAAAGGTCACTGTCAAATTTCCTGTTTCTCTAGTTAATAAAGTAGTCTCTAACAAACGATTTTCTTCCTTCAGCTTTTACTTTTACATACGTACTATTTGCCCGCTTCGTTTATTCCCTTATTTTTTGGACTAATGTCGAATTACGAAAAGCTCTCCCTTTAAAAAGGCCTGTATCTACTGTTAAAAGGTATTATCACTTTTCTCTCTCCTAAGTAGTTTGCCAATTTGTAATCTAATTTTGGGTAAAATTTCATGTCGCATCATAACTTCCCTTTTCCATGAAATATTGGGCTAGATTGCGGGATCATTGGTCGATACTTGGTGAAGGGAGGATCCCAACTTTCGTATAAAGGGGGATTAAATTAGGGAGCATATAATTACTAGATGTATTTTTCATATGCATTCTATTAAGGAATTGAATAAATCCCAAGACTTAACGTTAGTCGACGGCAACGGCCATACCACATTGAATACGCCAGTTCTCGTCTGATCACTGAAGCTAAGCAATGTCGGGCGTGGATAGTACTTGGATGGGTGACCGCTTGGGAACACCACGTGCTGTTGCCTCTTTTTTTGTTTTTGTTTTGTTGTATCCCTTTACAACGATATCGTTTTTAACTAAAGCCCATTTCACGAATTTACTGCTCTAAGCCAGAAAACCTTCGGGCGCTAAGACGTGATCTACCGAAACCCGAAATGCACTACCTATTTGAGACAAGTTAATTGTACCTACTTTTTGAGAATGATGGCAGGTCGATTGTGAAATGAAAAACAATTCTTTAAAGAAATGAAATGCCCAACCCGACTGCCGTCACCCCATAAGGTGTTAGCACAAGTTGAGTTAATACTAATACGTGTATAATTAACGCGAGTTATATCAACTAAAAACAAAGGATTAATATAAAGAAGAATAAACCACCGAGTCAGCAGATAAATCCTATAAAAACAACACGCAGCAGAACAGCAGCAGTCAGTCAGTAAGTGAATCCCGAGTCATCAGTTGGTCAACGTCGGTCCTTCGCATTTTATATTGTATATTATATCTTTAATTAGTGTATTAGTAATAAAGTTAAGTTTTTAAAAACGATAGTTTCCAAAGCGGAACTAAAACTCGCGCTAATTTAAGAATTAAAAAACGAAGGATTCGAATTATATAATCGCTTTAACCCGTGGGAATTTTATTAAAGCATATTTAAACAGTACTTGGGCACTTTAGAAACATTCAATTTTTTTTCAGGGTTGAAAATGGCCATTTATGCGTTTTTCGGAACATTAGATCGTTTATAACTCGAAAAGGGTCAAATTTAGGGAAGAATCACTAAAAACCTTCCCGGCTCAACATCTTTAAAATTGCGACTTGACAAACAACTTTTTTTTGTTTTATGCAAAATTGCTATCGAACTATTTTATTGCTCTTAAAAAGACAATTTTTATCCGAAATATATTTTTCGAAGATGTATAGAAAAAAATTATTTCTGAAAAATAAAAAATTTCGAGAGCGTTAGGAATGAGTGAATATGTTCGGCAACATATTCACTCATTAGGAAACTTTTAGAAATCAATACGCATCCAACGCGTCCAGCGTCCAGTTTTAATATGCCGGTTGATTCGTCTTTGATGGGACATTGATCACACGTTAACGTGAGCGGCACGGAATTTGATACCACGAAAATCCATGACTATTTGGAGATGGGATGCCATATCTTGAAGGTAGCCTTCATTGTATTTCTCTTGCAATCTTCTGGAATTTTCCGGATGATGGTTGTAACCAATTTAGCTTCGCAGCTTGGTTGTTCCAAAACTCGGGTAGTGCACGTGTTGTTGGTAATTTTTAGAAATCATACAAAATCATACAGGGAGTTTGGACATTACATCTTAGCGAGAGAAAGGAAACAACCTGATTTTATTTTTGGCAAAATTCTGTTATCACAATCAGATAGTATACTATTATTACAGAAAAGTACCTTAGTTTCGCAAAGTGATCTAGTGTGGGTATTATAAAAAGGTTCAGAAGTCTTACAAATCATGGTAAGTTTTGAGACTACCCTGTAGTGTTCGTGGTTTTTCAAAATTACGTAAGAATTTTTGTCTTCTAAAAGAGCTAAATACTTCAGGGATGGAAGTATGAATAAAAATTTTTCTTTTTAGCTTATACTTGGTAAAAGGGTATACTAAGTTAAATAGTGTGGTTCTCGTACACTCAAATCACCTTCATTTAAAAATATTTAAGTGGGGTGTCGTATTAATTGAAATAATGGTGTCGAGGTGAAGTGTTACAAACTTCTATTTTCAAATTTCTCTAAGTAATAATATGTAAGTGTATCTTGCGCTTTGTAATAAAGGTTTAAGTACATTATTTACTAGTGATAATAGCATGTTTAATTGTCTTTTCGACTTTCTATCATTAGCCAAATATTTGGTGGTCCGACTTACGAATTTTACAATCATTAGGTAAACAATTGGTAATCCGAATTAAACAGTACTTTGGGTTTTGACTTTCTATTGATTTCTAAAAGTTTCCTAATGAGTGACCTGCCATCATTCTCAAAAAGTAGGTACAATTAACTTATCTCAAATAGGTAGTGCATTTCGTGTCTCGGCAGATCACGTCTTAGCGCTCGAAGGTTTTCTGGCTTAGCGCAGTAAATTCGTGAAATGGGCTTTAGTTAAAAACAATATCGTTGTAAAGGGATACAACAAAACAAAAACAAAAAAAGAGGCAACAGCACGTGGTGTTCCCAAGCGGTCACCCATCCAAGTACTATCCACGCCCGACATTGCTTAGCTTCAGTGATCAGACGAGAACTGGCGTATTCAATGTGGTATGGCCGTTGCCGTCGACTAACGTTATTTCCTGGGATTTATTCAATTCCTTAATAGAATGCATATGATAAATACATCCTAGTAATTATATGCTCCCTAATTTAATCCCCCTTTACACGAAAGTTGGGATCCTCTATTCACCAAGTATCGGCCAATGATCCCGCAATCAAGCCCAATATTTCATGAAAAAGGGAAGTTATGAGGCGACATGAAATTTTACCCAAAATTAGATTACAAATTGGCAAACTACTTAGGAGAGAGAAAAGTGATAATAATACCTTTTAACAGTTGATAGAGGCCTTTTCAAAGGGAGAGCTTTTCGTAATTCGACATTAGTCCAAAAAATAAGGGAATCTATGAACGCAAAAGTAAAAAGTTAATGATTTTGTTTTGAACCAAAGCTAATATTTTGTTGAATTGGAGATTTCTAAATTAAACGAAGCGGGCAAATAGTACGTATGTAAGAGTAAAAGCTGAAGGAGGAAAATCGTTTGTTAGAGACTACTTTATTAACTAGAGAAACAGGAAATTTCACAGTGACCGTTCGAACAAATTATAATGACCATAAGGAAACAATGAATGCCTTTTCTACAGTTTGGCTCCACGTTTTATACCCCATAGTCGACAACTAAACCAAACAATACAATTCTTATTAACTGTAACAAACATAAGTATCTAAACAAAGAAAGATTTCTTAAATGAAAGGAATTATAACAAAATATTCGGAAATAAATGAGTCACTGAGAATAACAAATCATTAGATATATGCTTCACAGTTGTGGGAATATTAAATATAAGAAGAAACTCGAAAATAATGTACAGGGTGTTGTAGGAATTAAAATACATTATAGGTGTTAAATTTATCTTCTTCCCTTAAGTGAATAATTAATTAGGTACTAACTTATTTATATGTTTCTCTTCTTCTTACATTACATGGTTGACACAGTTAAACCAACTTTTTTTATCAATTTTGGAAACCGCGATTTTAATTATTTCAATAGTTCCACCGCTAAATTTAGGAGTTACATTGTTTCTCCTTACACCTGTTTTTAGTTCTGACCAAATCATATCGGCGGGGTTTAAGGGGGTCATAGAGGTTACAGATTTAAAAAATGTTTGGGCCAAAGTTCTGGCCAAAGTAATTCTCCAGGACTTTCTTGACATATCCCCTGTGTCTCGCCTTGTCCAGTGTGATGGTTTGATACCGATGGTGTGACCGTTCGAACAAATCATAATGATCATAAGGAAACAATGAATGTCTATTCTACAGTTTGGCTCTACGTTTTATACCCCATAATCGACAACTAAACTAAACAATAGAATTCTTATTAACTGTAACAAACATAAGTATCTTTAACAAATATTTAATGCCCTTTTTAGAACAAAGAAAGGTTTCTTAAATGATTGTATTTTATCGCAGATTTGTTTCCATCTGTTGCTATCCCTTGTTTTCTCCTGCCAGTTTCTTACTCCAGCTCTGGTTAGGTCTGCTCGAACTTCTTGCATCCACATGTGCCCCAACCATCTAACTCTTTGTTTTTTTTATTCTTTTGATTATGTCTTCTCCTTCCATTTCATCTAATAGTTCTTTATTACTTCTCCTTTTCCATTCACCTTGTCCTATTTTTTTAGCTCCCACTATTGTTCTCATTACTTTCCGCTCCTGCACTCTTAATTCTTCCTCTTGCTTTTTAGTCATTGTTATTTTCTCCGCTGCATACATCATTGTTGGTTGTATTATTGTTCTGTATATCCTCATTTTAGTTTTCTTTCCTAATATTTTACTAGACAATAATTTTTTATTTACTTGGTGTACTCTGTTTGTGTTCGTTATTCTTTCTTTTATTTCTGTTTCCTTGTCACAGTCATTTGCAATCATTACTCCAAGATACTTGAATTTATTTACTTCTTCAATTGTAAGCGCACATATATTAACTATGTTGTTTTGATTATTTACTATTTTATTCATTCTCATAATTTTTGTTTTTTCCTGGTTAATTTTCAATCCCACTTTTCCCCCTTCTCTTATTATTTCATTCAGTACTCTTTCTGTTGCCTTTCGATTTTTTGTTACTATTACTATATCATCGGCATAAGCAATGATTTCTTCTTCTCTTGTTCTCAAATTGCCTTTATTTATTTTTCTCACTACATGTTCTAGCGCTAGGTTAAACAGTGTCGCTGAAAGCGAGTCGCCTTGCCTGACTCCTCTGTGTGTCCTTTTGTTGTTTTTACGGTTGTTTTTGTATTTTCCAATGTCATTTTTATTAATCTCCGTAATTTACCTTGTATTTACATTTTTTCTAGTGCTTTCATAAGTTCCTTTCTCCTCAATGAATCAAACGCTTGCTTAAAATCTATAAATATCATTTCTGTTTCTATTTTATATTCGCGTGTCTTCTCTATTATTTGCTTTAGGGTATGTGTAGCATCTACTATCGACCTTCACGAATCCGCAAGGTATTGCCCAACCAAAATTTTCCAGTCCATTGGTATTTCTTCGTCTATCCATATTTTCTTGATTAACTGATACAAATTTTCTTGAATTGTTTCTCCTCCATACTTTACCAGTTTTATATAATTCCATTGTATTATTATAAAATCTCTCCTTAAGGGGGGAGGTGTTGTAATCCCACATTCGGTACTGATCAATTATCAATATATTGCCTATTATTTACATAACCATTAAGAACACTTGAATTCATAAATCTAAGATCATCGGTCTCTTTCATTAGAGTACGTTCAGTAAACAACCCCATCACTTTTATCGCCCATTTCCTTCTCAATAGTCGTTATCTCAATATTTAGCCAGACATTTACATATTTTGTACATTTCAAGTTTATTTAGCGAACAAAAACCATTATGAAAATTATTCTAAAAGTGCCAAAGGTTGGATTTCGTGTGGTCCCGAGAGGGCGGAAAATTCCAACGCCATCATACATTTTTCCTAAATGTTTGAAACATGTATCAATGGTCAGTCTGTTCTGAATCAATATAACGATAACTACACAAATAAATTTAGAATAAGATAGAAACGCCAGATTTTATTTTGAAATCTTCATATCCATAACAATGTGGGGCTGTAAGTGTCGCTGATGATCGCAGTGTGGAAATTTAGCATTTCATTTAGCAACAATTCTGTTGTCAGCGACATCTTGAGGCATTCAGATGTCTAAACCAAGTATCGAACACTTAACCAGTTTGTAGATTAGTAGAGTAGATTTTAAACACGAACAGTGTATGGGACGCGAAAACTGTACTTGATGTTATCCCTAAACGGATAAGATGGCGCCAGACGACCCGGACGCGGGCAAAAGGTGTGATTTCCCAAAATGCAAGAAACTCAAATGAAAGAGGGTGAAACGCAAAATGTGAAACTTCTGTGAAATAGAGGCACACATGGACATTTCAATTAATCAAATCAAAAACTATACAACACATCTAAATAACAATTTATTATGTAATGTATGCAACACCCTGTATATAAGAAAGTTTATCGTATTGCATTGTCCGAAGTACTTATTTGTTGTTGTTGTTGTTAGAAATCATCTGAAGATTTCCAAATTATTAGTTCCTACAAAATATTTACCCTTGGTTCAAAACAAGATCATTAACTGTTTACTTTCGGTTCGAACGTTTCCCTTATTTCCTCGGGTTAATGTACAACCAAATACGATAAGCTCTCTATTTTAAATACGCTTGTATCTATTGTCCGACAGCCATTATTTTACATCATTTTTCACGAGCAGTTACTCTGTCAATTTAGTTAGAAATAAAATTATTCAAAAACCACCCGAAGTTCGTCTTGAGTCCCGAGTCCATTACACTTATATATCAGTAGTTTTATATATCAACTTTCATTGAACCCTTCTAACATTTTTAGTTGAGCTAATGAAATACATAAATATATTTAATGATGACAATTTTTGATTTTTGTGCTAATTCTTCAGTAACGTACGACGCGTGTTTAAAACATTTTGAAAACTTGAAAACAATTTTATCGTAATCTTTAAGACATTTCTTTGTGTTAACTTCCTTGCAGATACCATCTGATGGAAAGTTTGAAATAACGCAACATACTTATAGAAAATTACATAAGAGCAGACTAAAATAATGGAAGATGATGGAAGATCTTTAAAAGAGACCATCTTCAGCACTTCTTTGAATCCAAGTGACCAGCAAATATTCAGCGTCAACTTGCATAAGGCAAGGATTTATAGGAGCAAACATATCACATAAAAATTGTAAAACATGCCGAAGTTTTTTTTTTTAGAAAAATACTACCCAATAATGTTCTAGAGGCAAGTACAAGTACAAGGAAATGTTCAAGGTGATTCGTGGGTGATTTTTGGTGATTTCACGTTGCGTGCCGTTAGTTATGTTGTAGAAAACATCCCTATCTTGCAAATAATATATTGTAAACAAGTAATTAAGGGAAAGTTATAAAACTAATCGATACCGTCTCAGGCCATACTGTAATGTATGCAACACCCTGTATATAAGAAAGTTTATCGTATTGCATTGTCCGAAGTACTTATTTGTTGTTGTTGTTGTTGTTAGAAATCATCTGAAGATTTCCAAATTATTAGTTCCTACAAAATATTTACCCTTGGTTCAAAACAAGATCATTAACTGTTTACTTTCGGTTCGAACGTTTCCCTTATTTCCTCGGGTTAATGTACAACCAAATACGATAAGCTCTCTATTTTAAATACGCTTGTATCTATTGTCCGACAGCCATTATTTTACATCATTTTTCACGAGCAGTTACTCTGTCAATTTAGTTAGAAATAAAATTATTTAAAAACCACCCGAAGCTCCTCTTGAGTCCCGAGTCCATTACAATTATTGTTCACCGTAATATGATAAATAAATAAATTTTAAAGTTGTATTCAAGTATAGCGAATTCCATTATCAATCTCTCGAAGAAGTATTAAACACAAATTTCACTGTAAAAAGTATCGCAACGCCCTTAAAGCAGTAAATATTGATAATTTTCCTGATATATCTAATAATCTCACATAAAAAAAAGACGACCAACATCTCTGTTACAACAAACGACAAATAAGTTTCCGCCGTTTTTTCATTTCCGCCAATTTCATGAATACAAACAAAGGAACACAAGATAAACTCAATTCCGACCAATTTACCAAAAAATTGGTAAATGAGTATTCTAATTTTTTATATATATTTATTTCATTTTAATTTATATCACAAAAAAGCTTTAATTTCATTTATGTTTTTGTAATGTACTCAACAATATTTCATGTAACACCCTGTATGTAACGAAAGCTTATCGCATCATGTCTTTTGTATTCATCTTTTCTATTTATTTGTTTTTCCGTTCCGTTGAATTCCAACTATTATTTAGAACAAACATTTACATTGCTTCACAACATCATTAACTATTTATGTTCAAAGATCCCTTATTATCGGGATAATGTCTATTTAGATTCGATAAGCTCTCTATTAAAATACTCATGTACGTCGACCATACGGCACATTCATTCTTACCTAATCAAGTCAAGAGCAGTTACTCTGCCAGTTTTATAATATTAAGTAATATAATTTTATAATATCAATACCAGTTCTTCAGAGTCCCCAGTCCACCACATTTTAATTATTTTATTTCTTAATATTTCAATTTAATTGATAATATACTAAATCATTAGTTAACTATGATTATTAACAAAACTTTTAATTTCTTATATATTTTTTAAGATAAATAAACTATCAAATGGAATTAACAATAAGGAAAGTATCATCCGAAACTTAGAAAATATCTTACAGTCGTATGTATCCAAAGATGTGGCAATGGAGTATGTTGCCGTAAAAGCCACTGCAGGAAAAAATCGTTCAAGACTACACAATTCTATCACTGTATTATACGTAATTTATTCACTGAAATGTCAGTATTCATTAGGAAATAACTATTTCTCAATTTACAGAAGTTCTGCGGCAAACTTCCGACCCCACAAGATCCCCACTGGATGAATCTCAAGTGGTGAGGGCATCCTTATCGTTATTAACAAATGCCAAAGACTGGGATAGTGTATATTATATATTTGAATCGTGTATTTCATATTTTATTATTCTGTTCAGTGTATTGTAAATATTTTGTAAATAACTTTTCCCAACTGTTGTATAATCGTTAGCTTGCTATTACTTTTGTTACCCTCTTTCTGTGTTGTGCTGTTGTATAAATATTCCTTGAATATTAGTCTAAATCACCTCTAAAGTAATCAAATGACATTCTCTTTTATTATCTTCTTTTACCTATATTGTGAATTTGTAAATATCTTTTCTTCTTATTTGCATATTGTAAATTTAACGACGACGGCGGGACAAACCCCGATAAGTGTTGGTCCCCAGGAATCTACCCGAAGGGTTGACTCAGGTACCGCGGGTTTTTCCACCCGATTAAAATGACAAGGTGAGAAGAGTGGATAACTTGACCAATTACCATGAAGGAAATCGGTGACCACCCCCACTCACATCGCCAGAATCCTGGAGACTAACACAAAAAGGAAAAGACTCACTTCGAAGACGCTGTTGAACACGCATAAACTTTTTTCAATTTAGGAACGAGGAATTGTGGCCTCTTCCTATATTTTTTGTGTAAATAGATGTAAATAAAATAGTTAAGTCACCGCTTACTAGTTTACCTATACATCAACTTAGGTGTTGGCAACCAGTGCCAATTACAGTCAAAATCAGTAACGTAACAGTGTGAATTGTACTTTTGGTCATTTTGCATCCCGTACGTTTACCATTTACGAAACCTAGTTTTCCGAAATTACTTACAGTAACCCAGAAAAGTTTGTAGTTAAGGATTCTTTTCAGGGAATTTTGTGAGAAAATTGCTTCTAACTCATTTTAGGGAATTTTCGTAGAAAGGAATATCAATAACGCTGTTGGGAATGGTTGGGATGAAAAACATTTTAACTATTGGACTTTTATTCTACTTGTGCGATTAGCTTGCGTTGACCGTCTTTCCAAGTCATAAACGAACCTCAGTTTTAGTATAGTGTTTAAACTTTGTGACGGTAAAATTACATCCTGATCAAGAGTAATTACCGCATCTCTTACAAAAGTTCCATGTTCAACAGTTCACTCACATATCAAGGAAAGCTCTAAATGTCGGAAACAACGATGCGATAACATCTCAAAAAATCAAGAATTATAAACTTAAAACATTAGAGAAACCGTTTACGAAATCTATTCCGTCAATAACCTCATGTGCGTGCTAAAAAATAAAACATCAAGTATGAAGCGCATATTGCCACACAACCTTATGACCATTTTTAAAATCTCATGGTTTTAAATGTAAAACTGTTGACAAAAGGCAGGCTATAATGAACTTGAGTCGTCTAGTTAAATCGCGTTACGATTATTTAGAAAAATTACTAGAATATAGAAATAACAAATAACTTTTTTCTAGATGAGGCATGGTTTGCATAATGCATAATAAACGTCCCTCATTCAAAGGACAAAAGAATATGTAATTTACATTGTGGGGGAGAATTTGGGTGGGTACAGGATGCTTTTCTACTTTCTGCACAAAATGTGAAAGATTCAAATTTGGACTACCATCAGGATATTAATAGTTCTGACTTTGAACAATGGCTTGAATTTCAACTATTGACGAAATTGCTAAGTAATAGTGTAATTGTATTAGACAATGCCCTTTACTATGCTAGGTTTTTTAATAAATAGCCCAATAGTTCCTCCAATAAATCAGAAATACAAGAATTATTAATAAACACAATATAATTTTGAAGATAGTTATATGAAACCACAATTAGCTGAACTCTTACAGTTAGTAAACAACGTCAAAGAATATGTCATTGATGCAATAGCTTGGAGTGAGGGAACCAAATGTTTGATATTAGTTGTAGCAAAAGGATCAGAAACTAATTTTCAAATTAAGACTTAAAACTGGAGGCTATCATCATGAATAATGAAAAGTATACTAAATGGTTGAAGGGAAAATTAATTCCAAAATTAGAACAAAATTCGGTCTTGGTAATAGATAATGCTTCCTATTAGGATGTCAAGTACTAATCCCACGTTTCCATGGAATAAAGCAAATTTTCAACAGTGGTTGAATGAAAGAATATTTTCTTTGAAACGAGAAGGGCGAAACCTGAACTTAATAAAAAATAAATTAAGTCAGTAAACTAACGGTAAAGCATTACATTGTTAATGAATTATTAGCAGAAAATGGTCACACTGTATGTATTAGGGTTTCCATCTTATCATCCAGAGCTAAATCGAATAGAAACAAAATTGGGGGCACAGTAACTTGGACGATGGATGGATCAAATCATGGGCCCTTTCAAGGAAGTCAAAAAATGTATCAAAATATCATATCACATTGTGCGAACTGTGAAATACCACCATTTTGTTTTCGACCTTTAGTGCAATATTGTAATTTATTTATTAATTATATATTATTTAATTAAAAAAATAAGTTGATCAAAATATTAATATATTTTAATATCTTGTGCAACTCAACTCAACTGTTAAATTTGTACACAATTACTCACATAACTTAGTTTTTAAGTATTTAAGTGCAAGGAAGAAATATTCCATGTAAACACGTTCGCCAGTAAGCATTCAATTAAACGTTGGAAATATGTTTAACAACACTGACTGCAATTTTGTGGGAGCAGTTTTCATACTTTTTCAATAGAGAAATATCAGACATTTTGGGAAATTGATTACGAACATAGTGTACTTACCCGGGGATGGTCTGGTGACGAGGTCCCTCTTGTAGTTTGGTCCCTGCTCGTCGTAGCCCGAAGTGTACCCCGCCATATCACGAACACAAAACAGACTATTTAGTCTGTTTGATGAATGAATCTTCAAATCGATCGTTTTCACCAGTCGTGAGGTACGAATCCATGTCCACTTTTTGCGGTCAATACTAAATTATTATCAAGTAATTTACCGACACGAACGAAATTTCAAATTTTCATATCCGGCACGAAAAATCAGTAAGAGAAACATACGTTACATGTTCACTTGTTTTTACACGACCTGACCGGTTTGTTTTTACACTTCATTAAAAATCCTGTAGTTTAGTGAAACAAATTTACTCGAGGAAGGCCCGGTATTTACGAATCGACACTCGAAACCCGAAGGAGATTCAATACTGAAACAAAATTTTGGTTCCTCATCGCTCGAGTGACCGTCGGTACGGTTCGGGTGGGGGGACGTGTTGAGTGTCTATCTTCCCATTGGTCGAGAGGCCACCGCAGCTGGTACTATTCCGGGAATATTTGGGTTTTACCGAAAACTAAATTTATCGTTTAACCCCCACACCCCCTTGTTCCACGTAATGTACCTTAATAAGTAGGGTTCTCGGATTCCGAGGCAAAAGAATACTTACAATATAATAATATTTAAAGTGCAATCAGCATTAAGTTCGACAAGAGTAATAGTAATGAATACAGAAAGTGAAAAATATATGATTAGGACGAATATATACACAGATATTCCTAGAAATTAACCTAGGATACAGGAAAAATAACACAAATTATTTTCATCTTGCCAATTGTAACACAATGTGTTCCAATTATTAATGATTTACTAATTATTCTATAAATAAGAGGAACGTAGCAACACATGAAACAGTTTGATTTCAAATTCTAGACAATAATTTTAATTAAACTCGATATTTCAGTTACCTTACCGGTTACCAAATGGAGGAAGCCTTACATTAACCTTAAATATTACAAGATATTATAAACTTACCATCTAATACACAATATAAATGAAAATTCTGAAAAGTGTGATGGGGAGAGTATGGCATTGAACATAATAATTTTCTACAGACAGTACACTTAATATAAAGTTAAAAGTTAAATATCCTCCAGAAATCTAATAAGGGCGTGGCATATTATTTTGTTTTCGGTTGCCAATACATGTATCGATAATTAGATTTGGTGCTATTTTATAGTTTGTAAAAGTTGTTTTGTGTCCTGTATATAATTACTGCAGGATAACAGAAAGTTCAAAGAACAAATCGAAACATTATCACAATTACAGTAGGATACAGTAGGTGCCAGGCCTCATTTATAGCTGAAAGTCGTCCATGATTAGTCACGTATTGTCACAACATATTTTCTTGACGTCCTGGATTCGGAAGTTTGGGGTATCTACAATTAAACTATACCCTGTCAAAGAATGAGGCGAAGTAATAAACCGATTATTTCGCCGCTAACCAGAGGCGTTCTTAAAGAAATCAACGAATATTAATAAATGCATTAAAATTGTCTATGTAATGTTGAGTTTCCTTAAAACCGGTATAATTGATTTATTAAAAGGTAGGTATTACGACCGCGATTGTTATCATCTCAGGAACGCTTCCCTTTTTACCTGAATTGTTGTTAACTCGTCATTAATATAACATATTACAATATTGGAAATCGGTATTTTTTATAATATTTTACGGTAATGTTTTTTTTTTTCATACTGTTTGTCTAATAAATCCTCGGGATATGGAAGAAACGAAGAGATATGAACATTTCCTACCGATGTACAAAAGTGGGTGCTGTCTAATCGAGGTGCAGATAAATACTAAAGTTCGGATTATGTGATTAACTATTCCAAGAAGGGACAAGACGGCTATTATTTTCTCAGTAATTCTAGGTAAGTTAAAGGAACTGATTGCGCTTAATGCTTGCGTTAACATATCAGGTGGTTATGTGTATAAGATCGGCCCATTTATTCCATTTAAAATCATTAGTCAGTCAGCATTGCTTATAGACGTGTACGTGTGTGTGATTAGACAGACTTTGACAGTGACTTTCCTGTGTGTCCATAGTGGTATTTTTAAAGTACGGAGATACGTATTGGAGTATGGAGAATTTACCAAGACCATCGAAACGCCCAAAATTAGCGCCGTTCTCAGTTAATGAGAAAGTTCTAATTTTGAATTGTTTCGATTCCATCAAGAAACAAAATTTAAATGCGAGTGTGGATAAAACCGTGAAATTAACCGCTGCGATGCTGAGAGTTGGTAAGACATCAGTGTACAGGTTATTAAAAGAAAGAAAGAGTGGTCCTGTTCAACCGGAGAAAAAGTCTCCAGGACGTCCGAAAATTTCCTTAGACGAATTTCTAAAAAGGGGACTACGTCGAAAAGTTCACGCTTTCTTTTTCCGCAACGAACTTCCAACACTAGATAAAATTCTATTGTCTGTCCAAGAAGACGAGGACTTTCCAAAAATGAGTCGATGTACATTATGGACGATTTTAAAGGATTTGGGATTTCGATGGAAGAAGCACAATAGAAAATCTGTATTGATGGAAAGAGATGACATCATTGTGTGGAGAAGAAGTTACCTGCGCGATATTCGAAGGAGTAGGCTAGAAATGAAAAAAATTTTCTATCTGGACGAAACTTGGATTAACGCAGGACATTCCGTGCCAAAATTTTGGCAAGATACCAGTGTAACTAATCGAAGGCAAGCTTTTCTAGAAGGTTGGTCCACCGGTTTAAAGCCTTCGTTGGGTAAAAGGCGACGGCTTATTATTACCCACATTGGAAGCGAGGATGGTTTCGTTGAAGGGGGAGAACTAATTTTTGAATCAACTAAGACAGGAGACTACCATGAAGAAATGACTGCGGACGTGTTTGAAGAATGGTTTGGTCAAATGATCGATCTAATTCCGAATGGTTCCATAATAGTTATGGACAACGCTAGTTACCATTCCCGATTAGAAGAGAAATTACCAAATAGCTCTTGGCGAAAACAACGTATCGCAGAATGGTTATCCTCGAAAAAGATCGAATGTGCCGAAAACCTATTAAAAGTAGAACTCTTGCGTTTAGCCAATTCACGTAAAGGTGATTTTAAAAGGCACGTCGTCGATGGATTAGCCAAGGCGAAAGGAATAACAGTGGTTCGGCTTCCTCCGTACCACTGCGACCTGAATCCCATTGAGCTAATATGGACACAAATAAAAGGGGACGTGGCGAGAACAAATACAACGTTCAAATTAGCAGATGTCAAAAATTTGCTTAAAGAAGCAATATGTAAAGTTTCCAAGGAAAATTGGCAAAAATGCATAAATCACGTTCTGAAAATAGAAGACCAAATGTTACAGTTGGATAACATTTCGGAGTCGTTGATAGAATCAAGTATTATCAACCCAAATGATGATTCTTCTTCAGATTCCGATGTTTGGGAAGAATTCGACGATGGCAACGACGACTGAGGTTACCAAGGAGAAGGTGACGGCTGGGAAAAACTTTTCATAAACTGGCCCTTCTCAGGGCCGCAAAATTTCATAAATTAATGCACGACCATACATGTACTGAAGTGTTGTCTTTCTTTCCCTCTCTATCTCGTTCAAGCGCGCGCCCACACACAAACACACACACACGCACGCACGCACGCACACACACGCGCACGCACACGTAATTTTTTCAGTTATCGATTATTGCACATTTCGTCATTTTTCCCGACCGTACGCCAGTGAGTGGTTCTTCGCATGTGCCGAGGCGTACAAAATAGCCAATGGTCAGGGAGAAACACTCGTAATATAAAGAGATTACGGAAGGTAGCGTGCAAAACATTAGAGAACTCGACATATTTAGTGGGTGCCACCTTGTATCGGTTTTGCATTTATAATGAGTTTTTATTACTTCGCCTCATTTTTAGACAGACTATACATAAATATATTTCGATTCAAGCTAGCATATAGTTTATCACAATAGTTATTTGTTAGTTGACAAATATTTCTTTTCCTTGTTTATCGATATTTCTTCTTTTCGTAAGTTGTACACTTATTACTTTTGAATTTATGCTTTTAAATTATTTTTTACGATGATGTTTGTACTATATAAGTGCATCGGCTAGGAGATAAGTTTTGAATAATTATTAATTTTGAATACTTCTACTGAAAGAATATTGACGATGTCATGTTTTAATTCTCATATTACTGTAAGTACTATCATTAGAAGTAATCTGTCAAAATTCATTTTTAAATATGTAACATATATGCAGTATGAACCTGTCACACACAATATATTTATTTGTTAAATTAAATAAACTGATGTCTTTAAATTCATTATCGTCAGGCGGACCAGGGCCGCCCGTTTTTTCTCGCATTCCAGAACCACTTATCAAATCAAAAAATGATGGTTAAAAAAGAAACAGTAAAAGTAGAAAACAAATCCTATGTAGGATACTGGCAACTGAATGTAACAATCCGACTAGAATTTTGGGTAGGCAAACCAGAAAACCTATCGGGTTTCGATTAGGAATTGGCAGGGCATGCTCCCCTAGGACTACCTGACCAGATCCTGATCAGAACCCGATCAGGCACTGGAGAGGCATGCCTGCGCAATCTTATTTTGTCAAGAACTGATCGGGACCTGGTTGCGGATAACTTGGTTTAGAACAAAATTGACTTCTTTATGGTTACGGGATATAGAAATGTTGCTTACACCCATTAGTCATAACACACGTAATAAGAACGTGACATAATTAAACACTGGGTGTAATTTAATGTGATTGAATGACTTAAAACTCTGTTACATTATGTAAAAAAATAAGTAACAAAATATATTTATAATTTTCTGATTTTGTGAATTTTCTTAATTTCGAAAATCTTCGCATATCAATTAAATAAATCTCCGAAGTGTTAACGTGGGAATAAAATAGTATAAATTAAGTTTGTTAATTATTTAGATCATTATTCAGCATGCTGGAGAAAACAAACGGAAAAATGTGTGATAACCCTCCAAGGCGAATTCGTCAACTTACTCACCAACGAGTTAGATTGTGCCTCGAGAGTCAAATTGAATTAGAGGAAAAAAATAGAGAAATTGGCATAATTACAGATTTCAGTGTTAGTGTAGTAAATTGTTTGAAGGACGATTACCGCGATAGACTTAAATAGTGCCGAAAAAGCAGCTGACGTAACATCATAGGAAGTACGAATTTGTAAAATTATTTCTATCTTTAATATTATACTTACACAGCTGTTGACAAAAAAATTGTGCAGTGCTACTAATTCGACAATGCCCCCCCCCCCCCCCCGCATTCATGATTAGCATAACGATTATTATTGTTTCCGGATTAACGCTTCAGGTAAAAGCGACCCGTAATCTACTATTCCAACCATTTTTTGTTCAACTCTTTTGAAGTGTAAGTGTGTGTGAAAAACAAGTTGACATTGGTTCTGTTAAAACTTGTAGCTCTGCTAAGGCTAGTTGCCTCGGGGGTTTTAACAGACACATTTGAATGTCCCTTTAAGTTTGAAAGCGTCAGCTGATGCTCGTTTATTGTCAGGTAAACGTTTCCTAATTATTTTGTATGGCAAATTCATATACCAGTAAGTGAATTTCACGTGTGGATAGTCCAACATACATTTTGGATTGCTCTATTAGATATTCAAATAAATCAGCCCCCTTGTATCTGGTAAAATCTGACGACTTCGTTTATAGCCTACTGTTGCTGGCTTCTTTTTAACAGCTGATATGGAAGGCAACATCACCCTGTAACCGAACTATGCCACCTATCAGTTGTACGTATCATTTATCAATTACTGTACATTACTGTACAGTTGTATGAAGTAGCACATTAAAGAATTGCACATATGTAACTACCTTCTCTAATGAGGAACTAAATAAGGAGAACTAAAAGAAGTCTCTCCAAATAAGAATTAAAAATATTATTTATTACTAAAGAGTAGAATGAAAACCATTTCTCGCGATTGATGCTTTGAATTATTGGGTGTCGTCGCTCTCATTGGCGACGGGACCGGGGTGAAAAGTACCATCTGTGAATTTCTACTTTGAGCTGGGCTTCTCTTTTCCCAGGAAATATTTTCGAAAGTCTAACGGCACTTTTTATTGAGGTTCAATTATCCCTCTCTAAATCATCTATTTTGGCGCGGACGTTTAACTTCGAGATTCACAGATGTTTTTAAGGAATGTTCGCCAAGTACATTGTTACGATGATCAATTACTCTTTTTCCTCTCCTACAACAAGGCATTTACTGCTTCGTTGTAGGGAAAGAGGATTTACCCATCTGTCTCGCTTGGGACGCAGGTTTTTTACAATTGCAAAATGATGGGAACGAAAGGTAGTTCGAAACAGCATCTATTTTGACGGTTATAAAAGATGTTTGATGGTGCCGTATCGAACCCCCACAGTATTATTAGAGAATTTAAAAGATAATTCATTTTGAAAATGTAGATGATGGATTTAAATGTGTAATTCCTTCTTTGTCTGAAATTAAGGGAATTAACTGACCCGCTGAAGTGCGTAGAAATTCCCTGTTACTTTATTAGGTAAAGTGTAATGTGTGACATGGTTCGTTTAAGTATTTATACTACCGTGCAATTTCGTTCTAGTAATTGTTACTAGCCACTAGATCCCGAATTTACAACTTCCATTGTTTCTGGCTATACCAAACAACGTGTATTTTTGTCAACTATTCATTTATACTATAACTCTCAGCATCGCAGCGGTTAATTCCACGGTTTTATCCACACTCGCATCTAAATTTTGTTTCTTGATGGAATCGAAACAATTCAAAATTACAACTTTCTCATTAACTGAGAACGGCGCTAGTTTTGGGCGTTTCGATGGTCCTGGTAAATTCTCCATACTCCAATACATATCTCCGTTCTTTAAAAATACCACTATGAACACACAGGAAAGTCACTGTCAAAGTCTATCTAATCACACACACGTACACGTCTATAAGCAATGCTGACTGACTACTGTCTTAGGCTTAAATGGAATAAATGGACCGATCTTATACACATAACCACCTGATATGTTAATGCAAGCATTAAGCGCAATCAGTTCCTTTAACTTACCTAGAATTAACGAGAAAATAATAGCCGTCTAGTCCCTTCTTAGAATAGTTAATCACATAATCCGAACTTTAGTATTTATCTGCACCTCGATTAGACAGCACCCACTTTTGTACATCGGTAGGAAATGTAATACCTACCTTTTAATAAAACAATTATACCGGTTTTAAGGAAACTCAACATTACATAGACAATTTTAATACATTTAATAATATTCGTTGATTTCTTTAAGAACGCCTCTGGTTAGCGATGAAATAATCGGTTTATTACTTCGCCGCATTCTTTGACAGGGTATAATACGTTTCAATGCAATCCCCATGGTGACGTATAAAAAATATGGATAGAAATACGTTTTCCAGTGAAGCTTTATGTACTTAATATGAATGTCAAAAATTTACATTTACAGCTTTCCAAATTTTAGACCAACGTAATTAACAACGATTTAACTTTTAATATTAAAAAGAATTTTAAAAAAATATTGAGAAAATAAGCATGCATCGAGGATAGATAAATGTTGCATGAAAAGACTGGATAATTAGAAGTTTTGATACAGTGGCTAAGTAGCACGTTTCCTGGGAATTAACACCTGCTTCAAAAATAAGCTCTAATAAGACTTAAATATGAATTAATATAACAGCACGTCTTATTTTTGGAGAAACAATTACAAAATTTACAACTTATTTAACCTATGCCCAATAAACAAATTAAGAAATATATTATCCCAATCCAATGTATAAAAATAGATGAGAAGAATGAGAGGGGTGCAATGTAGAGTAGCCTCCCCGTGGTTCACCCAGAGCAACAAGATTATATCCCTAAATAATCTAAAAAACCGACTGCCAAATTATCCATTGCGATCTCCTGCCAACA
Organism: Cryptocephalus primarius; assembly: GCA_963576515.1. Lineage (NCBI taxonomy): Eukaryota > Metazoa > Arthropoda > Insecta > Coleoptera > Chrysomelidae > Cryptocephalus > Cryptocephalus primarius. The sequence continues at coordinate 12,376,597 of OY754940.1, read as the reverse complement.
AACACCTGCAGCTATGCGACAGAACAGTTAATAAAAGTAAGTAAAATGGTACTTGTAAAGACCAAGTGACTAGAAGACTCGGACTTTTAGTGCGATTCTGCTGAATACCGAGGGCATCAACGGAGTTAAATGTGACTATGTTTCGTCGCATTTTGTGTGAGACTTGAATTGTGGTACGTGTTACCCGAACACCGACTGTAAAATATTATAAACGAGGAAGATCAAGAGGTTCAAAAATTGTTTCACTCGTTGTTACAGACTATTTACATACATTATTGTAAATTCACCGTACTTAGAATAGTTACGGGCAAATTTATAATCGCGCCTTGAGGATTCCCTAAACCTTAAGGCGTACTTCCTTTGTGATCTGTATTTACGTCTGTATTATAGTCAACTAAGTTCACCTTAAGGATGAGATGAGGCCGAGGTCGATTTGATCTTACCTTGAGTATCCCTAAGAAAATATTTAAAGTTAAGTTCGCCTTCAAGACGTGGCTTCAAGATGAATGACGATCATTATGAGTACGGCAATCGAATTATTAATAATATAAATCGATTTCCTAAACGATATTTGAGAGACGGGCAAAATCCGTTAGATTTATATAGTGAAGTGAGTTTATAAGGAGGTACCGCTTTTCTAAAAATGCAACTGTACATATTATTTTGCCTCTGATTCATGATGCTCTTTATAAACTATAGTTGTATAATAGAATGGAGAAATAATTATTTGGATGAGATTGATAAACATAGGAAGGAGGGTAGAAAAATTTATTATCTAGATGAAAGATGGTACGATACTCATGATATTGTTAAGAAAGAATGGGCTGACAATACTTTCAAATTCACTGCAAAAACCCCTCCAGGAAGGGGAAAACGAATCGGAGTTGCGGTAGAAATAGCGGATGGATTCCCAATGCCATTCTATAGCAACCTTTTCGAATCGTGGTTCGGTAATTGTCAACCTGCATTACTTCAAATAGCGTAATAGTCATTGATAACGCTCCATATCACAGTAGGCAATTTGATAAACTATACCCTGTCAAAGAATGAGGCGAAGTAATAAACCGATTATTTCGCCGCTAACCAGAGGCGTTCTTAAAGAAATCAACGAATATTAATAAATGCATTAAAATTGTCTATGTAATGTTGAGTTTCCTTAAAACCGGTATAATTGATTTATTAAAAGGTAGGTATTGCGACCGCGATTGTTATCATCTCAGGAACGCTTCCCTTTTTACCTGAATTGTTGTTAAGTCGTCATTAATATAACATATTACAATATTGGAAATCGGTATTTTTTATAATATTTTACGGTAATGTTTTTTTTCATACTGTTTGTCTAATAAATCCTCGGGATATGGAAGAAACGAAGAGATATGAACATTTCCTACCGATGTACAAAAGTGGGTGCTGTCTAATCGAGGTGCAGATAAATACTAAAGTTCGGATTATGTGATTAACTATTCCAAGAAGGGACAAGACGGCTATTATTTTCTCAGTAATTCTAGGTAAGTTAAAGGAACTGATTGCGCTTAATGCTTGCGTTAACATATCAGGTGGTTATGTGTATAAGATCGGCCCATTTATTCCATTTAAAATCATTAGTCAGTCAGCATTGCTTATAGACGTGTACGTGTGTGTGATTAGACAGACTTTGACAGTGACTTTCCTGTGTGTCCATAGTGGTATTTTTAAAGTACGGAGATACGTATTGGAGTATGGAGAATTTACCAAGACCATCGAAACGCCCAAAATTAGCGCCGTTCTCAGTTAATGAGAAAGTTCTAATTTTGAATTGACCGTGAAATTAACCGCTGCGATGCTGAGAGTTGGTAAGACATCAGTGTACAGGTTATTAAAAGAAAGAAAGAGTGGTCCTGTTCAACCGGAGAAAAAGTCTCCAGGACGTCCGAAAATTTCCTTAGACGAATTTCTAAAAAGGGGACTACGTCGAAAAGTTCACGCTTTCTTTTTCCGCAACGAACTTCCAACACTAGATAAAATTCTATTGTCTGTCCAAGAAGACGAGGACTTTCCAAAAATGAGCCGATGTACATTATGGACGATTTTAAAGGATTTGGGATTTCGATGGAAGAAGCACAATAGAAAATCTGTATTGATGGAAAGAGATGACATCATTGTGTGGAGAAGAAGTTACCTGCGCGATATTCGAAGGAGTAGGCTAGAAATGAAAAAAAATTTCTATCTGGACGAAACTTGGATTAACGCAGGACATTCCGTGCCAAAATTTTGGCAAGATACCAGTGTAACTAATCGAAGGCAAGCTTTTCTAGAAGGTTGGTCCACCGGTTTAAAGCCTTCGTTGGGTAAAAGGCGACGGCTTATTATTACCCACATTGGAAGCGAGGATGGTTTCGTTGAAGGGGGAGAACTAATTTTTGAATCAACTAAGACAGGAGACTACCATGAAGAAATGACTGCGGACGTGTTTGAAGAATGGTTTGGTCAAATGATCGATCTAATTCCGAATGGTTCCATAATAGTTATGGACAACGCTAGTTACCATTCCCGATTAGAAGAGAAATTACCAAATAGCTCTTGGCGAAAACAACGTATCGCAGAATGGTTATCCTCGAAAAAGATCGAATGTGCCGAAAACCTATTAAAAGTAGAACTCTTGCGTTTAGCCAATTCACGTAAAGGTGATTTTAAAAGGCACGTCGTCGATGGATTAGCCAAGGCGAAAGGAATAACAGTGGTTCGGCTTCCTCCGTACCACTGCGACCTGAATCCCATTGAGCTAATATGGACACAAATAAAAGGGGACGTGGCGAGAACAAATACAACGTTCAAATTAGCAGATGTCAAAAATTTGCTTAAAGAAGCAATATGTAAAGTTTCCAAGGAAAATTGGCAAAAATGCATAAATCACGTTCTGAAAATAGAAGACCAAATGTTACAGTTGGATAACATTTCGGAGTCGTTGATAGAATCAAGTATTATCAACCCAAATGATGATTCTTCTTCAGATTCCGATGTTTGGGAAGAATTCGACGATGGCAACGACGACTGAGGTTACCAAGGAGAAGGTGACGGCTGGGAAAAACTTTTCATAAACTGGCCCTTCTCAGGGCCGCAAAATTTCATAAATTAATGCACGACCATACATGTACTGAAGTGTTGTCTTTCTTTCCCTCTCTATCTCGTTCAAGCGCGCGCCCACACACAAACACACACACACGCACGCACGCACGCACACACACGCGCACGCACACGTAATTTTTTCAGTTATCGATTATTGCACATTTCGTCATTTTTCCCGACCGTACGCCAGTGAGTGGTTCTTCGCATGTGCCGAGGCGTACAAAATAGCCAATGGTCAGGGAGAAACACTCGTAATATAAAGAGATTACGGAAGGTAGCGTGCAAAACATTAGAGAACTCGACATATTTAGTGGGTGCCACCTTGTATCGGTTTTGCATTTATAATGAGTTTTTATTACTTCGCCTCATTTTTAGACAGACTATAATACCTAATAGTTCTTCAAAAACAGAAGAAATAAAAGGCTTTTAATCAAAAATGACCCATTTTTCGAAGAACACTATTCTAAAGCAGACTTAGCACTTTTAGGAGTAATACGTACAAAAAATTTTGAAAAAAGTACGTGGTTGATGAGATGGCTAAGGAAGAGGGCACACGATTTTAAGAGTGCCACCTTACTATTGCCTATTAAATCCCATAGAATTAATATGGGCTCAGCCGATGAAATAACTAACAGTTAGAGAAAAAGCGTAAATCACATTATAGACATTGAAGACAATTATAAAAACATGTATACCAATGTAAAACGATTAATTATAAATTTAAATAACGAGACAGAAAGCGAAGGCGAAATATACGAATAATAAAGTTTTATCTAGCATATTATCATAATTTATCTGCTAAATATTAATGATATTAAGTAAGTATTACCTGTATAAAATATAACGATGGTGTATGTTGAATGTAGCTACATATAAACAAAATGGATCGTTGGATCGTTCCCAAAAAAAATATAAATACTTTTATATCACTCTTATCTATTAAATAAAAAATTATATTCTCTATGTACTATTATTAAAGATATTATAACAGAGATATGTACGTACGTGTCACGAATTTTTAATAGATTGAAAATCTGTTAATGTAATACTCTGTTTCTTTTCCTACAAATTCGTTTGTTATTTAATTATAATATTTAGAACACTTTAACACAAAAGGTTAATTTGTCTGTGATCAATTAAAAATTCCGGTACGGTCCAAAAATCATAGACGACCATTCAAAACCATCCCCTAATCGGCAATAAAGCACTTCACTTTTCTGCCATTCAACAATTAATTTATGGCCTTTTATTAGGGTGGCATGTACCAAGTTTAGTGTAATCTTGTCTCAAATAAAATGCGACGTATAATACCTCACAAAATTATTTTTTTGGCAATAGCGTCGATATGGTCCTGCTCCAAGAAACCCATGCGACCTGAGCAAAAAGCCTACAAAAGAGAAGAATCCACGTATTTGACCTGATTGGAGCTACCTACCATCAAACTTACGGCATAGTTACGTATGCTCGAAATACCATCGCTCAGGTCCAGCTCCTCACTGCTGCCTCGGAGAATGACATCCACAAAGTAGATATTTTATCAAGCGACTTAAATTTGTAAATGTCTACAAACGCCCTAATCGGGGATGGTCTAACGACATTCTCTCAATATCCTAACACCCAATGGTACCCAGATTTGAATAGCCATCACGAGATGTGGAGTTACATCCGAAGCAATACCTGTGGAAAGAAACTAGGAAGAATACAATAACCATAGAGGACAGTTAACATCTATAAAGCGATTCAATGCTCCAATCGGAGTAAGGAGGACTAAAATAAAATCGATCACTCTTTCACGATTTACATCATTTGAAATTCCTAAAGCAAACTGTTACTAACGTAAGTAAATGGTATTTCCTGTCTGAAAGCGGATGTTTGTAGTTATTTAGCTGTCTTATCGATTTCATGGATACGTCGATGGAGCAACTTTGGCCCGAGGAATCCTTTTTGGATACGCGAGAGGAGCCTGCGCTTATTCAACCTCCCGCTAGATGTCCTAGTCGGGAGTCATCTTACTTTGCCGGAAATATAAGCCAAAAGAACACAAAAATCGATATGGTCCAGCTATCCCTGTTATCTGCAAGGGGAAGTCGATCTCCTTTTCTTCTCGCGACCAACCAGCGCAGAGAAGTTGCTATGGGTTGTACCGGAGATATTTTTACATCGCATCGTCGGTCGCAATTTTAAAATTAAAAGACGCGCCGCCGGTCGACTCTCAGTCGTTGACAAATATCGCGGGTGGAAAAAGTGATCCAGAGACGGTTTCGCGCAACAGAGTATTTGTGATCAACCCCCACATAACCAGAAAAGGGCGACGTACCGACCAGATACGTATGGCGTAATCTCGACGAGTTCAAAGGTGAATTGCCACTGTTTTTCTGTCGAGAAAATCTCTAATAATGACCGCAATTATTCAATTCCTGCACACTCGTTCAACTACTACAAAAAACTTATCCTCAGATCTGTTTGTTTTGATGATAACTCCACTTTTCATGACGTCGAGTAAGTAATAGAGACATTTTGTTCAATTGACGTCTAAAATTAAACTAGCCTATTAGTTTTTGCCATTCGCAAATCGTATACGTTTTTTATCAATCGAATTTAGTGTTAATACGTCAATTGAATATAAATAGAGCATTTCAACATTTATTTTGAGCCTGATACGCACAAGTATTGATAACGGGAATTATTATAATTGTATTAATGAAAATTGGACAATTTCCAAATTTATTTAACGTGCGAAACATTAGAATAATATTTGCATGTTTTATTTATCACAATGTATAAAGTTTAGGTACACAACATGTAAGCTAAAAATGGAATCTAACACCTAATTTTATACAAGTAATTTATATCCGTTTTTAAAACTGTCAAATGATGTATTCCGGGACTAAATACCACACGTTCATGTATTACAAAATTATTTCATTCAGGATCACTGACATTTAAAGCGCGGCATTAACTTTTGCCAGATTTACTTATTTTCCAGTCATTTCCAACCTTTTTAAAGTCTAATTAATGTTCTGCTAAACAGCTGTAGCGGTTGAGGAATATTTTATGAAACATATTTCAGGCACGTAACAAAATCCAAGTATTGCTGTTTCAGTTAAGGAAATTGTTTGTATTGGAAACTCAGAATTTTAGTTCAGAAAAAACAATTATTTTAGTGCTTCCTATGAAATTTATATGAAATAGCATTATTGTAACTACACCGTAATCTCGAGAATTAATCGACAGCTATGAAATTTCACCACTAAGAACAGTACTAATAAGCAAAAATACCTCATTGTAAATTCCTCCAATTCATGCAAGAATCGGTGTCAGAAAAAGGGATATTCATTCTGCCAGTAGATTTTACATTTTCACAAATTACAAATCGAGTATAGAAGTAAAGGAGACCGCGCATTATAAACACTACGAAAAATTGACGGTCATCATAATAGATATGTATCCGGCCGAAGTTGTACAGCTAAAAAAAATTACTTAAGCTATCTGCTAGGTCTCTGGCAGAACTCGCTTCCTCTACATACTCCTACAATATTTTGTTTCAGAGTTATATCAACTTGTACTTTCAATTTGCTCGTTTGACTTGAAACAATTATTTACAAAGTTTCTCAAACTATTCTTAATTAAGTTATGTATATATTAATCCACAGTGTGGGGGGGGGGCGTAATTAATGCAAACTAAATCATTTGATGACAATACAAATCTTTTTGCATAAATTATTAATTAGAACGAACTGCTTCTTCTGTCCAATCTCTGATGTTTTTAAGCCATTAATATTTCTTCCCTCCGATGCTGCGCCTTCCATTATAAGTTCTAGAAATTTGTATCTGGTGTAACGGAAAATGTGATGGAGATAGGTGGTGTTCCTCCTTTTAATTGTTTGCAACAGTTGTCTCCCCACATTCATGCACCTGAAGACTTTTCCATTGATTATACGATCAGTCCATTTTATCTTAAGCATGCGTCTGAACATCCATATTTTAGCCGATTTAGGGTGTCCACATTGAGTGTCCAAGTCTCGACTCTGTATAGTAATACTGAGTACACGTAGCATTTAACAAAACGATAACTTAGTCTAACTATAGTTGTTGGTATTTTTAGTAGGCTCCTCATATTAAAACCTGTTGTTCGAGCCTGTTCTATCATGCTGCGAAGCTGCGTACTGGATCTAGACTTTCCCCTCTCCAGCTCCCTAGGTACTCAAATTGTTAGATAGGTTTGCCATTCACGGAAATGTCCGATTGAAAATCTGAGATCCTCCTTATTACCATCACTATTGTTTTATTCGTGATGATTTTTAAAGAAAGTTGTTTTTCCTCAATGGAAATACTGCCGACCAGGCGTCGTAAACCTTCTCGGCTGACGGCGAGGATAACAGTATCGTCAGTATAACGTAGATTGTTAACAATATGGTCATTAATTTTGATGCCGTCTCCTAAATCGAGCAGTGCACGATTGAAAACATCCCTGTCTCACGCCTGGTTTGACTGGGAATTTATCTGTGCATTCGATTTCCCATCTTACTGCGGCAGGTGATTATCATATAGGTTTCTTATGATGCGTAGGTCGTTTCGGTCTACCTTCTTCTCTTGGAAAAGATTTATTAGATCTGTGTTGCAAATGCAATGAAAGGCTTTTCGGTAATTTATAAAAGCCAAGTATACTTCTCTTCGGTGTTCCGTACACTTTTGAAGTAACACCCTCAGGCTAAGAAGTGCCTTACGAATGCCAAATCCTTGAAAAAATCAAAATTAGGTCGGGCCCAGTATATCAGTGCTATCATGATTTATTAGTTTAATGACTTCGACATAAATGTCGTCCTGTCCCGCTGCTTTCTCCGTCATGCTTTGACGAATTGCCTTTATGACCTCTGATTTTTGTATTTCCGGAGAGATTTAAGTTTCAAACAAACTATTTCCAATGGCTAAGTATTTCTTTGAAGTTGGTGATAATTTTGTTGTTGTCACTGTCGATTTTTGGTTGGCTTATTACGTGGTGTTGTTTGTGGATATTGAAATGGTCACATTTTTCTATCTCTTCGCATTTATCTTGCAGTCATTGCTCCTTTTTATTGCTCATATCTTTTTATTTGCTTCTGTAGATTTTGTACTGGCTTTGGTCTCGGTATTTATATGTTCTTCTTTTATCCATCAATGAGTACGTCGCCTGTCATCCATCCTTTCTTTTTGTTATTTGGTGAGCCAGTAATGTCGTTTGTGTTTGTAATAATGGTTTCCTTAATGTTTTTCCACGTGTTTTCTATGTTGATCTCTTGTTCAGTTGTTATTTTTATGTTAGCGATTGTGGCATTTATTCTTTCTTTCTGAGACTTCCCCTAGTAATATTGAGTTTTTGACCTTGTTTATGTCGATCTTTATGTTATCAGCTCGGTATCTATCTGCTATATGGTTCCTTACAATACAGTTAGGTGTGTGTTGTGTAGACTGCCAGATGTAGAGTTTTCTGGATGAGAGTTTGAACCAGGCATTTACACCGCAAAAAATTCCTCTTGGCAGAACGTACCAGCTTGTCACCTCTGACGTTCCAATCGCCTAAACTTTCTTGTAGTTCTTGTTTCTTGCTGCCTTCATGATATACTTAAAGAGTATATCAAGCTGCACATGTGCACCAATTATCAATGTTTAATTCCTTGCCGTTTAAAAGGTGTTTAATAAACATCAACTAATTCGAAAATAAGAAATCTGATGAACTGATCTATCTGATATCAACTCAAATAATATGTTTCATCAAAAAATGCTTAAAATGTCCATTTGAACTGAAACTCGTTCTGGACATTTCTATTGACTTCGGCGGAAATTAACCTGCACTCCTGTCTTATTTGTTATTGTATCTGCTCAATGTTCACGGTTTGGTCTTAAAAACTTTGCTTTTCAAGCACCCCCATAAAAAAATAGTCCATCGGTGTTAAATCCGGTGACATGGTATCAGATACTCAGGTTTTGCAAAATGTAGAGGCCTTGTTGAAACCAGATGTTTGGATTCGGGACATCGGCTTCAGTCGGATCAGAAAACAGAGTAGCCAAAGTTGGAACTAGTTATTCCTGGAAGAATTTGAAATATCCAGCTCTACGGAGATTTCCTTGGAAGGAAATTTGTCGTATTATACGATTACCAACACACCTCGCCCATACTTTGAATTTTTCTTGATGTTGAGTATGGCCTTCCCTCATCCAGTGTGGGTTGTTGTCTGCCTAATACGACAATTTTGATAATTTACCTCACCATTTAACGAAAACGTTGATTCGTCAGAAAACAGTACGTTTTCTCTGTTTACAACATTTCTGTCTAGTAGATCCATAATTTGTTCGCAAAACTGGAGTCTTCTATCCGGATCACCTTCGGTAAGTTCCTTTTATAAGGATGAAATTTCTGGGTTTGAAGAATTCTCGTCACTGAAGACTGGCTAATTTCGAGTTCCCTAACTATCTGCCTGGTGGGGACATGAGGATTCTCTGGAACAGAGAGAAGTATCCAAATTGCCATTTGAAGAAATAGTTGATGAGGTTATATCTCAAATTTGGTACACGATGTATAACATTTTCTTACATCGAAGTCTTAATCGACTTGTCCGAGCATATTTCCAACAACAAAACTGTTTTTGATTAACAGAATTCATTCCAAATTATAGACTCGCACTGTATATTCACGCTTATTTAACTGTGCAATTGTCTTTCCAGATATTCTTGAGCGCCATATTAACCTTGTGCTAATCTATGCCTATCTCATTTTTTTCATTTCGAACATTACTTTACTCACTATCATATTAAATAATTAGGGGCATAATGTCGCACCTCTCTTTAAGAAAAGGTGCTTCTCTTCACATTTTCGAGTTATAATTTTATTCAACTTCTACCGAATAAACCGTCCTATTTTTCCGTGGCTTGAGAATGTTTTTAAAAGGTCCCGGCATGAACCTATCGATTCTGAGAAGTAGTTAGACGGGATTATTTGTGCAAGAAAGTGCAACAAATACGCGGGAAAATTAAAAACAAACCTGCTAGAGTATATTCCAGCCTGTGTGTTTATTTTTCCGCAAAGAATTATTTTATGGGACATGCGAGTGATAAACCGACCACAAAGCATATTTCTTGAATATCTGCCAAAATCTTAATATAGAGTTTAGTAGATATTAACGGAAAAGTTAAATAACATGGATTTCGTTTGGAAAAGATTAAAGAAATGTTTCATGGCAATACATTTCATTTTTTTATTAGGCCTACGTTCGTGTTGATAAATAAAATAATGTTTTGTAGTTTTTAAACATTCATGTGTTATTTTGCTCTGGCTGAAACTTCGCAATTCTTGGAAAAGAGTGGGATAACTTCTCGTTTTCAAGAATTGAGAAACTATTCAACATAAATCCGTTACTAAGTTAAGAAATTCAGTTAATAAGACGTATGGCCGATTAGCTAGCAAGGTTAATTCCGGCTAACAAAATAAGTTATGATTACGGAAAAACTCTATTAGATTAGTTTTTCGCTGGAAATCACACCGTATTATATCTATATAAAAAGACCTTTAAGGAGTCATTTCAAAAATTACACGGAGAAAGACCCATCACATCGTCTTCGAAACAGAAGTTCGAACGAATTCATTAAACAAGGAGTGTAACTTTCCAGTTTTCTCTCAGATATCGTGAAGGAGGACCTTTGACACTTTGTTTTTTACGTTTGACAGTTTATTAGTCGACCCAGTAATTCAGGAGTCACACTGTTCGATTGAAGTGGAAATTAAAAAATATTCCAGTGTAACGTACTGGTGCGTGTTAGATTCTTAAATATTACCTAACGTGCGAAATATCGTTAAAGCAAAATTTACTGCCAAGTGCCACTGATATTTGTTATGGTAGGCGTGAAGTTTGTGCAGTAATAGTACAAATATTTAAATTTTAATACACTTTAACCTACGTTACATTAGAAAGAACACTATCAGTGCCTTGTTTTAATTTAAAATTGCCAGGATTTTTAAACATTGTTAGACATCTTTTGGGCACGATATGGTTCATCGTTTTAGTAGACAGATCATGGTAAACAGATTTAAATATTATGTTCATACCATCACTTTGATACTTGTTCCTGTTCAAAATGTCAATGAAATGAACTAAAGAAAAATATTTTACAACATATCGGGTTGTTTGTAATCGTACGCCATCCACATAAAAACAAAATATTTTGTTATCAACACCTAAATTTTTGAACCGTAAGATAGGTTATTTATAACACACAGGACGTTTCATTTTAGACTAAAGTGTTCGATTTTTTTGGTTTCAGGTTGTTGAAAATAAACATTCTGATCACCAAAAATGCACGTGGAGAACTACTGCAAATTAACAGTAACGATCTTAGACACATTTTAATCCCAACACCGAACATGTTCGCCATGAAAGGTTTTGCACTCTTTGCATTCCTATTTATACTGCAAAATACGCAGACGTCTTGCCAAGATGAGAAAGAGAAAATCAAAAACCCCCCGCCATATTCGTCGGACGTAAACGAAACCAGAAATAAGACACGAAGTGCTCACACAATAAAACAACACTTTCGTCCAGACAATAGCAATATGGATGACAACATAAAAGACATTAATACTAAAGACAAGGATGGATACGTGATAAGGTATTTCAGAAGCAAGAGGTCGGTACAGGAGAGGAGTTCTCTCGCGAATCTCAGAAAGAAGCTCAACGCAGAAAGGAAGAAGGACAAGGAGGAGAAGATGGCGGCCGATGCAAATCCCAGGATGGAACCTAATGAGACTACGAGAGCTACTAAGCACGCTCCTCTCATTGACTTCGAATATGGTAAGTGTCTGTATATATATGAGTAAATATAGAAACTGATTCCACAAAATTATGCATAGAAAAATTTCATTTTGTCAAATTCAAAAACCTCCAATTTCCGTACTCCTTAAAATTTCATATATAATTATGGCCTCAACCAAATTTATTGGATTGGAGCATTTTGAAAAGTGTAATTGTATATTCTAACGTTTTTATCTATTTATCTCTTATGTGCCGATGTAAAGGAAAAAAGTTACTGGCGTTCAAAGTCAACATTTTGCTCATGTATCTCCATATATTTAAATAAAACGCGAATTACACTTTTCCTGTGCATAGAATTACATCCCGATAAAGTGCATAACAACCAATCCAAAGTGCCTATACTCATCAATACAGATGATTCGTTATTGACCTATCCACGACCTCGTGGTGGAGCGGGGCACTCGCTCTTGCACAGCTTTTCAGCTCTACTTGTTCATACTATTAAACGACAATATTAATAGATGTAAATTTATGCGTCGTTCGATAAATTTTAATCAACACACATGATGACTTTCATTTGTTAATTGGTCATACATATAAAAGGTAAAAAGTTGTCTCATCAAAGTACCAGATCAGGATATTTTGAGTAGCTTGGCTCCAATCTGAATTCAGAAATGAAAGACTATTTTTCGATTTCGATTGAACCTCAAAGGTACCAAATCGATTGCTGCTATTACATGTGTAAGATTCACCGATGGATACATGGTTTGCATTTATCAGCGGTAGCGGTGCTAATGGTACCATAAACTTTAGCGAGATGATTAAACGCGGTCCGAACAGTGTCCGTAATGGAAACATTGAAACTATTTACTGTATTAGAACGTAACTGTTATTCATTTTCAATATGATATTGTTTATTGCAGTAATAGTTTTCGTGTAGTGCGTGGCTGGATTTGTTGAGGTTAAGCAGAGGTTAAGAAGAGGATAAAAAGAGGTTAAGAAGCGGTTGAGGTCACACGACAAGATTGTATTATTGTTAGAACTAATTATTGCGTTGTTATGGGAGTGATTAGTGTCGAGATCATTGGAATTTCGTTTTTCGTTTTTCTCGTTTGGCTCTGGGTTTTTTACGCACGGGTACGGATACTTTCTTTGTTGTTACCTTTATCGGTATCTTCTTTGTGGAGACCGAAGAAATTCGATATATTTAATAAGTAAATATGTTCATTAAGTAGTTTAATTTTGTTGTGTAATTCCTTGATTAAATCGTCTTTTTGCTTCATTACTTATTGAAAGATGGCAATACCTACATTTCCCTCATTAGATAGGTGTCCAATCACTTTACAGAATGGGCCGGTTACTTCATCACTCTCTTATAACATATTTAGCGCAATTCAAGTGATAAACTTTTGAACATTTCTCACATTTTATAACACTTTTGACTGCGTTTTTGTCACATTTAAAGCAGAGCGATTTTTCGGTATGACCGTTCTTGGCGAGCGAACGGGAAGGGTGGGAAATTCTGTTCAACGTGAATATTATTTCGTTTCTTGTTAACATTTTAATTGAAATTTCTTCATTATTCTTTCTCCCCTTCTTCTTTCGCGTATCTTGTCCCTCTATGTTGGTGACGTGACTTATCCAATATATGCGCAGTATTTTCCTATGTGACCACATTTCAAACGCTTCGAAGTGGTTATTCTGCTAGTTTTTACTGGCCATGACTCTAGTCCATATAGAAGCATCGGACAAATGTAGCATTTACGGGCAAATTTTAAATCGCGTCTTGAGGATTCCTCAAACCTTAAGGCGTACTTACTGTGTCATCTGTATTTTATAGTCAATTAAGTGCACCTTAAGGATGAGATGAGGCCAAGGTCGATTTGATCTTACCTTGAGTATCCCAAGAAAATATTTAAAGTTAAGTTCGCCTTCAAGACGTGGCTTCAAGATGAATGACGATCATTATGAGTACGTCAATCTAATTATTAATAATATAAATCGATTACCTAAACGGTATTTGAGAAGTGGGCAAAATCCATTAGATTCATAAAGTGAACGTGAGTTTAGAAGGAGGTATCGCTTTTCTAAAAATACAACTGTACATATTATTTTGCCTCTGATTAATGATGCTCTTCATAAACCCAATAATAGAGGTTTGCCAGTTGTTCCACTGATTCAATCATTAATACGTTTACGATACTATGGTACAGGAAATGTCCAGGCAAGTTGCATTTTTATATATGTATTAATATATACAAAAAGAATGATTACATATGCTTTATTCACGTTTTTGAACTTTATTTATCTATTCTACTATTTCATATTTATTTTGGACTGTTGCTGATGATCTTAGGGGAATTTCACAATCTACAGTGTCGCTTGTCGCTGTCAGAAGACGCTTTTCATTATCAAGTTTTTATGAATGAATTTAATGAAATTGCCAAATTTCCTGGTGTAACATCTTGTATACACAGTACATATCCCAATAAAAATCCTGGAGATGCTGTAGGTGAAATATACAGAAATAGAAGAATGATTTTCCCCATTAATTTACAAATACTTATTTTATCTCATTAATAATTGATGAAAATGTTTAAAAAGTGTTAGTTACAGGTGGTATGTGGCCCAAGAATGAAAATATTAAATATTGTCGCTAGATATCCAGAGTCCACTCATGATAACACAATATTCCAGAGAAGTGGGGTTCGTGTCAAATAAGAAAATAATGAAGTGCCAGGAGCCTATCATTGTTTAACATCAAATTTGCAATATGAATCTGTTATAAATTATGTGTTGTAACACGTATAATGTTGGGTGACCATAGCTATGCATGTAAAAGATATCTGCTAACACCAGTTGTACATCCTAATACATATGCAGAAAGAAATTAAAATAGGGCTCATAGAAGCACCAGAAATATCTTCGAAAGACGTTTGGGAATTTGAAAAGAACGATTTAAGTGCTTTAAAAAGAGGGTTGAGGGTTTAAAATTACTTTTTTTTTAGTTTAATTACAAGTTTTAATTTCTTGTAGTTTATAACCTCATTTTGACACAATCGTAGAACCTTAGAAATAGAAATAATACTTCATAGGTCGGTTCCTCATTCACGATTTGCGCTGTTGTCAGAACTTTTACCTTCTTAAGTGCTCCTTGGCGGAGGCAAGAAGATTTTGTAACTATCTAACAGCATATCTGAGGTTCCACCAAGGATTCCTCCACCAAGGCCTCCTTGACTATACATTTGCCCCTTAGTCATATTTTGTCTCAGTTTAAGGAAAAGGTTTGTCGTCACAGAGAAGAGATCTCATTCTATACAGCTCGTTCCATTTCTATTTTGCATTCCATATCTATGTCTGAATCTAGGTATTCCGTTGTGGTGCTTCCAATGTGTCTAAACTGGCTTACTCGTTTAGACGGAATATCACTTAGGATAAGTCTTGTCATTATGGTTTGTACCACTGAATACCATAAATTTAATTTTATTAATGTCAATTTTTAGGCCATACCTCTCTTTTATTATTATAATTTCATCAAGTAATGACTGGAGAGATGACTATGGTATTAGCCAATAAAAACTGTATCGTCAGCATACCTGTTAATTGTTACAGGAATACCTTTCACTCCCGATGCTTCATTAAAACGGCAAGATTGAACAACAGAGGAGTGAGGGTACAACCGTGACAAACCCCTCTTTGGTTGCTGATATCAATTGTTGCATAGTTCGTCAAAATAATCTTCCCTTCTGCTCCCAGTACCAGTTCTGTATGAACCGAATCTAATTTCTATCTAATTTAGCCTCCGGCAGAATTTCTGTCAGAAATACATCTTTGCGCAGATCGCGACATTTCTGAAGAAAAACTTCGATACCAAACAACGCCTGATCTAGATTATTTTTGCATTTTCTTGCGATACCAGAGAGAATCGTACGCAACAACTCTTATAGTCTGTCTAAAAATGAGGCGAAGTAATAAAAACTCATTATAAATGCAAAACCGATACAAGGTGGCACCCACTAAATATGTCGAGTTCTCTAATGTTTTGCACGCTACCTTCCGTAATCTCTTTATATTACGAGTGTTTCTCCCTGACCATTGGCTATTTTATACGCCTCGGCACATGCGAAGAACCACTCACTGGCGTACGGTCGGGAAAAATGACGAAATGTGCAATAATCGATAACTGAAAAAATTACGTGTGCGTGCGCGTGTGTGTGCGTGCGTGCGTGTGTGTGCGTTTGTGTGTGGGCGCGCGCTTGAACGAGATAGAGAGGGAAAGAAAGACAACACTTCAGTACATGTATGGTCGTGCATTAGTTTATGAAATTTTGCGGCCCTGAGAAGGGCCAGTTTATGAAAAGTTTTTCCCAGCCGTCACCTTCTCCTTGGTAACCTCAGTCGTCGTTGCCATCGTCGAATTCTTCCCAAACATCGGAATCTGAAGAAGAATCATCATTTGGGTTGATAATACTTGATTCTATCAACGACTCCGAAATGTTATCCAACTGTAACATTTGGTCTTCAATTTTCAGAACGTGATTTATGCATTTTTGCCAATTTTCCTTGGAAACTTTACATATTGCTTCTTTAAGCAAATTTTTGACATCTGCTAATATAAACGTTGTATTTGTTCTCGCCACGTCCCCTTTTATTTGTGCCCATATTAGCTCAATGAGATTCAGGTCGCAGTGGTACGGAGGAAGCCGAACCACTGTTATTCCTTTCGCCTTGGCTAATTCATCGACGACGTGCCTTTTAAAATCACCTTTACGTGAATTGGCTAAACGCAAGAGTTCTACTTTTAATAGGTTTTCGGCACATTCGATCTTTTTCGAGGATAACCATTCTGCGATACGTTGTTTTCGCCAAGAGCTATTTGGTAATTTCTCTTCTAATCGGGAATGGTAACTAGCGTTGTCCATAACTATTATGGAACCATTCGGAATTAGATCGATCATTTGACCAAACCATTCTTCAAACACGTCCGCAGTCATTTCTTCATGGTAGTCTCCTGTCTTAGTTGATTCAAAAATTGGTTCTCCCCCTTCAACGAAACCATCCTCGCTTCCAATGTGGGTAATAATAAGCCGTCGCCTTTTACCCAACGAAGGCTTTAAACCGGTGGACCAACCTTCTAGAAAAGCTTGCCTTCGATTAGTTACACTGGTATCTTGCCAAAATTTTGGCACGGAATGTCCTGCGTTAATCCAAGTTTCGTCCAGATAGAAAATTTTTTTCATTTCTAGCCTACTCCTTCGAATATCGCGCAGGTAACTTCTTCTCCACACAATGATGTCATCTCTTTCCATCAATACAGATTTTCTATTGTGCTTCTTCCATCGAAATCCCAAATCCTTTAAAATCGTCCATAATGTACATCGGCTCATTTTTGGAAAGTCCTCGTCTTCTTGGACAGACAATAGAATTTTATCTAGTGTTGGAAGTTCGTTACGGAAAAAGAAAGCGTGAACTTTTCCACGTAGTCCCCTTTTTAGAAATTCGTCTAAGGAAATTTTCGGACGTCCTGCAGACTTTTTCTCCGGTTGAACAGGACCACTCTTTCTTTCTTTTAATAACCTGTACACTGATGTCTTACCAACTCTTAGCATCGCAGCGGTTAATTTCACGGTTTTATCCACACTCGCATCTAAATTTTGTTTCTTGATGGAATCGAAACAATTCAAAATTAGAACTTTCTCATTAACTGAGAACGGCGCTAATTTTGGGCGTTTCGATGGTCTTGGTAAATTCTCCATACTCCAATACGTATCTCCGTACTTTAAAAATACCACTATGGACACACAGGAAAGTCACTGTCAAAGTCTGTCTAATCACACACACGTACACGTCTATAAGCAATGCTGACTGACTAATGATTTTAAATGGAATAAATGGGCCGATCTTATACACATAACCACCTGATATGTTAACGCAAGCATTAAGCGCAATCAGTTCCTTTAACTTACCTAGAATTACTGAGAAAATAATAGCCGTCTTGTGCCTTCTTGGAATAGTTAATCACATAATCCGAACTTTAGTATTTATCTGCACCTCGATTAGACAGCACCCACTTTTGTACATCGGTAGGAAATTTTCATATCTCTTCGTTTCTTCCATATCCCGAGGATTTATTAGACAAACAGTATGAAAAAAAACATTACCGTAAAATATTATAAAAAATACCGATTTCCAATATTGTAATATGTTATATTAATGACGAGTTAACAACAATTCAGGTAAAAAGGGAAGCGTTCCTGAGATGATAACAATCGCGGTCGTAATACCTACCTTTTAATAAATCAATTATACCGGTTTTAAGGAAACTCAACATTACATAGACAATTTTAATGCATTTATTAATATTCGTTGATTTCTTTAAGAACGCCTCTGGTTAGCGGCGAAATAATCGGTTTATTACTTCGCCTCATTCTTTGACAGGGTATAATGAGATTAATTTCGTCTTATGCTGGTTGAAGTAGGTATCATAAGCTATCATTTCCCGAAATATCTTCGCTTAATATTAAAGGTTAACAAAGTAATGAATTTTTTAAAAACAACGGATTTTTCATAGTTTTTCCGATATATCTCGGAGGCAATCAAAGTCTACAAAACACCACATTGAATGTTTTTTAATGCTTTACGAACATTTTGTTGACAGTAGAGCTATTCAATCAATACTTGTCATGATATAAGCAAAAAACTAAATGAAGTCACGTTTTTTGGTTATTTTTGGTTATAACAAATTACCCAAAGTAAAATTTTGGCTGTCTGCGGGATGTTTAAAATGAAGATCAATAAAATGAAGTGAATTAAAGTCAAATTTTATAGCACAAACATTTTCTATTACCTGCAATATTAGGTGATTAGGTTCCTACTGAATATACAAAAACTCGATACCTTTTGATAGTTTACGTTTGATAGGTTTAAGTAAATATGAATTGATTTCGATTTGACCGATTGAAAGGTTTGAATGTTTTATTTATTTATAACGAGAACAGTATTTTTTTCTAACTTCGCATAAGCAGAAGAAGCGGTATTTGCATTTTCATTTGGTTACACCAAAACATAGTTTAAGTAGATGGAAATAGCAGATGTAAGGAAAATTAGCAGAACCTCCAAGTATTAAAGCAAATACCTAATAGCTCCCTATCATATATGTATGTTTATTTTAAAACGATCGCCCTGTAGAGACAAACCTATTAACCTAAGAAAGTTAAATACGAATCCCAAGTGGAAATTCCATTTAAGTAAATACAAACAATACGTTCGCACACCTTTGTCTACGAATATTCCTAATTAACCGACCTCACTTATTTGTTTAACGTAAAGTTTAGTGTAGGTGTTACTGTTTATAATGGCGTTAGGTCAGGTTGTTTCTACAATGAGGCATTCAGTGTAACACGTGTTTTTACAAAAGTTTAATGAATTAAATTTAAAAACACAATTACCATAAACTATAAATTGCGTCGATGAAATCTGTCTTCAGAATTTTACATACACTTAGAGTCGAAAAAATAAAGTTTTCTTGGAACCGTCATCCGAATCGATCGTTTGATCCTTTTTTAATGAAATACGACTCAAAGGCTTCATTCTAACAAAAAGAGCAGATATTAAAGGTAGGACTGAGTAGCGAATCGAAAGATTTCATATAAAAGACTCGTCTTATGTTCGTTTACCTATAAGACTCAATCTAAAAGGTTTATGTACATTAGAACGAGAATAATAGGTATGCGTTCAATGTATCAAATTAGAATATAAAAACACCAATTTAAAAGTAAAAGTGTAATACCACACTGTTAATACGGTGCAAAAAATATTAAACATAATCATTATCTGTGCACGTTCATGCTAAATTTTAAATTATAATGGGAATAACCAGATTACAAAGTTGCGAATTGGCTAGATATTTCTCATTACTTTTTCTGTATTAATTTTATTCATTACTTTGGGAAGATATGAAAGACAAATCAGGTTTTAATCGGCGAGTTTGACTTCAATTTTTTTTTGTTAATAACATAAATTAATGACATTCACACCTAGCCTAACACAATATCTTGCAATCGAGGATTCGTTCTATAGCTGTGAAGTTACTCTAACCATTTCACTAGTCAAGATTCTACCCAATTTAATAGCTAATTCATTGCAAAAAAATATTGTTACAACCGTTTTCGAAAAACAATGGCTACTTCAGCTTAAGCCATAAGATATCAGATCCACAACAATACCTTCGGAAAAAACGAGATTATCAAATTGCTTATTTTGTTATTAAAGTCCTTTCCAAAATTGTTGATAGCACGATTCTTCACCTGTCTACCTTCATTAGCAATGAACCATAGGCGCAGCATTTCTCACGAAGCAAATCTGTGAAATTGTAGAAATATTGTAAATACTTATAATTTGAATACTTAGGTACAATTTTCTTCAAAAATCAATGACATCAATTAATATCGTCATCCTTATAACGCATTCCTTTAACAACTATAATTTATTTCACAGGTACCCGATGTACCATTATAAGTAATTAAGTTCCCAAGGTTTTGCCTCTTCCTTTATGGTATGATCTACGGTTTGTTTTCCAATTTTCGGGGGTTACACTTTTCATTCCATTTGATAACAGTACTTTTACATCTTTCAATGTAAAAGTTGTGTTGTATCTTGCAACATGGCGTTTCACTTGGGCGCGTATCAATTCGATTGAATTTAGTTGACGATGATATGGTGAAAGCCTTACAATCATGATGTCTTGATGTCGTACCATTTCATCTACAACATATTTTTTGTATTACGATTTTATACAATTTACAATGAACAGTAGTTCCTTTTTGACCATATCAGCGTCATAGTGAATTGATTCACCATTATTTTTTTTATGT
Organism: Cryptocephalus primarius; assembly: GCA_963576515.1. NCBI lineage: Eukaryota > Metazoa > Arthropoda > Insecta > Coleoptera > Chrysomelidae > Cryptocephalus > Cryptocephalus primarius. Next base: position 12,355,836 of record OY754940.1, on the reverse strand, counting down.
CAGCTTTTTTTTGTTTGTAGGTGCCTTCTCGACTTGTATAGAATGATCACTCGCGTTATCCTACTGGTATAAGGCCTAACATTTGTACAAAGTATTCTTCAAATACATCTGCATTCATATCTTCGTGATAATCGCCGGTTTTTGAGGAAATAAAGGTCAAAAGTCCACCTTCAACAAATCCCGTTTCACTGCCAATGTGTGTGAAAATGATCTTTTTCCCTTTTCCACTAGGTGACTTCAAGCCTGTAGACCAACCTCCTTTACATACTTGCCGAGCACTTTCCATATTTTTGTCACATCATTTTTTGCGTTTTTGTTAGTTTTTTGTTACTTTTTTCCGAAGAAAAATTAATTTCTTTTAATGTTTCCCATAGTTTTTTCTTCGACATAATAAAAAAGTCATCATCGTAACTGGTTAATTGTAGAATTTTGACTAATGTTGGGATTTCGTTTTTAAAGAAAAAAGAATGAAACTTTCGTCTTAACGAATGAATGTCTATATTCCAATGACTACAAACAGACTGATTTTTCTTCATATACCAATTAATTTTTAACCTGTCCTTTACCTGTCCTAACTGTCTTTTACCACGAATTAGCAATAAATTGCAATTTTTTAGCTAATGATTCCTTATCCTATGTACCAGGTTTAAAACCAGCATTATAATCTCCCACGGTCCTGCCCCTATACCATCACCTGAGTTCTCGGTAATCGGTAACTTCTTTGAATGATTACTCGCGCGCCTATGAGTTTGACGAGGTATTCATCAGTATTACTTACTTCGCCTTGAGGGGAAATATAGTATAGAAACCGAAGCTGTAAGCGTACCAAGGTTGTAGTAATTCGGACACTACTAAATATATTTCAGCACTATTTTCACCCCTTCGGGAAGGGAATTTCAGGGTTATATTATTTTTCTGAACCATTTCAAGCCTAAAGCCTTTCATCCTTTCAGCTTCTAGCAATTAGGACACCGCTAAATAAAATTTATCATTCAAGTCCTTCAGAAAGGGGATTCAAGGTTGCAGCAAAGTTTACAGATCTAAACATATATAGTAGGAACATTCTTTTTATGTTGAAGGCCGCCTGTGTTATTATGGACTAAGGTAGAGTGGGCAATATATATTTTATCTTTATCGTCCTTGGCCGCTACCAAACTGAACTGCAACTATAAGGGAAGGTAGTGGAAGTATAAGTATATTTATTTCATTTAATTGTTCCATTTGTTGTTAGATTTAATGAGAGGAAGCAATTATTTAAATTCTTTGTTTCTGAGGATTTTGTTGCATAAAATAATAAGAAAATAATAAAGTGTAAGTACATACTTCGTAATTGGGATATCTTCGTTTACATGATCATATACCGTACATATCGCTATTGATGCATAAGAACAAAATGATAAACGATAACAATAAAAATCCTGAAAATATTTTATAATTACAATACAATGAATAAATCCAAAAACATTAGTTCAGAAGTAAAACACACAGTTGTACATAGCAACTGAAATATATTTATAAGTTATTATGTTAGTAATGCAACAGTTGTGTACCTATCTTGTATTAAAATATCTAAATTCGCTTAGTAACATTAACATTTGAATATATTGTACAATTATTAATTTTGGACTTTCTTTGCGATGGATGTTTTTCAATTCTCAATTGATAAACTTTGGAGTGTAATATATACACAGGGGTGTATAAATACAAAACGTAATTATAAGGAAAATTGGCACAGGCACGATTAAAAGTTAATTTTGAAAATTCTTGAATAAAGCAGCTACCTACGCCCTCGTAGGTACAAAGTTTGTTGGAAGTTGACACAAATACTGAAATAACATTAAAAACAGAACAAAACAAGTAGGGCAAAGTGACGGATGAGAGAATGGAACAAATTTAGTTTCAAACCCTTTTGAGCATGTAAACTAATTGGATTTATTTACTTTTTGATTTTGTCCACAGACAGAATCGACATAGAGCGACATATGTCACAGGAATGCATTTTAGGTATTTTTTACAATTTATTCTCCCACATACCCCAAAGCATTGTCTTCCGATATTGAATCTCTGTAAACATGCTAGATAGGGACATGTACTACCTGAATAAATTATGGAGTTTATTAACTTGAGCACTTTCTAGTTAACTTAACTAAGAGATAAAAATACGGCGATGCCGATGATGTCTATTGTATACTTTCCTCATGAGAGGCACATGCTTTATGGAAGTTTACAAGTTTTTAAGAGGTTCAGAAGAATAAAATGCCCTTCAGGAGGATTTTAGGAAAAAAAGATTTCTAATGAAAGCTACCGTCATGTTGCGGAGTTAGAAATACACTATTAAAACTGTTATGGTAAAAATTAGGAATAACTGAACAATTTTAAGAGAGTTGTGAAGGTTGAAATAATCGCTAAGGCCATTTAGGAAAAAATTAAAAATTCTCGTGGGTAAAGCTTAGAAACAAAAAAATTTCAAAGGAAAGTTATAGGCGATAAATAGTTAAAGCAAATTGCGAAGTCTGCAATAAATCATTAGCGCCCCTTTTAAGAAAGTTAGGGCAGACTGAAAATTTGCAGGAACAAAGCGCTTTTAGGGCGTATTTTGAAAAAAATGTTTCTAGTAAAAATTTTAGTAAACTAATGTTTAAATGTAAAAACTAGTAACAATAAGTGAAACCATTTTGGAGAAAATTAAAAACCTGTAAATCTACAAGGGCAAAGTATCGTTCAGGGAAGATCAGTCAAGATATTACCATACCATAATCGCTTGGAGTATTCAGAGTAATAAGTACAAATCAAAAGTATAGAAAGTTTTTTTAAACATATTTCCTTATTGATCTTTAGCACCCACGAACTCATTCATATTGTCCCCGAACAAAGTAATAGTGCATTTCCATGTGTTTGCACCTTTTGTGGAATTCATAAATCTTTGCATGTTTAATTGCACCAATATTATCAACGAATACAATTGGTATACCTTTAAGTCAGGTTCGCCGCTGGCCTCTTCATCTTCCACGTGCAAAACAGAGATTCCGCCCCTTCACGTAATTTTTTTATCCTGACTGGGGTTATAGAGAGGTATTTTGGTTTGGTTACCATGAATACAACACAGAAGGATACTCAAGTCTGTCTTGTAAAAGTCTTAATTATTTACGGAGATTAATAGGCGTCTAAGGTATCGGCGATAATGGCGCCCCGCGCTCGCTTGCCGCTATAAGGACTACAGGGGGTAAAATTTGAATTAAACTTAGAGAAAGTGAGAGCGACAGAGAGGGAGAGACAGAGAAAGCGAATAAAACAGACCTTGTAGCACCAAGCGTGGGGGAGCCACTATCGCTTGGTTTATCAACTTTGACACCAAAAGTATGCAAGTTAGCGAGATGGAAAACACCTGCATACGTTGGTGGAGGCAGCCACGCCCAGTTACTTACCTAACATAAACTACTTTCTGCTTACTTGGGCTGTCATGAGAGTTTCCGCAGTCCGGCTGCCAGCTGAAGATTCTATGTTCAAAACCATCCCAGTATCTGGTTTCGCCATTTTATTTATGTTTATGTTACTTCGAAAATTAATGGAAATGTTTTTGCTTCTGTGTCCAATTAGAAAACATCTCTTAGTATATTCAGTCAAAAAAAAAAGTGGAGGGAAAAACCAAGCGGTATACAAATCCTCAGATGTTAATTCGTTTTGAGTAAGGGTTGTGACACAGTTAACATCATGTAAATTGTATCATTAAAAGTTTGTATAAATATGAAATCGTATGGAATGTGTGCTAATGTGAAGTAAATGTTTGTATGCCATTGAATGATTGAGTCTCAGCTAGTATGAGTCGATTGTGAGAGTCCCAGCTAGTGAGAGTCGTGTCTGACTACCCTGTGTATGATTGAGAGTCTCAGTTAATGGTATTCGATTGTGAGAGTCCTGACTAGTGAGAGCCGTGGCTGGCAAACAAAAAATCACGACCAAAATGTGACATTTCGCTTATTGCCTAAGAGAGCTAAACGGGAAACTTAAGGAAAGATTAAAGACTATCTACTATATATGTACCTTTGGAATATATTTAAATTTATAAATATTGGCCTATATATTAGCCATATCACCGGTCTCTCAACTAGGATAGTAATTTTTACACTCAACTTATGTCTACTGAATCCTTTTGTTAGATGTGCCTTTCAACCTACGAGGAATACGACTGCTTTTATGACGGTCAATGAGAAGCGTGTTGACTCAGTCATCTAAGAGAGTCAGACGAGCTTGAGGAAACGGATTAAATGCACGATTTGTTGGCATTGCTATACGTTATTTTTATTGGGCAGTTATTCTTTCAATAAGGAAATGGCTTTATAGTTATAACCGTTGCGTTTAATGGCTTCTTTATGGACAGCGAAAAGCATATTGACTATCATACAAGCAGAAGAATCAAACAACTTTAAGGAATTGTATTCAATGTACCTATATTTTGTTAGACGCGTTCTACATTATATTTGTACAGTTATTCCTTTAATTAGGACGTAATAAATTAGCCTCCATTGCATCATATTGTATTACACTCCATTAACTGTACTTGCTTAACGACTCCTTTTTAAGACAATAAGAATTATATTAGCTCTATCATCTAAAAGAAGAATGAAGAGATACCTATATTATTTTCAATATGCATGTCTTTTAAATTATAATATTTTATGCACTCAAAACATTATTTACTCTCAATTGTTCCATCATATTCTCAACTAAACCTGTTAGCCCAGTTTATAGTTTTTTTTAGGTAGATAAAATTTAACAGCAGACGGACCAAAACACTTTGTTCAAAATAGATAAGGGATGATAAAAACGCAAATTCTAGACAAATCTGACCTGTTGCGTTTTTTAAACAATAAAAATTTAAAAAAGAACAGGTCGTTTTTCGGTTTTTTCACCATGGCGTGAAATTTATTGACGGAAATGCAATACGTTGTATAGTCGATTTGTAGAGAATTAAAAGACCTTCATCGATTTTTCATCGAGAAAACTTGAAAAAACCATTAAAATGGACCTTTTTTCAAAAACTCACAGCTTTGCTCAGATTAAAGCTGAAGCGCTAATTTTGCGTCAAATGTTAGGCAATTATGTCTTTAAGCATGCACAGGTTGGATGCTGTTGGATGAATGATGTTTGCACAGTTATGTTATTGACAATATTCTCTGAAATCTTGCAAAATTCGGCGTATTAACTGAGATGGGCTGATTTTAATTCTTCAAAGGGTTTTTGATAGAGGACATCAAAACCTACAACTTGGTTATCTTTTATTTTCATATACGTTTGGAGAAAAGTGCCAAAAATGTCCTCGAACATTGCGTGAAACGCGCGATTTCGCATTTTGAGCTGAGTGGTCGGGGCTTCAAGCACCATAAAGGCCATTTTTAACACTTTTCTCTAAACGTGTATGAAAATCGAAGATAGCCAAGATGTATGTAGGTCCTGATGTCCTGTTTCAAAAACCGTTTGGAAAATTAAAATCGGCCCATCTCAGTTAATACACCGAATTTTGCAATTTCGGTGTATATTGTTAATAACGTAATTAATTGTGCGAAAACTCATCCGATAACATCGAACTTTGCATGATTAAAGTAGATATGATAACCTAACATTTCATGCAAAATTAGCGCTTCCGCTTTAAACTGGGCAAAGCTGTGAATTTTTGAAAAAGGTCCATTTTAACGGTTCTTCCAAGTTTTCTTGATGAAAAATGCTTCGATCATCTTCTAAAAATGATCATTTTGAAAGTCTTTTAATTCTCTACAAATCGTCTATACAACGTATTGCATATCCATAAATAATTTTCACGCTATGTTGAAAAAAAGGAAAAACGAGCTGTTTGTTTTAAATTTTTGTTGTTTAAAAAACGCAAAAACTCAGATTTGTCTAAATTTCAGCTCAAACAGCTTTTTTTACTGTATAAACTGGGCTATATGTGTATAAATCCTATTGAATGCTGATCCTATTTTCCAGGTGGTATAAACACCGAGCAATTGTACAACAAGAGGATCGACAAAATCAGGCAGCTGCACATGACGCAAAATGTGGAAAAGCAGCACGAGTATGAATCGGGCATCGACTGCGATTTCGAAAGCGATTGCCTCTGGACATGGCGGAAAGATATTGCTAATGGTTTTTACATCACTTCCGGTGGAAAATTCGATGTCAATGAGACCGGACCGAAGACCGACGCCAATGACATGGAAGGAGGTAAGAATGTGTGTGGAAAAGTGTACACTTTTCTACTGCATCATTTTGCGAGGATCAAGGCAAACCGTTACTTTTCGAAACATATAAGCACAGAGATGGGCATATTGTATTGATAGTAATTTAGTATTAACGAATTACATGATGGATCTAATAGATATTTTTCAGTTTTTGGCAATAGACTAATCTGAAATATGCACACAACGGGCAAATCCTTTTACGTATATATACGTACAACTGGACAAAACACAGAGAGCATTGCAACTACCACATCATATTACTCTCCTAATATCTTACGAAACGTAAACATATACTTCAAAAGCCGGCAATTTCCGAACTTCTAAGGAATCCAGAAAGCTTGACATAGTAGAAACTTATGAGTTTTGTTCGTTTATTTCCACGTCGTAATCTATTCTTTTAAGGAAATTCCAATGAATTCGTTTTACGAAAAACAATCTCTCTCTTTTTATTTCAAGAAATCAAATTAATTTTTTTCCTCGAGTACTCATTCTCTTTGTTCCATTCTGACTCTATACTGAGCTGTTTACGTTCCAATTAGTCCTTTGAACGTGTAAATCTTTTGACATTTCAGAAATTTATTTAACTTCGTTTTGTTTTGATAGAAATAGACATTGAGAATCTATTATAGAACCGATATGTGACAAAATTGGGTCGTAGGTGAAATAAATCATAGAGCTATTTTTATGAAGGGTCAAACACAGTCGGTAGTAAAATGGTAGTAAAAGAGATAAATGGTGTGTAAATAGATTTAAACGATAATTGTTTAATTACGATCCACTGGTTGACCTGTAACAAAAAGGTCGAGTCTTTTAAGTAATCGTTACTTTGTCGATATGCTGACATTATAAGGTAATATGTTTTTGAAATCCTTTCGCCGGACATGTGAAAAATACGTACATAAAATGTGAACTCTGCAGCGGGTGGAAAATGTCAAAGTTTCAAGAGACAAATTGAAAAAGGGATTATGAAAATTGAAATTTCCAATGAAAAGTAACGAACACAAACAGCCCTGAAAATACCGACCATTCTCTCTGGGGGGAGATGCCGGGGCGCTCGCGGGAATTTCTGGATATGCGTTGAAATATTGTACGATGTATCATTCCTCACTTGAATTGCTCAAAACAGAGACTACCGAATTATATTTTGTCATACCCCGTTTAGCAAAATTATTTCGATAACTTTTTTGGATAACACACTACTCTTCTTCCTCTTCCCACCAGGGATTATGCTCTTGCCTGTTCCGATTTTATCAAAGATAAAACCTTCTTTTCATTGGTCTGTTGAAATCTTTTTTCCATTGTGAATTGTAATAGGGTATTTTTTGGGAAAGTCTTTCGTTTAGCAACATGTTGTCTACATCTATCTTGTACTCATTGATCTATCGGTTAAGGTGTATATATTAAGTTCGTTGCGTATATGTTCGTTTCTTATCAGATCTCTCCTTGTGCAGCCTTTAACTCTCAGGAATTTCGTTTGTGCTGCCTGTATCTTGCTTTCATTTTTCATAGTGCTCACCCGTTTTTCGCTCTGATACATTAGCAGAGGTGTCGCCATGGTCTTGTAAAATTTGATTTTTGTGTCTTTTGCAAACTGCCTAAAATCTGTGTATCTTTTTATCTGTGTCATTGTCATATTTATAACTGGTGTCGCAGCGCAAATATTTAAAATGTGAAACCCGTTCAACTGTTTTATCATCAATGACTTTCTTTGATCCTACGGGACATTTACTTTTAAAGGCTACAACTTGTGTCTTCTTTGAAGCTATTTTGAGATTATATTGTGTACACAACAGATATAGCCGACGTACTGCCAATTGTAGTTTATCTTCGTTTTATTGTACTATTATTTTGTCATCTGTGAAAAGTAGAGCACTTGGGTAAGTATGTTGGTCTAGTTGTATACCTTGGTATTCATATGATCTCCAGATTTTTATAACATCGTCAGTGTATATAGTAAACAGAGCCGGTTGTCTTACTCCTTGGTTAATTTTCGTCCCATCTGTCTTTTTTCACCTAATTTTACTACTACTCTTGTAGTTTGTTTTAGAATGTTTTAGACATTATGTCATTATTTCGCAGATTTTTTCGACTCCGGAACGCCCTTTTCGAAATCCGTTTTGCTCCTCTTGTAGGAGTGTTTCAGCTATAACTTTTAATCTATAGTTTAGGAATTTGGAATAGAGTTGTAAGTGGTATTTAGTAATCTGATATCTCGGTAGTTTATTCAAACGCTCCAGTCGCCCTTTTTGAATAAGGATAAGGCTCTGCCAGCACATATTTAGAAGATGTAGAAGGTTTAAATGGCGTAAAGTGCTCGCTTATTGAATTAATTCTGCATTCGCCTCAACTGTTCCTGCATTTTTTTTATTTTTAATTTCTTTCATAGTGTTTTATAACTCCTCCATTGTTATTTCGTCTACTTCTTCGATTTCACTGATGTCATTAGAGTGTATGTTTTCCTTGCATAATAATTCTGTGTAGCGCTTAATCCACTGGTTTTCTTTCATTATGTTCAGTTTTGCTACATCTCTTTCTTGGTGATTTTGATGTGTCATTACATAATAAGCTAGTGTTTGTGTTCCATGTATATCGTGTTCTATATCTCAAATATATGATACCAGGAAGCTTGATGAGCATGCCATGTTAGATGTTTGGCAAAATTTCTCTTTTGTTTCTGTCTATCTTTGGGTTCTCGTGTATTTTTCTGCAGAAGCTCTATATAAGCAACCTGCTGTAATTCCTGGTTCCATATTTGCAATCTTTTTTTGTTTTGTATATTTTCCTTTTTTCCTTCTGCTTCATTTGCATTGCTTTCTGCACAAGATTGTATGTTTAGCCATTCTTCGTCGACATGGTTGCTAGTGTCACAACCACGAGACTTCGACAACCATCAACAAAAACAATAAATCGGATCACGACTCAGGCCAAGGTGAAGCGATACAAACTTTTATAAACTCGTTTACCAAACAAAATGAGATTTATTGATGAATATTTTGTATGAATATAAATAGAAAGAGGAAAGATGCGGAGAGAACAGAGAGCCGGCCGAACGGCCTCTTGGGAGAGTAGAGAGAGTGTCCGGCCAGAAAAAGTGATCTGTCGACAAAGGGTCCGAAGGGGAACCTATCACCCGAAGATGCCATCCGCCCCGTTGCGTTCTGTGGAAGTCAGAAGTCCGGACGACAGTCGTCTATTTTGTAAGTCACCACCTTCGCCTCTCACGCTCCAGCCCTTAGGATTCGCTATGCCCAAAAACCTCGTTTTCTCTTTTTGTCTTTTCTTTGTTTTCTTTAGTACGACTGACCTATAGGTTCTCCGCTCGAGGCGAGAAATAAAACCTTTCCTTCTTTTTGTTTTCGATCTGTTTTATTCATAGTAAGCTCTACTCCCTGTGGCTACTAACCCCCTGCCTCACGCGCCCGTGATACAGGCCGAAGACACATTTTTCACATATTTACGTATGTCTTTTTTACGAAGAAAGGTGTCAGTATTGGTAAATTTCGCACACTGCCGTTTAGATCTCCACAAATAAGCACATGATCTGTTCGGTTACTCTTCTTCGGTATTTGTTGTAGAGATCTTCGTAAAATTTTGCTGTGTCAACTTTTGTTTCCATCTTCCAGAGCATATACTCCAATCATGTTAACTTGGGCTTTATATATTTTAAATCTTGTTATTATTCTGTCGTTTATATACGTATAGCTTGTTATTCTGTCCTTCCATTTATGGTTTGTTAGTGTTGCCACTCCATACCATGCTCGTTTATTTTGTGGTACTACTCTAAAATTTATTGTGTAGTCGTCTAAACCTTTTATGCCTCTTAAGTTTTTCGTAGTTTGAGTTATAACCACTATCTATTCCCTGTTCTTTCAATATCATGTTTCGATCTCTTTTTTTATTTTCTAAATCTCTAACTTTCCAGGTGGCAATTTTAATTCTATCCTTTATACCAAATCGTTTTTCCTTGACGCGCCTTATCGTTTTGAGTATATTTTCGTCCGACTTCACTTTATGAAAAATACGAGTATTTTAAAATTTCTCCAGTACAGGGTACCAATCTGTAGTTTGATTAGTCAAGTGATGGGGCTGCCATCTTGAGGCCTCTTGACTTGCCTGATTTTTCTGTCGGGGTTGTCTCCCTTAGTTGACATGTCCTATTTATTTGAAGGCGTCGGAAACCCGCCTTTCACCCTCTCTTCTCTGCTGTATAACGCACATCCATTGTATCCCATATATTCACTGATTGTGACGAGGGCGTAACAGTAGGATTGCTGAGTCGAGTTCTACTTCTAGAATCTCCGACTCTTTGGTCGGGACATTTCTCAGAGTTTTAGCACGGCTAGAGGTCAACACCCACACTGCCTCCGAGGTCCATATTAGCATTAACCACCAAAAACTACTCTTTTATTAAAATATATGCAAACGATTCAAACGATTTGTTAGGCAGCAAAATTAATAGGACAATCGAAATTAATTACGCTAGATGTCGATGGTTATAGAAATGATGCAAAATCGCAAATCGACATTTAGCATATTCATTAAGCAATTAAACCAATCTTAGAACGCCCTTTCCGTTGTCTAAAACGAACTGTTTATCATAAATATTCAATTCAACTCGGTGGGACAAGTGAGGGTCCTATTGTGTTGGTCACACATTAGTTACTCTCCATTCCCCTATAAGTTTTTGTTTATTTTTAGGTCTGTAAGTGTCATGTTTATCGTCACTTATCACAAATGTAAATAGAATATCTCTTTACTTAGGTTAGGGCGCAGTGGAAAAATTTTAATTGAAAAAAGGCGCCTCGACTAAGAGAAGTTTGGGACACCCCGACTTATGGGATATTTGCAACAATGGAAATTTAAGTCTGAAGGACTTCTTAATGATATTAAAATTATTTGCAAAAATATTTTAAAATCTAAATAAAAAGGATTTATTGTTACATTTTTAAATATCTTTTTGATAGGATGACATTGATTAATAGTATCAAAGAGATGCGCCACCTAGAAATATGAATTCTGGAAGTGAGTGAAGCTCGATGACCAGGATCGGCGGAATGTAACGCTGATGGTGCTGTCATTTATTATTCCGGTAACCAGGATGTACACCACCACAGAAATGAAGTGGGGTTTATAATCGGCAAAATCTTAAGCAAGAACGTAACCAAATCTATCCCATACTACTCTGGCATACCACTACTACTTAAAATACAAGCTAAGCCAATAAATATAAATAAAATTCATGGTTATGCCCCTACCCCTGATAAACCAGATGATGACGTGGAAGCATTTTATAACAATTTAAAAAAATAACTGAAACACACCAAGTCTCATGAACATCATCCCAGGAGACTTCAACGTTAAGGTTGGCATAGGAGAAATGATCAATAACATATCTGGTCCATTTGATCTTAGTGTGAGAAAAATTAGAGATGATTGGTTAATATAGTTTTATTAAGGAGAAGAGTTAAAAAAAGTAACACGTGCTTTGACCTGCCATCAAGACGCTTATACATATCAAGATAACCTCAGGATATAGCGAAGAACATCGTCATCCTCATCAATATGTGGTTCAGTACATTTGTACCAAAGACTGGCATTTATCCAGATGACATGATCGGATGATGTTCTTCTAAGTCTAAAACGTTAGCTTCACTAATAAAAAAGAATATTCTTGATTCCAGTAAACTGCTGAATCAAGGCGCAGCCGAATATCGAAATTAATAATAATCTAAAAACTTCAAGAAAATTCAAGCAATAGATCACACATACAGAACTATGACTACGAGAGTGATTTCAGACTTAGAATCGAAAACCCGAATATAGGAAATGAAAGCTTACATATCTGAGTGCACGTAGAATGGAATCCCGAAAAAGGAATAGAAACACGAATATAAATGGCTCAATTAAATTTAAGACAACTTTATGTGGCAGGGATGTTTTAAAGCCAGGTGTTATGTGTGGAAACCTGGAGATTGAATACCGAGATAATTAACAAAATTGAAACCCTTGAATTGTAGATATGCAAACGCCCCTTAAGAATATGTCGGGCTGACCGAGTTACAAATGAAGAGGTATTGGCCAGCACGCAGAAAGACCGAGCAGTACTAACCACAATCAAGAAAAGGAAAATAGCCTACCTTGGGGACATCATTAGGAATGAGGAATATGACCCATTACAGTTAATCCTGGAAAGGTAAAGCAGAAGGAACGAGACGTTTAGGAAGGAAACAGACACCTTGGATAAGGATCATCAGAAACTGGACAGGACTAAGAGTATCTGAGGAAATTGTCCAGACCGTAAGGGACAAGGATACATTTGAACATGTCACCGACATCCAGCATATCCAACATAAATTTAATGACTAAATTTTATGAGGTTCTCGATATACGATACATTAAGGGAAAATATACACATATTAAGCTATCAAAAAATTCAAAATAATCAGGCGCTTGCCACTTCAATACAATCAGACGTAATCTTAGAACCTTTGGTGAATAAATAAAAAAATCCGCCATTTTATTACGTAATAGTTTCATCATTCTTTGCGTAATTGAATTCAAAATTTTCCTGTGTGTACTATTAGAGATATAAACATAAAAATAATAACATTAACATGTAAAATACCTGTGAATGAAATACCAAATACCAATGAAGGGCTATATACATTGTAATATCATAAACACTATCTCTTTATTACCGTAAAAAAGTTCAAAGGAAAATTAAAAATTTCAGTTTGAAAGCAAACACTTTTCACGCGGCGAAGAAAATGAAAACGGGTATAAAAAGCCCTTTGTTGGTGACCTCTTTATTTGACTTCTCGGATTCGGTGTCTTCAGCGCCGCCCTGATGGCGTTTCAAATTACGTTGACAATAGGACATTGTATGGACACTAATTCGCGCTATCTCAAAATAAAATGCACCCACATTGTGTGTGTGTGTGTATGTGTGTAAACCGCCGCCTACGCAGAATTATCAATGGCTGTCAGCTGACAGCAATGTCTACAGCGTCTGGGTGCAACAATTAGGGATAATGACATATTAAATGGCGGGTTGTTTCAGACTTTACGTCCTGTGGGTGCCGTTCGGCTGGAAAAGTTAAAGATAAGAAGTAATTAACTGGGGTTTGCCCTCGCCCTCGGACAGCGGTACGTTTTGACAGCTATTATGGAAAGATATTGTGGGCTTTGTGTCGATGACGCGAAAAATTTTATCGAAAAGGTTTTTATTTCACCGGGTCGATGATGAAAAGTCGATAATGATATGTACGTTTTAAAACATCACAATAGTAATGTGGTCACTTGCAAGAACAAAACATTAAATCGTACTATAGCAGATACTACGAATTTTCCTTGACACTATTTATTACAAGTTTTTTCATGAAATAATTTAACGTTTAATTTAATATTGCTAAAAGAAGCAATAAAATTAATTAGCCAATCTACCGACACACAAAGACCGAGATATCAATCCATAGGCGTGCCACATTAAATGTTACTCACTTTGTCAACGAAATTTTATGACGGGGTTTAGGTAGTGGAAACATTATTTTGGAGTGGACCTTTTGACATAAATTTAGTAATATAACAAAATAACTGAAATAAGTAACTAAATAAACAGAATATCAAAAAATTTCATTGTCCGGCGAAGATTACGAGGAGGTGAGAGTAAACTTTGCTTAAATAGGAAATATGATTGGTATAGTTATGAGGAGGGATGGTCGTTAGTTGTTAGCAAGATAAATGCAAGTTGATTTAAAATGCAAACCGAAAAAAGTAAGTGTAACTAATGCAAGATGAATAGCAACAGCAAATAAAGCATAAATAATTAAAATAAAGCAGTTTAGAGCGTTTTTAATAATATTTTATAATTTTTATATATATTTTTTTATTTTTTTAACTTTTTTTTCTTTACACGTAACCACAAATATCCCCTTGGAGATTACGTTTTTGAGTGTAATTAATACCCACGTATGTATTCCTAAATTAATCCGAAAATTCATCTGAAGAGGAATCGAGGTTAGGATTGATAACTATCGGTTGAACAGGTGCGGAAATATGGTACCTTTTTTCGTTGGATGACATGACGAATGCTGTTTTTTCAAATATTTTCTAAAACATCTTTTAATAGTGTGGGGGCCAAGTTATATTTTCGCAAACGACCCTTTGATGTAGCCCAAACTAACTCGATGGGATTAAAAACGCAATGATAAGGTGGCAACCTTAAACCAGTGTGTCCATGTTCCGCTGCTAAATCTATAATATAAAAATGAGTCGCTGAATGTGTTGCTAAGCGCAAAACTCGAGAACGGTTGGACCGATTTCGCTAATTCTTTTTTTAAAATATTCCTAGAAGTACGAGGATGGTTCTTACGGAGAGAAAAATTCAAAAAAAAAAAATTAAATTTCCTGAAAAAGTCTAAAAACAACACTTTTCTATACTCCCATACAAAAGATTTGTGATAATACTTAAAAGTCAATTTAAACTTTAATACCATACGATAAAGTTTGTGTTAGTGGAGAGGTTCCGGGAAGGCAAAACAATTGAGTGACGTTAGTATCGTATAAATATTAATGTCAATATTTGTTAATATTTATTTTTTTGTTGTCTATGGTAAAATGTAAATTGTCTGTGGTAAAATGTCAATTGAAATGTAAATATCTCTTTGCTGTGCATCTATAATATTACTAAACCTAAAAGTGTTGTGTGTTTGTGACTTATTAAATATGCCTCCTATAAGGCGGTGGACAAATTTAGGCAGGAGAACCCGAAATGCAACAAATCAAATGCATTATCAATCTAATCGTACTGCCCAGGAACGTGAAGATCGCAATGAACGTGAAAGAATTCGCTTAAGACAGACCCGTGAAGCGCGACATTCGACTAATAATGGTGCAAGTTTGAATCGAGCTGCTTTCTGTTACGATATGTCAATTGATTACAGCGCCTACAACTGTGTTGCTATTGGACCTATGAACTAAGTTTGCCAATATTGTAAGGCATTGAAATACAAAAATGAAGCCAATGGATTGTGTTGCGCAAATGGAAAGGTGAAATTGATACCATTGCTTCCACCTCCAGAGCCATTGTACTCATTAGTTTTAGGAATAGGAACAGATTCAAGCAACGAATCTCCAACCTGCAACATTTCCAAGAATTCTACAATGGCAAAGGTTTTGCAGTTATGTAAACTAATAGTGTGGGATGAATGCACGATGGCGCATAAAAAATCTTTAGAAGCTTTAGATAGAACCTTAAAAGATCTACGGAACAACCAAAACCAATTTGGTGGCGCAATGATTTTATTATCAGGAGATTTTCGCCAAACATTGCCAGTGGTTCCACGTTCAACGCAAGCTGATGAACTGAATGCATGTTTAAAGTCCTCCAATTTGTGGAAACATGTCAAGGTATTACATTTAAGCAAGAATGTGCGTGTCATGTTGCAAAATGATCAATCTGGAGACATATTCTCTAAACAACTCATTGATATTGGTAATGGCAAATTTCCTATAGACGTGCTGACTGGCTGTATCACCTTTCCTGAGAGTTTTTGTCAGTTAATGCAATCAACAGCTGAACTCATTCACAAAGTGTTCCCAAATGTTGCTCAAAATTACTTATTCCATGATTGGTTGAGCGAACGAGCTATACTGGCTGCCAAAAACATCGATGTAAATGAATTAAATTTCAAAATTCAAGATGACATTCCTGGCGAAATGAGGACATATAAATCAATTGATACGGCAACTAATGAAGATGATGTCGTGAACTATCCACCGGAATTTTTAAACTCACTAGATTTGCCAGGATTGCCGCCTCACAATCTTCAATTAAAAGTTGGATCTGTAGTTATAACGTTGCGAAATATTAACCAACCGCGACTTTGTAACGGCACACGATTAGCGATAAAAAAAATTACTGAATAACGTAATAGAAGCAATCATATTGAAAGGAAAGTATAAAGGAGAAGACGTTCTGATACCCCGCATCCCAATGATTCCGACTGACGTACCATTCGAGTTTAAACGACTGCAGTTTCCAGTACGGCTTGCTTTCGCTATGACTATAAACAAATCCCAGGGGCAGTCATTAAGTGTTTGTGGTATTAATTTAGAAAACCCATGTTTCTCGCATGGTCAATTGTATGTTGCCTGTTCCCGTGTTGGAAAACCATCTGCTCTGTTTGTTTACGCGCCAGGCAATCAAACAAAAAATATCGTGTACCATAAAGTACTACAATAAAAATGAAACTTGATTTAGAATAAGTAAAAATAAAATCAAATATAATAAGTAGGTATCATAATAAGAAATCTGAAATTGTGATTTTCATTGTGATTTTTTAGTGACTATTAAAAGAATTTTGTGAGTTTTATAATTTTTAATTTTTGACATAATGTAATTGTTGACTTATTAACTTAAAAAAATAAAAAATTAAAGAATCGACTGTTAGGCGATACGAAGTTCGCCGGGTCAGCTAGTTGTCAATAAAATATTGCGGTTTAAAGTTATGGTTTTTGATAAGGCATAATAAAACTTTGTTTGTTGCTGCATTCGGAACTTCTAAACGCTTTGAATTCAAAAAATCTAATACTTCAGCTTTCTTTATATTGGAATTTGGAACTTACTCCAGTTACCAGGATTGATACGATAGTTATTCAGCAAACCACTTTTCAAACAAAGTCGCATTCATATCTTTTGATGAGAGTCAGCACAATTTTAAGTGATGGCTTTTGCTGAAAGTAAGGCGTTTGGAATAAAACCGTTTTCATTTCCAGCATGCAAAATTAAAACCCCTTTCCCCCTCGGGCAAGGTGCATTTAAGGCACAATTCTGAGAATTATCTACCCAACCGTATTTGACCATATCGTGTGTATCAAGTCAAGTTTCATTCTATACCCTGTCAAAGAATGAGGCGAAGTAATAAACCGATTATTTCGCAGCTAACCACAGGCGTTCTTAAAGAAATCAACGAATATTAATAAATGAATTAAAATTGTCTATGTAATGTTGAGTTTCCTTAAAACCGGTATAATTGATTTATTAAAAGGTAGGTATTACGACCGCGATTGTTATCATCTCAGGAACGCTGCCCTTTTTATCTGAATTGTTGTTAACTCGTCATTAATATAACATACTACAATATTGGAAATCGGTATTTTTTATAATATTTTACGGTAATGTTTTTTTTCATACTGTTTGTCTAATAAATCCTCGGGATATGGAAGAATCGAAGAGATATGAACATTTCCTACCGAAGTACAAAAGTGGGTGCTGTCTAATCGAGGTGCAGATAAATACTAAAGTTCGGATTATGTGATTAACTATTCCAAGAAGGGACCAAACGGCTATTATTTTCTCAGTAATTCTAGGTAAGTTAAAGGAACTGATTGCGCTTAATGCTTGCGTTAACATATCAGGTGGTTATGTGTATAAGATCGGCCCATTTATTCCATTTAAGCCTAAGACAGTAGTCAGTCAGCATTGCTTATAGACGTGTACGTGTGTGTGATTAGACAGACTTTGACAGTGACTTTCCTGTGTGTTCATAGTGGTATTTTTAAAGTACGGAGATACGTATTGGAGTATGGAGAATTTACCAGGACCATCGAAACGCCCAAAATTAGCGCCGTTCTCAGTTAATGAGAAAGTTCTAATTTTGAATTGTTTCGATTCCATCAAGAAACAAAATTTAGATGCGAGTGTGGATAAAACCGTGGAATTAACCGCTGCGATGCTGAGAGTTGGTAAGACATCAGTGTACAGGTTATTAAAAGAAAGAAAGAGTGGCCCTGTTCAACCGGAGAAAAAGTCTCCAGGACGTCCGAAAATTTCCTTAGACGAATTTCTAAAAAGGGGACTACGTCGAAAAGTTCACGCTTTCTTTTTCCGCAACGAACTTCCAACACTAGATAAAATTCTATTGTCTGTCCAAGAAGACGAGGACTTTCCAAAAATGAGCCGATGTACATTATGGACGATTTTAAAGGATTTGGGATTTCGATGGAAGAAGCACAATAGAAAATCTGTATTGATGGAAAGAGATGACATCATTGTGTGGAGAAGAAGTTACCTGCGCGATATTCGAAGGAGTAGGCTAGAAATGAAAAAAATTTTCTATCTGGACGAAACTTGGATTAACGCAGGACATTCCGTACCAAAATTTTGGCAAGATACCAGTGTAACTAATCGAAGGCAATCTTTTCTAGAAGGTTGGTCCACCGGTTTAAAGCCTTCGTTGGGTAAAGGGCGACGGCTTATTATTACCCACATTGGAAGCGAGGATGGTTTCGTTGAAGGGGGAGAACTAATTTTTGAATCAACTAAGACAGGAGACTACCATGAAGAAATGACTGCGGACGTGTTTGAAGAATGGTTTGGTCAAATGATCGATCTAATTCCGAATGGTTCCGTAATAGTTATGGACAACGCTAGTTACCATTCCCGATTAGAAGAGAAATTACCAAATAGCTCTTGGCGAAAACAACGTATCGCAGAATGGTTATCCTCGAAAAAGATCCAATGTGCCGAAAACCTATTAAAAGTAGAACTCTTGCGTTTAGCCAATTCACGTAAAGGTGATTTTAAAAGGCACGTCGTCGATGGATTAGCCAAGGCGAAAGGAATAACAGTGGTTCGGCTTCCTCCGTACCACTGCGACCTGAATCCCATTGAGCTAATATGGGCACAAATAAAAGGTGACGTGGCGAGGACAAATACAACGTTCAAATTAGCAGATGTCAAAAATTTGCTTAAAGAAGCAATATGTAAAGTTTCCAAGGAAAATTGGCGGAAATGCATAAATCACGTTCTGAAAATAGAAGACCAAATGTTTCAGTTAGATAACATTTCGGAGTCGTTGATAGAACCAATTATTATCAACCCAAATGATGATTCTTCTTCAGATTCCGATGTTTGGGAAGAATTCGACGATGACGACGACGACTGAGGTTACCAAGGAGAAGGTGACGGCTGGGAAAAACTTTTCATAAACTGGCCCTTCTCAGGGCCGCAAAATTTCATAAATTAATGTACGACCATACATGTACTGACGTGTTGTCTTTCTTTCCCTCTCTATCTCGTTCAAGCGCGCGCCCACACACAAACACACACACACACGCACGCACGCACACACACACACGCGCACGCACACGTAATTTTTTCAGTTATCGATTATTGCACATTTCGTCATTTTTCCCGACCGTACGCCAGTGAGTGGTTCTTCGCATGTGTCGAGACGCACAAAATAGCAGATGTTCAGGGAGAAACACTCGTAATATAAAGAGATTAGGGGAGGTAGCGTGCAAAACATTAGAGAACTCGACACATTTAGTGGGTGCCACCTTGTATCGGTTTTGCATTTATAATGAGTTTTTATTACTTCGCCTCATTTTTAGACAGACTATAATAAATGATACTTCGATTATTGTCGCGGTATGCCCAAATGTTTCTTAGATAAGGCACCCTAATAAAAGGTCATAAATTATCTGTTGAATGGAGAAAGGTGAAGCGCTTTATTGCAGATTAGGAGATGGTTTCGAGTCTGTGATATTTGGACCGTACCTTAAATAAGTCTGTTTGAATGCACACAGATGGATGAAAAGCAAACAACGATTTTGGAGTGCACACGTTTTATGCGTTTCACACTTGCATTTTTCCGTGGAAATATGAATTTCTTTTCTACATCTTTCTGCCGATGTAATAGCCCTCCTTTCGTTTCCCTCTCTGCTATAGGACTTCTGAGGATTTTGATTGCACAATAGACAAATACGAGTCATTTTCGTTATATATATTTGATAGGGTCCATAGTTTTACTCCGTCATAGTCTACTAGATACTACTAAGTCAAAAACCTAAGCAACATCCTTTCTGATAAAACAGTGGGTCTTGCTAGAAAAGTTCCAGTGAACTTTCGTAAAGTTAATGTACTTTTATGCCTTTTCATAACAGAAGATAGCCAGTGTTTTCTCGCAAATTCGCGCAAAAGGGAAAATGGATAATGCCATGTTGAACTGCCAGAGATCGGCCATCCGTTCTTGTCTGGCCAAAAAACCCCTGATCTATTATTAGTAAGTACTGAACTAGTTCTTTTTCTAACTTCGATGTCAAAACTGGTTACTTACCCAACTTATGATGTTTCGTTGTTTTGTTCTTGGGAGTACAACTAGTAATTTGCAATAAATCTTGTGTTGAACATATTGGATCCTAACCAGTCGAGCTTGATCCACATGTTACACCACACATACAACTATTCAGTTGTTGTAAACAATTGATCAGTACTTCGACATCGCAATCCACCATAAAATTTAAAAGTCACATACTAATTGACTCAAAAATATCAGTTTCTTCAGTTCGGCGAATTTGGGAAAGTGAGTAAAAGGGAGGAATTATGCAGAAGAAAAAGTAATTCAGTCACTTTTAGAATTTAAAATATTCAAGATTCAATTACTATCTATCAATCGAAATGTATAAAATATATTTTAAAATTGAAAATACATGTATGAAAATTATTAAAACGACGACGGAAACGCAGAAATGTCAACAGAGGATAATGAGACTGGGGTAGTTAAAAAAATTAAAAAACACCGCTCCGTAGAACGTCCCTGAAAACATTAACATGACAGCTTAAAAATGAAATTTGAATATGAAAACCTAAAACGTTACAATTTCCAATAACTACAAGAAGATGAATTATTAAATTATCATTTTAATATAATTCTCCATTAGTGTATTAGCCTCCATTAATTTTGGTCAACTCCCAGTCCCTTGAGGCACATGTCGAATGAATTAAAAGCTTTGACCTTTTATGTTAATTGAAAAAACCAATTCAACATGTTGAACACATATTACGATAACGAACTGCTCTGACCTTACCAAAATGAGTGCCTTTTCCTTTTACTAAACAAAAACCAGAAAATAAAATGATATTTTTTGAACTAACAACTTGAATACGGTTGGTTGAGTTTAATAAAACGATTTTAAGTGAGAAAAAGATTCGTAATTTCATTAACAGAAGTGGAATCATTATTTTGCCCAAACAAATAAAACGAAAAACTTAGTTCATATTAATTCCGTCTTTTAACTTAGCAATCATTAGACGCATCTAACGATCCTACACCCCTTTTACTTCTACTACAAAACACAAATGGTTCTCTAGTGTGATTCGTAAAACATTCATACATGAATACTGTATACAGGATTCTGAACTTACGTGGTGAATGTGAGGGGAGTAGGCTGAAAATGTCTTCGCTTGTTCACATCATCTCTTGCCTCCGTGCGCAGTGTGTAATGCGCACAATAGTAGTAAATGAGTTCACTGTGTTCAACGGGATAGAAAGAAGCATTGAAGAACCGCACATGAATATCGTACGGTGTTGGCAGTTTTCTGCAGTCCCACTAAAGACTCAGGCATGAAATACAAAATGATGCTGGATTTGTCAGCATATTTGTGATGTTCGTTTTTACTGAAGCAAGCATGCAAACAATTTAGATGGTTACCCCCTATCTATGAGTATTTTTCGCGTTTTGATTTGATTTCGTAGTGATCAAAGGAATTTTAAGTATGCTATATCGATTCCATGTTATTAACTTATCTAGTTAATAATTTAAAGTTTAACAGCAGTTCACTTGCCCGACTTTATTTTAAATATCCTGTAGATGTTTGAAACCCTTATTCGAACCAACATTTCGCTTTTGGTAATTTACTATAAATAAAAATAACCAAAAAGTTACTTTTTTGGTGTTTTGCTTTTAGTGACAACTATTGAATGAATCGAATTCAAATATCTTTGTATTTGTGCTTTGTAGACCTAGATTGAATCATTTTTAACCAAGAAAAGCCGAAAAACTACGAAAAAATGCTTCTTTAAAATTCATAACTTTGTTCATTTACAAATATTAAGGGGAGATATTACGAAAAATGATAGCTTACGTTCTACTTTAAACAGACGTAAGATGAAATTTATGGCATTAATAGTTTTTACACAATTGCAGTATAAAAAACATAGAGAAATATCCTGCAAAATGCATCGTATAAACTGTAATTAACCGATTTTAGTTTTCTAAACGGATTTTGAAAGTAGAAATCAAAGATTGTAATTTGTCTATTTTTGATTTTTGGGGAAAAAATGCTTCTGAACCTTGCGCGACATTTGTTAGCTCGAGTCCGAAGCCAAGCGGAACAGTAGTAGTGAGGGAATGAAGGCAGCGAAGAGACTAAGCTTCTTTAATATTTAATAGAATAATTTTTGAATGAATTTACATTCTTTCTGTTGTACTTAAAGAATATGACGTCATCTTAGTTTCACAACAATTTCTCAAAGTCTGAAACTATGTGAAATTGTATTTAAAACTATTGATTTGAAGCAAAGTTCAATATTAATACAAATTAAGTCAGGTAAAAATTCATGACAAACTTGGTATCTCTGTGTCTTGCATAACCACACGAGGTTATACTTCCATGATTGATCAGGATATTCTACTCCTTTACTAATACAGATAAAGAAATTATATAAAAGAATTATTGTTATATTAAAAGAAAATGTAGAATAAGAAAAACCATTAGTAAAAACTAGCGCAATTTTATCAAATGTGAGGAAGAGTTAATGTCGAGTTGACATTGACTTACGTTGTTTGAAATTTCACGAAATAAGTTGCAAATAAAAATGTGAAAATGAAAGACTCATCACCGATTATAAACTGTTGTAAAATTTCTTACAATAAGGAATTAAACAAATACCACAATTTAACAATTTAAAAGAACAACAAAATAAACAAGAACAACATAATGGCACTTTATAAATAAGATAGTTATTCATTTATCAACGAAACCACTAACAAACACTGAAAAGAGCATATTGTCCAAAGGATTTATTTTATATATAATACTACAACGGATTACAGCAAAAAATCCTCGAACTCATTAATACTGTAACATGTTAATTGAGTAACAAATACAATAAGAAAATGCAAAGAAAATCCTACAATATCAGAAAGGTACTCACTATCACTTCACTATAACAAACCATCACATTTTTATAGTTTACCATATAAATGTACAAATCAAATATTTGATTAAGACCAAGTGGAAATTCAATAGGCTCACCATGTCAAAACATAGCAAAATTTATTATGAATATCATATATGGATACACTGACCATTTGTATGAAAAATTAAAATATACTAATATCACCATTATGATGTTTTGGTGAGTTTCGAATAAATTGATTTACCAACTTACCTGTTGCCCAAACCCTTGCAAACCCTGACAGATTAAATAATAATAAAAGACTCTATGAACGAATAACCAGCTACTTGAATCTACGCCAAATACTTCTAAAATTTTTATTTGTTTTAGTAAAGTAGGAGAATACCCAAATCAATGATGGAGGTGCAAAATAAGCTTCCACGACACAATTTCCTTCATTACATACAAGGTTATGCCAAAATGTCATTTATCAAACTCAATGTATTAAATTTATTTTGTCTCATCATCCTCTGTCCGCTACGTCCTCTTTAATTTTTTTTACGTTACATTTCGCTTGTAATGTAGTAATTGTAATAGCTTGTAATGTAATTACAGGTAGTTTCCTTCTTTTGCGCCACCCCATAAAATCCACAGTCTATCATGTGCAGAGTCCTCTTTTCGGTCCGACATCCGCTTCCTGCAAGTTCGCTCTATCGATATACCAGGAAAACATGAAAGATGGAATGATAAAAGTGATCAACGAGAAAATGGACGACAATCACACCACTCAGACCATCCTCAGAGTGGTACCAGGGGATGACAGCAGGACGTGAGTAACACTGGATTTTAACTAAATGTTGAAACAAATCGTTAGTTTTTGTTGTTATAAGCACCTACTAAACCTTGTCAAAACCTAGTAATGCGACTACTTACATAACTGTCGAGTACTTTAGAATATTTTCAGAAAATACAATAGCTTCAAATTTGTTTCAGGCAAATGGCCCTCACTGGAAACTACCATTGCTTGGTACCTTTGGTAGTCTCTTTAGACAGGCTTTACTTATATTTTTTGTCGATTATTTTTTTCTGATAGCCATGGTCTATCTAACTCAAATTGCACTTTCAACTGCTTTTGTCAATTCTCTTAACTTTTTGGAAGCCTGTCACTCGTTCTTCGGATTCACGTTTCACTGCCATAACGTCTGCTTGTTTCCGACTTCTGTGATAGATGATTATAGATTTAAATTGCCTCATTGAAATCATTAATAGTAACTTTATGGACCTTCTGAACCCTTCTATTCTAACCGAATTCACTCTCCTTTTGTTTTCTTCTGTCAATCTCCCAATTTTAGATCCATATAATGAATTTGTTGTCGCCATTATATTGTAGATGTTATACTTTGTTCTTGCCTAATTCCCTACACCTGTTCCTTTTTTATGTATTTTCTCCTCATGAATATGTCCTACTTTTTTAAGGTGGCGCAAATACGAGATGTCCATTGGAAGAACATCAAAGAACTTTACGATACTGTTGGAAGTGGTACCATCAGACAATGCCACGATCGCTTTCGACAATGTTCATCTATACCATTGTTATCAGAAGAACGACGACACGTGCACCCCTCATCAGTACAAATGCAAAACTACTAAAACCTGTATAAATAGTACAAGTATTTGTGATATCACCGTAGACTGCCCTCATGGCGATGACGAAAGCCAGAACTGTGGTAAGTATGACACTACTAATTTAGATTCGGATGAGATGCTAAAGCCGTTGATTGACCGCTATATTGAACATTAAATCATACTTAATTTGTTTAGAACTAATGCCGTATGGGTCGCGCTGCAACTTTGAATCGGATTGGTGTGGTTGGGAGAATATTGATAAAAAAATCCTCGAATGGGCCAGACACAATGGATCGACCCCCACGAACTTCACCGGTCCGAATTACGATCACACTTACAAGAACAGAACGGGAAACTATTTATATGTAAATATGCTCAAGGAGAAGGCGAAGTTTGCCAATTCTGCAGTTCTGCGAAGCGTGTATTTTAACCCCCCGCCAAAGGTCCACGGTAACCCTGCTTCTAGATTCTACAATTCGTGCTCGGTAAAACGCCATTTCACACCTACTTACTTTTAGAAATTTATTCACATAAAGAAGTCTACCAGTGGTATTGCCAGTAATTTGTTACTTTCTATATTTCTTTATCCCTTCCAATATTTATTATCTGTTGTATCAGTATTTTTAAGATGTCTGTTTTGTTTTAATTGTGAGGTTAGGTTAATGTCGAAAGCGTTTAGTATAGAAAAGTAGTGTAAAACTAGTAATTATTTCGAATTATTTTGCTATAATGATAATGAAAACTAAATTAATTCAGAAGTGAAACACGTACAAAAAGTACATTACTATATATATTAGATTAAATTCAATCTAGTACACAGGATGCATGTTATATATTTAGGTATTTAACAAAAACGCTTATTACTTTCATTGACTTTGAAGAGTTATTTCATTAACCAATGAGATACTATTCATTTTTCTTTATAATTCTAGATTCGATTTTATTTCCACAAGTTTGGTAAGCACAAAAGCGCAATGTCTCTTAGTGTGATCGAGTTGAGACCATCCGAAAATATTACTACAGAACTTTTGTGGAGTTACGATGATCATGGCGATCAGTGGGTGAGACAAGTCATTACACTGCCAAAAATCACACATAAGTAAGTATGTTCTTGGCTTGATTTATTAAATAACAATGATGTCTGGTTCAACAAGTCAACACACGTTTATTGTTAATGCATTAACGAAAGCTGTTAATCAACTTTTTTCCTTAACTTTACACGGTATTGACGCCTGGACTCTTGGCCATGATGATTAGCATTATATCTTCGGATATGCATTTTTCAGCACAAAATTACTTTTCCAATATTAATAGGTATACTTACACAGAAATTTTGATACTTCGGACATCTGCTGAAGAGATGCTGATTGTTGTAAAAAACATTTTCACCCACACTGCATTAATTTTGGGCAAATTGGAACTATATATTTGCCTTGATAAATCTAGCTTCCGTTGCAAATATTTCAACCACAAAACTAATCGGATAATTTAAAAGGCCAAAAACTAAAAACTATTTTGAATGTGTCCCCTAATGGGGCGCAACACACTATTTTTTTTCATACCGGTTCAGGTTCCTACATCCCTTAGCACTGAAACCGTGTTTTATTGTGCGCCCATTGAGCTCCTGTACCATAGGAGATCCTTAACGGGTGTGAAGAGCTTCCCTATCGATGCGGTGGTATTTGCTTCCGGTTCAGCAAATGTTGTCCCTAGAGCGTAAAGCCTGTTGGCCGTGAGGGTCGGACAATTACATAACATGTAATAAGGCGTATCCTCTCCTTCATCACACATCCTGCAAGCCTGATTGTCCTTCACACCTATCAAGGTGAGGTATTTCATAAGAGAGCAGCTTTCTGTGTACAGTCCTACTGCGCTGCGCCGCTGATATCTCCCTAGCTGTATTAGTTCCTTTAATTTGACTTCAAAGAGCTTCATTATAAAAATCCGCGATTGCCTAATTCCATGAGACTCCTTTGAATACCGCAGATGGAACTGTCATAGTTGGTTCCCTATCACCTCTTTTGTAGTCTGATACGATAAGCCGCATGTAGGTTTCGATTCCACTAGAGGCAGTTAGGTTTCCTTTTTAGCCAAAGGGTCTGCCTTTTCATTACCTTTAACTCCTCAATGTCCCTGAACCCATCAAAGGGTTACTCTATTGCATCTGGCCAGCATTGCCAGCGTGTCCATACATTGTGTGACTATTCTGGATCTCGCGACTACGTTCGCCAGTGACCTTAAAGCTGCCTGACTATCAATGATGATTTTTTGCTGTTATACATCCCCACCAACTCCTGTGCAGTTATTGCAGTTAATTCCACCTGGAGCACAGTTGCGGTGCTACCCAGATTTGTGCTGATCGTTTTGGAGCCATCTGTATACCAGATGATTCCCTTAAGTTTTCACGGTGCATGTATGTTCTCTTCCTCGCCACCCTCGGAATAAATACCCGATAGGGTTTCTGGAGGTTCCATACAGCACTGGTTCTGTCCGACCCCATGCAAAGCAATTTGTCGTTTTCTGTCTCTCTAAGGATCTCGGTATGGGAGTTCTTTCTGGGTGTTAACCTGCTATGTCCGTTGATTACTAACCTATAGACCACTGGCAGTGTCACTGACCTCACCACAAGGTGGAATGGAGGAAGATCCAGCAGCATTTCCATGATCGCGGTGAACGTGGTTGACATTACTCCCGTAATCATAAGGCATGCTAGCCTTTGCAGCTTATTTAGCCTTGTCTGTGCCCCTTTGTTGCTGGCCTTGTGTCACCATATTAGAGGGTCATATGTGACGATGGGTATCGCTGCTTTGGAATACGTCCAAAGACACATTTCTGATTTGAGTCCACACGTTTTTCCCACCACACACATAATTTGGTCTCAAAAGTTAGTCCCAAATATGTCACTTCACTGCTCATATAGAGCTCTTGTCCCCACAGTCTAAGTGTGGTGATCTCTAGTTTTATTTTTTGTGGAAAGGCTACCACAGAGGCCTTTCTGGGATTAACTAAAAGTCCCTTTGTATTGCACCGTTTTCCATGGTAGTAAGGGCTTGTTGCATGAGATTTGTTACCATCCCTCTGAACTTCCCTCTCACCAGTATTGTGATGTCGTTTGCATGACCTTGCGCATGTATTCCACTACGCTCTAGTCCCCAGAGGAGGTCATCAACTACCAGGCTCCACAGAAGAGTAGATAAAACATCTCCCTGAGGACAGCCTTTGACTGCCACTACCTCCCTGGTGACAGCCTAGTATACTTATAATATTCCTATCTCCATTCGCAGGGTTTATTCGATCGGTGAGATACTCACTACTCTTGTCGTTTCAATGATACCTAGTTGTAGTAGTCTTGAAGTTCTTGTTGAACTTTAGGTCTCAAATGGAATGATATACAGCTATGTTTATTTGCTACAAGCGGTGTGTTTTCATCTATGTATAGTTTCACTATTATATCTTTCAGATTGTCGATTAAATTGTTTTGGGTATTTTCTTTGAATGTTTTAATTAAAGAATTAAGTGCGGTTATTAAATATTACAACGTATTGCAGCAACCTTACAGAACCGCCTGCGATTAAGATTTTGACAGATAGTCGTCACGATATGGAGATTGACGCCGGCATTTCGGGTTTTTAAGAAAGGTTTCGGGTTCTTATATTAGGCGTCACCTTTGGATAATATGGTCTCACTATCGGCTAGTACTCAGGAGAAACGTCGTCGATTCGGAAACGAATAAATGAAAAATATCACAGTTATTTAAAGTGCTTTATTTCGGTAACATAAATATTGATATGAACAACAGATGTTTCGAAGGGAAAAATGAATCGCAAAAACATTTGTTTGTTGTTTTTATTTATTGCCACAGCCAAAGATTTTTACGCGGTAAGCGTGTTAAAATTCTGTGGGTGAGAAAGTCGAATGAAAACGAATATTTTACAATAAATGCGTACTTATTGTTTCTCTAAACAAAATTCTCGCCTTTAACTGTTTGGACTGGTGCGCGTGTTACGGTAAATTTGAGCTAAATTAACTATACGGTGCGGTATGTACAAGCGATTTAATAAGACTACGTTATAAATCCAGTAACGGTTTCTATGACCAGAGAATGCGAGAAAATCAGTAATTATATGCGAGTTATTGTTAATAGAAGCATTTACACAAGTATCATGGGTGGTCCAGCTAAAAAGTAAATGATTAAACGGTCTTAAAACTTGCAGAAACGGACACGAAACATAACAGATAAAGATTCACTGTCTTGCAGAATTCCAAAGACGACAATGACTATTCCAAAGAGATTGTGTCAGTATTGCTTTACGGTCGTGCTAAGTATGAATGTGATAATAACAATTCGCTATCCATCATATAAGTATAAACGAAAGTGGCGGCAGATAGGATAAATTCCCTTTCTCTTTGAGTAACACGGCTGGAGTCGGTACGGTGTAAAGTGTACTCTTGAAATTCTCAACCTAGCTGGAAGTCGACTTTTATGAGTACCTTTCATCAAAATTTTCCGAGATAGAATGCACGGTCAAGATTTTTCGCCATTTAACTATTGGTTAACCACGATACGGTACTTGTGATTTATTAATATCGGTTGTGATCATCTACACAAAAAAAGACACAGTCAGTGATCTAACCACGATTACTAATGTTTGAGGAAAATTAGCTTCAGTACTTGGAGCTAATAGGTCAGTAAATTTATTAGGCCATTGTAGGTATATTTGTCTCATTATTTTGTATAAATGTGTGATGTATGATTAGTGCCCACCACATTAGCTCTCGTCGGTGAGGTGCAACCTCTGAGCATCGTTGCTTGCTTGCAGTTAAAATCGATTTTATGTCATTGTACATTTCTTTTAATTGTGATATGATTGTTCCTTTAAGCCTCAAATCATGTGGTGGTAAGTCAACTATATCAATAAAATTTAAAAATTCTGGAGTAAATTGAAGTGCTCCTTCATGTTCATCTTTAATGGAATCGTAGCATTTATACACTTCATAAAGCGTATTGGAAGTATCCTGGAAGTCTATGTACGATTCTATCATTAATGTCATTAACGTCTTTATTTAATGGATGCAACTGTATCTTCCATGTCGTCAAATCTGTTGTTAGTATTGCAACCACCAAATATATCATCAATAAAATTTTTATTACTAAGCCTGTTTTCTGGTAGTTCAATTTCAGCCATAGCATTTACTGGTATCTTACCATTGCCAACTTTCAACAAATATTCTGCAAAATCTCGTTGTCCTCGGTCAACACGCATCTTTTCTGATAAGGAAAACAATTTGAAGTACTGCCAATGTTTACTTTTTTATGAACAGATTTACTAATTCACTTCTATTACCAAAAGTTTGACTAGCAAACACCGTCGAAAATCTCCTCCAAGTACTATCACTGTTACACCAAAGGGTAATTTAAGATTTTCAACAGAACGAAGCTAGTTTCTTAAGTCTCTCTCTTTGTAAGTTGAGCCTAGTTTCTTAACCTTAGCTAAGTTCGACTTGATTGTTGATTTCGACTGAAGAGTTCATGGGACTTTAAGTCCAAAAGTTTTGTTGGAAATTCGACTCTCTAGAAGAAAAATTGAAACAATTCCAGTAAAGGCCATACACTTGACATTGCGATTTCATGCAGAGAGAATATAGTATAGGGTTTTATAGTCAAACGTGTTGTCCATTCGACTTGGACCGGGAAGTAACATCTTGGTATAGATTTATTATTACAGAACCTAAGAATTCCATCAACACTATCAACCTGTTTTCGTCTAAGAAGTTGGTCTTGGGCAACGCTTTCGTTCAATTTCTCTTGGTTTTGCTCATTTTCTTAATCCTCAATGTCGTCCGTATTATATAAATATGTCATTTTGTTTATTTTCTTTGAGGTTGCCTGGGATATTTTATTGTCATGACATGCAAACTGCTTCTATTTTCATATAAGATAATCTAGAAATGTTGTATGCTGGATATCTTTCTTTTACATTCTAATGCTTGTTATTTCCACAGTTTTGGCGTTTCCTTTGAATGTTTCTGTTGATTGAATTGGTCGTGATTCTTTGATTTTTGATGTTATGTGTTTATGTCTTTGTTATGTGTTTTGTCTTTGTGCTGGATATCTGTTTTGAATTAATTGGTGTCTTGTAGTTTCAATTGAGGCATTAGATTAGTATGTCGTATAAATTTATTTGTTCGGTTGGCTGATATCTACTTGATTCGTTAAGTGCCTACTGTTAATAACAATTTATGACTTCATTTCATCGTTGCTGTTCTTAAAACTACAGCTCCATGTCTTTAATAGTTTGAACAGTCTCGCGTAGTACTGATCTACAGTTTCGTCTTCCTGTTATACGCATTGTCAAAATTAAAATATTTCGAATTCTATATAGATTTTATAATAAATGTAGACCCTTAGTTTTGTTACCTTTACCTTTAGTTTTGCGTACTGCTTGTTGATATATCGTAGTTAGGGATTTTCAGCGCCGTGGGTTTCAGCGCCAGCAACATGTGGGTTTTGGAAGCAACAACGAAAATTCAGACACATCTTTACTTGCATTAAGCTCCTTAATGTTAGTTGCCATAGTAGTTCTTGGACCTATTTTTAGACCTTTCCCAATAGACAATGCTAATTGCGTCATCATACAACTTGAAAGATTGAATTTAAGTCGCTTATAGCTCCATGGACGTCTATTATTCTTGTTGCCAAATATGCTGTGTTCTTAATGTGATTTGTCAAAGAACAACTATACTACGAAACCCGGTCAAATTCAATCTCAAAAGCTTTGAACGCAAGTTCAAAAGCTCGCAAATCAAACTTAAGTTGATGAAGGAAAATATATAAAATTCTTTCGGTTTCCCTAATTAGTTTTCGCTTTTGATAATCCATATCTTTAGAAGCAGCACACATTGATTATTTTTAACATTGAAGTTAGTAACTCTTTTCATATTTGTATTACTATTATCGCTCTATTTTGCATCAATTTACTTGTACTCACAAAATAACTTGTGTGTACTGATTTTGTTTTTAACTTTTCAGGTATTTCATTACATTTGAAGCCAAAAAAGGTCTCAGGTACATTAGTGATGTCGCTATTGACGATGTTTCTCTTAGCCCAGAATGTTTCGGTTTGAACATGCCAAGCGATGAAATTTCGACCTACAACTATTGGGATTCATCAGAGAATGATATCGACAAGAAGGAAACTCACAAAGACTTCTTAAACAAAACCTGTTAGTAACTATTTTTTTCTATATTTCCAATTTGTGTTCATAGTAATGAGTTTCTCAAATTTCTCCTTTTTATATGATTTATTACAGTATTATAATCTTCATTTCTCTAATGAACGAATAAATTAGAGATTGTTTTAATTACAGATTATGAAATAACAACTTGTAATGCAAAAGGGAGATACGGACCTACTCAAAATCAATGTTCTAAAGCTTATAATAATACGAAGGTGAATATAAAAGTGATGCACGAAGAGGCAGGATTAACAGGGATTCAAAGATGGGTCGTACCGAAGGAAGGCTACTACACGTAAGAAAAATGAGAAAACTGTAGCCTAATGTCCCGTAGAGAAATTGTTTCTTTTTCATCAAGTGTATATTATTACTATAAAAGAGAGTCATTTAGAAGTAGATGCATACAAGTTATGTTTGTCTTATCTCAATTCATTACTCGCCTAATTCAAACTTACAACTGAATCACTTGATGTTTTGTAGTGACTGAATTGAAATTGTATTTATGTAACCTTCACTGTAAGTTTCTAAAGGCTAACTGAGTATTATCAATATCGTCCCCTCTAGTAATGAATACTCGAATCAGATCAGTATTGATCTATAAACAGTGATCTACCAGTAGTGAACCATATAATATTTTATAGAATTCTCGAGTATAAGAAATTTTATATTGTTTGTTTTAGATTTATTCTAGCCGGTGCTGGAGGAGGTAAAGGTGGTTCAGCACTAGGTTCATCCAGAGGAGCCATGATAAGAACGTTAATGTTTCTGGAGAAAGGGCAAGAAATTTTCATGTTAGTCGGTCAAGAAGGTTCAAGTTCCTGCGTAAAAGTAAGGACTTCATGCACTAATTTATACCTTCTTTGTAAATACATTAGTATTGTTTTATTAGACTCTGGCATCTCAAAAGGACTCATCCTGCTATTCGAACACAAATATTGGGACTGGTATTAGAGGAGTTTTATCTATGGATATAAATGATAGTGGTGGCGGTGGGGGTGGAGGGACTTTTATTTTTGTAGTAAGTATGATCTTTTGCTTTGCAATGTTTAAGAAAAAATTGTTTTAAAAATAAAGATAAATTTTCAAAAGTCGATATAGTGGCTATAATCATAATGAATATTTGCAGAGAAATTCTACAAAACAAAAAATTCCAATAGCTGTAGCTGCAGGTGCAGGAGGTTTAGGTTTAGGCATATTCAGTGTAGTAAACATCCACCAACATGGTCATGGTATCAATACTTCCAAAGAACCTACCACTGGTAACATGTATGGTACAAAGTAAGTTTATTCCTTTTCAGTTGTTTTAGGTACGTATACAAAATTTCTCCTTTCTAGGACATCTGGTGCTGGTGGTGGGTGGAGAAAGTTCGATGGTCTATTAGATCCTTCTCATAAGCAAATGATGGGTAGATCATTACAAGATGGGGGTATTGGTGGGCAGGCTTGCTATAATTCTACAGACCATAGGGGTGATGGTGGATTTGGAGGAGGCGGTGGAGGATGCAAGTAAGCATTCTCTTTTATTACCCGATGCATTTGGTTTCTCCCGGAGGACGATTATTTTTCCCGCCATTCTGGAAAATGAAAGTTGAAAATATCTGTTTTTTTCTAAGTCATCTGGAAATCAATCTATAACCATACTAAGTTTCTAGATATTTAGAACCTATTACATAAATTTCACATCTTTTTCCACCCCCGCGGTAAATAATATTCTGGGTTTATAAATTTTTTCAGACATCTCGAAAGGCTATGCTCTTCTCCTAGAGAGCTTAAAGTTTCTAACTATTCGAGAAGTACCTCAGAATAATTTCAAGAAAGAAAATTTGGGGTTATCGGATTTGTCTGAAATTTCTACGAGCTAAATCTATAACTTCGCCAAGTTCTCAGAGATTTAGTAACTATTGCATCACCTGTTTCCCTTTTTCCTCTCCATTAGTAAGTGAATATCGGGTTTTTTAAATGTTTTCGAGTCATGAGCCACTCGAGGCAATGAATTGTAACCGTAATTCTGACTACTCGAAAAGTTCCCCAATCGAAAACCAATAAGGGTCATATCACATCTGTTTCTCACCCTCTTGGAAACAAAAATTTGGCGATGCATTATTTTTGTGAGTTATCTCTGAATCTAAGCTATACCTAGGTGTGTCAAATCTAAAGTTTCTTGCTATTCTGGAGGTGTTAAATAAATTACATCACTTTTCATACTTCATCGGTAGAGAAATTTAAAGTTTTTATATAATTCTCAAAACGAAAAGAAATACCATTAGTAAACAAAAAAATAATTTTAACGAATCCAGTACTCTGTTCTGTTATTAAGAAAGATTAAGTAGAGTTTAACACTAATTCAAATTATTATAACGATCCGTGACACCATCGATTAACAAGGAATTTAACATTGTTTATAATTCATTTTTCAAACTTATCAGCCACGAAATTGTATATGAAGACCATAACGGTCTTATTCATAAACTCATTTTAACGTTAAAATGGATTTTAGCCCAAAATACTTTTAAAATGTCTTTCAAAGATGTAACTACAGTTTTGTTCACTATATTCTTAACATGGAAGTACCTTCTAAGCTAAAATCTATTTTACCGTTAAAACGCGTTTATGAATAAGACCGTTAGGCGTTGTATGATTAATTGTGTATTATACATAGCTTTACATTACAACAAACATCGTTGTCGTTTATTTGATTTAAACAGATCTGTCGAGTTTTCTCATATCGTTTATTTCATAATTATTTTCACATACTTGTTATTTCTTGTTATTTCTTGTCTATAACTTGTTACTTCCTATGCTTGACACAGTAAACAAACAACGTTTCACTTTTTAGGTTTGGGGGAGGTGGCGGAGGTTACGCTGGTGGTGATGGGCCATTGCACAATACCACCCATGGCGAAGGAGGTTATTCATTTTTACATCCATCTAAGACTATCAGTTGGCTTTCCGACGTACAAGCTGGTAAAAATCCTGGTCCGGGTTTTGTTTTGATTATACCTGAAATAGATGGATGCGATTGTGATTATAAGTGCGTAGCTTTAGATCCTGAAAGATCTCTTGTAACGTGTATATGTCCTGCGAAGTGGAAGTTGAATGATGATAACAAGACGTGCATAGGTAAGAATAAATAGGAAGGAATTCAAATGTTAAATGCAGTTAATCTATTTTGGTATTTACTTCGTAATTAAGTTAGTATTTTTATATTGAAATAATTCCAAACTAAATGTTTCTTAAAGTTAAAAATATTCTTAAATAAACAAAAATTTTGTAAACATTGTGTAGGCAGTATAGAATCTACAAGTATTTTCTGTAGCCTCCTGAAATTACAACATTTGGTTATCATTTTCTGCAATGCTTCAGAATCTCTTAGAGATTTTGATACTCCAGTTTTATTATTTTTCCAAAAATTTGACCTTCCACAAGTACAGTTTCAGTATCTTCACAGCTAATTCATGATTTGTAAGATTGAGGGCTTGGAGTTGTTTACTAATTCGAAACATTTATTTTCAGCTTTAGAACCCAGAATTGAAGGTCCATATCCTACATGGTTCGTTGTAGTGCTTATAGCAACTGTGTTTTTCCTTACTGCTGCCTTCGGTGCAGTATGTTTTGTTATATGTAAGTACCAATATCTCTCTTGCACCGAAGTAATCAGTGCATTTAACAAATTATTACAGATAATACATATCAACGGACAATCGTAGGCATAGAGGGAAGAAAAATTATGTCAGGTCCAGACTTCCAACTCGATAGACTACGACCAACTTCTGATAGCATGATGACTGAGTACAATCCGAACTATGAATTTGGTGGAGTTGTATATACTTTAAAAGATCTGAAAGATATACCCAGGGAGCAGTTAAGATTGGTCAAGTAAGAGTCGACATTCAAATATTATTGCTTTTCAACTTAAGTCACTCGAGTTAATTTAATGTTTTAATCTGCTTTGCTCAACTTGGTTGGGAGAATATTTTAAATTGCCTAATTTTTAGGGCCCTCGGCCAAGGAGCTTTTGGCGAAGTTTACCAGGGATTTTACAGGCAGAGACCGTGCGATACCGTTGAAATGCCAGTAGCTGTCAAAACTCTTCCAGAAATGTCTACCTCGCAGGCGGAAATGGACTTCCTCATGGAAGCTCTTATCATGTCCAAATTTAACCACCCAAATATTGTCCACTTTATAGGCGTTTGTTTCGATAAACATCCAAGATTTATTGTGCTGGAGCTACTGTCAGGAGGGGATCTGAAGAATTTCCTGAGGGAATCAAGACCTAAGCCTGTAAGAGATAATGAAATTATGGGTGCTTTATAGGATTTCAATATAAATGTGAAACAAATCATATGAAAAGTAACAGTTTTCTATGTTTTGACCTGACGCTAGTGTCAAAATTCAGTAAACCATTGATTTAATTACTTACCTTTCAGTAAATTTTTGGATTTCTTCTTTATAGTATTAAAAATCTGCCAAAATCACTAACTAACTAGACCTATAAAACTGTTGCTCTTTACTGATGGGGTGATTTTTGTTTTAAAGTCTCATTTGTGTCATGGGTGTCTGTTTATTTTCAGGAAAGAGCAAGTCCTTTGTCGATGAAAGACCTAATTTTAATATCAGTAGATGTAGCTAAGGGTTGTAAATATCTCGAAGACAACAGGTTTATCCACCGAGACATTGCGGCAAGGAATTGTCTGCTTACCACCAAAGGTCCAGGTCGTGTGGTCAAAATTGCTGATTTTGGAATGTCAAGAGATGTTTATAGGTAATGTACTAGGTTTGCTTTATTTGATGTTATGATTGAATGATTTAATATTCCAGATCAGACTACTATAGAAAAGGTGGTAAAGCAATGTTGCCAATTAAATGGATGCCACCTGAAGCATTTCTGGATGGAATTTTCACGAGTAAGACGGACGTATGGTCATTTGGTGTTCTCCTTTGGGAAATTATGTCCATGGGTTACATGCCGTACACAGGCTGTGCAAATAGGGATGTTATGCAGTTAGTTACTAGTGGCGGCAGATTAGACCCCCCGGCAAATTGCCCTGGTAATTTATCTCCTTAAATTTATTTTTATGTTATTTTTATTTAAATTTATTTAAATTAATTTAAATTAATTTTTAGTTTCTTTAATGTCTACTTGGTATTTTCAGGTCCAATATACGGCTTAATGACTCAGTGTTGGCACCCCCAACCTGAGCAGAGACCAACGTTTGGCACTATCTTAGAAAGATTAGGTTACTGTTCCCAAGATCCTCAGGTCATGAACGCGACATTACCCGTGTTTCAGCGTCCGCCGTCTTACGAAAGAGACACGACCGTGATGAGACCTACTAGCTCGGAAGAAAATTGCATAGAGGTATGTAATGGCTGATGATTGTTAAGTAAAAGTTCTTGCTATGTTTTTTTAATAACAAGTTTTTGAGTGTGTACTCAATGTTCCATGCAGCTCAACTGATATTTACTAATATGTGGTATGGTGCAAAAGTAATGCGACTTAGAACAATAGTTAATTCCTTATACTAAAACATTAGGATTTAGTTTTATTTATCGAGTTCAAAATTTGATAAGAAAATGAATGAAAGGGCGTTGTAATGAGAATTTTTCAAGAATTACCTAACTCAACTCAAACAAAATGGGAATCTTCGCTTTAGTGCTACATTTTTTTTATTGTTGCCGTTAAATCCAAGTACTGTCAATAAATATAATTTTCAAAATGAATGAAAATAGAGCTTTTACAAAATCACACCCAGATACATTTATTCAATTTAAAATACAACTGGAATATTTAGTTGTATGTTGTACTATTAACATTAGAAATTACGATTAATATATTTGAAAATTTAATTTGAGAAAATAAGTACATAGTTACTAATGTAAAAGTGAATGGCAAATCTTAGTGCTTTTGATATTTTTGAGGGAATTTTGCCAACCCCTTGCCGTTTTATTTACTAAATAAATTCATACTTGTTACTAGAGCATTATTGTTTTTAAGGTGGTACCTACATCCTCAGATTATCTAATACCAAACCACACAAACCCCACTACCCCTGACCAAATCGAATCGACCTCCTCGGTTGAAAAATTACTGCCAGATAATTCGGATAATTGGGAAACCTCATTTATAATGCCTCACTCGAGATCCACACAACCTTTATTAATGGATAACAATCGAGAAGATGAGGGTGCCACATCTGTAAGTTTCAAACATAACTTTAAACACTTTTAAGCTTTTGTAATTATACGTTACTCTAAAAGTTTGCCAAATCTGTTCTACTTGTAAAACTTGACTGTAATTATTTCCATATGTTCGTATGTTTAGAAGCAGCATGTTTGTTTTGGAAGCAACTTAAAATATACGTGTATTTATGCTGAAAGATGTGCTAATATTGAGTGAATACTGAAGTTTCAAAATATAGTTGATTTATTGGGATAACTTCTGTAAGTTTCTATTTATAACATTGATACATTTTAGTGTCAAACTTGAATGTGTTTTACATAAGATGAGAAGTTTAAATTAGTAGCTTTCATTAATTTTTCGTATCTGCTGTAACCACTTGCGATTATTTCATTTCTATTTTAGATTTAACGATTGCCAAAAATCAAACTACATTTAATCGAACGTGGTCCTGCTCATGTGAACCATGCTTGTTTGAAAAATTGTTCAAATAAATGTTTACATATATTTAGTTTTCTTCTCGAAGAAACAACATTAGTTATCTTTCGGATTAGTTTCACCAGCACTTTCTGCACATCCAGTTTTCGCAACCTACTTTCCTAAAATTTAATGTTTTCACTTAGGTGGACAAACTACTCTCGATCGACACCGGCCAGAACCCAAAGATCTCCCCTATATCACTACCTAGCAACATCTTAACGCCCACCAATCACAACAACAACGTAAAAAACGAGTCTTCCTTAAAATCCGGGGTATCTTTGGACGCAGCAGCCCTTGCCAAACAGGCAATGACACCTGCACAGAATAAATACGCGAACGTCACCACAGGAGACGGTAATGTCACCAGCAATGGAATCCTGCAGAGCGATCCGTTCTCCAGTCATATCGGAAGCAGCCAAAAGACCGAAATTAACTGTTAAAGATGTACTTGAACACCTCCGTTAAGGTTTTATTTCACAGGGATGGAAGAAAAAAACACATGAGATAGGTCATAGTTGTTACGGTTCAGTTTGAACATTATCAGTGAGTAATTTTATTTTTTGAAATGAGATGCAAAGAAGATATCTCCGGATCCAAGTGAGATTATTAATACCTATTATAGGAGGATATTATAACTTTGTTAGGTTAATGTTTTCATGTCAATGTATCACGATTGTTCGTTTATGTTGTACCTAATTGAAGATTTGGATTTCACAAGTATAAATTAAGATAAATCTGTTTTAATACACGTTTAAGCGTTCGCTTCAGTTTCAATCGCATGGTTGTAACATTTGCAGCTTAAATAAAAGCGATATATTCGGACCTACTGAAAATGACGGGTGAAACTTATTTACAATTTATTTTATTTATTTTTTTTTTGAGAAAAAATTTTGAATGTATCAGTTAAAATAAAATTGTGACAAGTAATTTTTTTACTGTCGTGTTTGGAGGTAATGTTAATATATATATTATTTTGTTCTAAGAACTTATTACAATATTTGAACTACAACTTATAACTATGAACTTACAACTATGAAGACTACTTTGAAAACAAGAACTATGCTTGTTTCGAACTCGTAGTCTGTGATTTAGAAAAGGATAATTGAGTAAGCGATACACACAATCCTTTTTTTATGAATGACTTTCACTTTATTTCTCTTAAAACAGAACTGCCTTAATGATACTTGTGAGAATATTTTTTATAATTGCTTTAGCTAACCCCAAATGGATAACTGTGATTTAAAGTATGAATATCTTTTTATTAAAATTGCCCATGATGAACATTATTGTGAGATTATTTATACACTCTAGATTATTGGAAATTACTTAAATTATAAGTAAAATTTAAAAATGAACAGTAATGTTAACAGGGAGATAATGTTAAGTTTCATTTAACGAATTTAATTTTTTAGAGCGCAGATATTTAGTATAATAGTAGACGTGAACTGTATATGTATACAGGGTAATTCATGAAGCGTGTCCCCCCATCTCAAAAAAAATTGAGAACACCCTGTACTTTAATGTTATATTCATTGGAACAAATGACTGACAAGAAAATAGTGTGAATCTACAGAGTGATCCCGTCGAGTGAGAGTATATTTATGTATATGTGTGCCAAGTAGTTTGTAATTTTTTATAAATATTTTGAACTGGTTGCGATAGACCACATAGGTTTATTAAAAAAGTTATATTTATTTGCATAATACGCTTAATGTTTACGAGGTATTTGGAAAAACTGACACAAAGTTTTGCTCAACGCATTGAAAAACAATAACTTTTAATCGGCTTGCTCAAAAATTTGTTAGAAAGAGCTCGTCTTATTTCTATAGTTATAAATAAATTGTTGTGTTTTATGTGATGTTACTTTTTGCAAACACCTTGTATGAATGTTATTTGTTGCCAAAGATGTCTGTTAATACGTAAGTATTTAATATATTTTAGTTACAATTGCCTATTTATAACAATGTTTGTTACATAAATATATTATGGTTGTGTAATGTGCACTTTTTTATTAAAAATGTAAGATAAAAAAATTAGCTCAACGAAAAGATTACTAACATTTTTAATTTAGTACAATAAATTTATAGGTTCTTATTTTGTTCTTTGAATTACGATGGATTGGTTATCGAAACAATACAAAAGAAATCAAATTTATACATACATATACCCCTTTCCATATATTACGTGTTATAAATCATAAAAATTATTATTCAATTGTTAACAGATTAAACACAGATAGATTATTAAAATACAGCATTTTGATAGCTAATCCATTTTCAAAATTACGGCTGTAGCAGTAGGCAATTTCGTAGTATGTTTTCAAATCTAAATTAATAAAAAAGATGCTTTAAGTAAACATTAAGATTTGTAAATAAATTGAATGTATATGGTACCTACATTTAAAACATGATAAATACCATTGTGAAAATTTAGATCAAATGCTAATTAATCCTGTGTTCTGTTTCATAAAAACAAACGCAAAGAAATTGGTAATGGAAACGAAAACAATATTTATCTGTATTCAACAACAGTACAACTTTTTTTATCGACAAAAAGAAATTGGCTTTTGTTCTAAATGTAACAAGACTTCTTTGTTCTGAAGCTGAGGTTGTACAAGTGATTTTGGTTAGTATTTTTACGCTACTGTACATAGAGCCCAATATATTTAGAAAAAAAAAATAGTAAGAGTTCTTTAACATAAGACTGGTTATAAACTTGGTACAACTTGGAGTTTTGGAGCAAAGCACTTCTTTGAGATGTAATATTCGACAATATAAGTCTGTTGTATGTATTTTAGGTGTATCTTTCCAAAATATATGGAACATGCTGTATTTGTTATGTTACAGGAAATATATAGGTGTTACAAATAAAAGTGTTATTTTTATAAACTAATATATTAGGCGTAGTGATAGAAACATTAATGGTATCCCTGACTGCAAAAATAGGAAAGCACAAAACAAGCATAGATGAATTGTGAAACAGTAAGAACATAACTTGTTATAAACCTATTAACTTTTCACTTGATATAATAATCACATAATCTGATAAATGTGCTCACGTGACATTTTCCAGTCATTTACAGGTCCGTTGATGAAAGACCAAATCGGTCTCGCAAGTTGCGCA
This sequence comes from Cryptocephalus primarius, assembly GCA_963576515.1. NCBI lineage: Eukaryota > Metazoa > Arthropoda > Insecta > Coleoptera > Chrysomelidae > Cryptocephalus > Cryptocephalus primarius. The sequence continues at coordinate 12,313,993 of OY754940.1, read as the reverse complement.
GCCAGGGAATTCTACGCCGTCCGTCACTCCTTCGGCCTACGATTTTTCCTTGCATAATAAATTGTAGCAATCCATATTTGTTGTTACGCGAAATTTACCCGAGACGTTCGACTTTCCTTTTCTTTACAACTTCCAAATCATGGTTCACTCTCTCCAAAACAGTTTGGTTGGTGATTTGATCCTCCCAAGAAATTCTCAACAAGGGCCTGTACACCATCTCGAAAGCCTCCAATCTTCGTGATGTTTCCTTATTTAATGTCTAACCTTTCAAGCCGTAGAACAACACTGGAAACACATAGCAACTGCTCATTCTTATGCTCAGGGCAAATGATAAATCCTTAGCTGTTAATAGCTTTTTCATTTTAATAAATACCTTCATAGCTTGTTCGATTCTGGCTACGAGTTCATCCCTATGATCGATATTTTCCCACGATAAAGATAATACCTTGCATCTATACCATGAAAAATTGGGAAACAAGAACAAGCATCACGTGAGCTGTGTGAAGGTTGTGTCTATGGCAAGGCTCATAGGTTATCTTTAGGCATCAGCAAAGCATCAACAGCACCGGGAGGGTTCATACACACGGACGGGTGGGGTCCATTCGAAGAATCACTGTCAGGATTTCAATATTTTGTGTTATTCAAGGATGACCATACAAAACCCAATCAGGGTGACTTACTTGATGAAAGTCTGAAGTAACAGAGAAACTGAACCGATTCTTAGCTGAAACAAAGGCAGCAGGACATATCGACAAGGTACTTCTGAGTGATAACGGCAAAGAATTTGACAATGAAGAAGTTCGAAAAATTCTTCACAAGGAAGGAATTATTCAGTGACTCACGATGCCATATTTACTAGAACAAAATGGATGCAGTGAAAGGGAAAATCGAACCTTGGTAGAAACTGCAGAGCTAACATATGATGCAAGCACATGAAAGTATTCCACAGAAACCATGGGCTGAAATGATAAATATGGCAAGGTACGTGTTAAATCGTATGGGACCAACCAAAGTTCTCCCTACGAGCTATGGTACGGTAAAAAACCAGGACTTCAACGTCTACGCGTGAAAGTTTCAAAACAGCAGAGGAGGAAAATGAACTGAAAGACAGTAAAAGTAATTCTGGTTGGATACGATCATGATGAGGGATAACGGATTTATTGTCCAGAGGAACATAAGGTCATCAGATCCCGATAATAACTCATTTTCGAATAGAAAACCAATATATGAGCGGTTCGGTTGAAGACAAGATTTCCAGCCAACGTCAGGATTCATCATCTCAGATGGAAGAATCAGAATCTCAGCGTGAAGTGGAAAGCAATGGAAGTGAATTCCAACAAAAAGATCCAACGGATGACCGTCATGGACTGCGAAAAGAAATTCCTAGAAGAAAATAATACCTGGGAAACATTCAGTCCCGTCGCTCGGACGTCGACAATTCACACTATTCTCAGCATTGCCGCAAATGAGCGCATGAAGCTCATGCACATTGATGTTTCAACAGCTGTCCTTTATGGAGACTTGAAGGAGACCATATTCATACAGCAACCAGAGGGATGTGACGATGGATCTGGGAGAGTATGCCGCTTGAAAAAGAGCCTGTATGAATTGAAACAAGCTCCACGATGCTGGAATAAGAAGTTAAGAAATCTCCCATTAAATTGGGGTACAAAAGTAATGAGGCTGAGCCTTGTTTTTTGTGAGCCACAGTGGGCACAGGAAGATTTTCTTCGTTCTCTATGTAGATGATGAATTAATTGCAGCCAATGACGAAAAGGAATTTCACAGATTTATCAATGACTTGAAACTAGAATTCAAGATTATTTTAAAACCGGCGTCATTTTTTCTTGGATTTGAGATTGATCAAAAGGAAGATGGCTCTGTAAGTATGAGTCAACAACACTATGATGAAACGCAACACTGACTTTCCATATAGTCAGACAGTTGGAGCTTTGGTGTTTCTAATGAGTGGGACACATCCTGATATTGCCTATGCCGTCAGTGTTGTCTCAAGGAACCTCGAAAACCCAACTGATCGAGAGGTACCTAACCACTAATAGTGGAATTATTTACAAAAAAACTTTAAAACAAGGACTTGGACTGTTACAGTGATGCAGACCATGGAGGCGACTTTGTCACAGGACGATCAACATCGGGTGTCCTGTGTCTGCATTCAGGGGCACCTGTTTCCTGGATGAGTCAAAGGCAAAAACATTTGTTGCCATATCTACCTATGAAGCTGAAGATGTAGCCGCAAGTGAAGCTGGTCAAGAGATTGTAGGGCTGAAAAGCTTTAAACTTAAATGGATCAGTTAGAAGTTACACGGAATCTACAAGTCGACAATGAAGCTGCTTGCTCAAAATCCCGAGTTGTCTCACAGGACCAAACATATTAGAATCCGATACCTCTTTGTTCGCGAGTTAGTAAACTCAGATGAAATTACTGTTTCTAAAGTAGACTCTGAACGGCAACTTACTGATATGTTAACGAAACTGTTACCTTCAGTTCGTTTTCAATCGTTGTGTAATGATTGGGTTATTTGTAAGATTATTAAATAAGGGAGAGTGTTGATGTATCCTGTATAAGCTTGATTATTTAATATTTTAAGGTTGGCAGCACTGTTCTATGAATTGATTTGTAAACTGAAAATACTTAAATAAAACGCCTGAAAATTAAACCGGTGGTTGTTTTTAAAACTTCAAAAATATCCCGCAGAACTCGACATTAAGCAATTAAATTCAAACAGAGAGACCAATGTCAACACCATATTTAATGTATTAAAAACACGCATAGAACTATATCCGCCAATATTTATTTCACTACTGAATTCGAAGAAACCTATTCTTTGCCTTTTTTAGATTTACATATTACTAAGAATCCACTTCTCAATAATTTTAGTTTCAGAGTTTTCAGAAAACCAACTACTACTGATTGTGTCATTCCTTATAATTATAATCACCCTTAATCACATAAATTTGCTTGTTTCAGTTCCCTTTTTCATAGAGCTTCCTCCATCCCTAGGAATGATGACTAAGGATGAGATTAATATTATAAAACAGACTGCAGTAAATAACGGTTATCTACTTAACACCATTATGAAACTTTACCATAAATTCTATAATAGATTCAAATTGTCTTTTAACATAGTACGTCCTGTATTTACATCTAGTACTTCTTCACCAACCCAATTCATTTTATTACAATACGTTCGTAATTTTTCTTCGAACATTGCAAATGTTTTTAAGAAACATAACTTGAGGGTATCTTTTAAAACAAATAATAACCTGCAAAAATTTTTCGTTGATTCAAAAGATACTATTCCGTGTTTACACCATTCAGGGGTCTATCAGTTAAATTGCTCCGACTGAGATGCAGTTTACATTGGACAATCTGGGAGAAGGGTTTCTTTTAGAGTTAGTGAACATATCAAATTTATTGATAAATACATTAATACGGATATTACAAATATGCCATCTCAATTTGCCAGCCATACATTGTTCACTAAACATTCTTAACCAAAGGAAAATAATGTTAAACTCTTACATAAATGCCCTAAAAGTAGGAGGCTCAACATACTAGAAATTATTGAAATCTTGAAAATCGTAAGAGGTTCCTCTAAAGACCTTTTTTTTCAGAGTATAAAATACTTTATTCAATACTTAATTGCTAATTTATGGTTTTGATTTCCAATTAATATTCTCTAACTCAATTATTTTGATAATTTTCCAAAAATTTTGTCTTATCTTATTTATAGGTATTAAGTAGTTTTCAACGGTATTTTATTATAACTGTAGCTAGCATCCGGTACAATTATTATCATTAATGAATTATTTAATATTTAATAGATTTCTTGGATTCTTATCAATTTAATATCCTCGCTCCCTCTGTCCATATAATATACCATATTTTCCTCTTTTATTGTTTAATGCTTATATTATTGTACTTTTCTATATAACATAATTGTTCCTGAAATATAATATTACCCCCATCTGTATTATTTGATCAACATTGAAGTTTTCATGGTTTTTAAAATTTAGTTCTCTGTATAATTTGTTTGTTTAAACAACGTTTGAACCGTAGATCGCATTACCATTGTTTCATATCTTAGGTTGTTTTGCGTTTGTTTTTTGTGATTTTACTTATATTTGTACTCGTTTCACTTTCTTTTCAATTTTTAATTTTACATTAGTTTACAGTCTTTCCTATCGTCGTGTTAATCCAATTTAACATACTATTATTAGTTGGCGCAATTTTTAATTTTTTAATTGAATTTGGCGTTATGTGTACACTGTGGTGGCCATATCGTCATTTTATATTCATAATTGTTTTTATGATTTTCTCAACGTCAGGCAGGCATAAAACCATCCTACCGTGTTCTTCTTTCTCTATTTTGTCTCTCTCTAGAATCTAGAGTCTAGATTGTAGCTGATGATGGCTGATTGACGAAACTAGTTCTACGAGTGTTTTAAATTTATTAAATGTGGTGTTAACATTGGTCTCTGTTTGATTTTAATCAACCACACCACTTTGGATTGGGACTTTCTTCGTTTGAATTAATTAAATATAAAACAATTCATACCATATTTTAAAGCTATATGGTTGTTTCAATCCTACCGAGTGAGATGTCGTTATAAAGAGCGGATATTAACTTAACTGGCATAAAAAATGTATAACTACTTATTAAACTTAAACTTATTATTACTTAAAATTATATTTTATTAGTTAAAAATATAAGGTGTAGGTGGAGATGTACCCCAGTGAAAGTAATCCTGGTAGAGCTCATGGTTTTTAGCTACTACTAAATTTCTTCTTAGTCCGGCTGTCAACACAATTTCAATACGGCGAAGGAGCGAAAACGTATTTGTTTCCAATAGTGTTTTCACTTATTTCTCGATTTTTTTTGTGGAAATTTAATATTATGGTGTAGTTTAATCAGCAAGCATCATTACTAACGTTGATCGCGTAGAAATAAAACACGAGAACGCTGAAAAAGTTAACTTTGAAAATTGCCAACTCTGACGAAACTTCCCACTTTTTAGTTTTTCTCAAAAACTAGTCCTTTTTTAATAAACAAATGTATCATTCTCGGGCGAATCGTTCATTATGAAAAACGTATACTCTATAAATGGTCAAGAGCCGGTCCTGGCGTCGTCTTGGCAGTCGTCCGTCCCCCCTTAACGGCCTTGGCCAGAAATTCTTCGGATTTCGAACAGTTCGTCCGCAGTGAGAAAATCCCGAGCGTAGGAATTATCGCCGGGAAAGCCGTTCTTTCTTCCCGATTTCCCTCCCGGTGAGCCTCCTGCCCGTCCGTGTTTTTTCGGTGATGACGCACTCGTGACCAGAAAAACCGAATTTATTGCGAAATCAGTCTGCGGAAAGTCTCTACGCTTAAGGTTAGGTGAGTAAACGCCTTTGTTTTTAATACCAGTCGACGGTGGATGTTGTACAACGGTAGGCGATTGGGCTGTTTAACGATTATTAAATTGTGGGAGTTAATTAACAAGTAACTAGCGGACAGGCCCTTGGGTTCCATTTTATTCGATCGATTAGGGGCCTAACCTGAACTTTTAATGAGCTTCGTAAATTGAAGTGAGTATTGTGTGCACGCGAATAACCGTGGACGCTTGTTTCATGTTTAATTATTAATTTATGGAATGAGAGCTGTGAGCCTTTGTTAAATTTTTTCTAACACTAATTTATTCTACCGGCAAGTGTTACTGTACTTCTCAACATCCTGTATTTTTGACTATGGATCACAAAAACATAACGACCGTTTTGAAACCTTATGTATCATGAGATTCAAATAAAGGCAAACCTAAATAAATTAATAATTAGCGTAAACTATGATTTGATAACGTTTTATTTTCATCCCATGGTTACTTACGTTTCTATTGTCTGGTAAATCACAACATTCATAATACCTCTAATATATATATATACTGACACATAAGTATCGAACTATTTAATTTTGACTCTTTAAAGTGTTACGCCCGAATTAATCGGACGTGTGTTAGTGTAATGTTTATACTATAGTTGAAACACACGATCATGGAAATGTGCTTTCTAGAAACAATAACTCATACATGCCATTATTTACAAAAATAACCTTACCTTTTCATAAGGTTCAAATTTATTTTATCTTTTTCTTTCACACGCAGATACACCAGTACTTTATCACACAACATAAACCCAAACTGCAAATTCTAACCTCCAAAGTGAGCCGGCCATTAGCAGGGATATGTTTCATTAAAGTGGCAGTTATTATTTCCAAAAACACCTGATGTTTCATTCTTTTAGCTTACCTAGCCTCTTGGCTTACTCAGTCTATGGAAATGGATGTTTTTATTACTAATCTTTAAGGCCCTGTTATACATGCAGTTTAGGTGTTTGGTCAATGTTATTCTCCCTTTAATCATAGAAGTGAAAGACCAACGAAGAATACCCTAACTTCTTTAGCACAACTTTTAATTGTCCTCAGCAATATTATTTGGGAGTATATAGCATCATTAAATGATAAGTATCTGTTTCTACCAGGAATCTGCTACCCCCTGATGGATGCTTAAAATGAGGCCATCATAAATCTAACACTAAAACTATCTTTCAGTATTAATAGGAGTCCCTTAATTATTAATTTAAGGGGAGGAGCACCATTTTTACATTACTGATGAAAGTTGTGGATAATAAATATAAACAATAAAAACTATAGGTTATTGGTTATTATGTTTTCGAGGGTATTGGATGAAACGAATAGTTCTTAACTTGGGAATAATTTTATCTCAAATATTTCTTAGCTAAGAAAAATCTTATATATTTTTTAGCCAAGATTTTTCTAAGTTTGATTTCTGAATGCAAATCGTTTATCACTTTTAAGTTAAGGAAAATCTTAACTTAGGTAGTAAGAAAAGTTTAGGAAACAGTTGAATATCATTTCTGAATACCAGCCTGATGTGCAGGGTGTTAGGGGGGTTATGTTCGAAGCACATTCTGCTTATTACCAAAAAAAGGTTTCTGTAAACATTTGCAAATTAGCTGCTTTTGAGTTAAGGTCATGTTTAATAGGAAGAGTTGTGAAATAAATGTTTTGATGTGAAACATTAAAAATGTAAAATAGATGTTTAATGCTACCTGAGGGGCAAATATTGTTTAGAAGTGTTTAAAAATGTTGAAGAGTGTAAAACGAGTATGTGGGCCCTCCATTGAGACTGCTTTTGATGAGGTAATTTCCTTTAAGTGAGATGAGAGTGGAAATACAGTTGGACTGGTAGCTTAACATTATTTCTGCTACGAAGAACTTATTACATTGCATCAGTAGGCAATAGTGTGTTGTTGTAATTTGAAAATTAAAATTTTTAGTGTCATCATTATCCGCTAGCGTAGGAAAATCAATAGTGTTGTTGGCTTCGCGGAAAAATTGATATTGGTGGTGTTTTTAAAGCGAACCAACTGCGTGACCACAATGTGCTTGAACAATCAATGGGAAACATGCATTTAGTTACAAATAACCCCGATTGTTTCATTTTGCATAGATTCAGTAAGAGAACACAAGAAATGTGTTAAACAACAATAGTTTTCTTATAAAACGTTATTTAGAAGCGCTGGAATTTGGCCCTTTGTCCTGCGATTGCAAACGATACTTTCATTGACGTGACATCACTCGTATGTACTCATAAGTAAGCACATTTAACAAACATATGTGCCATTAGATATGTCGTGTTTGTGTTGTAAATTAGTGTCCCCAAAGTACATTTCTACCTGAAACTGCTAGTTTTATTTAAGTTATACCGTATTGATGGCATCTTAACTTTTATCTCAAAACAAAGTTAAATGTTGAACCTATGTATTTCTATGTTACAGTGTCCAAAATTGAAGTGATTGCCAAATTCGATCCAAATATGATGAAACACGTGAGCAACATTCGGAGGTCTAAAGAGTTAAATTGAATTATCAGGTTAACCACCTCTAAAATGATTTCCTTCATTTATTGTCAAAAAATATTCAGCGAGAAATTTGGAACTGCCTCAGAACAGCAAAACATTGCTCAATAATTTTGAATCAAGCTCTAGATGCTAGTCACATTGAGCAGCTGACTGTCATAATTCACTTTGTTCATTTGTTCTTTTAATGAAATCGAAATTAGAAAACATTTTCTGGGGTTTTCCAAAGTTTTGAAAACCACAGCAGAAGAGCTTTTCAATTTTTTAAGAGAAGTGTTATCAAACTTTGAAATATGCCTTTATGATATGAGAGGTCGGGTTTACAACAATGGTTCAAATACATTTGGTAAGCATGTGGGCCTTCAAGCTCAAATTCAAAAAATTAACGCCAGAGTTTTAACGCGTTTGCCTTGTTCAGCTGACGTGTTGAATTTAACTGTCAGCAATGCAACTAAAATTTCATATGAGTAGATTTCCTTCAATTCTTCAGGAGTTGTACAATTTTTTTTGCTTCAACCTACATGTGGAATATGTTAAAAAGAATGTCTCAAACTTAACTTTAAAATCAGTAAGTGAAACATGGTGGGAAAGCAGAGCCATTTGCCCTATTTAATTTCAATTATTTAAAATTTGTAAGAGCTTCAATTGGTAGAAGATAATTCAAGAGATATGAACACCAAACTTTCAAGAGGGTCACTATTAAACCGAATTAAAATGTTGAAATTCATTTGTTCTATCATAATTTGGTAAGATGTGTTAGCAAAGGATAATATAGTGAGTAAAATAATCCGAAATCTAAATACAACTTTGAGGAAATGCCATCAAGGAATGAGATCTTACCATTTATTTTACTGAAGAAAAAATCAGACGAACATTTTGAGATTTTTATGAGTGAGACTGTTGCAGAAGCAAAAGTGATGTAGAGCAAATATTTCCTTTATATAGGCAAAGAAGGACGAAACGTCAATTTTCATATGGAAGTACAGATGAATCAATTTTGGATCCACAACAAAAATTTAAGATGTCTTATTTTCAAATTTTGAGCATAACAATTCAGTCACTACATAGGCGCTTCGAGGGAATAGATAAATGCAATGATTTATTTGTATTTTGGGATGATTTTCAAAATCTAGAGTCTGATGTAATTAAACAGTCATGTAAAGATTTGGATTTGGCTGTGGCTTTGAAAATTCAACCTGAAGGAAATGAATGCAAAGATATATATATATGGTCTTAATTTGCATGATGAAATTTTGTCATACAAAATTTTTAACCCAGCCCGATTAGCAAAATTTCAGACTCCCAGTAGATATTGTAATTTATATAACAAAGAAAAGTGTACAGTCTTTATTTTCAAATCCGTTTGTAGCCTTGAGGATATCCTGACCCTACCAATTTCGGGGACATCTGGCGAAAGCAATTTTTCAAAGCTAAAGCATAAAAAACCTATTTGAGAACGTGTATGTGCCAAGAAAAAAACCTTAGATTTGGCAGTAATTTCAATTGACAATAAAATTTCTAAAGTCGTTGATCACAGTAAAATGATCAATGAACTTGCATCTGTGAAAGCAAGACGTTATGTTGTAACCAAAATTTTTCGTTTGATTATTTTCCGTTGATATGTATATTTTAATGGGGGGTTTTCGTGTTGGGAGTATTTACTTTCTGTAATTGTCCTTTGGTAATAATCCTTAGTTAATGCAAATTGAGTGTTTCCTTTCTTACGGTTAATGTCCATACTGTATTGCAATGACCTTCTTTCTTTTATGTGATATTGAAAAGAAACTTCTTTTTTCAAACTTGTATTACTTTTTTGTATTAATCACATCATAAGAATACATACATGTGCTTCATTTCAATTGCAGCTCAAATTATGATGGTACGTTATCATTTTCTAATTTTAGAAAATCCGGTAAACTAATTAAATACTACTCTTATATAAGTAGTACATCATGTCAACACTACATACCGTAACAATTTCTTCAATGATTCTATACTTGAAAGTGGTAAAAATAGTAGAAATGAATATTCCCAATTTTAACTTTTGAACATAAACACAATTAGCCTGTTTTGAAGCGTATGTTTATATATATATAAACTATTTTATTTATTTTGAGAGGTATAAATAAGTTTGCTTTGCAATCTGCTTTTTTGTTACACTGTGTAGCACAATAGCGTCTAAATTTTTCCAGGGAATGCTTTGGTCAAAATTAATACATTTTGGGCAGTTCAGTTTTACATACTTTAAATTACCTACCTATGTAACTTTATAGGTATGTAAGTGCTTTATAAGGGCATCTAAAACAAACATTTACCTTTCTAACGTAAAAATTCTATAATTTTTATTCAAGTAGTTCAACTAATAAAAAATGTTTCTAGCTTCATTTTTGAACGAATCGCAGAGACAGAAATAGTAGTTGGTCACAAAGAAAATTAGATATAATTATTTCCTTGATACCTTTGATTAATGTAAACACATAATATACTGTAGGTACAGTTTTCCGCAGTGCAATCATTGTACTACAGCGTGTACTAAAGTGCCTTGAAAGTTGATCATTAAAAGTGTTTAAGGAATATGTGAATTTCAAACTTGTACTTAACTTTTTTAAATTGTTCCTCACAAATTTAACTCAAAACTACACCCTTCATAAAATGTGAATTATTGAATGCATTTAAAAGACAGGGAAAATGTTTAATATTCCTACATATTTTCGATAACCCTCATGAACGTTAATAGATTACTAAGAAAGGAATTTTTACTGTATCTATTCTTTTTTTTAATTACAACATATGCATTTTTCTTTTTTCAATTTTTCTTGCCGTTTGTGTTATTAAGCTGTTTCTGGAAAAATGAAATATCATTTGCAATTTGTAAATGGTGTTTATCACCTCCAAAATACCAGTTAGTTGTTTAGCAGTATGACCTCACTATATAATTATGACGCCAGATGACTCTTAATGAAATTAGATACATAAGTTCTTAGTAGATAAAAATAAATGTGTGAATAAGAACATTCCATACGAATTTATCATTGTGCTTTATTCATCACTCTGATCAGAATATCATGTTAAAAAATGGTATCAATAAATAACTAATGGTCTTGCCTAATAGTGATTGCTTATCTAAGTAACAACTGCCCATACTTAACAATGTATTGTGGTTTAACAATTCCCATCTTTGTTTGTGTTCTTCAGATAAAAATTGACATAAAGGCACGCTAAAGTATGTAATTGCTACTGTACAGACGCTCTAAAAGAATATCTCTTTTAAATATTTACTTTCTGTGTTGATAAAATAGTTTGTAAATAATCGGCTGCTTTAGACATCAATTTGAAAAGGACACCGGAAAACTACCAGAGATATAAGGAAATGCAATACAAGTGCAATTTTTATCTTTTTCTTTTGCTTTTTTACTCTTACTAAATATTACTAAAATATTGCTTCATGTGCTCCCTATAAGTATGTGCATAGGTGGGTGTCATAACGAAATTGTTTATTTTTGATTACAATACCCTTAATCCCGGTCCATTTAGCTGTTTTAGTGAACTTAGCCGGAAAAGTAACCTTGAATTTTATTGTCAGGTATTGTAGTGAACTGCCTTGTGGAAAAGTTAGTATTTCTGTTTTTCTTGGAGCATCAACCCGATCTAAAAATATACAACATATAAGAATAAATTCAGTAGTAGACGAGTAAATAATTTCTGAATATTCTGTCTTCATTGTTGCCATAGTTATTTTTGTAATATACTGGAAGCTTTTCTAATAAATAATATTTTATCAGTTTTCCAAAAAGTATATATATATATATATATATATATATATATATATATATATATATATATATATATATATATATATATGCATTTATATGCATGTTTCTATGCAGTTCGAATGAAGAGAATATTAAACGTATTCAGTTTCAAGTATTGATTAAGCAGTAACAAAGTTTAAACCGTTTTTTTGGATTCCTGTTTTCAAATAATGACTTTCTTGTGCTTCATGGTTATTCTAAACCTATTTTTTTAAAATTTTCTTTACAAAATGATATAGTTTGTCTACGATGTTTTATTTAATACCCGTATCCAGTTGCCTGATATTTCTATAAATAACGCGCCATTTTAAAGTATTTAGCTGTAGACTTGGACAAAATGTTAGGAATTTGTTGAAGGGAATTTCTCGATATTTTCGAATTTCCAGCGAAATCCATATGTAAGTTACTAAACTAATTTAATCAGTGACTAACTTTAAAAATAAACAGATTTTGTTGAGATAGTGAATGTTTGGCGAAATGGAGCCGTAAATTCTAATCTCTGGCAGTCTGAGTCAATTAACGTGTTATCCTAACATCAGCCATGGAAAGTCTTTTTGAAATGTTTAAATTTGTCGTACATGTTGTTGAGAATCCAAAAAGCAGGATCGTATTAAACTATATATTGAGTTAACTTTTTTGTTATGAAATGTTTCTTTGACTAATACTGATTTAAAAATATGAAAATTTGTTTTTTGATAATAAAAATAATACTTTCCATAACTGTCTTTAAAACGATACTTCTTTACTTCAGAAGAAATACTCAGAACTTCACCAGTGATGTGAACCTTTAAATCTGTCAGTATTAAATTAAAGGTATATTAATATAACATTTAAAAGTTGATAAGTGTTATGTGGCACACTTGTATAGAATTTTTAGTAAGATTTTCTTACTGTAATGTCTCTGGTAAACAGCTAACATAAACAGTAAATAATTAATTAAGAATCATTATTTACAAGAACAACCTTATCTGCACCTCAGTAATCCAAACTACTGTCAATGGTTGGCATTTTTACGTTCTATAAAAATCCACTTTTTTTCAGGAAGTGACCGATTCATACAAAGATGTACCATCCACCATATCCAACGATTCCATACAACCAATACTTCAATGCATACCCGACAATACACTACCAGCAACCACCAAGTGCAGCTAATGGTTATGGATGGCATGGAAATGGTTATGGATGGCAGCTGGACCCCAAACAATGGCAGACGCCGCCTATGTACCCTAATCCCAATGAACCGGCAGCCATAGTAGAGGAGCCCGTCATACAAGTGGAGAAAGTTAGCAAACAGAACGCCTGGGTAAGTGAGATAGGAGGTGGTATTTTTGTATAATATAAGGTGTTTTGCATGTAATTATATTTGCCAGAGACTTGGAAGTAAATGAACAACCTGGAGCAGGATTTACATGACTGTAGGCATCACCATTCTTTTCAGTTACACTATTAGTTCAAGTACCAGAAATTGGCATGGTTATTTTTAAATCAGTAATAAGAATAACTCTGAATACAGTTATGTTATGTCTATTAAACTACAGTTTCGGTCATTTCATACCCCCGCCATCGAAATAGCATGATTTATAGCTAATTGTATGATTAAAATGAATCTGTAGCTCTACCATATTCATTTCCGAAACAATGGTTACTGTAATTTAACTTTTACCTTGCAGTAGCCATCGGGCATATATCTGGAATCGTTTAAGGTATTGAATTCTTTGCGCCGGCAGAATTTGTAGCTGTTTTTGAACTTTTCACATGGGGCACATTTCAAGAACCCCCTATTTTCTCGAAAGCCACTCCCCCATTCCATTGTCCTAGAATTGATAAACATACTTTTAACATAGAAATCAAAATCTAATAATTTGGCTAATTTCTGGTTAGCTTGTTCCATCAACATTGATTTTGTAACTGTTAGTTCAGTCAGAAAGATGCCAGCTTGTACAGATGAAGTACAATGTGCCTCATTTGGAAATTAGCTACAAATTATGCAACTATCCTGCAGCTTAATAGACATAGCTATATTCAATTCTTATTCTTTTTACTAGGAAGTAGGCTTTGCTTTCGCTTTACAAAACTAATTTGCCAAATTTTAATAATCCAACATTCAGTGTCAAGCTGTGCGGACCGTTTTAAATGGTGGCAAGCCATTTTATTCAAATTTTCACTCAAATTTATAATTCTATAGTCCTGCACAATTAATATGCAGAGCATTCTATTTTTGAACCACTTTGTTTAATGAATTAAAATTTTGCACTTCTATAGTTGTCACTAGCTTAAACGGCACGTTCACATAACATGTTAACCGATTGGTGGGGGATAGGCTAACTGCTGTAGTTTTACTGTTATGTCCTACTTTAAAAAGGTTATGACATTTAAATGCATCATATATGATTTGACTATATTAAATCATGGCACTGATGGTAGGTAGAGGCCATCCGTGCACATCAATGTATGGTCATCCAATATTTTCTTGTTCCAGTTTTGCATAATATCATGTGTAATAATATTTTCATAATATTCCAAGTGAAATTTTTTTTCTTTCTCAACAAAACCTTCAGGGCCATTTCCTTTTCTGCGGTTATATATAAATACTGCTTTCCATTTAGTGTTGTTTTTGTAGATCCTATATCTCACGATATAATTCAATTAACCAATGCATTTTTCCATTTGACAACGTAGGTTTGTTTACTAATTTCGCCATTTTTATCACTGTGTGGCTATTGCTATAAGAGAAGTAGAAATATTTCAAGCTGTAGTAGTAGATATGGTAACAGTGAACTGCCATCAAAGTAGTGTTTCACTTTAATAGTCAACTGTTTTTTAGAAATTACTGCTTTATACTAATAAATATGTTGCGCTAACATATCCTGCTAACGTGTGAAAAAGATTGAGATTAAGTATAGTCGTGAAAGTGCAATTGTTTTACGTGTTGATTGCCCAATTGATATAGTCTAAGATCTCGACTGAAATTAACCTTCACCCATTTATCTATTTTCCTAAGGAAAGGTATTTTTCTTGAAACCTGATATATAAACAAATACGCATAAGTTATTACCTCGATCATTCAATTGCTTGAAGAGTAATGAATGAACAGTTTTCTGTACCAAGCGTTAATGAGGTAAAATTCAGTTTTATTTTTTTCCTTGCGGGCCTCTGTCAGCATCATTAGGGGCATCTATCTCCAATCCAATGAAATTTCGAAACCATGTCCACAACTCCTCTGTAAGATCAATATGAATTGGGTATGTTAAAATATCAAATGTAGATGGCTCCACTTTGAAATTCCAACAGATTTATGTTCGATTGTATGTAGTATGTTCTATACTGTGATTTTCCAATGTTACAACCCTGATGAAGTTTAAGCACGTTCAACGAAACATTGGCTAAAGATGTTTTTCTCCTTCTTTGAACATTTTGAGGGTTATACAATCTCAAAAGGGCGCAATCAAAAAGTCGATAATAATAATATACCCTAATGTACCCTAATGGAATAAGTAGTATTGCAATTGGAGACTTTTGACTCGACTATTAAGCAATGTGTTCATGTGATGTTGGATCGTGTATTTACAGTTACTATTTTATTTCTTGTGGATTTATTTCTAAGCTAACATTTTGGAAAGTATGGTTCTATTTGAACTCTTGATTTGACTTCTAAAATAACTATGGAATTTATTCCAGGAAATATTTGGACACATTAGCTTCACCATTAGGCATTTTCACATTGTCAGTTTTACTTATTGGAATTAATATTTTTGGAAATAGTTTTTTTTTGTTTATGATATCATACCCTTTCACCTATGGCTAGTCGAGTGCTGACTATCACCAGGCCCAAAAATCCATGTAGTCCAAGGTACGTACTGCAGGTATTCCCGTTCACTCTAAACTTTTCACAAAAATTTTCAAAAATTTCACAATTTCACAAAGGCCATTAAAATACTTTGAAGTTTAATACAATGACTTTTTTAATTTAAGAAATATTTACTGAATATTACTAAATTTCAAGTATCCTAGGTACGGTCAGTTTTCATAAGCATATGCCAGACACACATTACTTATCGCTCTTAATGATTGAGGGTTCTAATCTGCTTAAAGCGGCAAAGTAATATTTCCAAATAATTATTTCCATTATTTGCTCAGTGAATATATTTTTAAAATATTATTCCTGTATTCTTTGTATATGACAAATTTTACACCCAATAAGAACGTAACGGAGTGAATGAAAGAAGCATATCTGCTTTGGCACTTTTTGAAGGTCATATGAATATCAAAGCAAAGTTTGAATATATCATCGATACCATGCCATTTTAAGGTGCATACAGATTAGGCCAACGAAGACCAGCCAAAGAGATTTGGTATTCGACTCCAAGTGTTTGTTGGCCTTTATATGGAACTTTAAACCCTTCTGTAACAAGGCTCACGCTATGTAGAGGCTATTGCAAAGTGCATTTTTTCATTAATAACATCTGCCCAGATGTTAGAGGCGATAAGAGAAGGGACCGAATGACATTTTAAATGAAATTTCTCTGGATACAGGTTCTGCAATCCCAAAAAGATTAAAAAGTGTTTTTAGAAATGCAAAAACCAATCGCCTGATATCTTTCCCTGCCATCATTTAAAGGATATTTTAGTCTAACACGACCTAGCGCTGAGAATGACTTCAAAATGTAACGATTGTGTAAGTAAATAGTATTAACAACCCATATGAATTTTCAACTCAATTCAGAACCCCTAACTCGGGATATAAGGAAAACAAAATTCATTGTTTATTCGAAATTAACATGGGATCTTATGGGAGTCAGCATTTCAAAGCATTATATCTCTTCTGTTAATATTAAGAACTAGGTAAAAATTGGTACATTGGTTATAAAATATTTTCTCTTTCGATTGATTTAATGAAAATGATTTTTGGATACTTGCATCAAGATTGAATAACAATAGTTTGTATTTGTGAGATCAACAGAAAACTTGGCAGCGTCGCATGCTTCGTGCGCGCCTATTAAAGAAAGAGGCGAATACTGCCTACTTTATTTCGCTCTCTCGCACTAATAAGTCTACTTAATAATAATGCTACTTACACTTATGGTCATTCACGACGTTGCCAAATGTAGAAAGAAAATACATGCGTCAAAGTAGAGTACAACTTGCTAACTAATGAACTGAATAAAGTTTTGTAAATCATCCTTAAATTCGAATTGACCATTTAGAACATTATTCGCAATTCGCTCGTGCTTGAACTAGATTATAGACATCAGCCTAAATTTATAAACATAATTCTTTCACCGGTATTTCACGATGCCGAGGTACCTTTAGTGAACCATTTTGTACGTCTAACGCCCATAGTTCTTGTGCACAACAATTATTCCAAAAATTAAATCCACTGGGTTTATATGACGGCGCAATATCGTAATACCGCCGTCTATCGGTGGTCGGTACCGTTCCTTTTATTACTTCCCTTTTATTTAATTACGTACTTACTATATGCAATAAATGACCGATTATTGTGCATTTAGCACGTTTTTTAAGGTCCTTTAACGTAAATTAGTATAATGGTATCGGTTTTTCACAGTTTTTTTTTTCAGCATATTTTCGATGGGTACGAAGGTATACATATAAAAAATAATTGTTTTTAAGTATTAAAGTTATTAAGGGTACCCTTGAATTTATTTCATTAGGTAACGCACCCGCGATTTGTTTGTTTATACATTAGGTTTCATTAAAAATATCTTTCGTCAGAAAACAACAAATGGGTAAAGGTGAATGTAAGTCAGGATCTTGATAAATATTCACGGTAGGTAAAAAAATAAACATTTAAAAAAACTTACTGGCATCAAATGTCACCATGTCCATTAGGGAGTACTTGTGCGTAATAAAATTGGAACGAGCCTATTATGGAACGTTTTTAGCCCTCGAAAAATCAATATACTCTTAAATTGGGCTAGTTGATGTTTTTCAATCCCTGAGGCCTGAACTGTATAGATATATTTTTTTGCTAATGGATCCGTTACTTTTGAAGATTTATTGGAAGGGAGGATTTAATGGGATAACTCAATTAATACTTTGCTTTTTGTCTTGAAATGGTTCGTTAGATGTAACCATAAATTTTCTAAAAATCGGGAAATCTTCCAGTTTCTGGGTTGTTAATTTATTTCTGAGAAACATAGGGTGATAATCCCTTCATATTTTCTTAGATTCCATTCAGTTGTGAAGAAGAGGGACTAAAGTTAAAATGTCCCTTAAAGCTTTTCCAGTGAATTGAATGTATTATGTGGTTATATTATGTGGTAGCTTTACGAAGGCGCTAATCTAATCGTTTATTTTTTATTACTCGCTAAATTGCATGATTCTTGATTTTTAGTCGCTAACTAAGAATTTTCTAATTATTGCTGCTGGAACACAGACATTTTCAGATACGACATGGGTGAGTTTACAAAACACTCGTTATTATGACGCTTGATGTTTTGTTTGTCTGTTTAATTAGTTTTGTTTAATTATGTTTTTCCTTTGATATATTGGACCTTTGAAAATACGACGATTCAATTACCGGAAGACTTATTACCTTATTGCATTAGTCACTGTACGGAATTATTAGCAATTAATCAACAGCATTATTGCTTGCTGTCTATTTATACGCATTTTACTCATTTTCTTTTGAATACGATTCTGAAAAACGAAGAAGTTTCAGTAAGTGAATCACTCAATCAAATTAGTATGAAAATAGAACCGGTCTTATAAATTACCATATAAATTACAGATAAATACGACTACTCTCACCTGCTCATTCCAACTCGCCAGGCTCGTATTGTGATGGTCCATTTTGGCGCCGAAAATATCTTTATCAATATTTCTACAAATGCTTATGAATCTTAACCGGTTGATCGACCTAATTGTAGTTTACCATATTCGGTATGATTTCGTTATAAATTCACTCTGCGGCCTTTCTGATACGTAAAAGTACTTGGCGAACTTGTGTTCAGGACCTAACTTGGCACATTACTGCACGACTTCTTACCTTGAAGTTTTTAACAACAATATGAAGGTTGCTAAACGAAGGAAAAGAAAGCCAAAATACCAGCAGTATGTAACACAATTTTTCCCAGTATCTTTTTCATTTTACACTTATGGAACATAATATATACCTTCTCTAGCGCAAATGAAATAACCTTTCTCGGTTTAAAAAGGATTAGGTTACCATCATAGGGGGGTCGTAACAGACATCGGCAAATCCCCATATTGCCTACGGCCAATGTAGCATTCGAAGCAGGTAATTTCTTTTATGGTACTTGCCCAAACGTCCTTAAGGATATTTCCATAAGTAGTTTTTTTTCGTTGGATAAGGTATAACAATGTAAATTATGTAATATTGCCAATCAGTAGCAAATATTATCTAAATTAATGTCGATAACTTGAATTTTATGTTGAAATACTTAATGAGTATTTTATTAGTGTGAATCTCTCAAAATGGATTTATTTCGTTTGTATGGACCCATTTCGTTTATATCGTTTTGTGTTAGATATTTACAAATCATTTTGAAATTTTGTTGGCAAGTGAACAATTCTTTGCAATTATTTTGGTTCACAATGTTTCTCTTTATATCGAATTAAAGACTTTGGTCTCGTCTCTTGATTCCTAAATGTTGATTCCTCATTTTATAATATTGGTCAATTTTGTTGCTCTACAATAAATGACGGGAATGAGAATTTTAAAATTTCAAGGAAACGAATCACTTTGTATAACAAATTTCTGGCATATCACCGTCCTTGACATATCTAACCTACAAGTGACTTTTATCCATCAAAATAATTTCAAAATTTCGGTATGCTGAAATGAAGAGACAAATCGATGCATTATTTGCCCGTCCCCTTGTGTCAACCAAGTCACGAATGCGTCGCATGTTACTGTTTGACTCCGGTTGTTAATACCTGCCCATCCTACGTGCGACCGAAGAGTAGAGGCGCCAAGTCATATTGGTCATGTTCGTCCAGGAGATCTTCACTCTTGTCCTGCTGCACATCATATTCATACATTTCCTGTCCGTGTCCATGTAAACCACGTCCTCCGATTAGGAAAATAAAACGCGAAAGGCTGTCGGATTTTATGTCCACTGTTCCTGCGAAGGAACAAATATCGAATGAGTTAAATAGAACGCGAAAGACAGAGAAGAAGGGCAGTAAAAATAATTTAAAAAAGAAGAAAAAAGGAGATGGAGGCGATAACCATAGTTCAGGCAAGAAATCGCCATCAAAAAAACAACAGAAAAAGGGAGGTGCGGATGATAGGGGTAAGAAACTTGTTGAGAAAAAATCCAGTATCAAAGGTACAAAATCGGGTAGCAAAATTTCCATATCAAATACGGAAATAAAAGGTATAAGCAAAACTGACTCGAAATTACAAGGAAATCAAGCAGCTCTAGGACTCATAACTTCCAATCAAGAACCATCTACAGATCCTGAACCAGTTAAATTAATATCGAACTTAACTAGCAGACCAACTTCAGAAAAGAAAGATAGAAAACCATCACCCGTAGCATCGAAAACTAGTAGATCACCTTCAGCAATTAGTGCTAATAGACCACCTTCAGAAATGAATGCTGATAAACCATTGCCATCGAAGGCAAAGTGTTTCTGTCAATTAACTACTATGCCTATAAGCCAGGACGAACGTTCTAAGCAAATTTACGACTTGTGTAAGAAATACATCGAAGCATTTGACAATATAAAAGAGCCTCCGCTTTGTGCACCTTGTCGTGATGCTAGCATATCAACCGAGTATTTGACGATTTCCAAGGAGCAACAAACGACGCAATGCACGTGCTTACATAGGAAAAACAAATCTAGCCAAATTGCACTGTCTGCAGAACCGACAGCATCAGTTCAAGCCCAAACAAATTTCAAAAAATTCTGCAAAAAGTGTCGTCAGACATATAACGCCACTGGTGATGTGAAGGAACGTCGAAAATACAGTAGTTGTAGATCCATCGGTGTGAGTTGTCGAAACAACGAAAATAATGAGGATTTAAGAAGTAGCCAGGTCAATACTGAAGAAGTACTATGGTGTAAATGTTCAGAAAGACTCACGAGTGGTGCAAATTCGCCTTTACCTACGGACAGCATAAGTTACAATCGCAATAAAGATATTTTAACCATACAGAATAAGTATGGCCAACAAATGTGTTACCATGTGCACGATTTTGTTAATGGTAAATATTCATGTTCAAAAAGAAAATGTTATTGCCCGCAAAAACTTTGATAATTGTATTTTTGTACTAGTTATACCATACGAGAATCGTGAATAATAAATCATCCTTTGAACGTCGAGTTGTTCCATTTTCAAATTTTTAGATAGATTTATGTACGCTGTGGGCTATTGTAATCGGTTGCATTTTTGAAGTTATTCACCAATTATTCGACCAAAATGAAACTTGATGGAAAAATTAATTACCCAAAAGATTCAAAGTACCAGCCCGTCAAAGTCGAAAAAAAACAAG
This sequence comes from Cryptocephalus primarius, assembly GCA_963576515.1. NCBI lineage: Eukaryota > Metazoa > Arthropoda > Insecta > Coleoptera > Chrysomelidae > Cryptocephalus > Cryptocephalus primarius. The sequence continues at coordinate 12,292,758 of OY754940.1, read as the reverse complement.
GGTTATTTTTTATCAGACTCTTTGGATGCGTGTGAAGTTAGCGGCGAATTTCCTGTGTCGAAGTTTGTACGGAAGTCATTTCCGCCAAAGGTTGTTATTTCGCAGCCAACTACAATGGTGTTTCGTTAATATTGTATCACTTTGGAAGTATAACTATAGGCACTTTGATTCTTATACCAAAATATAGAGAACACGGAAACTTCCAACACGGTCGTAGGGCGAAATTTAAAAATATCGAAAACATGTATTGCCCTAGCGTCAATTCACTGTCACATGTAATGGACTCGGAGCAGGACTTTTGGCTTCCGGTATTTGAGCATAGGACTTTTTTCCTCCCAAACCTGGGTTCAAATATGTTTTCGACCCTCAGGATTCCGAATTTGTAGGTTTCAATCGGCGTAACCCCCGGCAAGGGGTTGAAATTCGCAAAAACCCGACAATTTTTTATTTTATTTGCGATTTTCTCAACAACTAAAAAAGAATAACTTGATCAGCGTGTTCCTCGTGCAAAAATGTTTCGATATCATGATATTGCTAATCAAAATTGAGCAAATTTATATCAACTTATCGATGAGTTTTAATATTTTAGTTCTGGCGGTGTGTGCAGAAGAATCTTGGCTGCTTAAAATTCACACTGGGGGAGACGATACGTTTTTAACAATTCGAAACGATAACCATGATGTTACAAGTTTTGCAGTTTCCACGGTTAAATAAGACGCCTCAGAGACTTTCGAAGCACCTATACACTTTCTAAACCAATTATTATCAATCACCGGATCTGTAGTTCAAGGAAAGTTACCAGAAAAGGTCGCATTTATAAGTTGTGTTGTGTGAATTCGATCAAAATCAGATGCGGTTCCGCCCTGTCGTACAAATCCAATTTTTTTAGAAATCCCAGAGTCTTACCAACAGTATAAATATGCTCCACAGGAATTTGACCCAATTTTGCTCTTTGGCGCAAGACATGAAGATTCCAAAGCCATGTTAGCATTTGAAAGAGAAAGTAGCTACTTGGACTTATAACATACAAAATCGATTTTTATGGATGGGACTCTTAGGCAAGCTCCACCGCTTATCGCCCAAATCTATGTAATTTTAGCTGCACATTATGGATGTGTACTACTAATTTATTATGCACTTAAAAAGGTTAAATATCCATTGACTTGAAGCAGGAGTATTTGGTGCCATCAAATTAGTATTTCCGAGCGCAGAAATACATGGCTATTTATTTATTCCATCTCATGAAAAAACTGGGTCGGTTTTATCTGACACGCAATACAATGAAGAACCTGAGTTAACTTAATGTTAGATCTGTTGCTGCCGTTACATTTGTCTCGGAAGCTAATCTTCATACAACTATCTTAGTTTTAGAAGAAACAGTTCCCGAAGACATTAGTAAACTGGTTTGAAGATAATTATATCGGGCGACCTCTCAGAGCTGTAGGTCGAAGGAGACTATTATTCCCACCAGATACCAGTAATGTGTACCGAAATGTGTGGAAATTTTATTAAAGATAGGGTTCTAAAGGGACGTGCCGAAATGAATCTGGTATAGACTTGAAATAAGACAAAATCTGGAAAGGAAACCTCCAAAGGTCATTTGAAACCCATGAGTTCCATTCAAACTTACAGACCGAAATTTGGAACGTTTCTCTTTGTTTCTTAACATTCTCAAGCTGCAAACAGAATGTGATATCAGTACCTAAAAGGGTCCAAGAGAAACCACACGTATTGCGCAGATCTAAGTTTCATCAGTAGTTGCAATCACCGCGATGGTGAACTATGGCAGTTTTGTAGGCTTTTCGGTTTTCTACCTTCAGGTGTAACAAGGGAAGTATAGATTGTTAAACTTCCGGAGTTGCAGCAGCAGATTAAGTCACTCCATTACATGTGAAATTACAACATTCGGTGGAAATTTTCATAATTCTATTATATATTATATAATTTTCGAAAATTTATAGGTTTTCGGTATTTTCTACTTCTCTCGTGTTTAAAAAGATCGAATAGATGGGTTGGTCAGAAATTGGTAGTTCTTATTGTCTCTGAATAAATGGGCGTATGGAGGAAACGAAATATATATAATCGCTCATTACCATACTATATTACCATACATTACCATTCTATGGAATAGCAAATATGAAGTGTTACTTTAACAAAATAAATCACGATAAGCCACAAGAATATAACAACTCAAAAAGAAATAATGAGATGCAAGTGTTTTTTACTCTTTCCTTAGTTATTACTGTCTTTCGTAGACATTTTGTAGATCAAGCTCATTAGTTATCCAGTTAGTTCTGGCAGCGGTTTTTCTTGATTAATTTGTTGATTTAATTATGGCATTCATGACTTGTTCCGTCACCGTCTTTTTTGATTTGTACTGATAGTTTCAAAAAAAAGGAACACTTCTTTTTTTGGCCATTAAGGATATTTTTATTTCAACGCATTACTGCAACGTTTCCAAAACTGATTAAAATGGCACTTTTTACTGTAAATATCCTTATCAAAATGATTTTGGAATATCTACTCAAAAATTTTCTCTATTGCATAAATAAATATAATGAACCAGACATTCTGTCTGAGAGCTTTCTGTCGACTAGAGATTGCGCTTTCATACTTCTTTTTCATTAGGTTTTCTATCAACTCAGGAGACAAGCTTTATAGAGTATTTAAGATGTTTTGATATGACTTTCCAGGTATGTTAAATGTTAATGTCACATTATTCACATACTCCGTCATACTCTTGTCGACAGATTAGATTCCCCATGATTTGTTTTATATCGAAATTTCCGTTATTATGTGGGATACACTTTTAAGTGGGCCTTGTCAGTCATGCGTCGTTCTAACTGCATCCAATTCGTTCTGCAAGAAGAAGACCGACTTACAGTCAGTGGAATATAAACATTATATACGTAAGGACATCCTTAATAAGTTTCCGATGAAACGCTCAGAAGAATTTAAAACGGTTTCCAAAACGAAACAACCGCAAGACTTGAAACGCAAGAAACCTTCAACCGCGCCTCCGACACTACTCGGTAGGAACAGAGCTGAGGAGAGTAAATCTCTCAAAACGACGAAAATATGCAAGTGTACTAAGGAGCCACCTGCGAAATGCAGCACTACTACGGAAACCGATACTTTTAAAAACTTGCTGGGAACTATCGCCGAGGAAAAATGTTCTGTCGAGGGTAAAAGTGTTGATTCTAAGAAGGGGAAACGAAGGCACAGTTCCGTAACATTTGTCTTAGATACCTCGGATTCTAATAGTAAGTTCCCTCAGGGATCTCTCAAAACATCAAAAGAATTAAATATTAATGCCAGTGCCACGGCGAATATGTGTTCCAAGACTTATACGTACCTATCGAATGCGCAATCCTCCATTGAAGCTCAGAAAATTCTGCAGACATCTTTAATACCATCTCAGTGTTGCTTTGGAACTGCTATGAATGTTTTGATTACACCAAATTCGCAGGTTTCTGCTACTAGAAGGACTAGTTCTATTCTGAAGACGCCGAAATTAGTTTCGTCTCAGAAGTACTCCTCACATTTTGAGATCTGTAAGGTAACAGTTACAATTCTTATTTAACTTATTAACCTGTTATAATTATTGCGTAATGGAGTCCATTCAGCTTACAAGTTTATATCTTTTAATTGAAACTAGAAGCAATTTCTTTAGTAACAAAATTTAGATCCTTTAAAAATTTTTTACTGTGGACTTTATTGGTGTATCTGAATTTTATTGGTGAAGATTTAATTTTGCCACTTCGTGTAGATACATGCATGTTATTTAAAATAAATCGGTTTGCACATCATTGATGGAGATGCTAACACTGTTGCCAAGATTTCAAAAGGTAATGAATCGAATGTGTTAAAGGTCGAAGAACCTAACATTACTTTTTTGGCATATTACATTCATACGTATTCACTATATAATGAGAACAACAAATCTGATCTTCGAAGGGCAGTCGATGAACTTCACAGTCGTAGGATTGTATAATGTGAACTATAAAGTTAAAATAGACGAACGGTAATGTAAACAAACATTCAGATTTAAGTCAAATCGCTATCCGGTGGAACGTAGAGAGGAAGCGATATCATCCCTGTGTTGTCAACATGTGATCAACGTGCGCCTAAATTTACTCTTGGTTTAACTTAATGCTTTCAAAGCAATATCGACAATTTTGGATATTGATGGTTTCGATTAATAGACCTAGTACTAGAGAGGTAGTACTAGCAATGACAGATTACTAACGTTTACTATGTTTACTAGATTAATTAAACTGGGTTTAGTTGCTTAAACTGCACATGCACAACCGACCGTTGTTTTTGTTTCCTTATACTTGTATTAGAATAAACACCAAGAAATTGACGATGTGTCGATTGTATGCAGGGCGTGCTCTAATGTTTACAAACTTAGGAAGTTTAGCCTTAGTTTGGAACTTTGTAAATCTTCAAGAGTAAAATGCCCTTCAGGACGCTTTTAGAAAAAAAATGTTTTATATAAAGGCATAGGTATTAAATAGCAAAGTCAAAATACGAAATCTGCAATAATTCACTAAGGTGGAAATTAAGAAAAATTGGAAATGCGCAACAGTACTTCAACACACCCTCGGGCGTATTTATAGAAAATTGTTTCAAGTAAACATTGTAGGCATTTAATGTGGTACTTTAGATATATACAGTAGTAAGAATTATGCGGAGAAAAATACGTAAAGCTGTAAATTCACATAGCAAAGGTCGCTTCATGGAAGATCAATCAGTATAGCGTTTATGATATTCGGTATCGATTAAATAGTAAATTAAATGTACAGTGTTATAAAAAAAGTTGTTAGACTTGGAAAGAGTGAACTGCCCATTGCACTTCACCTAACCCAACTAAAACATCACGGATTCGAGTTTTCAGGAGATCAAGCCCAAGTGCAATGTTACGACGTCTCACAATTCACAGTTGCTCAGAAAAGTCGACCACATACATACAGTACACACAGACATTTTTCCAAAAATATGTTTTTCGGATTCAGGGCACCTCAAATCGTCCAGAAAAGCCAACATCTGAAATTCGATTAATCCATCGATTAATATCGATCTCAAAACCATTTCTCATTACATGGCTACCTCATTATACGTAATAAATGGGAGTTCGACGCTGTTGACTGGGCTGATGCTCAGCTGTATACATCGGTTACGCCCACATACTGCTTCAGTCATGCTTTTCATAGTAGGGAGAAATTAAAACGTTACTGCTATTGCCCCGTCCTTTATGTGCCAAAATTGATTGACGGTCCAATATCTATTTGGCCTGTCCTCTAACGTTGATATTTTGTGAAATACATGATTATCCGTAAATTAAGCCATTCACTTTAATTACAATCCTTTCCATCATTAATCATTATGCTGCCTGGACTCCACCTATTTGCTACATCATTGTTTGACTTATTTGATTACATTATTAACTTTGTGAAATACAATGGAAATGTTTCTAACCGAATAAGGCCAAGATTTTAACAATCGATTTTTCAAAGAATATATATATCCTTATAAATACATTGCCCAACTACGTTTCCACGTTGAAAATGTATATGTTAAATGAATCGAGTTTTATTGCAATCATTTATATTTTTAAAAAAGAATCTGATTTGTAATGAAAATTAATTAAAAAACAAATTTCGAGGCGCGAGTTTCACATCTGAAATGACTAAAATAACTTGTTTATTTTAAGGCCACTAAATTTTTACTGAGCAAATTTGATACAAGAAATTGTTGAAAAAATTCTAGGTTTATTTGTGTTGTTTCGAACGATTTGGATTGATCACACAGAAAAAAATAATGACTAAAAAATTATTTATATATTTAAGACTATTAAAATTAGTCAAGGCAAAAGGATTTAAGAAGTTTCCTGAGAATTTATATATTTATTTGTGTTATTTGGGGTAATTTAGTTTGTTCTGAAGGATAGCAGTTTTCTTTACCTTTGACATTACCCCGTCTAAATCCGATTACTTTTTAGAAATTTCAATCGACCTATTTAGATGAAGATATGTCCCACCGAATCAATAACTGTTGCTATATTATACACCTCCCGTGCAGCCGTTGACATTTGAAAAGGTTGCATGCACAAAAAAAACGACAAGCGATAACTAACAATTAATTAAGCGCTAAGTAAATTGCTTATCAAATTAAAACTTTTTCATATCAGCCGGGTATCCGTTTTCAGGGTTTAACTATTCGATAAAGTTGATATTTCCCTCAGTCTGACCTAAACTTTGGCGGGAGTGCGATGCGTAGAAAACTCTAAACAAAATGATGTTAGAACCGATTTCCACCATTTCCCTGACGGAGGAGGTGTTCGTTAAAAAAACCTCCACTGGTGCCGAAAGGGGTTCCTACAGGTTCCCGAGGTTCTCCAGGCATTCCGTGACGCCCGTGGAGGCGTCGGTGCCGACTCGTAGAACGGTCTCATTTAAGATAGAGCCGAGAAACGTGAAAAGCTTGGCTGAAAATTTAGAAAACGTCTTGTGTAAGGATGTTGAGTTACCTTTTGCTGACGCGATTTCAGGTTTGGCTAGGGCGAAAGGTGGGGCGGTAAAGAGATCTGCCGATAGTGTGTCTTCCGGTAATCCTATCGGCGTTGATAAACTTTTTAAGGTAAAACCAAATTTCTTTAAATGCTTCTTAGAGATTAGCTGATTGTAGGTTCCATTTTTGTTTCGAAAAATGCTGAACGACTGTAGCACTTTTCTTTTGATTTCGCTATTAAGATGAGCTGAATTAATTTATATTTAAAACACTGAAATAAGAAATTTGTATAACATCTTATTTTTTATCAGTCGTTACTGCTAGGTGGAGGCTCCTAGCTTCATACTTTTAGCAAAATGTTAACTTACCCTTTATAAGGAGCTAAATATTTTGCCCCAATTTTCTCATTGAAAAAGGTTTCTGCTGATGTATTAATTTGGAAAATACGTTGTTTGTTTCGGTGTCCTCCAAATTCCTCAAAGGAACTGAAGGGAGTATGTTGAGGGGGTTTAAAAAATGTTTACAAGAAGATTAAGGAAAGTAGTTTAAAATATGTTTATTTTGTTTTTGTATTGTAGTATCTGAAGTTTATTTTGTTTTTGTATTGTAGTATCTGAATTATTCTTTGGTAAGTTTGGAATGAAGCACATATTCATTCTTCATCAATGATTACACGTAATTTTTAAACTTGTGTTTCTAAATGCACTGTTAATGTCGGTATAAAAAGTGTTTCACAACTAAGGTAAAGAATTTTACCTATTCCCTAACTTGCTTAGTCTTCAGACAGTGTTTTGCGCTACTGCAACGCTTGTACCGATCCCGGATTTACCTTTATTTAGATGTAAGTTTTATTGATTTTCCACAACAAATATCAGCCATACAGTAAACAATTATTTATACGTTTATAACGTGTTATAATATTGATTTAACTTTAAAACCTAAAGTAATAAAAGCCTCTGCTAATGTTTTCAGTGGAATTGGAAAAATATGAAATTCTTTATGGTTTATGGTCTTTTGGACGCGAAAATATGCATTGCTCTCATCTAACCTAATACCATTAGTAGATTTGTCACTAGATCATTGTAAATTTACGATGCCATTATATTTTTATGAGGAGATTAACGCCACCTTTTCACTGATTTCATTTTACGATATTAATATTAATTACATTAATAACGAAGTGTACTAATTTTTCCCTAAATCATCATTTAATACTAGATAGTCGAATATTAATTTCGAATGTGTTGATAAATTCATAGTGAATACAGATAAAACATGTTCCTTATTGATAACTAGCAGTACTATCTTGGATTTATAAATGTAACTAATTTTGTGGTTTGCATGCATATAACTAACCACTAAACCATTTAATCTTTCTGTGAACACTAATTTTAAATTCCTTTTGTTTTCAGTTTGGCGAAAGAGGTTCAGGGACTAGAACTAGAAGCGGTGAAGTGCAAGACTTCTACAAAATCAGGGACGAATGCCTTGCCAATGGCACCTTATTCGAAGATCCAGAATTTCCTGCTACAGATTCTTCACTTTTCTTCAGCCAAAGACCTGATAGATATTATGAATGGAAAAGACCAAGCGTAAGTTGATATTGTAAAAGAACCGGGAGTTTCAATTTCTTCAAATTGAAATAAAAATCTAAGTATTTTTCTAGAGGTTAATGTATTGTTTTAATAAGATGATTTAACGAGATTCATTTTATTAATGTTTGTAGAAGAATATGAAGTTTTCAAATTTTTTTTGAACTGTCTTGTTTTTTTAAAATTTGTTTCTTTCTATTCAGGAAATCGTAGACGATCCTCAGTTCTTCGTAGAAGGCTATTCTAGATTTGATGTACAACAGGGTGAATTGGGTGATTGCTGGCTTTTGGCTGCAGCAGCGAATCTGACTTTGTATCGTCGTCTGTTTTTCCAGATCGTGCCTGACGATCAGGATTTTGATGATAAATATGCTGGTGTCTTTCATTTTCGGTAAGTTGTAAACCAATTTAAAATAAAAAAGAATTTGTCATTTACACAACTTTTTTTAGATTTTGGCAGTATGGTAAATGGGTCGATGTGGTCATTGATGACAGACTACCTACTTATAGAGGAGAGTTGATCTTTCTGCATTCTACCGAAGTTAACGAATTTTGGAGTGCCTTATTGGAAAAGGCATACGCAAAGTAAAGTTTTGTTCATATTACCAAAATATGTGAATCTGAATGCAGAAATTTGTGGATAGATGCAATCTGTTTTCAAAACATAATGTGATATTGGATTTCTATAACTTCAAAAAAATTTGTGTAGCTTTGTTCATTGAGTAGTCAGAGTTAGCTCTTCAATTATCATCAGTTGTGTGAATTAAATTAGGGCAACCTTTATTGCACTTGAGATCGCTAAAATATGTTTTGAATATATCTCCCTATTAAATTTTTCTACTTGAACACTTTCAATTTTAACCCTTTAATATGGAACTAAATTTTTAAATTAGGTGGTACGTCAAAAAACTAAATTCAATGTAAATTGCAGGAATGTTTAATTTAACATCTGTTGTTAATCATCAATGCTATCATGGACTGTTTTGATTTAATTTTTTATTTTTAGATTACATGGTTCCTACGAGGCACTTAAAGGTGGTTCAACCTGTGAAGCTATGGAAGATTTTACTGGTGGTGTCACTGAGATGTATGAAATGGACGCTTGTCCTCCGAACCTCTTCCAGATTATAATGAAAGCTTATGAAAGATCTTCACTTATGGGATGTTCAATTGAAGTGAGTTATCATTTAAAATATTTTTTTATCTTCAAATTTAAGTTTCCATGAATTGAATTTAAATTGAATTTATTAAGGCCCTTTTTTGACCTGAAGGATTTAATGAAGAGTTAATGTAGTTGCTTTCGATAACCAGCCACACACTAATAACAGTTTTTACATTTTGCAAAATTATCTTTAAATGTGCATAGAATCAATCATTTTATAACTTAAGCGAATTTTGAATTTTAGGCAGGCGTCTTTTTTAGTTAAATTATACCACAAAACTATTTCTCCTGGCAATTTTCGTTTAAAAACTTACTTTTAATTAACAGTAGAATATTGTAATTTATGATGTTTTCATCATAAGTTTTATAATTCTCTTGTGCAGCCTGACCCAAATATTGTGGAAGCACAAACGCCCGAAGGACTCATTAGGGGCCACGCCTACAGCATAACCAGAGTGAAATATGTGGATATTCAAACACCTAACGTTACTGGAAAAATACCATTGCTTAGACTTCGAAACCCATGGGGCAATGAATCTGAATGGAATGGTGCCTGGAGCGATGGGTAAACTCTTAATTAAATAAAATATTTCTTTATTGTTTTTTTGTTATCTGTTTTTCTTGACCTCTCTGTTTTAGCAAAAAAAATGTTAAAGGGACTGTTGCGAACTAGTTGTAAACTTTTGTTTTATTTTTATACTTTGTAAACAATTATTATTAGTTGTTCGTGAGTATTAAATTAAGATATTGATGTCATTTTCGTTTTTAGTGCTCCTGAGTGGCGTTTCATTTCTGATTCGGAAAAAGAAGAGCTAGGGTTGACGTTCGATAACGATGGAGAATTCTGGATGTCTTACAAAGACTTCCAGAAGCACTTCAGTCGACTGGAAATCTGTAATTTGAACCCAGATTCTCTCTCCGAAGAAGAACTGCAGGAGGGAAACAAGAAGAAGTGGGAAATGTCTGTGTTCGAAGGTGAATGGGTAAGAGGAGTGACAGCAGGAGGTTGCAGGAATTTCTTAGGTAAAATGATTGGATTTAAAGAAGTTGGAAAATTTTAAATTGTGTTTTTTATACAGAATCCTTTTGGCACAATCCTCAGTATCGAATAACTTTGACAGAAGTGGACGATGGTGAGAATGAAAACGAGTGTACTGTTATAGTGGCTCTTATGCAGAAGAATAGGAGGCACCTTCGAAGTTCTGGTGGAGATCTGCTCACCATAGGGTTTGCTATTTACCACGTAAGTTTCTATTTTACTGTAAATTTTGGTACTCGGCATTATTTCAAGAAGGTGTTCATATGTTTTACTTTTTGATTATACTTTTATTTACTCTCTTTCTTCGCCGTTTCTCCATTCAGTAGTAATTTTACAATGGATTTTTGACTAACTTCTTGATGAAGTAGACTTGAAATTTTAAACTTAGCTCAGAACTGGATGACAATGCAGTATTAACTTGCTGGTTGAAAGAAGGACTTAATCTATAAAAAAAACTTGTTAGAATGACAAACAAGAGTGCATATTAAAAATGGCAAACAAGAGTACATATTAAAAAACCTTACCATCATAACATGACCTGTTATTACAGTTTAGATACATACATTAGCTTTTCAGACAGTGTTAAATAAATTTCATCCTCCTTTCTGCTACTTATGTAAGGGAAATTCGGAATTTTTAAGAATTTTTGTGCTGTCAGCCATTGTAGCCTAAACTATAACCATTCCGAATTTAAAGCTACTACTACTTCAGTAGTACCGTAGACTAAATCTGATAAAAAATAATTTTCACCCTTATTTTTATCTGGTCAGAAGCTTAGTTCTCATAAGTTTAGGCTGACATAGGTACTCGGTGGGACAACTCTCAATTAATTCTGTTTATATTTCGTAATAAGTTAAAAAACATTGTGCATTCTCATGTAACTTTCTGTAAAATGTATCGATCGATTTATCAGCTCATGGATACCGTAAACCCACCAAAACTTAATCAAAGCTTACATGGGCTAATGTTTACTTGTTTAATGAGTTTAATTAAGATTTCGCTGTCAAATCCATAACCAGAGGAACCCTCCTTATACAAGTACTTTCTCGAGAAAAGAAAAGCTGCGAATGTACTGTGGTCAAATATATTATGAAGAGACGTGTTACGACGTGACTGAAGATAATACCGAGCGAGTCTTTGGTTCTTTACGGCGACCATAGCGGTGAAAAATGAAATGGGATAGAATCATAACCTATAGCACGTTTCTAACGATTTTCACATACCAGCTTTGCATGTTCTGTCTCGCGCACTCTATGTGTTAGATTTTTTTTGTATACCATACATCGGCGTTTCTGTTTTTGTTGGTCTGGGTTCCAACTACATTACCACAATTACATATTTTTGGACCAACATACATACTTGGGGATATAATTCTATGTGTATATAATGCTAGAAAATTCTTTTAGTGTTAACCCTCAAAATAACATTCACCAAATTTATTATACTCTATGTTATACTATAAATATTCATTGGGTGGATAGTAACAAACTGTCTTATTTGCTTGTAATATAATTGATATGACCAAACTATCTGATTCATAATATAATTTTAGCATGAATGTTAACATTTGTTCGGAATATTTCATTGAAGCAAATCCGCACGTTAGAAACTTTCTGTTTTCTTAAACTGTCCCTGTGTTTTTAGATAATGTTGTTTTCCAGCTACCTTATCCGGAGAGGCTCCCAAAACCGCTTGACCTGAACTTTTTCAAATACAACGCTTCAGTAGCTCGTTCGCCATCATTCATCAACCTGCGTGAGGTCAGCTGCAGGTTCAAGCTTCCACCCGGTACATACTGCATTGTTCCAACGACGTTCGACCCCAACGAAGAGGGCGAATTCCTCCTCAGAATCTTCACAGAGAAGCAGAATGTCATGGAGTACGGTTACAATTCTGATATTAGATCGGTTGCACGAAATGATGTTGAGGACGAGGAGAATGAAGAGGACGAACCTAACGCACCTTCATTCCCTCAACCCAACACGCCACACGGCCCATATCCTTCTTACCCATCTAACCCCTATCCATCTAACCCTTACCCATCTAGTCCTCCATACCCTCAGAGTCCTGAGTATCCCTCGCATCCTCCAAGCTTTCCTAATTATCCAGGTGGGTACCAGGGTGGATACCCCGATTCTGGTTATCCAGGATATCCAAGTCAACCTTCTCCTTATCAACCTAATCCTAGCCCTTATGGAGGGTACCCTTCTTATCCATCAAATCCGCCACAACCTCCACCAAGGAGGAATAATGACAGTGATCCAATTATAAACTTTTTCAAGGGGTTGTTTAAGTAGGAAGTTTGCAGGTTTAAAGGCTGCTTGCATGTTGAGATGACAATGAAAGTAGTAAGAATTCCCAGTATTTTTTTTACATCAAACAATTATCTTTAAGATCTATACCTTAAATCTCTCTCTAAAAGGAGGTCTGATTTTTGTCATTAGTTTGTGGTAAGCGCTTATTCCATAATGAATTTTGAATAACTAGGGCTTTAGGGTTCTCCTATTTCATTTTTCTCTTTTAATTTATTGTGCAATCAGCCGTTAAAACTTTGAATTTTAATTCTAATAAAAGTAATCTGTCTAGATTAAAAAACAGCAAAAAATTTTTACCTAAGTGGAATTAGGTTGCTGCTGCATCTCTTCTTTTAAATACTCAATATTTATTTTTATCTAGGTTTCATTTGTTACTAGTTGAAAAAATACCGACCTTTTGTTCAGTTTGTTAAATTTTTATTTTTTATTTAGTTAGTAGGATCTGTCCAGCATGACTATTTTGAGGTTATAGTGATAAATGGGTGCTAAATGGCCAATGTTTGTTAACATAGATTTTATTGCCATTAAATGTGAATTAATTCATGAAAGAAATGTTCTCAAGCCTTTAAAATATGTAGGTTAAGTACAATATTTGCCATATAGGCTGCAATATAGTTCTTTATTATTAATACACAGGTACCAAACAGCTGACTGTACAATGTTAACGTTTTATCATCTAAATATATTAGAAATATTCATTTCATATAATATAAAGGTCTGTTAGGATCCATAGTTCACAACTGAATCATATTTTAAAAGTATTATATATTAGGTTTCGCTCAAGTATTCATTTTTATAGGCCTAAATCATCTCTTATTTTTTAAAAAGAAATAAGAAAGTCGCCCAAAAATAATTTAAGTAACGTTGATGCACCTATATTTTGTTAACCTGCTCATTATTGATAAACATATTTCATAATTAAAAATCTTGAAATGGAATTCATCTTTAATATTATCAAATTGTCAAAAATCGTCTGCATACACTTCTAAACCGTCATAATGATTTTATTTGAAAAAAATGGCATTTACTTAACAAAAAAGTATCTCCTAACTAATAGGCTTTAGATTATAAGCGTTTTAATTTATTCTAAATTTAAATCACAATAAAAGGTTACCAAGCGAAACGTACGAAGTCTTATTTTAACCTGTACATAGTTATTTAACATATCCTTTGTTTACTTCTATTTTTAATGTTTTTTTAACTTTTATAGGGAAAATGATGAAGATGTAGGTTATGGGGAAATTGACGAGAAAGTAAGTGTTTAATTTATCAGATTGCTTGCTTTTTTGTTTGTCATTTTCCATGTAAATAAAACATTTTTACACATTCATAATTTTGTACATAGCAGGTATTAAAGTTATGTTTCATTTCTCTCAGAGCCATAGGTATAGTTTTGCTTTGTTACGTTCATTTAAAATCTATCAAAAAGACTAGTTTCTAGATGATAACACTGCCAAATCCTCAGGTTACTCAAGAGCCTACTCCTCAGGAAAAGGAAGAGACAGATAAAGTGTACGAAAATTTTTTAAAATTAGCAGGGGAAGACCAGGAAGTCGATTGGATGGAGTTGAAAGAGATACTAGATTATGCAATGAGAGGAGGTCAGTACTCATTACTTAAAAAAAAGTTAAAGTAGACTTATGTTATTTGAAACGTTCATTTTTCTTTTCGATTTTATTTCTATTTTTTGCTCGGAAAAATGTTTGCAAAGTTTTGAATTTTGTAGTGAATCTGAAGAAACATCTCGGCTGGTTATTTTTGAGTATGTTCTTCCATGAAAGCTAACTTCTAGAGTAGGAATTTTAAGAAATTCATTTAGTTTGAAACAATTTTAGAAATATAATGAAGGATACGAATTTCTCAAATACATTTTTTATATATGTAGTATTAAGTATTTATTCAAAACTTAACTCATTCATTGAGAACATTAAATAAACACAATTTAAACAACAATAATTTTTTATGGTATAAGTTCATCACTTGTGTCCAAATTAACGTTATCGGCAGAACATCGACAAAATGGGCAATACCCGTTTTGCAACAACTGTAACTCAAAGTCATCAACGTGGTAACATTTAAAGCAAGACTCGCACATAACGACATGCAAATCGGGTAAAAGGTTTCGAAAGTATTGATACCGTAGTGGTTTGTTCCATTTAGCGACTAAAACGCAAGAACTGTCCATGGAAATCAAATGCTTCCGTTCAAGAGTAACAGGTTGATACGTGAAACTTTCAGATTTCACTAGTTTGTATGTGAATGGGTCTTGTTCTTCTTTGACTGTGTTCTCCAGTAGTAAAGTTTGCTGATTTTCCGATATACTTTCCTTCCAGTTGTCCTCGTTTTGTTCCACAAATGGCGTTTCGATCAGTCTTATTGCTTCTTCATCACTAATCCCTTCTGCCAGTTGGAATTCTACTAGTGGCAGTAACTCAAAACTCACAAAGGAATGTATGAAATTTTCCCCACAGTTGACGCAATTGTTTGAGGATGCTATGAGAGGGTTGTAAGTGGAGCATCTAAAAAATATTTAAACTAGTTGAAGTACTTCAAAGAATTTTACTAACCTGTAACACATAGGTAGCAACTCCTCAGGATCACTATAAGTTCTAGCACGTGAAGATATCGTAGCGATTTCGACTTGCTCCTGGAATTTTTGTGGCACCCGCAGGTGTTGAATTCTATCCAAAAGTTGTTTGGCTAATTTATTTGCACCAAGTTTTCTAGCTTGTTTGGCTAAAGTATAGAGTATAGCAAACATAGATACCCCTTTGATTTGCTTCTGATTGAGTTCAGTCATTAAAAACCGTGCGATATTAAAAAGCGCTTCAGGCATATATGCAGTAAATGGTTCCTCTAGGTATTTATGTACAGTGTTGTAAGCGTAGTAAATCTCGGCTAGTTTTTCATTTTCTTCAAATTTCTTCAAGTATAACTCTTGTTTCTCATTATCTTTAGACAAGTCTAAGTATTGTCTAGATGTTATCCAATAGTAGTAACTGGCATCTTGAAATCTACACTCACTTACTGCATTATCGATCAATTGCACGAATACCTTGAATGCTTCTTCTGACTTGCCTGCCTTATGAAAAGCTTTCTGAGCTTGAACGAACTTGTCGCTTTCTGCTAACCATTGCGCGTAAGGTACGTAAACTATAGCGTTGTATTGAGGTTGGGTTTGAACTAGGGCAAACGCTTGTGCCCATTCTTTAGCTTCTACATGTAACTGCAGTACAGCAGCAGAATCTCCTAACCTTCGGTAAATCTCAGCTGCAGCAGACGATTGGTTCAATCTTTTCAAGTGTTGAGCGATTGATAGCAACGCGGCTCTGTTAGTTTTATCCAATTTTCTTCCAAGTTCAATTAGTTGATCCGACCAACCTTTCTCTGCGTAGATATCCACGGCGGCTTTTGTGTCGCCTATGGAAAGGTACATGTCGGCTGCAGCTTTGTGCTCGTTTATGTTTTTAGCCCAATCGGCTTTTCTACGTATTAATTCACTATTATCATTCGAACCGAGGTACTCTTGGGCTTCATCAAACATTCGAAGGTCAGTGTACATTGTTAAGGCCTTGAATTCTTGGCCGGCTTTTTGGTAGAGTTTCGCAGCTTCTTTCAATTTTCCTTTGTGGGCGTAGATGTCACCGATGATTACTTCCTTTGGATAGTCTCCTGGAAGAAAACATGGGTTTTTACTGTATTTAAACTGAAATTGTAATGTTTTCCATAAGTTTTTTTAAGTATATATCAAAACAATTCTAACAGCACTAAACATTTCATTTCACTCTACATTTTATACATACTAAGTTTAATCCTTTGAAGTTTTTATCAAGACCAAATTCTTAAAATCCCATTTCTAAATATATCGTAATGCACTCTAGCAGAGTATAACAACAATTCTTTATTAATTTTCTGCTTAACGTCTTCAACCCATATTTTAACTTTGTTATACTTTTTCCTGTTATATACCCACTTTTCTCAAATATCCCTATGACATAACAGTAGTATGTAAAATTTTACCTTTTAAAATTTGGACTACTACACTGTACTAAAAAATTGCTGTCACGTATGTGTAGAGAGCTGTTGTATTCAATTTATACTTATTAAGATATATTTCACATCAATATTAAGAGTTAATCAAAGGTTTTCTTTCCAATGTTCATTCGATTGTTCACATAACAAAAAAAGATACCTGTGATTTTCCAAATTAAAAATATCAATGTAGAATTTCGATTAAAGTCTAGTGTGACACTTAATGGTTTCTACCATCTTTAGACCCATTTGCTAAAACGTTTTCTGGTGGAAATTCGGTTGGAACTCACCCTTTTGTTGGAGTTCAAGTAACTCCTGTATTAGTTCCAAATAAGGATAATCTTGCAATCTTATAAAGGCTAACCTGGCGACTTCAAATTCCAAATGTTCCAGAGCTGAGTGTGCCAACTCCTCCCAGTCTCCTTCAGTTACACCCAAACAAGCTACACTATATGCCTCTTTGTACATTTTTTTATCTATGTACTGATACATCGGGGTGCTTAACGGTAGTTCCAGGGTATTCATATTAGTATCATTAAGGCAGAACACCATTGATCCCATTAGACCTACCACGAAACCGTTCAGTTTCTGCATATGCGCTGGGAAATCCATAACTTTAATTGATAAGTTACTGTTGCCACTGAACGCTAACATTTCCTCATATAAACTGTTGAAAGCAACACTGTTCGTGTTGGCCTCCTGGAAATGTAATTCACCTGTTCTGGCATTGAAGATTTGGCACATTCCTGTTTCGTCCACCACTGCGAGTCTTTCTTTTCTCTGACTCAGGTCTAGGCATCGGATTCCTTCACTAGCAGTCACCTATAAACATTCTTGTGAAATTTGATTTCTAACACATTTATTGGATATGTAAAAGCAATTGATATGTACTTTAATAAGAACATTAAATTTATAAAATAATATAATAAAATTACTGTTGATACCAGCATGTGAATGCTTTGTTAGCGCATGTATTAACAAACCTACTTGAATAAGTTTAGAAAATACTGCTGTGATTAAGTATTAATTCAAACATCATTACGTACTAGACCATTTATTTTAAATAAATCTAAGTTCAAGTAGGCTCTAGCGTTTCCTAGAAATTCTATGCTATTTTGTTTATATTTTGTTCATATAACTTGTAAATTGTCAATTTACCTTGAGTAAAGGATGGACATTATCTAAATGAACTTCCCAAACTTGTCCATTTTTTAAACCCAGTAATAACCCTTCTTTCCCAGGACGACCGCCGATGTTCTTTATGTACCTTATGGGACTTTTGAAGTTCCATTCCTTTTCTTTTTCGCCAGTGAAAAACATACTCTGGAGCATTTTTTCCTGACATATTACCAAATGTTCAGAACATACCACCAATAGGCTACAGTCGAGTTTCTGCGCTATTTTCTCTTTGGCCCTGTAATGCATGTCGTTGGCGTCTTTGGAATAAAGTTCGTAAATTATTACTCTTTCTGGTAGCTGAACCTTAAAAAATAAATTTTTAGGGTTGTTTATTGTAGCAACATGTTATCTTACTGCCAGACGGTCGGTATAAATGGCGATCTTTTTAATTAAGTCGCGACATTTTATTCGAACTTTTTGTTCAGTGATTAGATGCTGGATGATAATATCCGTCATATTTTCTCGAAATGCGTACCTTTCCCTGTAAAGTCCATGTACCATGTTGAAAACTATTTGGTAGTAAGCAACGGTGCCATCTTCACAACCAACTGCCTAAAATTATTATGATGTTATTCAACTAAGACTCAATGAAAAAGTTTGTAAAGTACTATACTGGTTAATAACAACTGCTTTTGTATGTACTTCGTATTCTTTAAACAGTGCAAACTGCCTTGGTCTCATACTTACGACAAAGTTCCCATTCGGATGTGCTTCACAGCACCAAACCCAAGCGTTTTGCTGATCCCCGATTACTCCTAACTTAATCCCCTCCTTAGTATACATAACACAAGCTTTATTTAAACCACCGATAAGAATATAATCCCCATGAGGAAAATATCGCACTCTCAAAGCCTCATATCCCAAATTCCTTTCCTTCCCGACTAACTTCCCGCCTAGGGTGTAGAAACACATGTTCCTGTTCCAGTCTGTAACACATAACGTGTCAGTTTGATCATCCTTGTTAGTACTCCAACTCAATGCCCAAATTGGTGAGCTGTTTGGTCTTTCAATTTTGCCCTTTTCTTCTCCAAGTTTGTTCCTTATAGATACGATGCCATTATTGAGACCTAATGCCAGGTACTGTCCATCATTGGTCCAAGAACAAGAGTTAATACGACAGTTCACTTTGTGTTTCTGTACAGCTTTTTGTTCACTGCCCCAAAAGGCGAAATCTGATAAGGCGCATGAAGCCAACTGATGAGACAAGGGGTTGAAAGCAAGACATTGGATGGAATCGTTGTGGCTGTATTTGAGTAATCCTTCAAGTTTATTTGACCAAATTATAACGGTGCGATCAGCACTTCCGCTGGCGAATTTCTCGCCATTTTTGGCATAGCGGACGGAGTGAACTTTGTCTTTGTGGCCCTTCAAGAGTTGGATGAGGGTGCCATTGGTGGCATCGTAAACCAAGACGTGATTCCCACCCGCCACTATTAGCTGAGTGCCCTCTGGGTTGAAGCAGAGGTCATAAATACTGGAAAATTAAACAATGATTGGACTAAAACATGCGAGAAGAGTAAATTTAAGATATGTACTATATGTAGAATTACCATTTAGCATCAACGCTGAGAAACATAGGAAATGTATGAATAGAACCTACTGTTACTGGATTACTGGATGAGGTGTGGGTTTATTAACTAAATAAAATAATACATATAGAAGAATAATACATATTAAATCAATTATACCTATCAGAAACATCAGGACATTTTAACAAAATGCAAAGAGAAGGGCTGCTGGAAAGAATATTTGAAAGGACACCACTACAAAGACAAAATTACCAAAGGAAACATTGGTATGTAATACAAAGTAAAAGAATACATATAAAACAAAGAACAGTGAAGATGCAGCAAACTTCGCCAAACAAAATTTGAGAGACGCCTTATAAGAGTTCGCAACTTTACAAGGAATTGTGCCCCGTTTTGAACTCATTTTTGCTAAGAAATAGCCTCTAGTCTCAAGTTGTTATATTACCATACAATAACTTTACTGCTTGATGAGTTTTGCCTCCGTTATTGACTCTTGTTAAAAGTTTACAAATAACTAACGTTGCTAATTATCCATTCAGTTAATGTAACAAGCATACTGTCTAACTTAAACCTACAATTAGTTCCAAGGGAAAATCTTACCTTTGGCTTACTTTGTCGCTGTCTTGGATTTTATCAACCCATTTCGGTATTGACCTCATGTTTGGGAAGTTAAAAACTCTTTATCAATAAAATCAACAAACATTTACACATTTATATGTATTTTTAACATATTTATTTCAACTACAACTTCCATTAGCTGACATTTGTTGTTATTGAATGGTCGTCAAGGTAACCGCTAGTGCTTGGATGCCTGTGATTTTAACCGGTTTGAAATGTCTGACAGGGTTGGACTGCGTTAAAAATGAATCGTTTTGGGTTAATAATTTACCGATCATAATCTTTTTTATATAAGATGGTTTTGAAGGACACCAATTTAGACAGCGAAGGGCTGAGAAAACATGTTAGGATGAGCAACTGTGGCTCGTTTGTCTTTTGCCTGACTTTAAAAACGTTTGTGTGCGTGTTAAATATATAATTTAATAAACTTCTTTGTAGAAGTTTCCACTATCACACTCTTGAGTCAAAATGACTGTCTTTGAACATCTATGTTTATTTAATTTTAATTTACTGTGAAATTTACATTTGATATAAATTAATTTTAAACATATTCAGTGTACAAAATAAATTTTACGAATTAAAGAATGACGTCGGTAGATGTCACTAGAGCATATTTCTAGCACGGCATTGTATTGGGATTACTTGTCCTTCATCCGAAGGGTCTCCATATAAAACCTGTGACATGTTGTTTAACATTGCCATTTTGTTGTACTTTTCGCCGAATTGAACATTGACTTGAAAATGAATGGGTATGAAAACAACTATTTTATTTGAGTCACTCAGTAGACAATTAAGTGCTTAGGCGATGATTCTGATTAAGAGGAAAGGGAAAAGGGAAAGGAAAGGGAAATTTTCTGATTACAGAAAATTTAGAAAAAAACCTCTGGGATTTAGTTTTTATCAGAGTATTTTTGCCTATTCCTTTTCTTTTGGAAAATAAAATTTAATTTTGGTATTGTTGAATGAGCAGATAGTACCAATGTACCCGTTTACACTAATCTAAGCCAAAAATGCAAAAGAGAAAAACGCAAGTTGCAAAAATGTATATTTTACGCATAATCCGAGTTTTTACAACCAGTAAATTCATTGTTACGATCATAGTTTTAGTTACTACGAAACGTTGATGATGGTTATTTTTGTTTTAAGTTTTCGTATAAGTACAACCCTGTAGAGTGTAATTTCCGTTAGATTTATATCAGCATCCCTGATCTGAGCATGTGCGGCTTATTCACCTGACTGTTTTAATTCAGTTGGTTCATTGGCGGGTAATAAAAGGGAAAAATAACACAAAATTATATAAATTCCATTAAAATATTTTTTATACTGACCAAATTACTAATTGTAGTCATGCAACTGTATTTAGTATTGTTCATTTGTACGTATTACATACTACTTTCGAAATTTGAAGAGATGTTTCTTCAGGTCTTGTTACTTTCTTCCCTTTTTTGTGTATAAGCACGTTGTATTTGCTTTCCTAATTTAGCTAGACTAAACATAAAACAATTTAATTCACCAAGAACATCAAGCTAGTTATTCAATTTTAAATTTGTTAAGGTATTCATGGAAAGTTTATTTTTACATATAATTCGTAGGATGTGCATCACACTTTAGTAAATATGTACACCTACCAGTAGGTATCAAGCAAAGGTTCACTTCACTAGTGTGAAAAATGTTTTGTTCATTAATTGGTAGATATAACATTTTCTGTTTGGTTAAGCTGAAAATGAAACCTCCAACCTCGATTCTCTCCACTCCCATACACTTAACACTTTTGTCGACAGAACTTCAACAGATTAGATCGAACGGATTAGACTACAAAAAAACGCAAAATCCTGTGAATGCAGCCCCTCAGCAACAAGTAGAACAGACCTCGAACGCGGGGAATAATTTTCTCATGTCGATATTAGCCCAAATTTGCGGAACGTTATGCAAAGACAACCCCTTGGCCGAGGTGATACCGCAACCGACTCAATGTACTACCTCTAACACTGCCCTAACCGGTAGGAGAGCATGAAGGGTGTTTTAACTTCGCGATTTTTGCATGATGCATGAGGCTACTAACTTATGTTTAAAATAATACAAGGAAACTTTCATTATAGTTATGTTAATGTTATCTACTAATAGATTTTTTACTTGGGTCGTATTAATTAACATATCAAATGTAAGAAAGAATAGTTAGTGTTCACTTCAAGATGGAAATAATTTATTTTGGACTTTTTTCAGGAAAGACTTTTTCCAATTCAAATTCAAAAATTGATAATATTTACGGTTGATCCAAATACTGACTGAATTTTCTTACAGTCCAAACACTTGTTTACACTCTTATTTTGTTATATTTCTTTCAGTAGTGTATTTAGGTTACTTTCATCATCAGTAAAGTTTAATACAAATTAAATATAAAAAAATAATGCCTGTAATTAAAATGTATTTAACAAAAATTTTATTAAATTGCAGTGCTTGTTTATGTCTGTTAAATCTTATGTTTAACTTGCCAGTCATTTTGTATCTTTCCAATGAAAGGTCACCTCTTTTGAACTATCCTGAATACACTATCTCGAGTAATTTTATTATATTTTACTTAATTGTATTATCAAAACAACGAGTTAAACTATTTAAACACATTTTAACAATTGTGAAATTTAATGACTTATTTACAGACCTGATGTGTGGGGAAGGTTTCTCCAAAGACATTTGCAGAAGTATGGTCGCCATGTTAGATATGGATCGATCCGGAAAATTAGGTTACAAGGAGTTTCAAGAATTGTGGCTATCTCTACGAAATTGGAAGGTTAGGAAAATATTTAGTTATAAGTAGATTGTGAATTTTAGTAACTTTTATGGAGTTATTGCTTATAACTTAATGGGGATGTTTCAGTACTTTGCTATCAATACATTTCAGTTATGCGACATTTAATATAATATGGTTACACAGTGGTCATGCCTATTATTTTCTATTTTTCAAGTACTATTAATTCCAATTTTGAATATTCCATTGATATTGATTTTCTAAAGTTTTCTACGTTGACACTAATTTTACTGTTCCTTTTTCCAGAACGCATGGCTTATCTACGACACCGACAAATCTGGATCTTTCAGCGGATTCGAGCTCAGGGAAGCCCTAAACTCCGTCGGATACAAATTAAACGCCAGAGTGTTGAATATCCTTATGCACCGTTATGGGAACAAGAGTGGACAAATTCAGTTTGACGATTTCATGATGTGTGCTATAAAATTGAAAAGGATGTTAGGCACGTAATCCAACTTATTTCTTAATTTAAACATTATTGTTATTATTTCCAATTTTAATATTGCAGATGTCTTCAATGAGAAGAGCAATCCGGAAACAAACACTGCCAAATTTACAATGGAAGAGTGGTTGGAGACTACATTGTATACATAATATTATGTAACTGTTGTTATATAATATAACAATATAATAAATATAATTATATAATAAATATAATGTAACTGTTGAATTTTTGAAAATACTTTACGCCAATATTTAATATTTTGTCGTTTTGAACTCTTCCTTGATATTCTTATAAATACGAGCACATTTTGAGATCGTTTTGAAGAATATTTAAAAATTTGTTATATGTATATTTAGGTATATATTATGAAAAATATATTTATTGAAACTTTCTAATTTATTTTAATTCAATCTATTGCTACTTAAGTATTGCATCATCAGCATTGGTGGTGAAAAGTGAGTTTAACAATCTTATGTTCTCTCAATTTATTTCATTTCAATTACAGGTACTCCTCACTTGACGACACTGCACTCGATAGGTTTGAAATACCAATTCGATCTTAAAAGATGAAATGATTTATTTTGTATTAGTTAATAATGTTTACTACAAACCTATCGACTGAGGTGTTATTTTATAAAGAGCAAAGCAAGCAGTGTAGAGTGCGTGCTTCACATACACTAGGGTTCTAGGGTTCGTTGGAACCACTCTAACTATTTATAGTATATATATATATATATATATATATAGTGTTTATAGTAGTATAGAGTCATCTATATATATAAAAGAAAGTCGTGTTAGTTACTCCACTTATAACTCAATAACGGCTGAACCGATTTAGCTGAAAATTGGCAGGGAGGTAGTTGAGAGCCAGGAGAAGGACATAGGATACTTTTTATCCCGTTCGACAAGGATAATTTTTAGCCCGTTCGACAGCATTCGCGTGTGACTTGACATGAAACGTCAGTAACTATAAAACGTGGTATAACAAAAAAGGATCAGACTTGGAATAACAAAAAGCAAATGACAGCTATGTAATTGACGTATAATGACAGCTATGTAATGACGTATGGATGACAATTTGATATTTGTAAGAAATCAATAATAAAACTATTTCTATTAAATAAATAATTAACAATTATAATGTAAAAGTGAACTATAAAACTCGGTATGGTTCAAAATTTGAGTTTTTAGGTGAAGTGAAGTTTAATTAATAATGCCGCGACCAAGACGATCGAATCTTTCCCGACAAAGCCGTGATGCAAGAAGAATACGAAATTCTGCAAATGAAAGAACTGAAGAAGAACAAGAAATTGCACGTGAACAGCGCCGCGATAGGCTCATTCAGCATTCAAATTACCGTTAAATCTTCAAAATATTGAAGAACCAACGTGCAATATTGCAAAACACTCAGCAATGGCCAAAGTTTCGAAAATCATCATCTGGGACGAATGCACAATGGCGCATAAACGTGCATTAGAAGCACTTAACCGAACATTAAAAGATTTACGCAATGACTCGAGATGTTTTGGAGGAGCAATGATTTTACTGTCTGGTAATTTCCGCCAAATACTGCCAGTAATTCCAAGATCTACGGCTGCCGACGAAATAAACGCTTGCCTCAAATCGTCAAATCTATGGCGCTATGTGAAGAAACTGCAACTGACAACAAACATGAGAGTTACATTGCTTAATGATACATCTGCTGAAGATTTCTCAGAGCAATTGCTGACTATCGGTAATGGTCAAGTACCTGTCGATGAATCGAGCGGATTAATATCATTTCCAAATAATTTCTGTAATTTTGTCTCATCAAAAGACGAACTTATCAACAATGTATTTCCAGAAATTATTTCTAACTACAAAAATAATGAATGGTTGAGTGAGCGAGCGATTTTAGCGGCTAAAAATAAAGATGTAGATGACCTAAACTACATAATTCAAAATAAGATCATTGGAACAATGCATTCATTCAAATCTATTGACTGCGTCACAAATGAAGATGAAGCCACCAACTATCCAATTGAATTTTTAAACTCTTTGGACGTGCCTGGCTTACCACCGCACAATTTACGCCTAAAGGTTGGCTACGTAGTAATCATGCTTCGAAACATAAAACAAACAAAATTGTGCAACGGTACGCGTTTGGTGGTTAGAAAATTGATGAACAATGTAATTTACGCTACGATAATGATAGGAAAATTCAAAGGTGAGGAAGTTCTCATTCCGAGGATACCGATGATCCTAAATGATATGCCATTTGAATTTAAAAGACTTCAATTTCCGATACGTCTTGCATTTGCCATGACCATCAAGAAATCACAAGGCCAATCCTTAAAAGTTTGTGGTTTAAATCTAGAACATTCATGTTTTTCCCATGGTCAATTATACGTGGCATGTTCACGGGTCGGAAGACCATCTGCGTTGTTTGTTTTTGCGCCTGATAATAAAACAAAAAATGTCGTGTATCACAAGGTACTTAAATGAAGAGCAACCTATGTACTAAAATACAGAAATAATTATGAATGATTAATGTAGGTATTTAATTTTTTTGTATTTTTTCCAATTAAAAACAAAAAAAAACTGCTTATTTATTGCAATTAAGGCGGAACAAAGTTCGCCGGGTCAGCTAGTTTATAATAAATATGGGAGAGAAGCACAATAGTCTATATTGGAAAAATCTGGCACCACATAACATGGTGTTATCATATATGTAGCAATTATAGCGGGACGTAGGCTAACTACTTATATACAGATTAAAATTTCGCGCTGTGCATCTGAATGTTTGTTACGTTAAAGTTCGTGTTTTTTTGCAAACAGGCTAACACTGTTGCCAAGATTTTCAAATAGTAATGAGATCGAATTCGATCGAGTAATGTCAGTGACTTTCCCCTTACTTTTTTGGTACATTAGATACACATGTATGTAGTATAATTTATTCACAAATATATTATCAAAAGGGCAGTTGATAAATTGAACAGGCCACTGTACTACTACTGTATTATCGCTAACTACAAAATTTAAATCCCTTATATCCCTTACTATTGGCAACTAATGTAAAGGCGCGAATTTTAATTTGCATAAAACAGTGATTTACCTACGTCGCGCTGCAGTCAGGAGTCGGTAGGTGTCGTTGAAAAGAGAACTTAACGCCATTTAAAATACTATGTGACTCAACATCCCTTTCTATTTAAAACTTCAGGGTTAAAAATTACCCCCGGTTAGGGTTTGTTGTTACGGGTTTATGGATTAAAGGACTAAACAAATAAAATCCACTGGTCCTAGTGTTTTTCACTTTGTTATTTGAAAAAGAAATAAAACGGGGTGATATGTTTTGGGTGGGGCACTCGTCGAATATAAATAAACAGGTAATAAAAAGTTTATCGTTTGTAAAATGTCGGACAGAAAAATCCTCTCTCAATAAACGGCCTCTCTAACGCAAAAAGCAATTTTTCAAATCTTAAGATTCTAAGTTAAGGTAGTTCTTAAGATTAGCGGGTTTAAACATACAAACTCTTCAGCTTTATAGTATTGGTTTAAAGTACATTTATGAGAGTTTACTGAGAACACTAGAACAATTTCACTGTGGTCAAAGTCGAGTACTATAAAAAACTGTTTGAAAACTTTTTTAACTATGATTCATCTAATGAGCAGTATTTCACAATAACAAATTCAACAGAAACACTTAAACGTTCAAATATTGAACCAAATCAAAGCAATCACACATAAAAATCTTTCAATGTGACTAATTTTATAAATAATTTGCTTAAACAATTAAATACCCAATATTTGTAATATGATAATGCTTGACATTTCTAATCATCGATGTCGATAATGCGCTATCTGAAGTTATCTGATAAAATAAATAACTTTTTTTGTCAAGGTATAGTTAAAATGTGTTGCACCATTCGTCATTCTGAATTTGATTGGGTATATTGAATTATTTTTTACACAAACATGTCAAAAAATATTAAAAGCTATGTCAACGACGGTAGTTCGTCAGACAACCAAACTACCTGCACCGGTTTCGATCCCAGAAAAATTTACTTGGTAAGGTAACATTTTCATAATTTATTAAATTAAAAATTCACTAATGATTATTTAGTTGGGCGAAAGGCAGTCAGGATTGAAACCTCGAGGGATTTTACAAAAATATGAGCTACTGAAAAGTCATTATTTGCAACAAGGCAAACTTTTTGAGGATCCGCAATTTAACCCAAGCCAAGTAGATTTAGGACAAGCTGCCGAAGAGATACATGAAGAAATAAAGTGGCTGAGACCCCATGTAAGTGTATTTATAGAAAAATATTTGGAGACTTAAAGTAATACTTGCGTCAAAAAGTATCTCTACATTGCAATTGTTGTTGATTTTCTTGTTTTTTTTTCATTGATTTCGTTTTCCTTTGCTTACGTTTTTTCCTATTTCTTTTAATATGTTTGAGGTCCTGTCCCGTTAAATACGTTAAATATGTTTTTAATTATTCTAATACTTTTCAGATGTCGTTTCAAATATCATCCATTTTGTCTAAATCCGATAAAGCAAATACTTACACATGACAAATGACAAAATCATTAATTAGTTTATTAATTGCGGTTTAATTACATGTCTTTATTTTACTAAAGTTAATGAAGGGATAAGATAGGTTGTAAAGTGATTGGAGAATCAAATCCGTTGCACTAATGAGATTATAAAAATAAATCGTAAACAAACACACTTCAAATTAAAACAGAAATTCATTTGCTGCTGTCTATGGAAATTAATTTATTATATTTTCCTAGGCTTTTCCTACTACTACAATTTTCCATTTACAAACAGTTTACTATCTTGGTTATTGCTTTCTTAACCTTATTTACACTTTTTTTTAAGGAAATTGTACCGAACCCACAATTTATAACAAATGGAGAGAAACGGTTCGACATCAATCAGGGTGATCTCGGGGACTGCTGGTTTCTAGCTGCGGTAGCAGATGTCACCAGTAACTCTAATTTAATGGAGTTAATAGTTCCATCAGATCAAAGTTTCCAATATGACTATGCGGGAATATTTCACTTTAGGTGAGGAAAACTTGAACTGGTACCTATTTTTTGACATCGCTTATGTTTTATTATTTAGATTTTGG
Organism: Cryptocephalus primarius; assembly: GCA_963576515.1. Classification (NCBI taxonomy): domain Eukaryota; kingdom Metazoa; phylum Arthropoda; class Insecta; order Coleoptera; family Chrysomelidae; genus Cryptocephalus; species Cryptocephalus primarius. The sequence continues at coordinate 12,264,411 of OY754940.1, read as the reverse complement.
CAGTATGGAAGATGGATAGATGTTGTTATTGACGACCGATTACCAACTTATAATGGGAACTTGCTTTTTGTCAGATCAAAGTTGCCTAATGTTTTTTGGACGTCACTTTTAGAGAAAGCGTATGCCAAGTAAGTAAAGCATCTATCGAAATCGCAAGTGTTTAAATATTACCTATTATCGAATGTTATTCGGAAAAGAAATTGCTCACTATGTGAAAATGGAATTTTAAGAAATCACTAGACTTTAGACATTTCTGAGTTAAATCCACTATGCTACTAGGAATTTTTTTATAGCGCTTTGGGCACCTTCCGTTAGTTGTTAATTTTCTCTAATCATAAATATATGGAATATATTTATGTATTCTACTATAATATTTCACGATGGTTTTGTATAGAATGTTTCAAAATGTTATGGACGCTTCGAGACTGTCCGAGAATATTCCAGACTGCTCTAGGATATTGTAGAATATTCCCGAACTTTTCTAATCTTCCAGGATGTTCAAGTATGTTTCAAGAGACTATTCCGGAATGTTCCAAAATGCTATAGGATATGTAGAATGTTTCAGAACATTTTATAATTTTCAAGGATGCTCAAGAATGCACTAGAATATTACAGATGGTTTTGGATGATCAATGAGACTTCCTGTTCTGGGACGTTCGAAAATGTTCTGGAATGTTTTTCAGAATGTTTTTGAGACCCTAATATTTCAAGATTTTCAAGAATGTACCAGAACATATAAGAATGTTCCATCTACAATTCCTAATGGTGTTCGGACATGTTCCATTTAGCATAAATTTTCTATAATGTACGACCATGGATAGAACTTTCTGTGCGGTTATAGGTTAGGTTTTCAAATGGAAAAGCGGGTTAATTTTATACAGCAGCTAGAAACAGGAACCTTGATGAGGTTATAGATTAGGTCCCAGATGGTTCAGAAAAATCCGAAAATCCCTAATTTCACTTACTGAGGGGGTAAAATAAGGAGATGAGATTAGCTTGACATCTGAGGGAATCAGCTATTTTGGAGACTATTATTTATAATTACTTAAGTGACCTCCGAGCGAAGGTACAATACCAAAACACCTGGGTCCAATATTTTAGTGAAAAATAGTTCTTAGTCTATTAATGCGTTTTAGACAAGAGGCTGTGAAATACAAAGGAGGTTTAGTGAGCTTACACATATACTTAGTGAGTGTTCACTAGTATTAATTATGAGTGTTAATATTATATATATATATATATATATATATATATATATATATATATATATATATATATATAGTAAGTATACTTACTCGAACATGAGTTAAAAAGGTTATAGTGCCTTTAGGTCATAGGTTATAAGTATTATTATTACCAAGGCAAAAGCATTTGGCAGCAATTTTGTTTTGTACAATCCATACACATATCCATACAGTCCATGTATAGTACTTAGTCCCTATCCATCGCGGTTTTCTATTCTTCACAAACGTTTATAAAATAACAGATTTTGGACTTTCACGTAAACAAAATTCGGTTTCAAAACCGTGACCAATGAGAAATTAAAGAAAAGACAACATTACTCAATTCCTTTAAACGTTAGGACTTTTAAGTGATGGCCAGAAATTATAAGTCAGTAAACAAGCTTAACCGCGTGTTTAAAATTTATTTTAAATACATAGCCAATATAAATGAAGCTTATGTGTTTAACTAACGCGTATAAATATGTTAAAAGTATAACTACAAATACATGTATTTAAATACTTAATATTAGTTTTGTTTATATTCAGTAATATTTTGGTGGATTAGTTATTATGGTGTAATGAAGTGTGAATTTGGTGAATGCGCTAGACAAATCAACATGTTTTTGAATGAAGTAACGGTTTATGTCGAGTCAATACCTTATGCGGAAGATGGCCAATTTTCTTCATATACATGTGTATTTCACTGAGCAATAAAGTTCTTTGAAAGTTAAAGAATTTGAAATTACGTTAGTGATCCTATTCAAAAATTAATATTACTTTTAATAGGTTGTATGGTTCATATAAAAATATCGACGGCGGCTTCGTGTCCGAAGCCCTGGAGGATCTTACCGGCGGATTGAACGAAATATACGAAGAGATTTCAGAACAAAGTAAATATTTCAACTTTTACGATTTAATGTTGACTTCCTACACAAAAAAATCCTTTATGGGTTGCGGCATTATGGTGAGTTGCCTCATCCATAGGCCTTATCCGTAATACAAATTAATTGTTTTGATTGTAGGATTCCATGGAAATTGAAGGTGGGAGACCTGACGGTTTATATTCCAGACATGCTTATAGCATTACAGATGTAGCCGAGGTGGAATGTAAAGTCGGTAATGTTTACAGACTTTTAAGGATCAGAAACCCTTGGGGCAAGGGAGAGTGGAACGGAAACTGGAGCGACAAGTACGTCCAAAAATCAGACGATTAAATATAAATGGCGCTTATTTTCTATGATGTCTTCGCCAATTTTTATTTTTCTTATATCTTAGTTCAAAAACCTGGAATTTGTTACCGGAAGACACTAAAAGAGACTTATTGATAAGAAAAAATGACGGGGAATTTTGGATGCAGTTTGAAGATTTCGTAAGTACCTATACTTTTCTGGAATTCTGCCATCCGAACCCAGATTTCTACAAGCGAGTAGAAGAAGAAATGGCACATTGGAAAAGTTTCATGGTTGATGGTGCCTGGATAAACGGTTTGAATAGCGGAGGATTGCCTAACAATCTAAGTAAAAAGTCGTAGTTATTATTACCTAACATGTAGGTAATGTATTTACTTTTAGGTTTTTCGAAAAATCCTCAATATATTTTAAAACTGATCGGTCCAGAGAAGAACAAAAACTACAGGATTTTAATAGGTCTAATGCAGAAAAATCGCCGAATTCATAACTTATTAGAATTGCCTATTGGATTTGTAATTTACAGAGTAAATAATGATTACAAATAAAATCACGTGGTATATTACCACTTAATGTTTTTTAGTTGCCATCCATGCCAGAAGGTGGAAGGATAAGCCAGGACTTTTTTTCGAATCGAAAGGCGATATATTTGAGGCCAGTCGATAACCACAAGCAAGTCACAGGACACGTAGACCTGACCAATGGGATTTATTGTATAGTGCCTTTTTGCCACAATACAAAAACAAACTGCGAATACTTGTTGAGGGTTTACGCGGAAATTGACTTTAACGTAGAGTAAGAATATGAAATTAGTTAGATATAAAAACACGTTAACGCTATTAAAAATTAAATTTTTGATAAAAAAATATACAATTTGCTTGAAATATTTGAAATTCATTTTTGTTTCAGAGAGAATGACGAGACTGTCAGTTTAATGGGTGAAGCTCCTGTAAGTAACTTCAATATTTTTTTACAAATTAATATATCAATAATTTTAGCTAATGAAAGATACAGTTGATAGTTCCAAAGCAGATAATGCCATTAAGGAAGTATTTAAAAGTTTTTCTAAAAATGGAGAGGGAATTGGTTGGAAAGAACTAAAAAGTATTTTAGATTTATTGCTCAAAAATGGTAATACATCTCACATATTACTGAATTTGTTACAGATAACTTTGAATATGTTTTACAGAAAATCAAGAGTTTTCCAAAGAAATATGCCGCAGCATGGTTGCACTAGCGGATTCTGATATTTCTGGACAATTGAATTTTCAAGAATTTTACCAGTTGTGGGAACAAATTGGAATATGGCGGGTGAGGAAGATTAATTTACAGTTTAATGTGCCTAACCAACATAAGCGAAGATTGGTCCTAAATTTACCTTAGCAATTTAGTTCACAGTTAGTTAGAACCATAACATTTTGACAATTTTCAGTGTGTATGTTAATTTTGTTTCTACTTGGTAGTTCATGCACCTATAAAAATAAACCTATAGAAACTTCATAAGCTACACGCAAACAACCTTTGCTAAATAATGTCAGTTAGCGGCAATTAGATATTGCTAAGTTTTTGAAATTAAAAATCACTTTAAATTTTTAGAAAATTAAGTTCACCCAGCTACTTGGAGCCTTATAGAATTATGCCTATATAATGTATAGACTGCGTAGAATTATAAACAATATTGTAAACATTTTGGTTTCAGGGTATTTTTAGGACTACAGACGCAGACAACTCTAAAGGGATGTCGCCAAGCGAATTGCGCGACGCCTTGAACAAAGCTAGCATCAGAGTTAACAACAGGGTCTTGAAATTACTGGTTATTAGATATTCCAACGATAATGGCGAGTTGGACATGGAGGATTTCCTTCATTGTTGCATTAAATTAAATCAAATGATCGGTAAGTGAAAGAAATGACGGGTGCATTTTGATAAAATACGTTTAATAATTGTTTTCAGCAATTTACGAGTCTAACAAGAGTGGTGGTAAATTAGAAGATTTCCTGATGGACACTTTGTATGCCTAAATGGATATTTTTTTGTATATTTATTTAAAATAACAAAAACAAAAGCGATTATTAACACGCTTTTATTAGTTGACCTATTTGTATGTATGTAACGGAATCTTTCGACGTAATTTTTACCGGCTTCACGACGTCTGATTAATTTAAAAATTTGCGCACGTTTTACGGACTGTTGACAATACACTAAGTTAATAACTTTGTCATAATGTCCCGACCAGGTTCATCGCCATAAAAAACAAGATGAATGTCATTAACAGGCGCCCTCGCCATTTCTTATAAGTCGTTGGTACATGTGACAAGTTCTGTAATATTCAGCTGGTAAACGAATTATAGGCTTAATTGAGGTAGTTTTGTGAACACGTCTCACAACACCTTAAAATTCTATTACTGTTATAGAATATCTTCCAGCTTCACGAATTGGACCCTCAATATATACGTCTCGTCGTGCTGTCATGTTTCCTTCAGACATTCCGTAAATTCGCTAAGTGTGACTGAAAAGAGGTGAGAAATTTTTTCATTTGTTAAAGTGAATGATACTCACATGGACTTATATAATGCGAATTTGTATATGAATACAGTTTATCCTCGTCAGTATTTTACGACATACATAATGTTGCAATACAACACCATGAAAATTAACAAATTCTATTCAAATTCTTATTCTAATTCAAAAAATATTTACCATTTTATTAATTGTGATGCATTTCAAAATTATATACAATGCCTCTCATAGTCTCACCAGTCTCTCACTTTAAAATTGCTAACCAGTCCCTGGAGTGTCTCATCAGTACGAATGACCATTTTCAATTTTTTTGGTGGTTCACGGGTTTGGTGGTTTGTGGCTCTAGCCAAACATCCCTTCCGACTTAAATTTTTTTGTAGGACTTTCACAAATTTCCATATGTCTGGATGGTCCATACCTAACTCAATCTGAAGTTTTCTATTGGCAGCTTCTGCACGATTATTAGTTCGGTCAACATCCTCCAAATTTCTTTGATGAGGGTTCCACGTTTCAATGGGGAACAATAGTGAGCGTCTCCTATTCCCTCTTATATAAGGCCTTCCGATGTACTTGTCCTCAAAATAGTTTAGTAGTTCATGAACGTCTTCCGGCAGTGTAATGGAAAGGTAGTCTACTGTATCATTGAGTCTATCAAGTATGACATATGCCAAACTCAAGGTCATTTTGAGTTGAATGGCATAATAAGCTTCGTTATTGTATATCTCCCTGAATTCTAACTGTGCTACGTGTTTTTAGAGATTCTGGACTAGAAGAAAAAAAAACCAGCTTAAATTATTACTGTCTTCAAATAACTCTGGAGCGGCTTGGACGGCAGCCATTTCGAAGTAGCAGAATATTCTATAAGGGTTAAATTCCGGAATGATGTCATTCACCAGACGAAAAAAGCGTCATAGGTCTGCCGTCTTTTGTTCGGCAATAAATCGTACAAAATAGAATAACATCACCACAAACGTTGGTCAAAGTAATGTATACTAGAGCAAACAGTGGTGGTGCTGATTTAAACATACTATCTATTTACACGTTGGTGGCTTGTAGGTACCCTAAACTGGCTACCATAACGGCGCACTGCACATCTCATGGCACATGGCATGGTATCATAGCATCCGTGTACAAAGCAAATGTTACTATAGAATTAAATGTGAGTGGGCACAACAGCTCACCGCCCCTCGCCTCGCACCAAGCCTGGCATGCGAACATTGCTCTGCCATATCGAGTTTAGTATTTATTCGAACCCTCGCATATCGCACAGTGAATAAAATGGACAAGAAAAAATTAATTACTAGTGTGTTTACCAGAGAGGCAATTTGGGAAAAAAAAGCAAGAAACACCGTAACAGTGTATTTCTTATGGAACTACCTTCTAGCAACTCGTACAATTCACACACAGTGCACTCAGCCTCTATGCTTTCCCCGAAACCTATATCCCCTTGACAAAATGGCGTTACCAAAACGGATTCGGAGAAGACAACGATGGAGATCACCATTCACGAACGACGAGAGGAAATAGGAAGTAACTTTTCCCTGAAACCTGAAGCGTATTTTAGGTCTTTCTCCAAACAGCAAGATCACAATTCAACAATTCTCGGAACCATGTAACGCCCTTCCCAGATTTGAAGAGAATGTACAGTCCTGCACAGTACAGGGCATCTTTGCGTTAGGAACAGACTCCTATAACTCTTATAACTCCACTAACAGATTCAAAACAAGTTTGGGATTATTTATCTATATCGCTGACAAAGGTTGTGCAATGGAATTAACCCAAAGGTTTCAATTGTGTGTTCCGTGCATTCGATCCGTGTACACTTAAAGTAGACAAGTGAATGAGATTGTTCTGGGAGAGTCGCTATTGCTCGCTAGGTGACGTTACCAACACCAGAAAGAAAAGTTTTTAAACGTAACGCAATCACGGATTATCACTATGTTCGTTTGTAAATTCGAGACATAACCCATATTTTCTTAGGCATACCTTCTTTACCAAGATTTTAGCGACCATAAGGACCTTAGTTTCAACTTTATTTTGGCTTGTGGTCGCCTTGGTATAATATTATGTTAGTGATAACAATAATACAATTAAAACAACTTGAAAAATTCAGATGCATGTTGTGATAAAACCAAATAGAATTCTAATGGGGATAGTAAACAACTCAACAGGATAAAAATATCGTAAAAACACCCCACGCTTTTTTTCCTATTGAATAAATTTTTTGAATCACTTTATTCTAATTTTAATTTTTTTACAGGTCAAAAATCATTTTTTTACTTTTTAGTTCGGTTTGCTATTAAAGCGTGTTTTTTAAAACTATAAATTATTTTAGAAGTACTACTTATATATTGTTTCACTACACTAACGAAATGTCTAACGTCCTCTTCGCAATTCACCGAGGGTGAGTAAGAGGGTACATGTGCAATTAATTGGAGAAGCTTTTAACGTTAATATAGATTGATGCAAGTTGTCAGAAACGCACGCGACCGCCTCGTGTCTAAATGCCCTTTTAACAGCTGAAACTAACGCAATAAAAAACCGATGTCTGACCAGACAGGGAAATGGTATTAACTAAATGGAATCAGGTTTCACCTGGTAAAGAAACGTTAAAACGAAAAACACATTTTGTTACCTCTGTTCATCGTTGATATTAAAAATGTGTATATGTAGGATCTGATTAATTTCGTGATATTCAAAAAACTGAATTTGTTGTAACGGTGAAAAGTTAATAATGTGACTAATGAATAAACGTTGAAGAGTGGGGATAATGATTGGGGGGATAAGGATAACAATGTGACAGAATTCCGTTCCTATTTTACTTTCCAATCTGTACTTGTTATCCATTTTTCCTGCCATTCATTCTCAAAGGGTACGATCCGGCATTCCTGTACTGAAAACAAAAGTGTCGAAATTACGTTCGAATTCCAGCCAAATAACAGAGTACAACTTGGTACTTGACTAGTCAAATTATAGGGCGAACATACCGTTGTGTCATCAGAGTTCAGACCTCACAGGGTCCTCTCTCGCATTATTATAGTTATCACACATGCTGCACGAACAATAGATTCGATGTACCAATTTCTATCTATTACCACGTCGCTCATTTGACTAATGCAACTCGAGAATGGTTGGAGATATTTTCAACACTTTCTTTAGTTTGTATAGGTAACTAGAAACACCCTTTATTAAAGTGTAGCGATCATAACGGGAAGAAAAACATGATTAGCTGAAGCCTTGGTCAGTTTTGACACATTGGATATAATATTTGCGGTTAAGAACGTCAATTACAACATCAACATCAAATTCAAGTTTTCAATCTACTCATGAATATTACATCATGAACATTACATTAAGTTGAAAATTGTTTTAACTGTATCTAAAATATTAAGTAATATAAAATATTAGCACCACACCACATAAAACTGGTACAGAGCTAGAATAGATTTCTTGAATCTTAAACTTTAAATATAATGGATATTTTTAAATATTTCATTGTTGTTGTTTGTCACTGTACTATTACTACTGATAGCATTAAACTTTTACAACATACAACATTTATATATCACATACAACAATATTTTCCATACATCTCAATTAGACCGGGAGACATTAATCTGAAGTTCAGTCACGTCTTTCTCGTTTAAGCCTCTAAGATTACTAAAAGATATATTAGAGTAAAGTAAAATAGTGGAAAACTTTATTGTGACCTTCTTGTGAAAATCCAATTTTCTTTCGAAAAAATAATCATTGTACAGCGACAAATTTCTTATTTATGCCATGTTCATGAAACGGTAGGAAAGTATCGATTTTATGATAAAATATTTAGGTATAAGGGTTGCAACAGACGTGAGGGAAAAAAACAATTTTATATAATTTTCTTATTAGTGCTAACTAAAAGTATGAAATTATTAACCTTAAAACGTTCATAAAAAACATTAACATAATTCCTGCTAAGGACTAACGGAAATCAGGCCTCGGAAAAGCTGTTGAGAATAGTCTTTTATTTCTGTGACTTTCCCATCTTTGGCGTGGATAATTTATGATACTTACAATAAATAAAACACCCTAGCAGGTATGCTAGTTACGTGTTTCTTGCTTATGCCATTTTACATGTACATAGAAATTAGAATCATAAACTTATGTAAATAGAGGCATAAGTGTTGAAAAGGACTTTGATATTGAAAATGATTTTAAATCTTTATTTAAGTTATCGTCGAGTAGTAGACAAATAATAGAAATTTTTCATAATTTTCTCGTTCATGCCGCTGTGTACATAAATATATAGTCACCTTAAAAAGTTGCATAAGTGCCAGATGAGATCTTATATTGAAAATTTATGAAAAAATTATTAAAAATTGCCACCAAAAAAACTACCAATTCGCAACACACCTTCCTCATCCAAAAAAGGGTTTAAAAGGAGAAGACTACTGGGTTTCTTGAGGGCCTGGTTGTTACTAACGGGCAAATTTATAATCGCGCCTTGAGGATTCCTCAAACCTTAAGGCGGACTTACTGTGCCACCTGAATTTTATAGTGAACTAAGTGCACCTTAAGGATGAGATGAGGCCGAGGTCGGTTTGATCTTATCTTGAGTATGCCTCAGAAAATATTAAAATGTAAGTTCGCCTTCAAGACGTGGATTTAAGATGAACGACGACTATTATGAGTACGTCAATCGAATTGTTAATAATATAAATCGATTACCTAAACCGTATTTGAGAGACGGGAAAAATCCGTCGGATTTATATAGTGAACGTGAGTTTATAAGGAGGTATCGCTTTTCCAAAAATACAACTGTACAATTATTTTGCCTCTGATTAATGATGCTCTTCATAACCCCAATAGTAGAGGTTTGCCAGTTGTTCCACTGATTCAATTATTAATCAGTTTACGATACTGTGGTACAGGAAATTTCCAGGCTAGTTGCATTTTTATATATGTATTTATATCTAGAAATAGGAGGATTACTAATGTTTTATTTAAGTTTTTGAACTTTATTTATCTATTCTACTATTTCATATTTATTTCAGACCGTTTGCTGATGATCTTAGGGGAATTTCACAATCTACAGTGTCGCTTGTCAGAAGGCGCTTTTCATTATCAAGTTTTATGAATGAATTTAATGAAATTGCCAACTTTCTTGGTGTAACATCTTGTAGAGACAGTACCCACATCTCAATAAAAAATCCTGGAGGTGCTGTAGGTGAAATATACAGAAATAGAAGGATAATTTTCCCCATCCATTTACAAATACTTATTTTATCTCATTAACATTTGATGAAACTGTTTAAAAAGTGTTATTTACAGGTGGTATGTGGCCCAAGAATGAAGATATTAGATATTGTGGCTAGGTATCCAGGATCCACTCATGATAACACAATATTTTAGAGATATGGGGTTCGTGTTAAATATGAAAATAATGAAGTGCAAGGTCAGCCTGTAATTATTTGTTTAAAATCTAATTTGCAGCATGAATCTATTATAAATTATGTGTTGTTATAGGTAAAATATTGGGTGACAATGGCTATGCGTGTAAAAGATATCTGCTAACACCAATTGTACAATACACATGCAGAAAGAAATTATCATAGAGCTCGTAGAAGCACCAGAAACATCTTTGAAAGATGTTTGGGAATCAGGAAAGAACTATTTAGGCGCTTAAAAAAGAGGGTTGAGGGTTTACATTTACTTTTTCTTAGTTTAATTAGGAAGGAGAAGGAGGAAAAGGAGAAGGTCTCCTGTTGGGCTGGCTGAATCAATTTCACAAAAACATTTTCGATCTCCATATGTTTAACCGGCATGGTTGGTGTAACGCAAGTTAAAAACCGTACTGCCCTCTTTTCTTGTCATGAAACATTTTTTTTGTACTTAGAAGACTTGTTTTATGAATTTAAATTCCTTTTACTCTATCTCGACGGCTGATAGGGCCACTTGTATTAAATTTTATCTATTGGTCAATAAATGCATGTCTTCTCTTAGCTTTTGTTATAGCGACTATCACATGAGATAGCTCACATTGTGGCCCCTCAGGACCGTAGGCCGTGGCAACTTGCCAGACACGCTCACAAACGTCTGCTATGTGAAGTCACAATTTCAGGGCATGTTTGAAAAGAGGTATATTTTTAGCTGACAATATTCTATAACAGTAAACTCACCAAAAATGCCGTCACAATTATCCGAGTTTATCTTAAATAAAAGTGGTGGCTACAAAACAAACCTTAAAGTCTCATGCATCAACGTTGGTACTAATTGCATTTGGGTCAGTTAGGTTTGTTTCATTAAAAAGGACTATTCAAATTCAACTCCATTTCTCTTCCCTTATTCCGTCTAGTAGCTCAAATGGTTAACTAGTATGATACTTGTATTATATTTAGTAGAAACCTAACATTATGGTAACACAATTTTCTTTTAGACATGCTCCGAAGATATTTGAATCACTTGATGAAAGGATCAAAGGAACCAATTTTGTTAGGAGCTAATTTAAGTAAGGTCAACGTACACGACTTAATATTCAGCGAAGATGAATAGCGAACAACTTACACTTGTAAATTTACTTATTACTGATTGTGTCCAATATCGTTACAGGGAATTTTTTATTCACATTTCTCCGCCACTCTTTTTATATTTCATTTGATACATCTGGATCTGCCTCAGTAATTTCGTCAAATGTAGAGCTGCCTTGGGATGAGTGTAATCCTTGAAGTTGTTCTCCTCTCTTGATTCCCGTTTTTGCACGCTAGCCTGGCTCGTCTTTTCTTTCAACGCTTTTATTTGCTGTTTCAATTCTAACACCTCCTTGTAAAGTGTCATCACCATGGTTATTTCTTCTTCTTTCTTATTAAGAGCATTCTCAAGTTCTTCTAATTCCTTTAAGGTGCCTGCGTCATCTCCCGTTCCTCCTTGGCTCAAATCTTCATATCTCCTATAATGAAGGTAAGCAAAAATATAAATTTAATTGGAAGACTGACAGATAGAAAACTGTTAAAATTACTAGCATCCTTTACTTAAAGAAGGATATAAACAGTCTAAGATACAAGTCATAACTAATCAAAAAGGTTATAGTTGCAACGACTTCAGTGGGTACTGCTTGTTAGTGGATGTGGGTTGAAATTGGGAATAAATTATTTCCTAGCAATATTTACTTGTTAAGAAATTCAAATTCGTCGTGTAAATTCATCAGCACTTCTCTTAAGTTCTTCTCTTTGCCACAAAGAGGGTTGTCTGCAGTAGGGTGGTCTAATGGAGTTTGGGCCCGCGATTCAGATGCTGGAGTCTTATGTTTCAGCTCATTTCTCGAACATTTCCTGCCGGTCCTGGGCAAAATTCTGCTTTTCTGTAAATATAGGAATTACTAAAATTTTTGTAACATCTACTAATAAAGAAAATTGAGTTATATTTAGAGCTCGGGAAATGTGCAAAATGCATATAAAGTGCATACTTGCATATTTCGACAAAATTCTATAAATGCATATGTACTTATTAAAAATGCATATTTTCAGCGATTTTCGGAATGGAATCTCAAGAAAATAAAAATTTTGATTGTATAAATCTCTGTGTAAATAGAGATTATGTCTATGGTATGAGAAGTTATGCTGTAACCTTCAGTTTAGCGTTAAGGCCGCCGCCTTCTACAAATAGCATTTTGGGTTGTTGAAAGGCTGTTAATACTAATGGCTGGTACCGTCTTGTTAAGAATAGTTGTCGAAATGCTACTAAAATTAAGCAATGATTAAAGCTGGGAAAATGTGCTCACTATTCTCGGAATTAGTGTAATAGTGTCAAATTTTCCTCGGCTTGTATAAGTGGGAATAAGCTCGTTGATTTTAGCTTTTAGCTAATGAAATCATTTGCTGTTACTCCCATTTAAATGTAAGGTTTGAAGAGCAAGCTTGCATTTAGTTTTCTATTATTCTATTTTATTTATTCATTGACGTGTTTATTAGGAGTGTGTGATAATGCCTAAACAAAGTGCCAACAAATCTGTTCTTAGGAAATGGATAAACAGTACAATCGATTTTAAAATCATTGACTACGACCATATACTTATTTTACAGAGTTTGCGACAAAAAGGTAAATCTTATTATATCTAACGGTTTTATGTTTTAAACATATTACCATTCCCTCATTTCCAATCTAAAGATTATTCTGTTTAATAAATATGATTCAAATTTTTATCATCATATTGTTCCATTCTAAAGCTTTTAAATTTCAAACTTCTTTTTTTTAAACAATGCAACTAAATAATCACCCATCATAATTCAAGAATTCCAACATGAACAAGACGTCCAAATAAGAATGATCGTTTGCATTCTGTAAATTATTTTGTTTTTAGGTCTTCCGCCAGAGGAAATTTCAAGCTAATCAAAACTTGGGAACCGCTACCCACAGAACTCGTAACCAGAAGCCTTAAGATTTTGTTCAGCAGCTCATCACAACAAACCATACCAAGATTTCAGGCCAAGAAAATTTCAATAAGGATTTATGTTCATTACTAGTAGGTTGCAATATCTCAATGGTAAAATTTGACAATCTATTATTTCAACAATTTTTAATGAAGTATGGCAAAGAAAATGTTCACGTACCTTCTGATACTACTTTAAGAAAAAAATATGTCAACCTCACTTATTAATCTACTATTGGGGCGATGAAAACTGCCACTGAAAATGATCCAATATGGATATCTGTTGACGAGACGACCGATGATAAAGGACAGTATGTTGCAAACTTAATTATTGGAAGTACCAACAGAAATTTTTTTGTTCATGTTAACTGACGCTGCTCGATATATGACAAAACTTAAAAATATATTTCCTGAACCTAATACATGTAACTTGTTTGGCACATGCGTTAAATCGCGTGTCTGAAGTTGTAAAGACAGAATTTCGAATTGTAAACACTCCAGTATCGAACATAAAAAGGTATTTTTAAAAGTCCCTCTTAGAGAACAGGTGTTTAAAGATCGTCTTCCTAATGTGCCTCTAGTAACCACTAGATGGGGAACGTGGTTAAATTGTGTCGATTTCATAACAAATAATTTTGAGGGAATTAAAGTTGTAATTTGCAGTTTGGACTTCGACAATTGTAACGATGTAAAGAATGTATAAATGATTTCAAATAACTGCTTACTTAATTGTTTTATATATGCATATTTGCCTATTAAATGCATATTTTAGTGCATATTTTGAATGCTTTTTGCGCATATCTGCATGCATATTTTTGGAATTTTTAAGTGCATATTTCCCGAGCTTTAGTAATATTAGTATTATTTCAGCTTCGGGCAGCGATAAAGTTGACGAAAAGGACATTTCTATAAAAGGTTTTTGAAATTGTCTACAAATTTTACCTGCATTGGTACAGTACTAGTGTACATACTAGTAACAGGCCTCTTGTATTTATTGACGATTTGCTGCAAGTCAACTCCTGTCGGTTGTATGCAAGTGCACTGATCAACCTGAGTGGATTCGGCACCCCAAACTGGACTGGCGCTAGCTTTAACCTCTACATCACCTGAAGGACCAGTTACAACTATAGTTTTCACTTTTGGTGACTCAACTTTGTCATTTAGGTCTTCAGGGGCCTCTTCCGGAATACTTTTTGCCATTTCTTGAAGTTGCTGGTAGTTCAATACACTTTTTGAAAGGGGGCACTGCGAAGGTTTGTAACTGCAGCAAAATATAAAGTTAGAGATGTAATTTCACGGCACCTCAGCAGGTTGCTGTATGAAAATGTTTTTATTCGATTCGGTAATACGTGGTAGGTGAGTGGTCAGAAGTGAAACGAATATGTATTTTCTACATAAAATGTCCAGTTGCTTAAGATATTAAAAATTGTGACGATGACGAATGATGGACGGATGCTGAACACTGTAGAACAATTTTGTAGAACAATATAAATATATATATATATATATATATATATATATATATATATATATAGTATATAAGCGTATATCGTATACAATGTCATTTCTGCTATTCCCATTCTCATGATATCGTAGAATTTTTAACCAAATTTTCTTTTTCAAAAAATATCGTCGGCAATGAACAAACCAAACCCTAAGATTTATAAAAAATTTTAAGTTCATACGATGAATATAACTAGAGATATCGGGAGTCTTAAAAATCTATTCCTATGAGTATACTTCTTATGGGCAATTACATGAAAGAATTTTCTGTTTTCCCACCCTTGTTTCTATAAGGGTGTAGCTATTTATAGTCTGAGTCTAGCTTGATTTTTGACAAACTACTAAAAGTTAGAAAAGTTTAGAGACGTTACCTCATTCGGGAATTAATTGAAGTCAGCAAAGTCGATAATGGTCTACTGTTGAGTTGGTGGGCTGCCATTTCAATGTTATGGGCCAGTGTTGGAGAAATTCCGTTGAGGGGCTGCTTAGTCTTGAGAATGCTCATCACTTGCTGGATGTTAATGCCGATGTTGTGGCTGGGACTGGTTGAGATAGCAGCACAAAATGGTATTGTCTGTAAACCACAAGCAGTCTTAGTGAATGGTCCTTGTCTCATAGTGTGTAGGGCGATATCGCTTAACAATGCCTATCATTGGATAACAACTGATCTTTACCTTGAAGCTGAAAGGGCCCAGGTAGCATTTTGCCGCCTGTTTCATCCTCGAAGCAATAGTCGGCAATTGATAATTCTTCGAGTAGTAACTAATAGTATTGGCAGCCATATCAGGTCGATCGTAAGTAACTTGGACATTTCTAAACATTCTCTGCCGTGTTTCTTGTGGTTTTACTAGATATTCTCGAGCATACCTCTCTTCTGGTACGGAAGTTAATGTGGAAGTTTCTTTTATTGGACACATCTCTATTTTTTTATCTGAGGTGTCGTTTTCGCTTTTCATCACTGTCCCTTCATCGGAATCGCTGTTTTTCGCTGCGAGGTTGTGATACAGCTCCACGATTTTTCCAGCTGGAAAAAATCGAATTAAGTTTCTAAACATTTCCGAAAACAAAATTTCTTACAAGGCTTCTTCGTTGGAAACGAAGGATTGTTTAATTTAGCTCTGCTAACCATAGAGTTGCTACCGGGTATTAGCGATGATCCTCTTGCGCTGCTGCTCGTTTTTATTCTCCTTTCATTCTTAACTGTTCGTCTTATCGGTTGAGATTTCAATTCCTTGAGTTTTCTTTTGATGTTCTTTGATTTCGTGCTTACTTTGATCGCACTATCTGGGTTCTGGATCTCCATACGGAGATCCTTAACTGGCTTTGACTGGTTTTCTTGGAAATCTACCAGGTTCACCATCAGATCTGCAAATGCATGATATTAGCAGCCACTTCTACCAAATTATTTCTATTTGGATAATATTGGGTCTTTTACAGTAGGACTTCTGATCTTCTTCCGATCATGTCGTGATCAATGAAATTTAGGTGTCTAGATAGGAAAGTGAGGCATTTCTTAGCTAGAATAAATTCATTATATTTTCTGGAAAATCCGAAAATGTCAACATGATAAATTGAAAAAAATCCATCCATGGCTTATTCTTACAGTATTTTATAATGATTTATCAAGTAGGATCTGATTTACGGCGTTGCTAATCATATTACCTTACGCAGAAAAGGAAATGACATTATTTTCTGATAATGGCATCCATTAAAATTAATTTATTTTCGAGAAGTTCATGTATAAGAAATATCATTGTGCAAGCTCTTAAAAAATTATCAACAGTAAAGCGGGGTACTTTTTGAAAAATATTTCAACTTGAAGTCAAGTAGGGTACGACTTTGGGGTGCATTTAGAAAAGACTATTTCAAACAAAAATGTTGATACTTAATGTAGTAGTTTATATATAATATTTATAAAGAATGTATAAAGGTGTTTTGAGAAAAATTAAAATAAAAAAAACATACGATTTACAAGAGCCAAAATCCCCTCGGAGATCAGTCAAGATAATGATTATGGTAGTCAATATGGATTAAAGAGTATATTAAGCTAAAGCTTAATGTTGCACTAGTTTTCGAGATATCACAAAAACAACATGAGTAAACTACCTAATAAAACCAAAATAGCATGGGTTCAAGTTTTAAGGGGTCCAAGTCCAAACACCAAGTTTGAGCTTTTCAGTGTTTAGTGTTTTTGAGAAATAGTCGACCATATTGTAACTAAGCTAATTTTCGGTAAACGTAGGAATGCACTGACCGTAGTTTCTACTATAGGTCATTTGCATGGTAGCTACAGATAAAACAGTTCGATGGTGGGACGTCATTTCCTAGCCCACAAGATTCTCGAATGCAAGAAGTCACTATCAAATCAGCCCCTTATGTGTTTCCATAGGAGACAAGGAGGGGGAACTCGCTGTACTTCATAGCTATCGTACTTCGAGCGTTACGGCATTTGGCGAATCGTCATTTTCCATATCAATCTGACTATGGCTGCACCTGAAGGGGGCACCACCGTCTTAACCCCTCTGGTCTTTAATTTCAACACTCGTGACGTTCTTCAAACTCCGTATCAACCCGGTAATACTTTGGCAAGTTGTCATCATAGTTTTGGCTAGATTAACCTTGAGCGTAAGGTTGACGGTTTGTTTTCTTTTTAATTAACCCTTTCTGTGTTGCACCGCTGCTATTTCGGCGACTCAACGTTATACCATCTGTGCAAAACACTCCGCAAACGTAAACATCCTACCGACCGTTTAAGTAAATTTATTCCGCCACTTTTTTCATTGCTTGTCTTTTCACATTATTGCCTTTATTGGTCTCTTAGATTTCCCATTGTACGTAGAATCGTCTTCACTAAATTTATGCCTAGTAATTACCTAGCGTAGCTTTCTGCTTTAAATTCTAAATGCTATTCTCAATTTGGAAAATCTCAATGTTGACTCTTCCATAATCATCTTCTTGTACGCTGTCGAACATTCCGTTTTTATTTTAAAAACGATAAATTTCGATTGATAAAGAACGTGAAAGGAGGCCGGTCAAGTTTGAAGACGCCGAGTTAGAGGCATTATTGGACCAAGACTCATACCAAACTGAAGAGCAGCTCGCAGAAAGCTTGGGTGTGATTCAGCAAGCGATTTCACGCCGTCTTAAGACCATTGGTATGGTACAAAAACAAGGAAATTGGGTTCTGCATGAATTGAAACCCAGAGACGTCGAGCGCCGTCTTTTTACATGCGAATAACTTCTCCAAAAGACAATGTCGAAAGAGTTTTTTGCATCGAATAGTGACGGGGGATGAAAAGTGGATCCACTACGATAACCCAAAGCGTAGAAAATCATGGGGTACGTCCGGCCACGTACCAACTTCAACAGCGAAACCGAATGTTTATGGTAAGAAGTTAATGTTGTGCATTTGGTGGGATCAGCTCTGAGTAATCTATTACGAACTACTCCAGCCTAAGGAAACTATCACTGGATAACGTTATCGACAGCAACTGTTGCAATTGAGCAGAGAATTGAAGCTTGAACGCCCCGAATATGCCAAAAGACGTGACAAAGTGATTATTCAGCAAGACAACGCTCGGCCACATGTTGCAAAAGTCGTCAAGGATACTTTGGAAGGTTTACAATGGGATGTCTTACCCCACCCGCCGTATTCACCAGACATTGCTCCTTCGGACTACCACCTGTTTCGATGGATAGCCCACGCTCGGGAAAAGCAACACTTTACTTCTTACGAAGAAGCCAAAAATTTGGTCGATTCATGGGTAGTCTCAAAAGATGAAGTTTTTTCGACTTGGCATCCGAATGCTGCCAGAAAGATCGCAAGAAGTAGTAGCTAATGACGGACAATATTTTGAATAAAATTTAACCTACATTTTTTTTATAATCAATTGATAACTTTTTATAAAAACGGCGGAAACTTATTTGTAACACCAATATGTATGTATTCACATTGGCAGCAGCCATAAATGATAAAATAAATTATATTTTTTCACCTTTACCTTACTTACCCTTCATTTTTATTTATTTTATAGTACTTTGTGACATCCCTAAACTATGTTTATGTATATATTTTTTAAATTAGTTTCATATAATTTATGTTTGCTGCGTGTTCTTGCCTAACTATCCTAGCTCTGCTAATTACGATACAGAGGATCGTATCTATCTCTTTTTTGTTGCTTGTGTCTAACGAATTGAGAGGAATGCCTACCGTCGCGTATGGCGCTTTACACTACTCACGAAAGGAATAGGTACAATCCTCGCTACGACTGGTAATGCAATTTTTCAATTCAATTCAAATTTCACTTTAAGGTTGGTACCAGTTGAAAATTTGTATCGATTTAATCGATTTCAATAGAATTCCTTTTATATTGTATTTTTTTGTGGATAAGCAACAATCATTGTTTTAAAATCTGAACTGAAATGGACTTTTGATGTCAAATCACATCAACAGATTGTGTATGTAGCATGTTTTTCTTACGAGGTGACACTTTACTGCCGAAACTTTTCCTCGGACTGTCGGACATTTGGACCTGCAGCTCAGATAATCTGTTCACGGAGTTGGTAATGCCGTTTAAAATATTATTGATGGTCCTGACAGCGGCTCCGGAATTATCTGTACTTATGGCGTTCGACACTTGCTTTTTAGGAAAAGCAGGTTTCTCTTTCCCTTTTCCTAAGTCGAGAGATGAGGCTGATGACTCGTCCAAATCGTCTGAAATAAATGAATTGAGTTAAGCAGATACATGTACTATTTATTCAAGAGGTATTATTCCATTAATAAATTGAAAACTTTTATTGTGAAATACCAACCTTATTAGGCTAACTTTAAAAATCAGAAATATAACCCAAATAAATTAAACGCGTTTACTAAGACTGTGATCCATTGTTGTGTCAGATTAGGATGAAAGTGGATGTATTTATTATTGTTTACTACGTATTGTGCAGAAACGAAAGAGAAAAGTAAAAACGAAATACCTATAGCTTTCTTCTCAGCGGAAATGTTGGAAATCTTACGAGTTTTGGTTTGTTGTTTCAGTCCGTAAGTTTCCTTCATTAAATCCAGTTGATCCTTGAGTGTATTGCAACGATACTCTGCCATTTCTATCTGCGTCTCCATTTCTAGAAGAATCATGGAATAAATTGTTAAATCATTTTTGTGTAAATATCCAGAGCTGAACATAAAGAATCTATAGCATTAGTTAGAAATGAGGTAGTTTGAGTGACATGCACCATTAGTATAAGATCAGAAATAAGTACTTAGGGTGTACCCATTGTTCTGTTTATAAATTGTACCGCACGGATTAATAATTAATATTTAATAAATATTACCGTCTCACTCATTTTTCTTTATTTGCAAAGTATCTCATTTGTCAGCACTTAATATTTTTAAATATTTAATTATTTTTATTTTTACAAAAGGTACACCTTTTAGGTACACCATGTTTATCAGGATTTATTCGATCCATCAAAAATTCTGTTCAAAACTTTTAGTTCACTTCTGTAACTACTACGCCCCCTCCATTTTGACAGGCTGCTTTTACAGAGAGGAAATATATTCGAGACAGCGTATACCGGTCTAAAGGCAGGGTATCCTATTTTGTCCCACTAGTTAATACTGGCAGCAAATATTATCGTCTTTGCTCGATAATTAATTGGCAAGTTCGCCTTTCAAAAACGACTTTATTATAAATAAAATATTTATAAGTAAAACATGATACAGTAATTAGGTTGCGTCTTCTTATTTCTGATGAGGGTGGGAATTGTATCCACATCGTCTCATGTTTCTCTTTGTAAATCTTGGAAGTATTTCCACAGCCATTAAAAATTCACAATCATCAATTTTTAGAAAGATCTGTATAGAGGTACTAACCGGTTTTAAATTGGGAGAAACTATTTTATACTTTTTAGAGCGTTTGAAATACGATGTTGTATTTGAATTATTGTCTGCTATTTAGTTTTGTGTGTCTAAAATCATGTAACCATTTTTTAACATCTTGATGGTGTTACGATAGGTTATAACATTATATAGGTATGTCATTTTGTGGTTGTATGTAGTAGGTATTCATAGGTTATTTGCACTCATGCCCTTTAAAGTACTGGATTGTGCGAGAAATGTCATATGGTCTCAACCTCGATACGGACTGGGAGACAAGAATGAGTGGGGATAGAACTTTATTAATTTCTCTATAGGTAACGGACTCAAGATTATGAATACGGTGGTCAAGCATAGGTCCAGTCTTCTCAACAAAGATAGAAAAAAATGGATAATCATGGATAGTACATTGTTCCAACAAACATTGTAAGAATTGGGCATACCAGACTTTTCGTAAATGAAGCAGGGCATAGAGTGACAGTATGGATAGAAAAAGGATTGAAAAAGTTCTCAAGAACGAAGTGGTTGTAAGGATGATTCACTGGATGACAAAAAACGTTATTGGATTAAGCGAAAAACATCGGAGCTCAGCTAAAATATCGTGAATATCAGACCAAAAAGAAAACATGAAGAAAACCCTGGACAGAGAAATTAGAAAAGTATGTAAAAGATACAAACATGAACACACAACGGGAATGTGTAGAGAGCTGGAGTACTACGGAATCAATAATAGAATCAACGAGGTATATGCCAAATATATTCCCACTAACGCTAAGAACATAGTCAAAATGTGGAAAAATACTGTGGAGAACTGTACAATGAGCACGTCGGGATGGCTAAAAATGAGCAAATTAAACAGATGTAGAGAAAGCTATTGAAGCCCTAGAAACCTTTAAAGCGCCTGGTGCTGATTACAGCAGAAACCATAATGACTAAGGGAGACATTTTGTAATTATACTTTTGTTTAGAAAATTCATTTAAACAGTTTTTCTATATCTACGTTTCCTGCAGAGGTATGAACAATTTTTCAGATTTTAGTTTCGTCAAGCTTCCAAATTTCGAGTGTTTAAATTTATATATTGTAGCTATTCAGGAAATACATATAAAAAAAAATTCAAACGAAAGTTGTAGTTGTAGTTTTGACTATTTTATATAATTATTATTGGAAATAACTGCAAGTTTTCACGAAAACCTCTGACACAGCGATGTATTTTTTTGTCGTTTTTTCTTTGATACTTCCAAAATAATTAAAATTTAAATGACAAATGTAATACACTTTGTCGGATATACTAGTATGTACAAACTTTTTCTAAACAATTATTTACATCGGTATGTTTCGCCGAGGAATAACCAATCTTTCAAGTACTCTGGTTAAGCTTCAAAGTTTGATCATTTATATTTTGTTGGAGCTATTTAGAAAATACACAAAGAAATATACTTTACTTTATTCATTATCTAAATATTCATTTTAACCTTGCAGTTGGAAATTGTTATCTATACATTTATTAATTTATGTTTATCTGCTTAAACTTTTTTGCATAACTTATAATTTCAATATACACAATTAATTTAAAAGTATATTATCGATAAATATATATGATACCATTGTAACAGTAGGTAAAATCAACATTTCATTTTTAAGTTCAAGATAAAGTCTAAGCTCTTTTTTTCCCAAACAGTATGTCCCGTTCCTACATAAGATATGTTTTCACCTTGCAATAACAGCTTAAAGTAACAATTTTCTTAAGGTTAAATCAAAATTTTTTTTTCAAATAACATAATCTAGAATAGACTACTTAAACGCTTCATGCTTGGCCGTACCTACATATGTTGCCACCTTGCAGAAGTAGATAAAACTTATTTACCGTCAATGCAACTGTCATTATTTGTTATACACTGATGTTTAATAAATATTTAGTAGATGATGATGAAATATGTTATAAATAAATGTACACATATTATTTTCTTAGTGTTTTACCAAATAAAAACGTTACAAGAATTAGCGGACCCGACAGACGTTGTCTTGCTCTAAAGCAAGGTATAATTGATTTCTACAATTAAACATCCACCATTGTCCACTAACATGTGGCATCGTTTTATATAGGAAATTAACAATTAAAACGTCAAACAAGGCCAATCTATTAATGTTTACGTCATTTGTCTTTTATTGACAAATTATTTTGAAGGGGCTGGAGTTGGGCCAGTTTACCTGCTTATCATTCGAGGATCCCGAGGATAATCCTAATCCTACCCCGAAGTTGGGCCATTGTGGCACAGTGGGAGGTCGATGTTAATTAATTCATTGATAACCGATCTTAGCCGAATGTAAAATCTTATTTATTCAATGCTCCACCAGTAAAAAAACCAGAGATATAAAAAATACGACAAAATATGATGCATAAATTTATAACCCATATGTACGTTTTACAGGGGCATACTTGAAAGATACACAAATTATAAAGGTCAATCTATCTATAATATGTTGTAGTAAATTTGCACTTTTTTCACTAGTCATTACTTCTACTTCGATTTTTCCGCACTCCATTTTACTGATACCTTCGCGGCACACAAAATCTTTCCAGATACTAATCCATCCTAGGTTACTTCAAAAATATATAGTCCACTTAACAGGTACAAACATTTCTCTTTCTCCGAAAAACATATTTTAAAATTATATTGCAAAATAACGATTTCTCTAATACCTTAATCTCTTAATCCCTTCGACATGTACCGGTGGCCTAATTCCAGGGTAGGATAAAAGGGACGATTGACCGCGTGGCCCAACTCCCGTGTACCGATTATTTCTTATACGGTCTTAACAAACCCGAAATTCTTGACGTTTGTGTGACTCACTAATTGGATGTCATTTTTAAATTAAAAGTACGATCAGCTCATATTTTTTTATTACTTAAATTAATTATGCCATCCAAGCAAAAAGCCAATCTTTCTCATTTTTTCATTAAAAAAAAAAGAGAATTATTTTTAAAAAGGAGACAAATTTTTTGTTGCATATTTTAAATTTCTAAAAATTTCAATTAAAATAGAAAAATTTTCTTTCTTGGAAACCTTGGATTTTCGTGAAATTTTTAAATAAGTTTGTATTCGAATTTTCTATGGTCATCATTTTTTATTTATATATGTAAATAAAATCAGAGGAAGTGTTTTTTAGAGAGGAGTTTAATAGCTCAGCTCGACTTAATACACCCATAGACTGGTATATTGTAATGTTCAAATACGATAGCTTTAAACAATGATATATTGCTGTCTGAAGTATGAATTATCTTTTACATTTGCAAACAGGTACAATTACAATCGAATCAGATTGGAATCTAATCAAATAACAGGTTTAATGCCTCTTTACAGCCAAAACCATATATTTTATGAGTTGTAGTAGCAAATGTCATGCAATTTCACTTGAACCTATGTTAATTTTACTTCTCATTTACTATTTTCAAGAAACTACTATTCGACTACTTTTAATGGTGTGAATAGGCTATTACGAACAGTCACAATGTCTGGTATTCTGAATAGTCTTTTAGACGCGTCAGGTATCGTTGTTGTCAAAAATGACATTGTCAGAACCTAAAATTCAGAGCTGAAAACCTCCTTAAATTTTTGAAATGGATTCCACATTAATTGGTGCCTTCGAGTTACCCCCTAGATACGCACACATGGTTATTTTACATGAAAAATTGTTAAGCAGAGATTCGGATAGATACATACTCAACCTTGGCCTCGCTTTCAAAAAAATCGGGTACAAAGTGACGATCCTAACCTCGAAATATAAGAAGGAGCAATGTATAAACGATATAGAGGTATACAAATTAGGTAATGATGGTCTGGTGATTTTAACGATATGTTTTTTATCAGTTTTTAGATAAGATCGGCATACATTTTTCCGGTTGGTGGATACCTGGGAGTCTTCTGGGCTTTTTCTCGAGTTACCTGTCTGCTCTTAAATCCGTTTTCATGGCATTTAGGCTTATATTGATTCC
Organism: Cryptocephalus primarius; assembly: GCA_963576515.1. Taxonomy (NCBI): domain Eukaryota; kingdom Metazoa; phylum Arthropoda; class Insecta; order Coleoptera; family Chrysomelidae; genus Cryptocephalus; species Cryptocephalus primarius. The sequence goes on along the minus strand of OY754940.1, from coordinate 12,239,704 downwards.
GCCTAAACCCAGACCGCAAATTGTTCTACTAGACGTCAACTTACTGGCAGTTTTTATATTGAAGAAGTTAACAAACTACAAGTTATTTTACGTCGAACACTTCACAAAGTTAAAAGCTGAAGATCGTTATTACAACATAGCAGATGTTCCTTCTGGATCAGTACCAAGTAAATGGATCAATGTTGCAGATGAAGTAATAGTCGAAACAAACGGATTTGAAGAGATTTTGGTAAACACTCATCGCATAGCTCCAACGATTAAAGTTTCAGTTCTATACCCACCGATAGATATGGGGTCATGGAATAACATCGACCAAACTTTGGAACAATCAAGTCCATCTTTGTCGAAACACTACATATGGTTTCTCACCATTGGGAAATACAAATACTCCTCTAACTTCAGATTGGCGATTGAAGCGTTTGCCTTATTTCTGAACTTAATAAACGACGTGACTATGAGAAAAAGATTTCAACTGATGATTGCTGGTAACTGTAAAACATCAAAAGAAAAACGATATCACACGGACATGATCTCTTTAGCGAAGGAAAAGGGATGTTCTCACCAAATTAACTTTTTCGAAAAAATACCGCTCGCACGTGAAAAACGTATGATATTGGAATCATCCATCATAATCCATCCAGCTAAATACGATATCAGTTCTGACTTTCTACTTAAAGCTATGAGCGTTGGTAAACCCATAATAGCAACAAATAGAGGATTAGCATCTAAGCTCTTAATTCACAGAATTAGCGGGGTAATCATTGAGCCGGACCCCAGGATATTTGCTACAGCTCTTAAAAGATTAACGATGAGCCCGCATTTGCAGTTCTTCCTTGGCGACATGGCGAGAGACACCTTTCGTAGGTCTTGCTCTTTTGACAGTCTTTGCGAGAATGCCAAGAAGATGGTGATCAAACACTTTCCTGTGGTTACTTGCGTGGCGCGCAACATCCCAAGAAAAGATCGAAAGATGGGACTGTAAGTGATATGCTCAAAGAAGGTTCAATAAATATTTGTGTGATATTAGTACTGTTTTTTTTTAAAGATGAATATGAACTTACCTAATAAATTACCACCGTCAGAACGAATCGTCTTTTGTCCACTGGGTCGAGGATCGTACTCTGAAAGCATTGTAGATCTTTAGGTTATTCGTGAATATTAAATTACATATACTTATATATAATTAATATAACTTATAAATACAGTTGAGAATTATTAGGCCAGTATTTGAAGGTAAAAATGTGGTATTATCTCAAAATTCTTTTAGCCTATATCGATTTCATTAAAAATTTTCAAGTAAGCATTTCATACCCTTTTCATTAAAAGTTTTATGTTTCTGAGTGTTTTCTTTTTGTTTTTAGTTCTTATGTTTTCTTTTTGTTTTTAGGGGGTGAAATTACTCTTGGATAGAAAAATTCACAAACTATTGATTTGAGCATTAATTATATTTACGTTATGTTTGAGTATATATAATAAATATTTTTCATATCCTGGAATATAGGTATTAATTGAAATATTGCAATTTTTCAACCCATTAAAAGCCACCCTTTATGATAACATTTACAAAAAAAAGAGTTAACACTAGATTTAAACTTTTAATTATGGATCTATAATAATTTAAAAGCCTTTCAATATTTGTAATCTTATTTCTCAATTATTGCAATGTTTCATACCTTAAAAACTACCACGTCTGACGAAATTAATGAAAAAAATAATTTTAACAATTTGAATTGTTTAAATTGCTCATTTATGGTGACTTGAATTCATCTTAATGTTTATTATTATCTCTGATTGACTGAAGTGTTTAACTCTTAAAACCCCACCCCTTTTGATGAAATTTACCAAAAAACATTCAATAAATTGAAATTTTTGATGATCCGTTTCTAATGTACTGTAATATCTCAACTATTTATAATTCCTTACCAGTGCTTGCAATATTTCAACCGTTAAAAACTACTTTTTAAAAAAACTTTTTGTAATGTTGCACCGTTCCTAAAATACTAAAAAAAAAAAAGATACATACTATATATTTTCATAACATAAAATATGTACATCACACATATTTGTTGCGATTGTGTTTGGTGTATTTTTTTAAAAATATTTAGTATTTAGAAGAACTTCTCAGATACTAAAAATGTTTTGTTTTTATTTGTGATTTGTTAGAAGTCAATATTTATTTAAAAAAATATTTAAAACTCATAAAAATTAGTTTTGAATATTTTGAACGTTACAAATATTTCATTTTTTCAGCCAAAAAATTTAATTACATATATTACATAGAATTTAATTTGATTGATAGCATCTCCATATTTGGTAAAAATGTACCAGAGATCTTTAAAATAAAAACCAAAAATTCATAATTACAAAACCAAAAATTCATAATTACGCAGTATCTACGTCGCGTGACCACCTAATGATCTGAAATTTGGGATGAAAGGGTCAAATTATCTGAGTGAAATCTGCAAAATGCAACTTTTCCAGCTCTTATTCAGAAAGGCCTTTGGCTTAAATTTGTTAAATATTTGAAAATTGTTTTCTTTTATTTATAATCAAATCTTTGGCACAGAGGTTGGAAGAAAATGGGATATGCTATCTTAATTCTAGTGGTGAATGTGTATTCAGCGAAACATAATTAATACTGTCGAAAATTTGAACGTTACTGACGTCTCTAGTCTTCACACACAACTATCCATAAATACTCAAAATCCACAATCACTTAACACAATGGCACAACTAAAAGGTGAATATTTAACCTGTGTTCCAGAATTTAACGGTGACCCAAACGGACTTAATCGATTCCTGAGTGTAAGCGAATCATTAATTAATGTATTTTACGATCGCACTAATCCAGGAAATTTTCAAAATATATTTATTGAATTTAATAATTTCGAAATTAAAGGGAAACGTGAAAATAATAGTTAATATACAAGGAACCACAAACTTCTCTGAGCAACGCAATGAAATTTGTTTAAATGAAGACCTCGTTAGTATTAACCAAATTCCAAATAAAATCGCACAAATTTTATGGCAGCGTCTTTCATATTCTAAATTTATTATGCGGTTATTAACTGTTTACGAAGACAAAAGCAGCTCGGACTTTAAAACGAAATCTTGATCAAAATCTAATGTTAAAAACAATTTTAGCTGGTCTCAGAGAACCTTTAGCTAAAACATTAAGATGCATGAAACCAAGCTCTTTAAGCGAAGCAATGCAATTTTTATTTCAAGAAGAAAATGTGCAATATTTTCAAAAATTTTCCCAAACAATTCCTGCAAAACCACAAAATCCATTTCGAATGAATCAACATTCTAACTTTAATTCACATCCTCAACCTAGAAATTAACATCAATTTCATTACTGGACACCAAATAATTTTTTCAGAAATGAAAATCGATTTCCTTTACATCCTTTACATTACATTCCTTTACAATCAATTGATGTATAACCAAGAAATTCAGCACCACAAAGATTTAAAAAAAATTACACATTCACCCCAATATGTAACTATTTTCAAATCTAATTCTATTATGAGAAGAAATTTATCACCACCAACACCAATGAGTATTTCTAATAGAAACATAAATCAGCCAAAATCTTCAACGTCAATCAAAACTTTCAAAATTTCCAAAGAAGAATTTAACGCATTCCAAGACACGTACTTTACTTCTGAGGAAATTCACAATGCGGAATTCAAAAACAATTTAATTGACACAGAATATGTGTCCAAAAACTCCTCGTCTAACCAAAAATCCCCAGGACAACAAAAATAAATGACACCACCTATAATAATTATTAACACTCTTTCTGAAAATATAAGTGAATTACCTTACATTGTTATATCGTATAATATAAAATTGTTAATAGATTCTGGCTTTGCAAAATCATTTATGTTGACATTAAATTGTTTGCAAATTTTATAAGGAATGACTCATTTATTGTATCTACAGTGTTCCAAAAATCTTCACACCAGTTCCTCAGCTGACCTCAATTCCACCTTTAAAATTTTCTAATCTATATAGATCTATCAAATAAGTAAAAATTAGTTTTATGTCCCTATGAGCGACCCCTACATGAAACATCACCGAAATTCTAGATCTGCAATGACAATTCAAACTAGTTTTTAAACTAGATTTCAAATCGCCGACATCGTCTTCCACAAGACAGAAAACTCCAACCAGTGGATTATCATTTTACCTTGAGAGGAACTAATTCAACTATATTGCCACGGACAAATGGAACTTATAAAGTTCACAGGCTCTTATATTTTTTGAATTCCCTTAGGTTAGCAGCTTTCAACCAAGAAGAGAGTGCGAAGATGTGACTTCAGGACAAGTCGTCCTGGTTTCAAATTTGATTTAAGATGACGACATTTCATTCCAATCTAATTTCCCCCTGAACTTAGAAGAAAACAACTTATAGAAAAGAACAAAATATAGAGCAAGTGTCTGGACTACCGTCATTTATGGAACAACCATCACTACCTTAATATCACTAATTAAGGAATGGAATCACTTAGGTCAGCACCAAGAAGAATATAAAGTAGAATAAGAAACTACGGTAATAGTATTAGAATCTCGGACGTCAGGTGCCTAACATCCTATTTAAAAGAGGTAAACATTTTTCTTCCATAACTCGGATATCAAAATTGGCAATTTTTTTAGTAAAAGAGGATCGTATTGGGGTGCTTGAAAAAATAATTTTAAATTTAGGAAACCAATAGTTTTTGAGAAAAAAATAAAATATGAGAGGTTTCGTCAAATTAGCCGGTTTTCAAAGTGGGACTTATAAATGTTTTCTTATGTTATTCTCATTAGTTAAACGCTAATAGTAAAGTTTTATTATTCAACTTTACGCCGATATTCAAATTTCGTGAAAAGAATGTGGAGAAATAAGTGAAAAAACGACTATAAACTTTATTTGGCTTTCGCGCCATCGCCATTTTGAAATTTTAAATGCGGGTGTGCTTAGCGGAGATATGGTAATGGCTAAACGACAGTCGTTGATATCGTATATCGTTTAAATCGTACATTATAACTCTTCTACAAAAAAAAAATTAACAGAACCAAATCGTCTAACCCAACTTTGCTTTCCCGATTCTACACAGGTATTGGTACTTTATAATATTTCTAAAAGGAAAAACAAGCAGAATTACAAATTAATGCGTTCTCCTCCATCGATTAACCACTACCATTTAAGTGTCATCGTCGTGTGGCAACCCTGTGATTATTTTGATGTTCCACGTAAACAGAATGGAAAATCCGATGAAAATGGACATGTCCATAAAAATTTATTAATTTATTAGTTTTATTGTAAAATATCGTGTGACAATTTGTGCGACACATGTAGAAGATATTCCATGGACGCAGCAGAAAGACAAATTGGGGTTCCCTCATACTTGTCATATCGGTTAGCAGTCAACGAAATAGCGGTTTGCGGAAAAGTGAGGTTAGATGAAAAATAATTTTTTTCTTAAATAGTAAAAGGAAAGCCGAAAATTCAATGCGCACATCGTTTTCTACGGTTTTTTAGATCAGTGGTGATTTTTTGGAGAGTTTTTAATTTTGTCACCTCTTATGGAAAATCGCGTTTTCAAAGGGCTATAACTTCTGAACGGATCATTTCCTAAAATTATAATTGATGTTTTCGTACTGGTTATTTCATGCACTTTTTAGTTATCAATAGATTTTATCCAAATTCCAATTTACGTAAGGTAAAGTTCTGCCTTAAATAATTCGTTTATCCTTTTATTGAAAGTACTGTAAATTAAACTTTTTAATTTTTAAATAGTCAGTTGTGCCTACAAAAAACTCCTCCAACAGTCTAGGTTAGTACGTTTCAGATATATGAAATAAATTGATTAAAACCAACTAAACGTATGCGGGAAAGAGTTCGTTCAGGTAGATTATTTTCCTTGATATTTCGTAACAAGGTATCAAATTACAAAATTAACGGCTTTCACACCTTGGTAACCAATCTGTTACTAATTTATTATAATACTAGCTTTCTAAAGGTTTTCCAAAAAATTACTAAATGTTGTAGTTAGATAATCGAGCATCTATGTAACCCACAAATAAATCCTTAAACAATTAATATTTATCAAATTGCGGTAATTATTGTTTCGACATAATTGAATACTATAAATTAAATGTAAAATGCATTAGGCACCATTAATAACTTCCACTCTTAATTATTTAATGCAGTTTCCATATTAATACAAAATTTTGTTATTTGCTACATTACTTAATAACACTGAAAACGTTAATAACCGACATCGATTAAACATTCTTACCTAATTTGGTTCACTAGTGCCGTAATTACCTATGTATAGTCATTAAACGGATATTGCATTAAATATATTAACTGGACGTTATCACTTCGACTCAAAAATATGTCTCATGGTCTAATTATCGCTAATGATTTATTGGTACGTATCATGCACAAGAGAAGTATTTTGAAAATTAAACGTATTTCAATATTAAGTAAGCTAATTGTGTCTATTGTGCAGTGACGTATTTAGGAATTGTTATGTTTGAAGTTATTGCTGTTAGTGTGATAATACTGGCAAATGTAAGTATAAGTATTGTTAACTTACTTTGGCAGCATAAAAATAAAATGCTGGAGTAGATTTTCGATGGTGTTTTGAACCGTGAATGGACTACTTATTAAAAGTGTAATTGTGTATTTGAATAAAAATCGTAGGTTAAAAAGTAACTGGCAGTCTTTCGTGTCAGTGTCGGAAAAAGTGACGTTCCAAAAGTGTCTTTCGTCAACTTCCTTTTACATGCCTATCTGTTAGCCGGATGTTGTGTTTTAATTAGTATTTGTTCTTAAATATTTCACAATATTTATCGTTTCAACTAAGACTACGGCCCTGTCCGCAATTCCCAAAGTTCATCTGGCAATGGCATTTAATCTTATGGCAATTTTTTCACCTTCCGTCTGACAGTTTACATTTGCGGCATTCCGCTAATAAATTAGTGCGCCTTTTATTTTTAAATATTGCGACATTTAAAAATATTATAATTGCCGTAGAATGCGTTTATGTGACAATTACATACTACGTTTGACATTAAATCATTTCACGAATGCGCCATTCATGGTAATTACCATCAAGTTTTTTTCGAATTAAAATATTTTAATAATTGCGCAATTACATTACGACATGGTGGACTATTTCACTGTCTGAGATTACAATAAGGAAGATTACCTCGCCAGAAAATAATTTGAACCAGCAATTGTAAATGACATGTTCACTATTAAACACTTTCTTATTACATATTAAGCAAAAACATTACTATACATTAAGAAACAATAGTAATTACATATGAAGTAATACATCTGGAAGCGATAATATTATTTATCCTTACCTGGATAATGTTTGTTATCGTCATCCCCAGTACAATAGTATTCACCGCTCATTTTGGCATCCAACTTTTAAACAAACAGCTTACTGCAGTTATCTTTAAAATCCGTTTCGTAAACGCTCACAGCTCCAGTATAAATTTACTCTATCAAAACCATAATTATGTTGACAATTTCAATTATTGTTTGAACGCGAATGTCACGTAATCGATACATTACGAGGAGTACAGAAAAAAACTAAATCGAGTACAAAATGTTTCAAGGAAAAAGTGTTAGATTACTGTCATTCCATGACTATCTATGAAATGATTAAAAATGTCTCGGATTCTAAACGGATTTTGGTAAAGATTTTCCTTCATTCAGGTCGATCTCAAAAATCGCAATTTTTTTAGTAAAAGAGGCAAAATCAGGGTGCTTGAAAAATAATTTTAACTTTAGGAAACCAATATTTTTTGAAAAAAAAAAATGAATGTGAAAAGATTTGCCAAATTTGCCACTTTTCAGAGTGAATTCTTTAAATGTTTTCCTACGTTATTCTCATCGGTTAAACGATAATATTAAAGTTTGATTACTCAGCTTTACGCCAATATTCAAATTTCGTGAAAAGAATGTGGACAAATGAGTGAAAAAACGGATTATAAACGGCGTGGATTTTGCGCCTTCGCCATTTTGAAAATTTAAATGCGGGTGTGCTTAGCGGAGATATGATAGTGGCTAAACGAACGTCGTCGTTTATATTGAACATTATAACGTTTCTATATAAAAAAAAACAGAACCAAACCTCCTCACCTAACTTTGCTTTTCGGAGGATTCTACACAGGAACTGGTAGTTTATAAAATTTCTAAAAGGAAAAACAAGCAGAATTACCAAGTAATACAATGCGTTTCCCTCGGTCCATTTACCACTACCATTTAAGTGTCATCGTCGTATGGCAACCATACTATTATTTTGATGTTCCATGAAAAATATTTTTTTTTCTCAAAGAGCAAAAGGAAAGGTGAAAATTTAATGCGCACATCGTTTTTTACGATTTTTCCTTGATCAGTAGTGATCTTTTGGTGGGTTTTTAATTTTCATGCTGTTAATCTCTTATGAAAAATCCCCTTTCAAATAGCTATAACTTTTTAAGGGATCATTTCCAAAAATTATATATATTATATATTACGTACAATACAATTTCCATAAGCTAGATAAGATATCAAGAACTTTTCTGCATTACATTTGTCACGGACACAAATTGTTTTATGATGTACCGTTGACAGACAGATGCCAGCCAATTAATATCTCTGTGGGCTTCCCCAAAACATTTTGATTTGTTAAGTGGTTGGATAAATCCAGCCATTTTACTTGAGTTTATTGTTGTGACTGAATATGTGACTTGTTAATATTTCTGTATATAAAGAGGAATACCCAACTGGTTTTTTTGTCAGCACTTGCTGCATATCTTTCCTGTGAATATATATGTTATTATTAGGCAAATAGGTTAAGATGACATGGACATATACCAAACTATTAAACGTATATCGTAGGAACAATTTAGAAACAAATAACATGGAACTAATGCATATATGTAATATAAAGAGAGTTCAAACTCCAGAGGAATATTATAATATAGTCTGTATAAAACGGAACATCATTGAGTATTCCTCTCCCGATTCTTTCAACAATATTTTAAAATTTTTTTGAAAGGCTATAGGTATTTAATGAAATTGCACCATTTCGTAAAGAATCTCGATTATTAATACGTTTCGTATCAAATTAAGCACATTTTTTACGTTTTCTCATTTTTCTTGGAAGCAGTGGATTTATGATCTTCAGTAATGTGCACTTTTCACAAAAAAATAAATTATTAACTTTTTTTCTTCCAAAATATTTCATCCTTTACCATCCTTTCCATATGAAAATCATGGTCAATGGAAGGAATAAAATCATTATATTTCTTCCAATGCTCATATAACTTAAAGAGAGTAATTGCGATTTCTTTTTGAAAACAAATATACTGATGTCATTGCTTACGATTACTCAGCATCCCAACTAACAATAAATCTTTGAACAATTTCATCAGTTTTCGTTATTATTTCAAATTTTATTTATATTAACTAAAATACAATTTTTGATTTAAAATCACTGTGAATAAATGGAGAATATATCTACTAGTTACGTGGCTTTTTCTATTTACGATTGTGGTCTTTGATTTGATTTTTAATTTTTGTCGTCATATTATTATACTATGACATCCCATTATTTTTCCAAATGTATTTTCATGTGGCATTGATTTCTTATAAATACTTTTTAAAAAATTCTTGAATTTTAGATATCTGAGAACATGTTTGGACTTAATAGAGCTTCATACAATTATACATTAGTGTTGATGACCGTAAAATTTTTAATTTCTTTTATGACATTAGGAAACGTCAATTTATATGTAAAATGAGCAAAAGATTTGTTGCGATGTTAAACGCGCAAAAATGTAATTAATGTAAACATTTTTACATATTAAATATATTTTTCTTAATGGCATTCCCTCAGATTTGCAATTTAAAAGGTATATTGCAATTTACATTGTATTCAACCTCTACTCATAAGTATAAGATAATAGTGATATAGTCGTGTAAAGTACGGTCTATCAATATTTCTAGAAAATAAACTAGTCAAAGTAGACATTTCAATTTACTATAAATCGCAGAGAGTTAAAAATTAGTATGGATGTTTAGTGTAGTATTATAAATAAAATATCAAAAATCGCCATCGATCCCATGTCTGCCAAAAAGTTATTCAAAGTCAAGGGACGCAAATATGCGTGTTTTTTTTATTTTTCTCATAAACGGTAGGTGTTGTCATAAAAATAGATGAGATAGAAGTTTTAGGTCGAGCAATTGTGTACAAAAATTGTTATGATATTTTTCCTGTGAATTACCGGTCTTGAGGTATGATGATTTCAAAAGTTGAAGAAGTTGCATTCTACATGGGTGCTGGTAAATTATTCAAAAACAATTATTCGACAACATTTATTTGAAAGGTACAATTACTCCAAGGTATGTACAATTGAAAACGGTTACCTGAAAACAGGTATTCCATGAATAGCCAAACATTCTCCTAATATTTTAATCAAGCAACTGCATCACATCATCATTTCAAGAACAGAATGATTTAATAAAAGTAACAATATAATACACATAAAAATGGATTCTAGAACAATTAAGAAAATTACGTAACAAAACCAGAATTTCAAAAATACTCTAATAATCAAAATTATAAGATAAACCTCTAATATACACTGCTCAACAATTGAACTGGATATTTGAAGAATATTTAAATTATTTGTGGGAATGCTTGAAATAAATGCATGAACTTAATAATAATGAGCTACTTATTATTAATAATAATACATAACATCTTAAACATAAACTTTATTCATAGGCCATGTTTCACAGTTAAAAAGGCAAAAGAAATATAATTTTCAATAAACAGAAATGAACAAATTATAATGATTGAAAAATGCAAGGAAAGTCATAATATCAAAATTGTTTTATTGCTGCGTCTACAGTATCTTTATAAACAATTTCTTACCTTGTAGGACCGCCTCTGGCTCATCTTAATGCTGTTGTTCTGGTGGGAAAAGTCGTTACTAAATTATTGATAAAATGTTGAGACATTGCTTCCCAAATTGCTTGCAACTCACTGGCCAATTGTTGTAAAGTTTGGAGCGGTTGTAGGAGTCGGTTTAAATGCCTCTTATTTCAGCCCAAACGTGCTCAATGGAATTCAAGTCTAGGGTACACGGTGGCCACGCCATTAGTGTAATCCCATGATATTCTGTCCGTTCGATTATAATCCTCACACGGTGATAACCGGCATTATCGTCAATAAAAACAAATCTGTCACCTACTGCCGGGCTTGCAACACACATTCAGTCGAATATCGACTTCCACTTCAGACAAATCCTCATATTGTTGATGTAGTCAGTTTTAGAGCTAGCAACAAAAGTAGGACATTCGGTACAAACACTACTATGGAATGTGAAACGTTGCCATTATTAAACCCCATTCCTACATTTATTCACTCTATTTATTCAGTTCATCTACACCATTGTTAGTTTTAGGCATATCTCTTGCTGCTGATTCGATACAGTTCTACACTGAATGTGGAGAAGGCGATCGACGTCGTTGCCTCCTGTGTGGACGACTAGTCCACGTGTCGAAGTAGTCGATGATCTGTTGAACTTCTTGAGGAAGAACATCGATATCGTAAGGTTCCTTGAATGCTTTGATTACATTTTCGTGTGGAACGAAGGCCAGCGCATTTAAATACCGAATTTTTAAGGAAATTCCGCTCCACTGCGACACCGATGCTTAAGATCACATGTTTGGATTTTCCTGTATATTGTCTGGCCAAAATTAAAGAACCCCTTAATTATATCGCCTGAAATCACACGGGAAATATCGAAGTCACTCTCTCACAACCTATGAGTATCCTCGGAGCAGCTACAGGACATGTGTTCTTAATTTTCTGCAACATGCTGTAGTATATATCTTCAGATTTGTTAGGTAGGATCATATAAACCAGCGGGATGGACAAACTGGCCTGAAGGCCATGAATTCTACATAACTGAGAAAATAGATGTTTCAAGGGCATTAACAGAACGATGTGTCTTAAAAAATGAGTACTCTGGACAGAAGGGCAGAATACATCCGGAATCAAATAACAGGAACCTTCCTCCACTAGTTGTCGTCTTATCAGTTTCTGGTAAAACTAATTCCTGCTTGGTATGTGGTAATACTGGCGCAATATCATGAGTAGTACTTACATTTCTTATGGTTCTTTTAATGCTGATTATCGCCGGAAGTCGTCTGATGGAGCTTTGGCTAATGGATGCTGACACATACGAAACGATATATAGTATAGGGTACGGGGGACCCCCCCTATATAGTGTAGGGTAAGTTGGGTTGCTCTGACGGAATCCCGCACCTGTTCTATGAGTTTGACAATCTCCAAATTCGAAGCGCCGTCCTCCGTAACTTAGAATTTCAGATTCTTTTTTGAGTTTCTCCTCTTTACTTGTGGCACGCGCACGACAATTTTTTAATGCAAGTGCACCTTCATATTTCGCGATCTCGTGAGCAATGACGGGCTTAGATGATACTTTTCCTGAGTGATGTATCGGGAGAAGAGGCCACATCGAGTGGTCTGCACGTTTGTCGGAATTAGCGCCGCTGGACTTTTTCTTATGAGGACATTTAAAGGTAGAAATCTACGCAATCCCGCCTGAATCATTAGAAAATTTTCGAGAACCCTAATTACATCTGTAGTGTTACAAAATGTCAGAGAACCTATTAAGCAACGTTTTTATTACTGCCTGGACTTCAATGGTGAACATTTTCAACATTTGATAGAATAAAATCACTAAAATATTCGTTAAGTAGTTGCGATATTTTGGAAATATCTGGCGTTACTCCTCTTAAAGTATTGATCCTAATATAAAAAGTAGGTGACATTGAAAACAAAACTACACATCCTTTGAAATAATGTGCTACAAAATAACACTTTGCATTTAAAAGTTCAGGGTTCAAAGTTACCGTCGGTTAGGGGTGGTAATTATAGACTGAAAATACGACAAAAATGTGTTCCCTAAACAAATAAAGTCGACGAGTCCAGGGGTTTTCCATTTTATTATCCGAAAAGAAAACTATGTGGTTAAGAAATTTTTCGGTTATGAGTATTAATATTAGTTTTTTTCTATTAATACGTCTAGGAAATGTACCTTATTATTTTTTTTCGGTGATACAATTGATACACAGGAATTGTCGCTTAATTTCCTAAGAACCAACCGACTTGTTCACAATAAATCAGCACTAAGAATAAACGGAAGTTGTTAAATGTAGGTACAGAGGATCAAACCATACCGAGTGTCCAAAAAATGGGTACAGTACAGACAAAGGAACCTGTTAATTGCTAATAATTGCATTGACTCACGATATAAATTGGACAGAAAGTAGACATAACTACCTTTGAGCAAACCTATGATTAATCAACTCATGGTTTGTTGATTTAATATTAACTGCAACAGCATAAATCGCGAGAAATCGTGTAATTTAAGAAAATTGGGTATGCAGACCGAATGTTGTAAAATAATGGTATATGTGAAGAGGTAATCCCATATATATCCCATAGATATGTTTTTTTATAAAGTAAAGCTATTTATAATCAATATTAAGTTTTTTATTTCACGTAATACAAAATCAACTACTTTTAATCAAAAGTGTTTCGATTGACCCGCCCCTAGCACCACACAAGGTGTTAATAAACGGGTTATTGGCCCCGATCAGTCGGCAGCAGATGTTACGGTATTGATTTAATATTAATTATGAAGTATAAAGTATAATAGCAGAGTTGTATTAGAACAAACGCCCCAGGCGGACATGACTGGTGTCGTGCATGGAATTTTTGACTTTTTCTTTTTTCCGGTGCTTCCATTAACTACTTCTACATGATTTACTCGACGTGGTTAATTATTTCGCAGATACATGCCGAGTGCTAGCAGGTATTCAATTAATGGGATTTATACCTGCACGGGAGTGTTTAGCGAAAATGAGGATGTAATTACAATGATTACATTTAAAAGAAATTTCCTGCTTATATTAGAATAATATGATTTTCACTTGCCGCGGACTCTGTGGTGTATAACTATGGTTTACCTAAACTATGGTTTATTCATCTTCCAGTAAATGTCAAGTAGCTACTTGGCTAATAAGTTTACTGGAACCCGTAACTCATTTTGCGTTTACTCTTCTTAGGCCCGGATTATTCACATCCAAGTAAAGTGTTCAGTAGTGCTACCGGCCATTAAGTGATCAGTAAACGTTTATTCATCTAACAGTAAATTTAAACTGTCGAGTTAATTTACTTACTGAACAGATATGTTAACGCATGAATTTATCTCTGAGTAAGTAGTCGGTAACAACTTATGACACAAACTGAAACTGAGATTTTCTTTAATGAGGAACAAATTCGGATTAGAAATGTTATCGAGAGGACTTTTGGAATGTGGAAAAGACGATTTCCTATTTTATCACAAGATTTTCGGTGCATTGTCGTTTGCACAAATGCTAATTATTACATAACCTAATTGCAATATTTTGACGCAAGAACGATTTTAACGTCTCGTCATATGTATCACGAACACAGAGTTAAGGGTGATCACTCTTGTGATCACCAAGCATGAGGCGTAACTGGCATTTCACAGAACGAGCACTTGCACACTTCAATTTTGTTTTTTATATCCTATCACGTTGATTTGATTTTCAAAATTTTTTTGCTGTGAATAGCAACTCAATGGTTAGTTACTGATCAGCTAAGATGAATAAACGCAAAATGAGTTACGGGTTACAGTAAACTTATTAGCCAAGTAGCTACTTGACATTTTACTGGAAGATGAATAAACCGGGCCTTAGCTGATCAGTAACTAATCATTGAGTTACTACCCAACACAAAAAACATGTTGAGAATCAAATCAGTGAGATAGGACATAAAAATCAAAGTTGAAGTGTACAACTGCTCGTTCTGTGGAATGCCATTTGCGTCCCATGGTTCATCATCACAATACATCCTTAACTCTGTGTTCGTGATACATGAACAAACGCTAAAATCTTTCTTGTGTCAAAATAGTGCAATTAGGGTATGTAATATTGCTGTTGAAATAATTACGCTTTGTGCTAATGGCACTCTGCATCGAAAATCTTCTGATGAAATGGGAAATCTTTTCCATATACCAAAAGTCCCCTCGACAACATGTCTAGTCCGAATTTGTGCCTCATTAAACAAAATTTCATCTTCAATTTGTGTCATAAGTTGTTATCGACTACTTACTGAGAGATAAATTCATGCGTTTGCATATCCGTTCAGTAAGTAAATTAACTTGACAGATTAAACTTACTGTTAGGTGAATAAACGTTTACTGATTAAGGAGAAAGATAAAAGAAACTCTATAGTCTTGCCAACTATTTAATGTGAATGTTGAAATGGTTCCACGACCGGTTTCGGCCACTTAACTGGTCCTCTTCAGGTGGTCTGGTGGAGAACAAGAAAACAAACTCTTACTACCATAATTCAGGGTCCACAAATAACATAAAATAAAAATAATATAAGTTGTTCAGGTACTTACGCACTCTATTGTGGGGGGCAGTTACTCAGGTGGGTCGTAAGACGTGCTTCAATAAAATAAATACAAAACGTAAAATGTAAAAATATTTCATGGCATCACGGGACAAAAGACGTATCACACTTAAGCAAAGTAATGACTTAACGTACAATATCACTGTGAGTATTAACAGGTTACTAAAAGTTTAATAACAATAAAGACGAGTTAATAAGAATTCAATACAGAATTTCTATTCAAATTGGAATTCATTGGAAACATTGAAAATATTTAAGACACTGAAAGATCGGACCCTCACATGTGTTAACGACCTAATTTATTAGTTTCTTTTGTCTTTCTCCTTCATTATCATTGTCAACTTTGGGATTCCGGACAACCTTTTACGTTTACTGATTACTTAATGGCCGGTAGCACTATTGAACAGTTTACTTGGAGGTCAATAAACCGGGTCTTGAATGAATGAATGAATGAAACTGGGGTGCCCTTCGGCGACACTTAGACTAGAGTCCATTGTGTCTTCCCCCGCCGCTTAAGGTCTCAGCCTAGTCGCACTTTCCCCATGAAGGTACTTATTCTTCCTAGTGAGAGGTTCCTCGCTTACTCCGGGGAGATCTTTTCTAACCCGAAGGTTTCCTACCTGGCCCCTGCGACTGCTTCGGAGTCTCACAAGATGTGATAGGAGGTTTCATCTTCCTCCCAACAGAACCTGCACAATGAATCGTTTTTCAGCCCCATATTGTGCATATGGTAATTTAGCATCCAGTGCCCGGTTAGGGCCCCGGTTACCGTACATATATGTTTCCTGCCTAAAGTAAGCAGTTCTCTCGCCTTCTTCTGGTCGGGTCCCTCAATGAAAGCCCTCGATTGTCGAAGTCGGTCCTGTTTGCTCCAGTGTTCTTCGAATTCCGCTCGTAGGCGCCTTCTGAAGTATCCCACTGTAGTCGATGAAGTATAACTACGTAACCAGGGCATTAGATCCGCAGCTTATCCTCGAGGTGGAGGATATCATCATGGAGAAGCCAACGAAGGACGCCTACGAGACCATAAAAACTGCACTCATCATGCGTCTACTGGAAAGGGAGGAACTCGGAGATCGGAAACGTTCGCAATTCCTACGACATCTTCAAGGCCTGTCAAGACCCGGTGCACAACAGTCTATGATACGGACTCTGTGAATGGGCAGACTTTCACCGAGTGTCCAGGCGATACTAGCTGCTCACAAAAACGTCCAGCTCGAAAACCTCGCGGAGTTAGCGGATTCCATCGTGGAGCTGGTGTAGCGCCATGGCAACATCGCGGAATCGTCTGCTCCGATACCTGGTGCTTCCGCCGTCGATCAGCTGGCTACACAACTCCAGGCGGTCGTATCCTTCATGAAAGAGCAGCAGGCGATTAACAACACGTTGCTCCAAGGTATGACGGAATTTCTTGACATATTCTGGAGAACGATCCCGTTCCCGCAGTCAGAACCGAGAAAGCGGTATCTGTTGATACCACGAGAAGTTCGGAGGACATGCACACAAGTGCAAGAAGCCCTGCACGTTCCAGCAGGTCGACAGCTCGGGAAACGCAACGGGCAGTCGTTAATGGCGGCAGACGACCCTCGCCCAACAACATCGCGCCGCATCTTCATAACAGACACAAAAACACAATTTTTGATAGATACGGGTGCAGACCTATGCGTGTTTCCTCGGAATCTAATTAAGACGTCGAGAGAGAAGTCCACTTACCAACTCTCCGCCGCGAATGGTACTCCCATTGCAACTTATGGTACAGTATCCCTCACCGCAAATTTTGGACTGCGTTGCGATTTCCCATGGAGATTCGTCGTTGCCGAGGTATCCAGGCTAATAATGGGTATCGATTTCCTCGCATTTTACGACTTGGTCGCAGATGTGCGGAATCAAAAACTCATACAAGTTGGCCGTACCAACCTGACCGTTTTTGGTAAGGTCGTTCACGATGAAACACCAACCATCAAGATCATCGCTGAAAGCAGTCCGTTCCACGACATCCTAGCGAGGTTCCCGGAGATCACTCGACCCGACCACCTTATAACTACTACTCCAGGTCCCCCGCGTGTCAAGTAAATCACGACGTCTCGCCCCGGATCGATTGAAGGCAGCCAATAAAGAGATAGAAGCTATGCTCCAACTAGGTATCGCTCGCCCGTTCAAGAGTCCATGGTCGTCACCCTTCCACCTGGTGCCGAAGAAGGACAACGAATGGAGACCCTGTGGGGATTATCGGGCACTTTTTCACATAAATTTCTCGACACATCGAGTCACCAAAGTACCACAAATCAACGTTATTCACCAATATCTCCGTATACCTAAAAATTAAAACGATGAGTATTTGAAATTGAGCAAAACAAATGTAGATAAAAATTAAAAAGAAAAATTTTACTCTTGGAGGCCCCTCGGGCAAAAATTATCAGCGTGGTTAGTAATGATGAGTTCGTTGGTGGAGAGGTTCCTATTACGCTAATAATGTCCTTTTCACCGTATAAAATCAAATAACATTGACACTTGAAAGAGATATATATGCTCTGATAGCTTTTCAAAAGTTGCCCATATTGTAAAGTGAAAAAAACTGAAAAGTAAGTGATAATTTTATCAAAAATTATAGTTTTTACCCAAAGAGAGCAATTCTAGGCCATGATTATACTTTAAACGAGGGACGAATCGTCGCCATAAAATATTGATAAATGAAAACTTTTTTTATTTGGGGAATAAAAAAAAACTCCTTACTTCTGAAGTTATTACAGTACTAGGTGTTTATGTTGTGTTTTTTTTGTCGACCCTGTACTGGTGCCATGCATTAATTCGAGGTAGGCTGTATTGGGCCGTTGTGACAATATTAAGGAATTCAAGATATGTTTCTCATTTTTCTAGTAATCTGGGTGGTATTAATATCCCAGATAGTTTTGAACAAATTCAACAGGCGTCTTGCAAGGAATCTAAAAGTTCTCTTCCAGCTTTCTTACAAAATAAGATCAAACTAATGCTACAATCCTAAAAGATTTTCTACAGTTTAGAATTAAAAAAAAATCAGTCTTATCCTGTCTCACGTATGCAATAAAAGATGTTTTTTAAGTTTTTTCTTGGAACCTAGAAGGCGTTAAAGCTATCTACAAATATCCGTTGGAGAAACCCAAAAGATTCCTTCTAAGCCTTCCCTCCATGTAATTAGTTTCAAAGCATATCCTCGAAAATTTTGAACAGTTACCCACACGTCATTAAAATGAGATAAACAACATAAACATAAACACATAAACAAGTGTTGTTAGAATAAAACCCGAAGTTATCAACAACTTACTGCTTGATATATCATAGTACACATTACGTTTAATAAAAATGATGAAATCCGCCGTTACAAAGCCCATAAATCATCGAACATTTCAACGATCATAAACCAACTGCTTTAAATCCGTTGTTAGTAGGTAGATCTGAATATAAACGCTGTCGACTCCTAAAAGTCCTATAGTACATATCTCTTACATTAATAAAATTATTTTTCACAACTTTTATCGCCCATTTCATTACTCATGATGAACCTGTTCCCTTTTCGAAGTACCTACACCTGTTTTGAAGAGAGATAAGAGATGAGCTTATCTCGAAACGTTTCATTGCTTTTCGGGGTTGTTGTCCGTGTGCCTGTGTGAATAATGAATATAGTCTGCAATGTCATCAGGTTGAAAAAAAAATAACAGAAACAATCTCTTGAGACAACGACATCTATTATTGATGATGCGACATATTTATGGCTAATGGATTTTCGTGTAGGTGGCCCCGAGGTCACTGTAAATTATTTTAATGCCTGGAAAATATCTGTTTTTGTTAATAGAATTGCTAAATAAGCGAAGTATCTCCTCGTGGAGTTGTAAATCATCATACGCGCACTCTCGCCTCTCCTCTGGAGACTTGAAATACATTTCACTGTAACTGGTTTATCAATCAAGATATCTAAGATTACATTAAGAGCTTCTCAGGGTTTTGCTTCCTTTAGAAAACAGAATTATCAACTCCCGACGTAGAAATCAGGATTATGGGTATAGTACTACAATCAAAACAAGTTTAAATTGATGTAATTACGTTTGAGTCGCTACCGACACGTTTCTCTTCAGATGAATGATACGCTTTATGGGATTTATATTTACGTTATGATTTTTCTTGGGAATTCTTTAATATTACACAGCAAATTCTAAGGATAAAATTATTAAATTTACACCCAATTCATTGCTGTCACTTTGGGTAGACATAGAGGTAACAGGCTACGGTAATACTAAATTGAACAATATTTGTTCACTAGCCTTATTGTTGTAACTCCATCATTTAGAATTAAACATGATCTTAATTAATTATGTAGAATTAGTCTTACAATGAATTCACCATACCATTTTTTTTACTGATTTTTTATACACCATTTTTACTACTTTTACATATACACCATTTTTTGAATGTTGTCCTTCTTCATGGTTGTTATTGTTTTTCATCTTCGTCATCTTCTGTCCTGTCCTGCTTTTTATCCTCTGCCTCATTGATCGTCCTCTTCTGTTGGTAGTAGTGCTAGTCTCGGTCTCTTCACTCTTGATTTCTCCTCTCCGTCGGGTTGCTTTCCTTATTAGTGGGTAACGTGTTTTTCCATCCTTCCTATCGCCTTTCAGGTCCTGTCCCTGATTTGATGCTTGATTGTCTTCATCCATAAGTTCTTCCGTCGTTGCTCGTTTCTCATGTACCATGGTGCGTCTCTTATTCTCCTCATTCTTCCCCAGTTTCTCGATGTTGGTGTCCGCTGCTTGTCCCCATAACGCTGCTCCGTATAATATTATTGGCTGGATGCTTGCTTCGTATTATCCTCTTCCTTATTCTCAGTTGCAGTTTGCTTATTCTTCCTCACATTAGTCCTAGTTGGTTTAGTTTCGGCTTTGCCTTCTTTTCTGCCTCATTGATATGTTTTCCCTATGTCAGTCTTCTGTCTATTCCTGTGTATTCCTAAGTACTTACCTTTCTCCATATAAAAGTTGGTAGACTTTTCCAGTAAACGCGAATGGTAACTATTACGTTAACATTTGAACGAAATATTCCTCAAATATGTCCGTAGCCATTTCCTCATGATAATCCATGGTGTATTTTAAGGTAAATCCTAATAAACCATTATTCACAAAACTATTTACATCACCAATATATGTAACTATAATTAATCTACGACCTTTTCCAACACGTGGGTTAAAGCCAGTGGAATAGCCTTCCATAAAAACTTGCAGCAAATTGGCGGTATTCTTATCAACCCACATTTTGTAAACAGTATGCCCTTCATTTAAACAGGTTTGGTCTAACTTCTCAATTAGTCTAGTCTAGCAGATCCATAATTTGTTCTCAAAACTGGAGGCTTCTATCCGGATCACCTTCGGTGAACTCCTGGAGGATTGTCATTATATATGGATAAAATTTCTTGATTTGAAGAATTTTCGCCACTGAAGATTGACTAAACTCGTATTCCCTAGCTATCTGCCTAATCTGGACATGAGGATTTTCTTGAACAGGGAGGAGTACTTTTATTTTGACATCTTCATTGAGGGCACTCTGAAGAGGATTGTTTGTTTTTCCAAAATGCCCATTTTTCCGAAACTGTTTTTCAATCTTGCTTACAGTACTCTGCAATATGGGTGGTAAATCAGAATACTTCTCTCTGGATAAATGAATGACTTCATTTTGTGTTCTTGTCCCATTTTCGTAGTTAATCATCACTAAATTTTCAATCTTTTGGGTTTCAGTTAAGTACGGCATTTTGTTCGATTTTTCAACAAATGTTGTTTCGTACACAACCACAAGCTAATAAATATCTTTACTAAATATGATGCTACTCTCCATATTCGTTTTTATTTAATTTTTTCGTTAAACATTAACCCAGTTTGGCAAAAAATGATAAAAAACACCTATTGACATTCCATTTTTAAACTGCCTGAATTATTGCATGAGTTAGATTCTCTTTTATTTTTCGAATGAGAGATCTCTTAAATATCTTTTAAAAGACAAGGAATAAAAATTTGGTATTTGGTACGCATATGTAACTTGATATACCCTCTAAGAATAGTCGTAAAAATTATATATGTAATTTAAATACAATAAAAAAATTGCCAATGTTTTCATATGAAAACAAGCAATAATATTTGCTTACTTTATTGATTCATCCATACCTGCATACATATTATTTCTGTTCCTTCTATTTAGAATATTTTCTTCTTTTCTATTTCAGAGATAACAATTCCATATCATTGATATTGGAGCAGTGTTTTAAAAATATAAAAAATAATACTGGAAGTGGAAGTAATATTTTGCTAAGCAGCTATTTGCAAGAAACATTCTAAAACTTTAAGGGGAATCTAATTTCTACTACAAACTTTTTAAATCACATAAAATTGAAACTATAAATGATACGTAAAAGACTAGGGTAGTCGGCTTTTAAGGAAATTTAATTGCAGTTTCTAATTGAAGATACCAATTGTACAAAATCCATAGCCTGAGGTATCAGAAGCTTGGAAGGAAAATAAAGAAATATTTTTGGATCCCTGCTACCTGAGTTAACGAGACTACCAAAAATCTTGCACTCATTATAGTAATGGACAATCCCATATATTGTTGGGTGCTGATAGAGATTATAAAAAAGGCTTATGAAAGTGGTTTAGAAAATTTCTTGACTTGGAGGATCCTAAAGCAAAAGAAGCAATTTTGGCATCGGTGTCTTATCCTTTTTAAATTAAAATGGGTGCCAATAGGAAATAGAGAGCACGTAAAGGAATCGTTACTTGCAGAAGTGAGAGAATTAAATAATGATCATAAAGCTGTAAAGAATACACCTCAAACACTAGAAAACAAATGAATACTGCTACATTTCCATGGTGATTCAGATTCCTCACTAGCTAGCGATATTGCAAGTGCAAACACTACTATTGACTTGAATTGATTTCAATATTTGAAAGATGATGATGTCTGCCAGCAATCGTTAAATAAATACTCTTCAGTAAAGATGGTCTCCTTAAAATATAATACCTGCGTGCCTAGCTCTGCACCGGTAGAAAATGCAATGATTTTCTTATGTTGGCAAATTTATGAATCTGCACAGAAGTAAAAGAGTAACAATCTCTTTGAACATATTATTTTATTAAAATCTGTTGAGTAAATTTACTTTGATCGCTTAATTTTTCCGGCTGGTTAAAGTGATGACTAGCTTGAATATAAAAATCACTTGCTAATAAAATAAAATAAACATATTTTAATTTAATTAAGTGTTTCGAAAATACGTATTTTGTATTTAGAATTAAAAATAAAAAATGAAAATTTTTCTGTATTCTGAATCTGAAATAAAATATGTGTAAATATTTTCGTTTCGTATTTCAGTACATTAAACTGTACAATCTTTTATATTAATAAATAATTTTGGATATGTATATTTTGCATTTAGTATTTTAAATACAAAATGAAAAACTATTTGGTATTTTAAATTAGAAATGAAAAATACAAGAGTTTGCACATTCAGTATGTGTGGGATAATTTTGTCGGTAGAATTTCTGGTTACCTTGTATCTAGATGAAACATTTAACAATCAATTGAGTTTCAGGGATCATGTAAGTAAGGTAACTCTTGAAACATGGCAGTTACTTGGGTTCGTTGTTTGCAGGTGCCGAGGCTTCAATGGCCATAGGGTCTTAAATTCCCCTTTCCTTAGTCTAGTGCGCTCAAAATTAGAATACGCTACGCTCATTTGGAACCGGTATTATACTTACCATATCTATATGATTCAGGGAGAACAGAAAATGATTTTAAAATACGTAAAATTTAACCTACGTGGATTTTACAGCTCACACACAATTAAAGTTAGAATTTCCAGTAAATTTTATACGTTCTAGTTTCATTCGAGTCTCAAACTTTTGTGATAGCTGTAAGTGAATTGAGAATTGAAATATAAAGCAAACTAAAGTTTATTAGTAATCTTTCACTTATATTTGTAGCGTTCTATCGATATGTTAATACAAATTTATGAATTTATTTTCAGTTTTGTTAAAAACTATTTACAATTTTCGATTTTGTATTTCTAGAAATTATTTATTAATTGTTAAAATGTTATTTATTCTTAATAGTTGTATATTAAACTTGAGTTACATGCAACTTAAATTGTAATGCGATTGGGTTCTTGTTGGATAATAAATATATTTTTTTATTAAGGTGTTATATTTCTGGTTCATTCCTAATATATTTAGTAACTGAATCACAATCATTAATCAAACTTTGTGAATAATTACTTTGTTAGTATTTAAGGGCAACATCTATTTTACGGATTAGGTATACGATGACTAACTGTTATGATATTTAAATGCTTTTTTAATCGGATCAAATTAAAAAATTTCTAATTTGAAATTAATTTTTACTAAATTATCGATCGAAACAAGAAATTATGTGTGATGTAACGTATTACACAAAATATTTAGGTTTAGTGAACAACTCTATTATTGTCTAATCATGAATAAACTACGTCTGCCAGCAAAATATTATGTAATACCAGACTTAATACATCTTAATTAGATTTTTTTTTGAAATCTATCCGCACTATTAATCATTTTTATTATTATTTTTTTACGAAACCTCATTTATGTAAATTTTTTTAATTTCATGTTAGTGAGACAGCATAACGTTTGGAGTGGACAAATTTGGCACTAGGATTTTTATAAAAGTACAAGTGGTATTCATGCATGAAAATCGTGAGTATCTAACTGTTTACATACCGCCCAAATGTACATCTGCGTGCGTATTATATGATAAATTATTCTTTGAAATGAAAACAATAAATCACACAATATTTCAAAAACAACACTATCCTACTGACATCACTTCCTAAATTTGCCGGCTAACCTTTCGGCACTAAGGTGAAATCGCCATGGGGATTTACCGTGACAATAATTAGAAGTAATTTAAACAGTTAATTTTACGGAAACTAATAAATCTAAGGAGTTTTCCACAATTTTGTAATTAAAATTCGTTTCTGCTGATCTCAGATTGGCTCCGGGCAGAATTATGCGTGTGGACGTAAAACTTATTCTCATATTTAACATTACTTACTCTTTTAAGTATGATTTCATAGAGAATACCTCTGTATTATGCAGGACTAATTGTACACATTGAACAGTCAAAACACTTACAAGAAATCTAAAGGGTGAGTAACCAGTATTCATTTGTGAAATGAAATGTATGGTTGGAACTTTTAAAATATAAATTTGAGTAACGAAGTTAAGCACTATATTTTAAGAGAATGTTGAGGGAGGCTTATTCATGAGTCAGTCATCTGTAAGGATTAATCATGGTAACGGTATCGGAGGGAGACAGAACACTCGCAATACAATTTATATATAGCAAAAATTTACAGTAACCTGATAGCTACAATATTCATAGAAAACCATAACAATTAATAACAACAAAAGTATTTAATATAAACGACACTAAATATCAGCAGGACCATGAAATTATTGTTAGGCAATCAATTTAGACAGTCAATCAAAGACAGTGTTTTTTGTTGAAAATATGCTCTTTTGATGCAAGAAAATGTTATTCAACGTGTACCAAATTTGAGATATGACGTCGTAGAATATTTTTTGAAATGGTAATATGAATATTCCCTAAAGGGTATGTCAAGTTACACCTGATTTAAAAAGGTCAAACTTTTACTCCTTGTGGTTTAAAAGATATGTCTCTTCAATAAATACTCAAAATGTTGTCCATTAACTAACTGACAGTATCCTCAACGGAACAGAAACATGCTTTGGACATTTCTAATTACTTCAGCGGAAATTACCCTACACTCCTGCCTTATTCGTTGTTGTAACTGATCAATGTTTCCCGGCTGGTCTTAAAACTTCGCTTTTCAAGTACCCCATGAGAAATAGTCCGAAGGTGTTAAATCCGGAGACCTGAAAGGTCCATCTTCCTGGAAATACAACATCCAGATACTCAGAGATATTTGTTGCAAAATAGGGAGGAGCAACGTCTTGTTGAAACCAGATGCCTCTATTCGGAACATCGGCTTCATCTAGATCAGGAAACATAGTAGCCAAATTCGAACTAGTTCTTGCTGCAAGAATTATAAATATTCAGCTTCATTGAGAATTCCTTGGTAGAAAATTGGTCCTATTGCTCGATCACCAACAATAGCTCCCGAAACGTTGACTTTTTCTTAATGTTGTGTGTGTGGCTTTCCTCATCCAGTGTGGGTTGTTGTCTGTCTAATAACGACAATTTTGACGATTTACCTCACCATTTAATGTAAACGTTGCTTCGGTAAAAAACAGGACGATATCTATGTTTACAACATTTCTGTCTAGCAGATCCATAATTTGTTCTCAAAACTGGAATCTTCTATCCGGATCACCTTCGGTGAATTCCTGGAGTATTGCCATTTTATAAGAATGAAATTTCTGGGCTTAAAGAATTATCGTCACTGAGGGTTGGCTACTTTCGAGTTCTCCTAGCTATCTGAATAGTGGGTACATGAGGATTTTCTTGAACAAAGAGGAGTACATTCATTTTGACATTTTCAATGAGGGCACTCTGACGATGATTATTTGTTTTTCTTAAATGCACATTTTCCCGAAACAGTTTATCAATCTTGCTTATGGTACTCTGTGATATGGGTGGTAATCAAGATACTTCCCTCTGAATTTTATGTTCTTGTCCTATCTCCTTGCCAATCGTCATTGTCATTGTAATTTCAGTCTTTTGGGTTTAAGTTAAGTACGGCATTTTGTTCGATTTTTCAACAAACATTGTTCCTTCAAACTGACAAAATAATAAATATCCTTGCTACTCTCCTTACTTGTTTTCATTTAACTTTTTTGTTTGACATCGTCAACATCAACCCAGTTTGACAAAAAATGCTAAACAAATTCCTCTTAATATTCCATTTCGGAACTGCCTGAATTGTTTGATTCAATTGAATCAGATTCCTTTATTTTTCGAATTAGTTGAGCTTGTTAAATATCTTCTAAACGACAGGGAATAAAAATTTGACATTTCGTACGCATGCGTGATATACCCTTTAAGAATATTCATAAAAAATTAGTATTTTCATTTATAAAAATAGTTGATGACGTTACGTCTCAAATTTGGTACATGCTGTATAACATTTTCTTACATCAAAAAGAGCGCAATTCAAAATACTAATCTACCTGCCCGAGCATATTTCCAATGGAGAAACTGTGCTTGATTTACTGAATTTATTCCAAGTTAGAGACTCGCACTGTATAGATCTTGTAAACCAGAAAAGATGTTTTCTTAAAAATTCTATCCATTTTTTATGTAAGTGGATGCAAACATGGTTTGGTATTTTTATTTTGGCTGCATCGAAGTACACAGGAACCATCGTCAACATGCTACTAGTATGACTGAAAACATATATGTGATGAAAAAATTTGTATGATATGATGTATGCTAAATGCATGTATTAGTGAGTTTTGACAGGGTAAAATAATGGCCTTGTTAGGTGGCTTGTGGTTTTAAAGCAATGTTTTTGAATTTAAGTGGTCGATTCACATGCAGGCCAACTTGAATGAAGATTTCTCGTTTCCCTGCACAGCTCGATCACCAATCGTGCAATTTTCCGGCATATGACCCCTGCCACTACTTCTGCTAAAACGCCGAAAATGTGCCACATTGGTGAAATTCGTGTTTACGATTGGCTAATGTATAAACGGAGAGTCTCTATGTCAATATTGTGTTAATAAAATCTACGTCATTCGTTCTGCTAATGTTAATTTTATAGGCTGAGATTTAAACAATACCAAAACTTACAGCTGTAACTACATGATAATTGTGTTCACTATTTCTTTGAAATTAGAGCTGTTCTGTCGGCCTCTGACACCGTTATCATGATTAATCCCTACTGGTGACACTTGCTCATTCCACGCTCATCATATGTTGTTAAGAAATAGACCTTAACTAAGTAACTAAAAATGAAACCAACACTTCAACTATGATCGCTTTGTAGTTGTATAAAACTTTTGGTAACATGCAAGTTATCAAATAAAGCACACACTTATGATCTGTGCAGTTAAATTATTTCTCTCGTTGATAGTGGTGATTTGTTCTTGCCACACCTGTAGCGAATGTTTTCTATTTGAATAAAATTGTTAGGTATCCGTTTAAATTGAATTGGGGCACTGTGGAGAAGCACAAATATTTGACCTTCGGATCGGATTCCCACTGAATAAATTCCATAAGCAATTGCGACCAATTTGTTAGACTGTACGTTGCGAATATTACTCCATTAATAACTCAATCCAGTTATATTCTAAATATGCACGTGCGTCGATTAATACTTGATATATATAACTAACAACAGATGGGGTAAGGCATTAGACGCCCCGGGTAACAGTATTTATGAAAGCTTCATATTTCCCGGCTAAGTCGCCATACTTTTGTATAAATGTAGCATGTTACCTTCGTCTGTGGAATATATCTATTTTAATGTAAGGCACACTCACTTTATTTGCATTTGTGTCGGAGATTTTTCGACTTCGATGGTGATAAATGTAGGAAGCGCTAACCGGAAAAGTAACACTGAAGATGCTGCCATGTACCGATTGAAGAAATATCAGAAAATTTGCAAGGGTGAAATATTGTACGTTAAGCATTAAATCATGGTAAACTTCACATTTGTCATAAAAAATTGGAAAAAGCTAATGGGTTCGGCGATTACCAAAAACCATTAACATCAAATTTTGTTTTAAATTCCTTAGTGATATTCTGAGAAATATTTTGTAAGCTCTTCAATTGTAAATTATGAATTTACTTGATTATTATATTGTGGGCGTTTAGTGCCGATTTTTCGAAATACCTAAAAGTAAACTATTTTCACTTTAACTGATTTCAATAAAAAAATGAACCATGAACGTGATCATACGACAAGAACTTGAAGCGGCGTTGGAGAGCGACTGGCCTGCGGGAGCTTTTTCCTCTTTTATTTTTGCTGAATTGCTTATTTTGCTATCATCCTAGCAGGCATAGGCATATGCATAGTTAGGCGTGATTTACTAAAAGGACGCCAATGAAGCGACTGAACTAAGAAACAGTACGAAGATAAAACCTACTAGGAGAAATCTACAACCATCAACGAGTACAACCTTTAGAATAGGTAACAATTTTTAATGTAAAGGTAATTACTTACCTTTTTATTTTTAACCATAATAAGAGCAACAACATCGTATTTTCGCTTCGGAAATCCGACGAAGCTCCCTTTCCAGTTGTGAAACAGTCTCGATGTCTACCTGAACTGCGAAGTTTGGCTGGGACCCCCACAATGTGTATAGCGGCATTTATGCATTACGAAATTTTGTCACAAGGGTATCAATTGTTATACTTAAGATCGCATATTTCACCTTCTGCCACTCTATTATTTCATATGCTGCTATTGTATGGGGACATTCTACAGGTAGGCGTCGTGTGTTTTGGCTGCAACGCAGGCCTGTTCGCATTGTCGCTGGTATTAGCTAGAAAGAAAACTGTAGTGATAGTTTTCTTAACCTTGGAATTTGTATATATCTTCCATATACATTCTTCAAAATTTGTTATGTATCAAAACTAAAGAAACTATCACACAAACGGTGAGTTCCATGGTGTTCCTACGAGTGGCAGTGAAAATTACTCTATACTACCTCAGAGACTTTGCAAGAGCCAAAATGGCTCTATCAAGGTGTTGAGGGAGGTCAAAGGTCTTGATTTTAAAAATTTAAGTAGGCCTATTACAGCACTGATGAATTCTTGAAGCAATGCCATATGATTAAAATAGAATTTAAATTAGATATGTGTATTTTTTTCAAATTCTGTCGATGATTGTGTTTTGACGAAGTACGCGTAATACATTACGGATTTACTTAAATTGTAATAATCTCTCGATGACGTGTGTGTAATCTATTGAAATTTGCTTATTTTGGTTCTTTTGGAATGTGCAATTGTTTGCGATGGCGATTGGTACGTGCATACATTATTTCGCTTATCTTGCATGTACTTCGTAAATTATACCCATTTCCATGTTTTATCAACAGGAGAGTGCAAGGGCGGTGTTGCTATGAAGCTATAAAGCAATAAAGCCTATAGCCACATAGTTTATTACATATAGGCCACTTAATGAACGACCGGTAATCATGACCAGATTCATGAGAAAGTTTCTTTTTACTTTATTCTCACTTCTAGTTTTCTATTCATTGATATACATTTCTTAAGAATCAGTGTTCACTGCAAGTACCCTAAGATTTGGGCTGCGTGATGCCACTAATTTGGACTGTTTCTACCAATCTATCTGTTCTCAAATATATGACATATTCATTCTCATACAAGTGGACAAGTTTGATCAACTAAGAACATGTTTTAAAAATAATAATATAAAAGTATATATATGGAGTGCAAATTAAATGATACAATTTTTTTGGAATACAGTTGATAAGGAATTCTGGGTTGTTGTGGTTGTAATATTTACTGTTTCGTGAACTAACAGTTGCATTCGTATTAAAACTTTTCTCAATAATATATGTTCAACAAAATCTGATACGTCAATGCACAAACAAAAGTACAATGATGTCTAATATTAATATTTTTCCGAAAATGATCAAGCCTCAGTATAAAAGGATGAATATTTTGAGAGTAAATATTTTTTTGTTGATTCTAGCAGTCGCAGTATTTGTTATACTTTTCTCCAGGTTCTATCCTTAAAAAAATTAGAACAGAAATAAAGGAAAAGTAGGTTTTTTATTTAGTGAACTGTCACAATTATATTTGATAATAAGTAACTATGATATATATGACTTTTTCAAATTTATGACACCCTGTATATTAATTAATTCCATGAAATGTTTTTGGCACCATGTCACCACCATTTTCTTATCATGACACCTTATCAAAACACCCAGTATCCAATGAATACACTGTATCCAAAATTAGATTGTAAAGCGCTAAAAATACAGATTTTAGGTAAATATCGCTTTTTCTCATAAGTTTCACGTGTACTGATATGTCCAATATGTGCTAAAATTTTAAATTTAAAGTTAGAGGTCTTAGATTAACTACCAAATAGTTCCCAGTCGCTTACCTGTATGCTGTCAGCTGAGAATTATGGTATCCATCACCCATCAATCATACAACAACCACGAATAGCGTGAAAAATGAACGTTACTTCACACTTTGTTCACGCAAAATGTTTAAAAAATGTACCGTTGCGGCACTTTTTCCACGTTTTTTTGTTCCATGCACGAATACTTCATTAGTTATATAAGTTACCGGTTTTTATAATGTACGCTGAAAAATATTTCACACTGAGAGTATCAGAAATTGTCTGAATTTCATTACACGTATGATAACACGAATCTCTAGTGTTGGGAATGTAAAATTTAGTTCGGTAATTTGTTTCTGGTTTTAATTTAGATGGAAAAGTAAACAAATCCATAAGAGAAGGCGAAAAGTCCCAGATTTATAATCGACAATATTTCATATAAATTGTACGCTCGGGATCCGGTTAATATCAATTTATGTACAACAGTTATAAGAAAAGATCGAAACTGTTACTTCTCCTCCAAAAATTAATTATATCGACCGATACGGCGAAATGTTATCAAGTAAGCAATTTCATATTAATTAACCGTGAAAGTCAAATTTAATAACATATCAGCCGTACATTCTAGGTTAAATAGAAAATAACTGCCATGAGATACATATTTAAAACGTGTCGTTATTCAAATGCTGCCATTCGTCATCTTCAGCTTTCCGCCGATAACAGATAACATCTGTAAGATTATTCGGTAGATTAGTATAATGACCGTCGTATCAGTTGGATTAAATCCAAATTGGATACGACCATCGTCATTATTATTTTTTAATACATAGTCGTTATCTAGCCTGGAAGGCGAATTTGTACAATTCGTTCAAATCGATTACTATGTGAAATGGCGATTGTTTCGGAGAATTCGCGGACGAGAAAGTGATTTATTGTTATATTGTTACAGTTTTTCAACGACCCATTTGATTAATGTTTTTCGTGGGCCGTGATTACGGTTAAGGCCGCGAAAAATATTCTTTGTTGATAGGGCATTAATCATTTTCAGCCGTGTCTAAACAAAAAAAAATATGTGTTCATTCATATTAAAGAACACAAGTATGAGTATATCTATAGGTACTCCTATGAATGTTAGTTACCTATAAGTGCTAATTCACTGAAATATCTAATGTGATGTTGACTGTGTGCTCAAAAAGTGGAAGGTAAGAAACAGTTGCCTTAATGGGTTTTATTATGCGTTCATTAGACTCTTAATTTATTGGACGTTTTCGATATTAAGGTGAATAGTCTCATTTATCAATCTTTCAATGTACATCAAAATGCAAATCTAAATTGCACAAAAATGCAAGAATACTTTTCTATTTAAAATGGAATTTCCTATCGAACCTTTTTACCAAACAGGAAAAACACGTGTTACAAAATGTACGCCCAAAAATTAATGTGAAAACGTCGAGAAAAATCACAAAATGTGTTTTTTTTTTTTACTTCTTTTCCGTACAAACAGATAAACAGGAAGTTCTTCAGAAAAAGGCAAGTAGACGTTACAACGAATGATAAAAGTTTATTAATAATTAATTAATTCTGTAGATAGTACTTGGAGTGAACATTGAACAATTGTGCTCGAAAGACGACAGTAATAACCATAGGAATAGCCCATTGAGGCTATTACCAATGAATATTTAAATAAAATTACCATCGAGAACTTGGAGCATAATACACAATTATTACCGTTAACGTTAAAGAAAAAATAAACCAAGACTTTTCCCGTGGTGGTGGTCCACTTACGTGGGTGAGTTATGGTGCCAGTTATTCACTATAACATAAATTGCCGTTTCGCATTCATTTGAATTCGTTATTATGTAGATTATTGCTACGTTCATTGTTTCTCACCTCCTCTCCGATAAGTTCATTATTTTTAAGATAAATTGTTTCGAAGATTATGTAAACCATTGAAGCAAATAGTATGAAGAAACAAAAAATATTGGTATGTCATTGTTTATATATTTTCTCTCGTATGAACGTTGATATTTCAGATGATAAACCCGCAGTTAAACTTTTATGTTTAATCAAAATGGGCATCAACAATATTCTTGTGACGATAAACACCAAATCACGGATACATCTTTATTACGTATCACATTAAATCCTCGTTGAATGAGTAATGCGAGAATACAAGTTTATTACCTGAGTTATAAACGTTATATGAAAAATACTTCTTTCATATTTTTTACGAAGAATTTTATGTATTGTCACAGTAAGATATGGGAATATAAATCAAGTACTCTGGTTTTTAGTTGAGGGGCAAAAACAGTTAAATGGGGTCGGACACCTCAATTTTTGTATAAACTGGTTTCAAAAACACACTGGTATTTAAAACGCCGTAACCACAACGAAAGAGTTATAGAGTATGTGGTCTAAACGCATATTAGTTCACACTTTAGTCACGGGCTGAGGTTAGATGCTATTAGTTGAGTAATCACGTTTGCAGTTTAAAATGTTAATCACCGAATATGATAGATATTGCTAATAAATGAAGAAATTATAC
Organism: Cryptocephalus primarius; assembly: GCA_963576515.1. NCBI lineage: Eukaryota > Metazoa > Arthropoda > Insecta > Coleoptera > Chrysomelidae > Cryptocephalus > Cryptocephalus primarius. The sequence continues at coordinate 12,206,550 of OY754940.1, read as the reverse complement.
GAGTTGTCTCGATTTACGATCGTTGAAGTAATTTGTAACTATGCGAGTTGCGTCGTAGTAGATCTTCTCTTCACTCAGTTTCCATTATTTCTGTAATTCTATCTGAATAAATAAGTTATTTACGTAATTAGTGATTGACGTAACATATGTTATAGACAAACATAGTTTTGGTAAATCTTTTGACAAATGAACGATTTTTACATTTCAGCTAGCCAATATCGTATTATTTTTGCCCACCACCAAGTTCAATTGTCCCCCCCCTTTTAAGTATGAATAAATTATATTAGGATTGCGCAGATTTACGGTTTCAATCATAAACAGAACAATTAAGATAAGGTTTTCTTCTACAAAAAGCTTTTCCATTCAATAAGGTCCGCACTCTTTGTTTATCCAGAGTTCAGCTTTTCAGGATAGGTGTGTTATATTATTGTATAACTACAGAGCAAAACGGATATCAGACAGAAGTATATTAAATATTTCTTGAATTTGGTTTCTTACAAGCTCTAATTTATTTTAAATTTTGTAGGAGTCAGTAATAATGATCCAAGGCGTTGAACAAATAGTAACATATGATTAGTTCATCTTCGATACCTTCATTTCTGAATCGGTTTGTATTGGTACATCCCTTAACGCTCTTTAGGAACCTAATTTCCTGTGCTCTTTGTGCCTGTCGGTACAACATTGCAACTGCACTACTACAATGGCTTTGTTAAATTTTATTTGTGGGATTTAGTTCTAGATGGTATGATGGCAAGCCTAATACAGAATGTCCGTGATCTGCTAATAATTTGTCAGCTACGTAAGTTGTGTTCATTGGTTTATGTAACTGAACTTTTTGTACAACTTTGGCTTTGTTTCATTTTGTTAAAAAAGAATATTTCTTGTATGTATCCAACTTTGTAAATCTATTTTTTTCCAAGCAGAGGTAGGATTAGAATCTACATACATTATGATAAGATGCATATTGATCACTAAGACGCAATTTGATTATAAATTTGGAATAAGCTTGTCTTTCAGCCATTTAATATAATTTCTACTGTTCATATCGTCGTGATAATCTCCACTTTTTGATCCTGATTTAAAAATTAGCTGTGCATTTAGTACAAACCCTTTTTTCCTCACAGAGTACTCGTTCTCTTGCCACATCTTGGGTACGGTATGCGAACTATTAATGTACGTTTCATCGCTGTACACAATGTTTCTACCTGAAACGTTACAGAAGAATTGTGGATGTCTACCAATTATCTAAATATATTTCACTTCTCTAATTATGCGCCTTACTGTCTTCTTTATATTTTTTAAATTTTCTCGGGTCGTTTTAACCTTATCTCTGGTTTTTCCATTAAAACTTTCTATCAGTTTTTCTCCAATGGAACCCCAAATTGTGAAGAATTTTTCTGAATGAGGGTAGTTTCCCAGTTTAATTAATTCTGTCCTTTTTTGCTTCCTCAAAGATACTTTCAGCAGTATTGCAGCAAAAACAATTGTTTTTGAGACATCCGTAGGTTCTGACACTCGTTCCAGCAGGTTGCTAAGTAGTATTATCGCTATTCCAGTTTCTTGTTCAGTTTACACGAGTTGGTACACGTTAAAAACAATTTGTCGTTCTTGACTATGGGGGACTCTATTATTGTTGGGTTCTCTATAAAATGACAGAATGAATGAATGTATTTAATAGCTTGGTACAGTTATGAACTTATATTGGGAATCAAAACAGAAATACTGCAGTCTTGAGAAAAACTGTTGATGACGATAATTCAGGAATAATAACACTAATAGCAATAACAACAAACCAGCAGTAAAACTCAAAGACAAAATATACACGGAATAACCACACAGAATAAATCACAGAACTACGTAAGTGGAAACTCAAAGTGCATAGAAAGAGAGACTTGTTTACTTTTTTTATTTTTAATTGGATATACACACCAATATCCAGGGAAGTCATACCGCTGACCAATTAGCGATTAATGGTACGAAAAAGTTCCTGTATCTCAACGTGAAGACAACATACACTGACATTATACCCCTCGTTAGGAGGAATATTTGGAATCAATGGATAGGAATGTACAAGGAGTGGACCACCCTCAAAGGCAAATTATATTCGGAATCAGTACCAAAACCACGTAAGAAGACGTGGTTTATTAAAATACATAACGCTCCGAGAGGCCTTATTACGTGTATTAACAGACTCAGGACGAGATAGTGTCTCATAGGAGATCATTTCTATCGCATCCAAATAAAAAATTCTAACCTATGCGATTGTGGTTATGTACAAAATATAGAACATATCGTGTTTGAATGCTCAAGAAACACAATCAATATGAAGGTGTCCCATAACAAGATAAACGAAGCATTTACTGGCTCCCTAAAGATTCGTAGTGTAGCGAATGCCCCGTATAAGCCGTTGTTATGGAAAAACAGTAGTTGTCTATGTGATTGTAGATGTTACGTTGACATTAGGTAGTAAAACCTCTTTGTGCATGTAAAAGTACTCCCCGTCTTCAGGGTCGCCCTCGACCCTCGGACGATCTACTTCCTCAGTACTCCATATCAACGAATGACTACCATATCAGCGAACTGCCACTGCTACGGTTACTGCTACTGCTAATGCTAATGCTACTGCTACGGCTACTGCTACTGCTACTGCTCCTGCTACGGCCGCTGCAACGGTTACGGCTACTGCTACTGCTACAGCTACGGCCACTGCTACTGCTACTACTACGGCTACGGCTTTTGCTACTGCTACTGCTACGGCTACTGCTACGGCTACTGCTACGGCTACTGCTACGGCTACTGCTACGGCTACTGCTACGGCTACTGCTACGCTACAGCTACGGCCACTGCTACTACTACGGCTACGGCTTCTGTTACTGCTACGACTGCTGCTCTTGCTACGGCTACTGCTACGGCTACTGCTACTGCTACTGCTACTGCTACGGCTAATGCTTCGGCTACTGCTACTGCTATGGCTACTGCCACTGCTACTGCTACTTCTACTGCTACTTGTACGGTTACGGCTTTTACTACTGCTACTGCTACGGCTACTGCTCCTGCTACGGCTAGGCTAGGGCTACGGCTACTGCTACGGTTACTGCTACTGCTACAGCTACGGCTACTGCTATTGCTACAGCTACGACTACTGCTACTGCTGCTACTGCTGCTACTGCTACGGCTAATGCTTCGGCTACTGCTTCGGTTACTGCTACTGCTACTACTATGGCTACTGCCACTGCTACTTCTACTGCTACTACTACGGCTACGGCTTTTGCTGCTACTACGGCTACTGCTACGGATACTGCTACTGCTACAGCTACTGCTACTACTACGGCTACGGCTTTTGCTACTGCTACTGCTACGGCAACTGCTACGGCTACTGCTCCTGCTACGGTTACGGCTACGGTTACGGCTACTGCTACTGCTACGGCTACCGCTTCGGCTACTGCTTCAGCTACTACTACTGCTGCTACTGTTGCTACTACTACGGCTAATGCTTCGACTACTGCTTCGGCTACTGCTACCATGCGCACCGCTCCTCCCCTTTTTCAGAAATTCCGCCAGAACTTATACATCGAGAGCCAACTGTCCTCTCCAGGCGATGTTCACCTCCGGGAATCTCGCCATAGTTGATCTAAAAATCAAACAAAACACGCCAGTATCCTTGCCAAATCCATTTGCAATGAATTGCAAGTATATGTGTAATTGTGTGCATGTGTATGTGTGTGATTAACTCCATTGAGCGGGTTGGACTGCAAATCCTGTACAAAAATTCATCAGCAGCAAATCGAAACCAAGCAGGCCAATCCTCTTTCTGACCATCAAAGACACCAGGGATAACCAATCCCATCCAATGCTCCAGGTAGAAGAGGGACCTGTCTCTTGAAATCCTCCGCTGCTCCTGCAGTTACTGAAATCCCCAGCAACTGCTTCATGGCTCCAGACGCACAACCCAGTGGTCAACCATCACCAATTCTTGTACTAAAGATGAACAGCGCCCGTCTCCCAATACGAGTTACGAATGTGTGTGTAGCACTCAAACGGGCCACGCGCGCCAGCCGCACGCAGTCAATCCATTCGAGTGTTTTCCTAAATCTAGACCTGTTTAGGTTAACCTAAACCTTGGTGTTATAGTGGTGTGTATTTGTGTAATGGTACTTAGCTTCGGATTCTGTAGTATTTCGACCTGCGCCAGCCGCTCAACAACTCCATAACGCCGCACAGACTGCACTCCTCGCCTCTCCGCCGCGCGCGCCATCGCCATCACTTCCGTACGCCATCCCAGGTCCACCAAACCTTTATCCGCTATTCCGGTTCACAAAATCCCGGACAGGCCCCCATTGTAGTACTTTTACATGCACAAAGAGGTTTTACTACCTAATGTCAACGTAACATCTACAATCACATAGACAACTACTGTTTTTCCATAACAACGGCTTATACGGGGCATTCGCTACAGTATTTCCACACACGACATTCTCTTCAAAAACGTTGACTCTGTCTGTTACATCATCCACAAATTTTTAAGGGCATCTGATCTGAAGATCTGAAAACAATATAAGTACGAATTACTTGGCCGGATCGCCCTGGCAGCGCCGGCCAAATAAATCTTACACACACTTACTTCACACACACTTCAATTACTACTTTTAGACATGTCTCAGAGTCTGTCATTGCGCATCATGACGTTATCCTGAACTTATCATGACGTTATCCTGACGTCATGACCTGCGTTATCATGACGAAATCCTGAAGGGGGCCTACTGCAAGTAACTTTAATTTTGCAAGAGTTGATTAGTAGGCCGGAACCACAGGAAATTCCCCTTTCACCCTCTTCCGTCGGCCACATAACGCATATTATACGCTGGAACATTTCCATGGGATTACGCAGCTTCTGCCTTCGTGGGCGTGGTAGTAGTATTCCTTAGTAGAGGACTAATTTATAAATACCACAAATGTCCAAAGTAAAACAAATAGGAAGATACGAACATACCTACATATGAAATTAATTTATCACTACCAATGAGAATGTGAAGAATCACTAATTAACACGTCTGCACGTTTCCGGCCAATCGCGGCGTAAAATTCAATAAACCTCTGCCCCTCAAGGATGATCCACCTAATATCATTTCTCTCCCACGATCGTAGAACGTATAAATTTATCACTACTGACCGAGAAATGATAATAGATGAATGAATGAAATGAAACGACTGAGATTCGATTGGACCGCAAACGGTAGCCAATAACAAGTGGGTTGTACCGCCGGTTGCTAGGAGACGGCTACGCCTGTGGTCTACGATACACCATGATCGTTATGAACGTCTCATTGTTGTTATATTATATGTTTATGCTCGTATCGAAAGCTGTTTGACTAGACTTAACAGGAGAAAGTGGAGGGAAGTGACGGATGCGACCTGATGATTTCGATCGAGCGAAGCATCGTAAAGGTTGTGTTTCTTTTGTCGACAAATTGTTATACTTGTTACATTTGTTCTGATTTTAAATGAGTTTTCTTCTTGTTTTCGTATTTCATAAATTTGTAATACCGTTGCCACCATTTTGCGGTTAGTTTGCTATATTGTAGGACGCGGTGTGTGTAAGAACATCCATTTCGTAAGAACCACCCTTCAAATTCCATGTGAATTATACTATTATCTGTGGTGCTTTAGCGTTTCGTTCTGTAATTAAAAAAGTTCCTTTTATTCCGTTGTTTCCCGATTGTGTTCTTTTTACGATTTAATTATCTATGTAGAACTATGATATTCCTTTCCTACTTTCGTATATTGTCATTTTATTCGGTCAATCAGAAACCTTTATAATATTTGGAAAGGTTTCGTACTAATAATTCTGTTTTCACCGGTTTTCCTTTCCATAACTGGAAAGGTTCATAATATGCTTAAATCTTATTTTCATTATGGTTTGATTGTCTGTGCAGAAATATAGTAGGATTTTTTCTCGCTATTCCCTCTATTTAATGTAATGTTCTGTGCAGTCTGGTGGATTATCATTGCTCATTAGAAATCTCTATGATATCTGATAAGGCTTAAACCAATGTTCATTTGGGAGCAAGTGTAGCAGATGCCTAATTTTGCTGGAAAGATTTCCCCTCAATTTTGCCTAGGATACACGACAAATTAATGGCGAATGAATTAACTGAAATGGAATAAGCGCATTTGAGTGAACGGTAATATTTATTTAACGCAAACATAACGGTTACAAAACAGTAAATGACAACAAGTAAAATCAGTATATTAAAAAAGGTACGCTGAGTTTGGTCAAAAGGATAAGAATGTTTAAAGTGCTCAATGCATAACTGCATAAAACACTGCATATCTTTTTAACTGAGTGGTTGTTACATTTTCTACACCGATTAAATTGTTTTGGGGGAAGATGTTTCACTACAATTGCATTGTAATTGTACATAAACAATCAGATATGCCAGGGTGCAAGTATAGAGTAAAACAGAGGGAAATGACGCACCTTTTGTAGAATGCACCGAAAATCTACTTTTTTAATTGAACGTGGGTTTACAATGATAATAAACGTTTTAGAAAATAAACATTTATGACATAAGCTCAACGGCAAAATATATTCAACAATTTTGTAAAAACAAGATCCTGAGTTTATTAATCTCTCCCGCATCCCATGGATGACACGACGCATTAGGTGTGGAAGAGATTGCGAATAGGAGTTCAACATAACATTGTTACTTTTAGGCAATAATTTTATTCCCACAGGACATACAGTGCGTTTTTATATTATATGCACGAGTTATGGACCCATCTGCGGCACTCCACTCATTGAAGACATTCCTATATGGACTCAGTATTCTCGTAGCGATCAAAACATCCTACGCATTCATTTTCTTTAAAAATGTCCTCGTCTGTTCATTCTTTTGTTGAAAACGTGACATCTTCTTTGGAGGAGAAACTAACCAAACGTCCTTTGGCAGCATTTTAGCAAGCTTGTTTGTCATCAAATTATGTTGTTTCGTCTATTTTTTAAATTTTGCGCAGTGTCTCCTTGGTTTGGTTTACATGTTGGTTGTAAGAGCTGGAACTGGATAAATCACATCCTGAATTTTAATAGGTGTCTAATCATCCTCTCCAACCGAAGGAGACAAACTTGTCGAAGGTCCAGATTCAAAAAGAGTTGGTGAAGTGCGAATGAAAGTTTCCCTGAATGCTGAAAAGTCTGCTATTTTTCCTTGTCCTTCTGCCACCCTTTCTGAACTATGATTTCGGTTATTGGATGCTTGAATGACATGTTAAGGAACTGGTGAGTGTTTTAGAGAAAAGATTCTAGTTTGCGGAAAACCCTGAAACTCTCAGTCTGGCTTATTTCTGCGTGAGTTCATGCTGTAGTATGTAGGGCACCAAAATCTCTCCACTCAATCTTCTTTGGGGGACTGGCTCTGATGAATTAATCGCATGCATTTTTGAAGTATGTTTTGAAAGACATGAAAAAAACACGGTCTAGCGGTTGGAAAAAATGCGTCGTGTAGCAGCAACCACTGCAATATTACGTTATTTTTATCGAAGAATTCGTGTGTGATCTGTGGCCACCTAAAATTAAAAGTCATTTCCAATAGGCTTTGTCGGTAAGAATTGGGTTTTACTTTAGTCCAAAATCATATCTTCACAAACGTAGGCCGACTCCCGACTCATTTTTAACACCGATCCTGGTGGCATGTTCTCTTGCCAAATTTGTTGCATGTTGAGACCCTTAAAGGTGCAGCACAGTAGCATAAAATTTCCCCTTGAGTAGCAATATGCCACTACTATTTATTGTTTAACTGCAGCCCTGTTTCATGCCCATTCTCTTTAGTGTATTTTCGTCAAGAAATTGAAATGTATTTGCACCCCTTTTTTATTCATAGCTTCGGCTCGAGACATGGATACACTTTCGGCCTTTGGAATAGGGGTTTCTTTTTGAAAGTAGCTCAGGCCAATCAGCACCATGCATCTTTTTATCGTTATAAAATCAATCACATAAACCCCGTATGTTGTGCTAGATTAGAAGCTAACGCCCTCAAATTTGTGTACGTAGGTGTAAAACAAGAAGCCTGCAATTATCTAATGTAGTTAAGCAGCTTCCTTTCTGCACTTCATCCAAAAAGGATATTCTACTCGTACTGCTGACATTGATGATATTTGTTTTGCTAAGCGTGCATGTAGTGCATCAGGGATGTTGTTAGTGCGAGCGGCTTGTATGGGGACTTTGTCATGAAGCATAGCTTCCACACCTCTCTTCAAGTCTTCCTGTGTCCATTGCCCTTTTTTGCTCTTATGAACAGCGTAAAAGTTGGCATATTGGGCCTGAAAATATAAAACTGTTGTACGTCATCTGTTACATAAGTTTGGAATAAATGACGCAGCTGTTTAGGTTACAAGAAATTTCAAATGATGGCGATTGCTTTGTGAATGCAGCTTCTACTATAACCCAACTTCAGACTAAATTTTTCTACGTGATAGTACGTTTCAATATCGGTGAAGTAATTTTCGTGAAATAAATGTACGCTTATGGATTAGATTCATGAAATCCGCTTTCATCATTAAGCATCACTTGGGAATGGCATAAATTGTTCTGCTCTATTAAATTATTAAAGCTAAATTGTTGACAGTAGATTCTGGAAGGCGTTATAATACTAAAACTGAGTTTTCGTCACTATAGAAGGTAAGGACAACTTTAAGGGGATCAACAGGCAAGATGTGTAGATTGGTGCCAAAAATAACTCCTGTGCATTCGTTGCCGGAAAACTTTTTACTCTCGCTAAAAAAAGTCGCTAGCTCCATTTTTGTTTAACCTCATCTTGATGGAGGTTCACTTAGGAGGTGAAGAAAGGTGGTGAATTTGGGAAAATTCAGTTTATTTTAAGTAACTCTTCGGCAAAAAATTGTGAAATTTTATGGAAAAAAATTCAGCACGCTTAAAAGAAAGTTGATAAATATTTTTTTAATTCATAAATAAATAATGGTGCATTTTTCGGCTAGAAAAATAGAAAAATTGTAGACCTCTAAAATGCGCTTCGACTGTGTATAATGAAATAAACTTAAAAAATATTGCAACCCTTAAAGAAAAGTTGAAACATGAAAAATAAGACTATTTTCAATAACTGGTAAACCGTTCATATATCAGGTAGTTTTCATGTTTATAGGTAGGGACTACCAATGTTTATATTTTATTTTATACCCCTCTTAAAATTGCTGTCTTCATCCCATAGACAATTTTTTTATTGTATTTAAATTTACATAGATACAGGAAACTTTGTTGGTTAAAATTGTTACCACATACTCTCCCTACAATTTTCCGTACTCCATCTTTCTCTCAAACCCACCTTTGAGGGTGAAAAAAAGGGGTCAATATCTTGCGCGTTTTTTTCAAATTGAGATTTTTGGAATTATTTTCATGAACCTAAATTCTAATTCCCCATTAGCTACAATTAATCCCTATTATATTTTCATTACCCACCTAGGGGATCAATAGGGGAGCAATAAATTAAGGTTCGAGTTTTCAGAGGAGCCAGCTGAAATATTCATTTCATGAAAAAATTGACATTTTCAATCAATGAATGAATTTTGAAATCAGTGACAAAATTTTCATTTCTTTTTACTATTTACAGTTTTTGGGACAGCCAAACACATCCATACATACAGATGTTTTTCAAAAAGCGATGTTTTCCGGACTGAGAAAAGCCAACATTTCGAACCCCGAAGATGGACCCGGAAAAATACTTTTGTATTATATACACTGCGAGTCTCTAACTTGGAATAAATTTAGTAAATAAAAGACTTTTTTTTGTTGGAAATATACTCAGACAAGTCAATTAGTATTTTGAATTGCGCTCTTCTTGACGTAAGAAAATGTTATACAGCGTGTACTAAATTTGAGATATGACGTCATCGACTATTTTTTAAATGGCAATAGTAATTATTTATGAATGTTCTTAGGATGTATATTAGGTTACACATTCGTACCAAATATCAAATTTTTGTTCCTTGCCGTTTAAAAGATATTTAACAAATATCGATCGACTGATCGACTGATCTATCTGAGATCAATTCAAATAATACGTTTCTGCATTAAATACTCAAAATGTTATCCATTAACTGACAGTATCCTAAACGAAACTATCAGTAGTCCATTGGTGTTAACTCCGGAGACCTGGAAGGCCATTCTAAAGGTCCCTGTCTACCAATCCATCTGCCTGGAAATACATCGTCCAGATACTCACCCCAACAGGTGTTGCAAAATGGGGTGACGCACCGTCATGTTGAAACTACATGTTTCTCTTCGGGGCATCGACTTCGTCCGGATAATGAAACACAGTAGCCAAACCCTATATGAATAACATTTTCCATAACAACCATACGACTTATAAATCAGGGTTTACAAGGAAATCATTTGAAACTCAGTTTTAGAAGTACGGTTAAGGAGAAATTTATTATTACAGTGGAATCTCTATAACTCGAATGTCAGGGGAAATGCAAAAAAATTCGAGTTAACGAGTTTTCGACTTAACAAGAACTTCGAGATACATATGACAACTGCTGAAATTTCGACTTACAAAGGCGCGAATTACAATTCAACTTAAGTTTTATAGTACATATATATATATATATATATTTGTTACATATTAAAACAAATTACATGTTAATGAAGTACACTGTACACTAAAAAAAATCCGTTTTCTTCTTTTGATTTAAACTATTTGCAGATTTTTTATCAATTATTTTTTCAAGCTCAAACAATGAACCGAATACATGATCCTCGATATCATCACATCTTTCAACATAAGTTCGTAGAGTGTTGATTGCAACTCTGGCTTCTTTATTTGTTATTGGGGGTTCAAAACTTGCTGAATGAGTATGATCAACGTCATTTTCATTAACATCATCGTCATCCATATTCTAATTAACTGTGTCGATGATTTCAGCATCAGTTAGCGTTCCAGTAGTAGCTAGCCCTTCATCACATGTCACATAATCTTCAAATTAAACTTCTACATTCTGAAGTTCATTCCAGTCAGCCTCTACACTCACGTCCGGCTCAAGGGGTTCTTCCGAAGCTTCTTCTTGTGACATCGAAAATCCACAGCTTTTGAAGCAATTTGATATTTTATTGCTATTATTTCTGGGAATTTCAAGTAGGGAAATAACATTTTGTTCGAGTTACAAAGTCTAAATAATTCGAGATACCGCGTATTTAGGGGTCCAGCGGAAGGGAATGGCATTTTTTTTCGACTTACTGAGGATTTCGACTTAATGAGGTTCGAGTTATAGAGATTCCACTGTATTTTGAAATGTCCAATTGAGCAGAAGCCTCTAAAATCTTTAAAGCACCAGCTTTCCTCCCTTTGTCCAATATCAGGCTAGTATTTCAATATTAGGTGACACTATTTAATAATACGAAGAAGAATCAATCATCCATTAAAAATTCCAGTAAATAGATAAAAGTCGGAAGATAGGCAAAACTTGGCGTTTAAAAACATGTAAATTTAATTAAAGCTTTTTTAGGTGTAAACGATAAATAAATAGTATTCGTGGTAATTGCTATAATCGAATGAAAATTTCAAGTTTTGTTCCTATCAATTGTTTTAGTATGTCCCTATATGGCACCTGCAGTTTGTTCTTGAATGAAAACTCATCGAACTAGATGATTAACTTCCTATGTAACATTTGTCATAATGTTTCAGAACAAAAAATTCCTTAAACATTCTAGGAAGTGTAGACATCGATACCTCAATTAAACACGTTAGTCATTGTTATAATTTCCTCAATTATTTAATGAATGGACGGCGCTTTTGATATTTAAATATACTTGCACGAATTTATTACAATCGCGGCTTTCACGATACACGTGTCTAATCAAAACATTAGGTAAGTTTTTAAATATAGCGTTATTAATCATGTAGGAACGTACAAGGAATATTCACGAGAAGAAAGTACGAGTAGAAATTAAAGTTTTAAAGTACTTTTTTTAATAGCGGAATATTTAATGAAGAACAACTATATGATTTGTTTAGTGGATGTTTGTTTAGGCAGATGCGGCTTCGCACTTTTAATTGATATTTGAATGTAGCGAAAAGTAATGAATAATTTATTTTAAATGGTACGACTAGCCGATTAGTTTGTAAGACATTGTGAATATTTAAAACATAATGCGTTCTGCTTTTTCGCTAGAAATAAAATTATGTTTATTCGTAGTTTTATATCAACGAACCAGTTTAGAAAACGCAGTTGTATTTCCCGTAAATTGTGCTTTTTAAATCCAACTTACTTCTCCTAATGATTACTCAAACTTTAAATCATATTTGATTTTAAAATAAAAAAATTGCGTGGGCGTTCGGAACCTGCTCCTGACAATACCTGCTTCGAAATGTCCACATAGATTTATTTAATGTGTTCCAGGGTATCGAGATCTTCTCAAACACTCGAGATGCACGTTATGAATCCGAAGATACGGTCATTTCGGTAAACAGAGATGCATTATCTCTATAGTGTTTGGTTTTAAGACGTGAGAATCTATTTTAAACCGTCTCTCGAAATATATACAGGATGTTTAAAAGTAAATTAATATTATATTAAAAATACTTCAAACTCCTCTCCTCACTATTCTCACTTCCGATTTGAAGAGTGTGTATACATATTACAAGAACGTCAATGATCAATTTTTCCTCTTTCCGAGACATAAAAATCCTTTTGTCAATATTACCTTTGCATTTACAAGATGTATTTCCAACTATTACGTTTAATTTGTTTGCATAAATGTTTATTTTAACATCCGCTGTCTTAGACGTTTCCTGTTCCGACGTGTCGTTACAGAGGATTGAAAATATAACTAGAGACTGAATTTAAGTTGTGAAAAATGAAAAAGAAAATTAAAAGAGAATGAAATATTATAAAGATTATGTTAATGTTTTAAATATAATAAGCTGGTTTTATAACGAAGACAATGGCACCATTAACATGTGTACACGAGTATATTGTCCACAAGCCCAGTATTACGAAATTGGCTGTATTTAACTTGTAAATATATTGTCGAGGGTTGTAAGGTGATATCTTATATTAAGGCACTTTGATCTTTGCTTTCCTGCATATGCTTATTTTTTCCCAAATACTTTATTATTATGTATTATAATCTTTTGATATTTTTATATTATTGTAAATCATAATTCCCTTTCTAACTAATTTCCCTAATTTCTTGGTTTTGTAGAGACAAACAATTTACGTAAAAACAAATTCTCATTGCTTATAAATAATTTACAATTGTCATTTTAGTACTTGTAAGATCCAAGCGACAATAAGAGAATTTGTTCTAACGTGTTATTTCCCAAATTCCCGAAATTCCTATGCTTATTGTTTAGGCATTGGCTTAATCTTCTACATTTAAGAAGAAAAACAATTTAAGCACCAAAGGAACTTATATAAAGTATACGAGGAAAACCTCTGCAACCACTATTTGTTATATTACTGGAAAATTTTATTCACGACTGGTCTATATTGAGACAGAAACGTTCTGTTTAGTAAAAAACTACTCAACGCAACTATCTATATATTATCCATTCCAAAATTCTTGTGATTCAATCTCTTATATTCCTTAAGAATTAAGGATAATTAACAATTGTTAATGGACTTTAAGTGAATTTACGGTGTTAAATATATTGTTATAAATGCATTATTACCTAACATCGTCCCCTACTTAAGTAATATGATTTAAATAGGTGTAGATCGCATTTTGCAATTACGCTGGAACCAAGCAACACCACCAAATCGGTTGTGTTGTGATATTTCTTTCAATCTAATTGTTACATATTTTAGTGCCAGTCGTGTTGTGCAATTAGCGTTCTACAATGGCAAAATCGTCAGCTTTTACCCCCAGAAATCTTGTAAGTAAAATATCTTTTTTCACATTGGAAAAGTTTTTTTTTGTAATCAAAAATTGACGAAATTACTGCTCAAATGAGACATTTTAAAATTCTCTACAAGTTCATGTAAAACTTTCTTGAATTCTTTCTTGAAAATTGAAAACTTTCAAGATTGTAAAACTTGTTTTGGTTTATCAATGAGGTTTCTACAAATCGAGTACTATTTTAGTAAAGTATATTCCTATCTTACCCTTAACACCCCTGTGTATATTTAATCCGATCCTTAATTTTGTCACTGTTTTCATTATATTGCTTCGTCTAATGGAAGGACGCCATCATTGCAATAATGATTCTCTCCACGCAGCTAAGGGTTTTAGCGTACTCCATATAGAAGTGGGTTAAAGAAGTTCTCTCACGACTACATCAAGCAGTAAAATATAAAAATCCTGAGCAAATCCTAGAGTACTCGTTTGTTTGATTTATGAAAGGAGAAACTATATGAAAAACTTCCCTATTCACTATTTGTTCGTATGTATCGGACAATATATTGTACAATGTATTTGTTCATCACAAGTAATTAATGTCAATTTTTGAGGAGACATGGCAATTAATCTAATGCTCTTGTGGGGTATACTTGTTGAATTCATTTAATATAAATAAATATTTTTCTCTATTCCTATTAATCGCTTTTTTTAAACGATAATCGATTTGCTTGAAGCAAAGTAATGATCACACTTGTTAAACTGTACCCAGTTTTCCATTGTACACCATATTCATCGATTACTACACTTATTTGACTTGACATTTGGTGTTGCACAAAGCAATTATTATTCGTCAGTTATCTTTTTCCAATGAGCATGGCTATGTGCCAATTACCAGTAATAATCCCATATCAATCAATTTTTAGAGATGTTAAAGGGACCTGTTTCTGTGGCAATCACGCCCACTGCAACAAATCTATCTCCTCTAAACAACATTACCGATGTTTAACTTATAAAATTTGTCATCCCAGAAAACGCTCTAGAATAATTCACTCCTAGGTATTAACATTAACAGCAGTAATAAGTTACACTAGAATTATGGCTCGCATCCATTAATTTAGATTACGCAAAGAGCGTTAATTAATAGTCTCTGTTAACGCATTGTTTCGTTGTCAAGGATGAATTATGGAACCTTTTTTATCTACCCCATGCTGAACAGGTACTAGACATACATCATAAGTCGGACTTGTTTCACTTGTATTGTTAATATTCATAATCTTCAATGTGCGGGGAAAGTGTTCATTTTTATGAATAGTAAAACAATTTTTCATTAGCAACAACGGTAAGGTACGTATAATTCTTCGACTAACACGTTTGTTGCAGTGTAATGTTTGGTGACGTTTATTTTTATTTAAAATGATGAAAAGTATGTACAAGTATGTAAATATGTGGGATGGTATAATGCGAGATGAGTTTTAACTATAGAAAACTTAATAAAATAAGAATAATTAGAAAAACGAGTATGAGTTAAACGAAGTGCTTAATATTGATGTAACTATTGTAGGCGCCCTATAAAAAAATACGGATTTGTACAGTCGCAAAATATGATGGATGTTATGAGCCTAAAGGGCTCAACTGAAGAAGTGCTATTGCCAGGAAAATAGCACGTAGCTCACATGACATTGTATATTTAATTATTTTGAGGTTTACGTGCGAAAAATCTTGTTTCGCCTGTATCTCAAAGGGTATTAACTGAAACAATGAAAGTAATATGAAAGTTGTAAATATTTTTAATATCTACAAAACAAATTGTGCTATGTCAAAATAAATCGGTTATTTAATGAGTAACCTGAAAATCCATTAGTGAACGGTGTATGATATTTTTTCAAGACAGTTCTTGGAATTATAAAAATTCTGAGGAAGGTGTAATCGTAGGCCATCCATTAAACATCACCCATGTTCATCCATTATGCCATTCCGAAACTAAACTTAAATTAATTATAGTGATAACGATTACCACTTTTAATAACAGTGATAATAAACTATAATTACCTCGGCTTTGGCTCATTTTGCCTTATAACCTCTTCTTTTTTCTTGTCAATCATAATGCTCTTAATCATGCCTTGTATGGCATTCTAGCTCTCTTTCATGTTGATACACTTTTTCGACTAGACTCTCTGCAGCAATACAATTTAATTTTTGGAAGTGCGTTGTGTACTTTTTAAGACATTTTAAGTGTCTATAATCCTGGCTCTAGTAATATAAATATACAGGGTGTCCCTGAAAGGTCTGTACAAGACTCTAGCATAAATTCTTCATGTAAAACTAGATCAATTCGCTCAATCTAACCTCACTATAAAAGTTGATAGATACAGGGCGTCAAAGTTTTTATTTTATTTTCAATTTTCTTGAATATTTAATGAAAAAAACATCACAAATTCACAAAAATTGGTATATTTGGTTTTTTTAGGGTGACAAATTTAAATATGGTATCAAATTTTATGTAGGTGTAGAAGGCGCTACATATTGCGCAAAGATCTTATTTAAACCGTCCTGCTTTTTTGCCGTTCTCTATACATTATTTTAGTATGGTAATAATTGTTTATCTAAGTATTGTGCTCAAAGAAACTATACTTTGTTTATGTCGGTAAGTGCAACCATTTACCAGAAAAACACGTTTATCTAATATGATGTAGTGGTGTACTAATAAAATTTGTCGCCACGTAGGTACCGCGGTTATCATATGAAGCAATTGTAAATGGTCTTAATATTTTTTCCGTTCACTAACTAACAAATACAATAAGCAATAATCCATTTACCTAATCTAGAGTACAAAACTCGATATCAGTAGTCTCGAATAATAAATAAATAATTGAATATATCAACGTATGACGTAATATTCAGTTACTGAAAAAAATACGGGTTCAAAGGAAATTAATAGAGAAAAATTTATAGGTTTAGGATATTATTAATTATAATTTGTAACATACTGCCCTTAGACGTCTGGAGATTACTCAAGATTGCCTTTTAAGGTTGGTGAATTCTTCTGAAAAGAAGGACGAAGGGACAAGGCCTCTTAGAGTATATATATATATATATATATATATTATTTTGTGACTTTTGAACAAACGATTCATTTCGAAGATACAGGGCGAAGATATATATATATATATATATATATATATATATATATATATATATATATATATATATATAGAAGAAGAGCGAAGATATATATATATATATATATATATATATATATACATCGCCAGTGGTCTCGATCTTTCCAAAGGTGTTCTCCCAGCTCTCTTTTTCTCAGTTCCTCATCTACTCCGCTCTGCCAGCTCTTCCTGGGTCTGCCCGGTTTTCCTCTTCCTCCTGGCCTCCATTGTAAAACTTGTTTTGGTATTCCTATTTCTGGCATTCTTTGAATGTGACCAAACCATATCATTTATTTGTCTTTGATCTCCTCTAATATGCAATGTCTCACCTCCATGATCTCTCTAATTATATGGTTTGTTATTCTTTTCATCATTGATTTGCCTGCCGATTTCCTCCAGAAATCCATTTCTGTCGCTGTTATCATTTGTGATGTTCTTTCTTTCATTGGGCAGACTTTTGAACTGTACATTATTATACTATTTCCAATGGTATTATAGATTTGTTCTTTAGTTCTCTTTTGAAATATTTTTGTCCCATTCAAAATCCCATTCAATATAGTAATGGCTGTATGTTCCGCTATCGAATGGCGTCGTCTAGTAAACCGTCCCTTGTTAATGTTATTCCCAAGTATTTGTATTTATCACATAGCTTTATGTATTGTACATGGTCTAGCATTAGGTTTTGTTGTTGACCTCCAGTATACATATATTTCGTTTTGTTCAAATTTACTTTGCATTTTGCATACTCTTCAATAAGTTTACGTGTCATATAGTTCATGTCATCTTAATCCTGAGCGACTACTATCTGATCATCCGCAAAACATAAGGCATGTAGGATGTTATCGTTCAGGGGGGTCCCATGCCTTTGCATTTTCTTTTCCATTCGTTTAGTGCATGTTCTAGGTAAATTTGGAATAGCGTAGGTGACAAGCAGCATCTCTGTTTTAGTCCTTTTGATCTAGCGAATCCTTGCGTTATAATGTCTCCTGTTTTGGTTTTGGTCTGTGATTGTTCATATAGTTTTTCAACGGCTCTTATTAGTTCTACAATGAAGTTGGTTGTCTCCAAGGCTTGCCAAAGTTTTACGAGTGGTATACTGTCATATGCTTTCTTCAGGTCGACGAAAAGTAAGTGGAGTTAGTGGTTAAAGGCTAGTTTTTTCTTTATTATTTGGGTAAATTATGTCCGAAAATTTGTATTCCAGCAGTGATGTTCCCGATGACACATTCAGACTAATTAATTATGTTGACGATTTGTCCAATAAAACAAGTTGTATTCAATTAAAAATAACCGATTTGATAGCAGTAACGTTTGACTTTGTTATTTATGAATTTTGATTTATTGAATTTATGTATATTTGTGATAATTATGACTGTGCATATTATGACTGCTACTAATATTGAATTGTGTATTATTAAAAATGTATCTTAAAAAATTGGTTGTTTTTCTCCAGTTTTACATATTATTCCATTATCCGAATATTCGTTTAACCGATTTTTTTTCCGGTCCCTTGACACTTCGGTTTATCGAGATTCCACTGTATTTAGGATATATCAACATTCACCTAGTGTATTGGACAAAGATCAGGCTTTCTTGCTTGAATATCTAAAGTATATAATTTCAGATATCCAAGTTCAAAGATTCGATAGGTAACTATAGCACTATTTCTTTTAAATGCAATAATGAACGTAAATATGAAGATAGTGTGATGAATGCAGACCATGGAGAGGTGTATTAGATCACCTATATACATTTTTGCGGAGCCGGTTTAAGAAACCATGAAAAACTTAATGGCTGTATAAATCTTCGCAACTGTTGGGATTTCGGCGTAAAGCACTTAGAGCATTTTAATAGTCTTATTTGAGTTGTGAGAGAAATTTTATCGAATTACAAAGTAATAATAAAGGAAAGAATTTTAGCGAGGACGGACGTTTCCCCTGTAAGAAAGTTGAAACGAAAATCTTAGAAGAGCGAGAATGACACTTTGATTCTTCTTAGGGGGAAGTAATTAGTTATTATCACGAATCGATTCTCTCTGAAGAGAGATATTTGATTCAAAATTGAAAAGAAAATTAATTGAAAGAAATCAAATGAGAAACAAAGTAATTTTCAGTCTGTGAATGGAGTAGTTGTCTTTAATGAAAAATAAGTTCAAACTATAAAAAAATGTAATCAAATTTAGAAGTTTCACGATTTCATTAAACGCGCTTCAATTTTCGTCAATCAATTTTTGAACGGAGAATTAATTACTTTAATCAATGAGAAAACCAAACTGAAATTATAACACGTTTATATACACACAATACACACGCACACTACAGAATTTGTGCCTGAAGTGTTATTCACTACAGCGGACTAAGTGGCTCCATTCCATAGACTTAAAGAGATAGACTGAGCATTAGATTCAACCGAGTAACAACACCATGTTTTTGTGCGTTATTCTGTCGGTTTTACGTATAGCATCAAAAATTCTTCTGAACGAAAGAGGCTAAAACTAAGGTACTAGAGATATAGAGAGGAGAGAGAAAGAGAGAGGAAGTGCGAACGACCCGAAACATATTGTCGTCTTTCACAATTGCTTGCGTACTCAGTTTACAAGTCTCTCAATCTTGTTTCGGTACATAGAAATTTTTCATCAAGAGAATAAAATTAAGTAATTATGGGTTATAGTTGTAACATCTTACTGTATTACTTATGTGTTCCCTAGTGTAACTGTTATCATAGCGTTAAACGCCCCAAGTTACCACCACTTTCCAAAAATTTACCAAACAAAAATACCTACTTACTACGAACCACGCACACATTCGCTGCATCATCCACTTCAACTTCTGACATCGATCTCCGAAGAAACGTTATCTCCGTAAAGATTACGCAGTTCATTAACTGCTCGGAATCGATCCGGCTATTGTTAATATCTACACGTGTATAAAAAGTGCGTAGTCATAATCTTAATCCGACTGCGCATCCTAACGCACAGTAGGTTCTCAACTGTCACATATACGTTAAGTAAGCCGGCTCTAACGAGATCGAGATAGCCTCCCCGGTAGCGGGACCGACTTGATTATGAAGAGGTTTTCAATCTCGGCTATATAGTGACGACTTGGATATTATCTCGGAGAGCCCATCAGAGAATGTGTGATTATGGATGATCTGATCTGACGATGGACTGATTATGCTATGATTTTCAAAATTGTGTTCTTTGTAAATATATAAGTAGGTGATATGTGTGAAATTCTAATGATTTGCAAAGTGTCTTGAATGATGAGCTTTAATTAAATATCGGACTGAATACACGTTTCAGCTAAAGAAGCTTTGATCGACGCATCGATAATTTAATGAAAATGGGAAAAATGCGAACCACTTAGATTTTATTATTCAGTTCTCTAGAAAAATAATGAAGAAATGTTTCAATATAACGAAACCACGTCACGTCATCTTAACCAACAAATCTATATATATTAGGCGGCACTATGAAATGTTATTCCATATATCTGAAGTCTGACTTTTCACAAAAGTGCCCAGAAACGATAAAATAGGTAACAGCGCTGGACCCGACTTGGGTCCACAGCCTGCAAATAGGCCCTAGTTGAGTCCCCGCCATACCCAACTTCGGTCCGAGGGTTCTTCATTAGGATGTTAACGAGGGTTAATCTTAATCCTACCTGGATAGATTAAGAAGGGCGAACATCTCACATTCTGATCAGCATTCGTTCGTCAACTCTTCCCGTGCCCTACATTTATTTCATATTGTGTTGGGTAATCCGCTTCCGTGCAATCTACTATTTTCATTAAAGATGGAAGCGTCGTTGTCACTTATGTCCAGCTCAAAACGTAAGTCTCTACTAGTAATTGAGGGATTTAAATTTGATTTTCATAAAACGCTAATAAATAATGTTCAACGATGATGTACGGAAAAAACGTATTCTTCCTTTGTCAAATTAGATTCAAATCATAAAATTATTGACCAAAAATTATGCATGACCATATTCAAATATTTGAAAAATAATTCAATCGGAAAAAAAATAGTAAAACATTGAAAAGGAAAGCCACCGAAGGTGCAAAACTTTTGCACACAGAACTAAAAAGACAAGATATTCATACATTAACAACATAAGATATTAAAATGATTTGAAATATCATCAGCTGTTCGAACATCGAAAAGTTTAACATTACCGAAATCCCTCACATATTTAAATGAAATTTTAAGAAAAATGACAATTGTAACCAATAACAGAGAGAATTTTTGTCTCGTTAACGACAGCTCCAATATCATTTCATTTTCAACAGAGACCAACTTAAATAAATTGTGTAAAAGTGGTTTTGTTTTTGTGGATGGCACGTTTGAGAGTTGCCCGAAGAAATTCACTCAATTTTTTTCTATTTTGGGATTTTATGACAATCTATATTCCCTTAGCCTTCTTTCTTTACCGGACAAAAGAATGGAATTCTACGCAAACGCGTCTACACATATCAGATCAATTTGCAGTAGTTTCGAGTTAACGTTTAATCCAAAAGAGTTTTTTTTCGATTTTGAGTGAGTTATTTATAAAGCCATTGGACAAATTTTTCCAGCCTGACAAATTCAAGGGTGTCGTTTCCAGCTCGGACAAATTTCCTGGAGGAAAATTCAGGAATTGAGAATGACTATTGTCTATAAAGAGAAAAATTCTGAAATTGGACGCTTTTTAGATTATTTTTCGGTCTTCCTTTCTTGCCTCCAGATTCCATTGACAACTGTTTCACGGATGATATTCGCTCACTATTACCTTCTCCTACAGAGCCTTCAGCTGACAAAGTTCAAGAATTCTGTGATTACGTACGTACAAATTAGAGACAAAGATTTTTTAAGGAACAACATGACGCTATTTTTAAATGAGGCAATTACTCGTTTACAATTTATAACAACAGTATGCCACAAATTTTTACCAATCGCGTATATGTTTTTGTACAGTAGTTAATAAATTAATTTTGACAATACGGTTACTCTCTGACTGATTTATTTGTATTAGGTGTTATTTTGACAAAAGTTCAGTTTGAACAATTTTTAAACGCGCCAGTGAATAAAAACTGCCAATCCTAAGCCTGAAAAAAGCATGAAGGAAAATTGATAAATAATAATATTCATTGCCGTTTGTTCATACCATATATCTATTTTGTCAGAATTCATTATTACTTTGTATATCTATAAATGTTTGCACTCCTTACGCAACATTACAGTTACAGGTAGCAAATTTAGGTATACACCTGCCGACTCGATTGACTTAACGCGCAGGTAAGAGCGGACCCAAGTCGGGTGGGACGCGGACCTAATTCGGAGGAAGGGACCCAAGTCAAGTCCAGTCGGTCAAAGAAAACTTTGGAAATTAGGAGATAACAAAGAAACCTTTACAGCAAAAGGGTAGAACGGAGGGTTATTTGAAAGCGTGTAAAACATTGGCGTTCTATGCCACCCTTTTTCAAATTTGTAAGAGAGATGGAGCTTCTGGCGAGT
Source organism: Cryptocephalus primarius (assembly GCA_963576515.1). Lineage (NCBI taxonomy): Eukaryota > Metazoa > Arthropoda > Insecta > Coleoptera > Chrysomelidae > Cryptocephalus > Cryptocephalus primarius. The sequence goes on along the minus strand of OY754940.1, from coordinate 12,184,052 downwards.
TATGCCCAACAAATCTAGGAGAAATCCATTTTTTTATATTATCACGACGATGAGCTAATGACACACTGCTTGGAAACAGAAATAACATTTTATAGACTAACAAGGTAAGTTGTTTATAATTTCGCATTCCATTTAGCTAGAAGAAATGCTATACTATAGTCCTTCCGTTTTCAGCTGATGGCTGAAAATGTGGGCCCCAACAATAATGTATAAATAAATAAACTATAGGGGTTACACAACTTACCAAATTGTAACGTGTAAATTCAATAGTATTGTGAATTACGGCACACAGATTTACCATGAGATAGTTATGAGTAGATATGTTGTGCAGGTATATGATTATCTTTATAAGTAGGTACTTAGTTATGGTAGAAAAAACAGACTTGGCATGATGACAAATGATCTGTCATCGAATGCATTTCTCGTATCTAATGCTTTAATTTTATTTCATAATTAAATAAGTAAACCCACCATTTTCTACCTGCTTTCAGGAATCTCGTGTATCCCGGCTCATGGTAATCGCTTGTTTAAAGCTAAATAATCATGTCATAAACTACTTAAGTGCCTTCATTGGTAATTGATACCTACTTGCTTATGGAAAATAATGACGGAAAACGTGGATGTACCTTCATTCTTGTAGGATCATTATTTCCCAATAATAATTTATCAATCAAAGGAATTCCGGGATTGTTTCAAATTATTTTATTTATGGACGGGTAGAACCAACAAAAATGAATATAGAAACGAATTTTACTCAAAAAAATTTGTGACCTTTGAGCAGTGTTTATGGAAATGGCATCGGTTTGACACTTCACACCAGTGAAGCCCAGTACAAGCGTAGCATACTCTCTTAGAGAAAACAATATAGTGCTCAATGTGCACGACGTACCGCCGAATTTAGTCCGTGAGATAGTTTATACATGTTCCAATATGACAGGTGTTAGTGAATCAATAATTTATAGGTTTTACGGGAGAGGAAGCATGGAGATAGTAGTGTGCACAAAAACGGCCTGCAGGAAGGATTCGACTAGCAGTCGACGACTTTGATAGGACCGCCATACGAAGGAAAGTTCACTCTTTTTATTTCAATAAGGAGATACCAATGATAAATAAAATTCTACATGCAGTTCAACAAGACGACGATTTACCATTAATACTGAAAGTTCCCTCCAAGCAATCATGCAGTAGTGGGTTCACTGCTATACCTATCGAAAAAGCGTGTAACCTGTTTATCACTTATATTAAAAATGAAAGTGGTTTTGTGAATGGTGGTTTGCTAGAATTCACCTAGAATTCAACAAAAGAATGCCACAAGGAAATGAAGCGGATGTTTTTGAAGAATATTTTGTACAAATGTTAGAACTGCTGCCTGAAAATGCTGCTATTGAAATGACTAACGCTAGTTATCATTCTAGACGTGAGGAGTCATTGCCAACATCATCATGGAGGAAAGCAACTGTTATTGATTGGTTACAGCAGAAAGGTCGCAATATACGTTGTTATATCAATACGCAATATATCAATACGTTGTTGACGAAATGGCTAATGAAAAGGGAAGAGCTATGATTACCTCCATACTACTGAGAACTGCATCCTATCGAGCTCATATGGAGTCAATGTTTGGCAGGGTTGTTAGAAACAATACTGTTTTTAAATTGCATGATGTACGTCAATATCTCCTAACATCACTGTCCAAAGTAACCAGCCAACACTGGAAAAATACTGTAGACCATATAAAAAGAAAAACGAAATATGTGGAATCTTAATAACTTAATAGAGGAAATTGTGGACCCTCTATAGCCACAAAACTCTATAGCTAAACTTTCTTTGAGAAGTAAGTCGAAGGCTGTGGTTAAGGAAATAATAAAGAAATGCCTAATTAACATGATTTTATCAAAGGTCATATGAGCTGTACATAAAAATAAATCATCCACAAAGAATTAATAAATTATATAAAAAGCCAAATCAAATAGGAATGGTTATCAAATACATTGAAATAAATCACCTACAGACCCTTAGTGACTTAATAATAATTTATTGTAAAAACATTCAAAATAAATTGTACTATCAATACAGACTAAAACTAATCAGTTAATGTTGACATTTATATCGAAATAAATTAAAAGTCATATCTAGCCAGGGTTTGGCAAAGCACAGCACTTAACTTATTGAATCCGACCCTTTAAATTTAAGCTACGACTCATAAGATGAGCTATGAGAATATACAGGACTGTTGTAGAGGGCATCACTTTATATAGATCAGATGTACTATAGATATCCAAAAAAAGAATGAAAGCTGAAAGCAATGGAAATTTATAACCGGAAACTGAGATGCGAGGTTACAAGAATAAATGCGGTTGGTAATCAGTTAGAGACTCTGAGAACGGATGGGGATAATAATCCCCCCCATAATAATGGGGATAATAAGTAATTTAGATATAACTCAAGGAAAACGTTATAATTGGTAAGGGCTTCTAAGGAGAACGAAGACTGCTTTTAAAAATATGAAATTGGAAGCTCTCATAACGTAGGAATGTCTTGATTTTACTGGAATGATGGAGTGAAACAAGCGGTGAAACATAGATGAAGACTGGCAAGGCAGAAGACGGTGGAAACGTTGGGAGAAACACCACATGGTACGTATTTTTACTGACCTTGAGACACCATTTTTTAAATAAACCTCTTTTGGGTATCCACCAGCGGTATTTCACTATTGTTACACTTAACGCCACCCAAGGTAATCACAATAATAGAAATGGTGTTTCATAATCGTCATCGTTATTCTAATAATTTATGTAACGTCTATAATTCCCTAAAAGTAAATATGAATAGATAGGTGTAGTAGGAGAAAACGTTTGATGCATACGTTTATTATACAACATACATTATACGTTTATCAGACCAGAAGAAATTATTATTCATCTCACATATGAAAGTTCGCTATCCTGACCTCTAAACACCCTTCGCTTCCTGCTCCGATTCTGATCGACGCCCGATCAAACTTTATTTGTTTAGTCACTACGGTGGCAGAAACGATGTGTCTATGATTTATTATTTGTAGCTGTTAATACTAGTGAAAGTTACAACAATACGTTAGATAAACAAATGATATTTAATACAAAAAATAACCGGCGGACTCGATTATGCGGCGATTTATCGTACGGCTCCGAACGACCTCTGAATTATCTTGACAGGCTGGATTAAGTTACATTCGTGATACAGCGCAGAAACATCTCAGCTATTTGAAAATATCACGACTTTGAAGCAGAGAAAAAAATCCATTGCCAATGACTATTGCATAACACATAATTCTCTATGAATATGGTAGGTGTCATTAATGTTACAAAAAATTTAAAAATAACAATGACATATGAATTCTAATAATAGTTTTACGTTTATTTGGGCCTAAAACGTTATTGAGTAATAGATAACATTTGATAGTGGACGTACTATTTTGAGAAAATTGTATGATGCAGGTTCTTTCCGCAATTAAAGAAAGTAACTGAATTTGAAGGAAAATTTTGTTTTTGAAAAACGATTTGTCGCAAGTAAATTTAAATCTCATTTTTCATTTTCGCTTTCCTCACGATTACCGCATGTTTATCCATCAAATTAAAATTGTTGTTGGTTTACGTGTTGTTTCAAGAAACTAGCTATTAGCGCAAAATATTTTACAGTGGAAGTACTTTGTTTAAATTAAGAAATGTTTCAGGGGATCTGGATAAACTATTAACAAATTTTAATCCTTAATAATAGTCATTAGTACTATAGAGAAACGGAATATAATATATAGAGAAACGCGAAATATAATTCGCGGATGCTCTTTCTGTGTCTATCTTATGCTTCCATTCTAATTTTATCTCTTGTAATATATCTACATAACGAATGAACGATATTGTAACGAACGCCCCGTATAGGTTGTTGTTTATGTGAAAAACAGTGAATGTTAATGTCGACATTAGAGTACAATAAAACGTCGGTGTGTCACTCCGTCTGAAACTGTTACAATATATCATAAGAAATATATCACAGTGATCGATATATCGCTCCTAATAAATCGATATACCGGTGACTGTATTATTTGTATTGAAAGATAGGTATAGTATAATACATAGTATAATGTAACATATAATGTTGGATTATAGTCTGTCTAAAAATGAGGCGAAGTAATAAAAACTCATTATAAATGCAAAACCGATACAAGGTGGCACCCACTAAATGTGTCGAGTTCTCTAATGTTTTGCACGCTACCTCCCCTAATCTCTTTATATTACGAGTGTTTCTCCCTGAACATCTGCTATTTTGTGCGTCTCGACACATGCGAAGAACCACTCACTGGCGTACGGTCGGGAAAAATGACGAAATGTGCAATAATCGATAACTAAAAAAATTACGTGTGCGTGCGCGTGTGTGTGTGTGCGTGCGTGCGTGTGTGTGTGTTTGTGTGTGGGCGCGCGCTTGAACGAGATAGAGAGGGAAAGAAAGACAACACGTCAGTACATGTATGGTCGTACATTAATTTATGAAATTTTGCGGCCCTGAGAAGGGCCAGTTTATGAAAAGTTTTTCCCAGCCGTCACCTTCTCCTTGGTAACCTCAGTCGTCGTCGTCATCGTCGAATTCTTCCCAAACATCGGAATCTGAAGAAGAATCATCATTTGGGTTGATAATAATTGGTTCTATCAACGACTCCGAAATGTTATCTAACTGAAACATTTGGTCTTCTATTTTCAGAACGTGATTTATGCATTTCCGCCAATTTTCCTTGGAAACTTTACATATTGCTTCTTTAAGCAAATTTTTGACATCTGCTAATTTGAACGTTGTATTTGTCCTCGCCACGTCACCTTTTTAAGAAGGTAACTTCTTCTTCAAACAATGATGTCATCTCTTTCCACCAATACAGATTTTCTATTGTGCTTCTTCCATCGAAATCCCAAATCTTTTAAAATCGTCCATAATGTACATCGGCTCATTTTTGGAAAGTCCTCGTCTTCTCTGACAGACAATAGAATTTTATCTAGTGTTGGAAGTTCGTTGCGGAAAAAGAAAGCGTGAACTTTTCGACGTAGTCCCCTTTTTAGAAATTCGTCTAAGGAAATTTTCGGACGTCCTGGAGACTTTTTCTCCGGTTGAACAGGGCCACTCTTTCTTTCTTTTAATAACCTGTACACTGATGTCTTACCAACTCTCAGCATCGCAGCGGTTAATTCCACGGTTTTATCCACACTCGCATCTAAATTTTGTTTCTTGATGGAATCGAAACAATTCAAAATTAGAACTTTCTCATTAACTGAGAACGGCGCTAATTTTGGGCGTTTCGATGGTCCTGGTAAATTCTCCATACTCCAATACGTATCTCCGTACTTTAAAAATACCACTATGAACACACAGGAAAGTCACTGTCAAAGTCTGTCTAATCACACACACGTACACGTCTATAAGCAATGCTGACTGACTACTGTCTTAGGCTTAAATGGAATAAATGGGCCGATCTTATACACATAACCACCTGATATGTTAACGCAAGCATTAAGCGCAATCAGTTCCTTTAACTTACCTAGAATTACTGAGAAAATAATAGCCGTTTGGTCCCTTCTTGGAATAGTTAATCACATAATCCGAACTTTAGTATTTATCTGCACCTCGATTAGACAGCACCCACTTTTGTACTTCGGTAGGAAATGTTCATATCTCTTCGATTCTTCCATATCCCGAGGATTTATTAGACAAACAGTATGAAAAAAAACATTACCGTAAAATATTATAAAAAATACCGATTTCCAATATTGTAGTATGTTATATTAATGACGAGTTAACAACAATTCAGATAAAAAGGGCAGCGTTCCTGAGATGATAACAATCGCGGTCGTAATACCTACCTTTTAATAAATCAATTATACCGGTTTTAAGGAAACTCAACATTACATAGACAATTTTAATTCATTTATTAATATTCGTTGATTTCTTTAAGAACGCCTCTGGTTAGCTGCGAAATAATCGGTTTATTACTTCGCCTCATTCTTTGACAGGGTATAATTTAGTCAATGTGTAGCTTCATTTTTCACAAAAAAAAGATATTTAATCAACATGTAAATACAAGTCATGCCAGTAGTTTACAAATAAATATAACAATAATAAAATAATATCACACATTTTGTGTGAAATGTGTGAAACAACACAAAAATAAATAAACGTACCATCTACAGCTAACTCAAATTTTAATATTAATTACTAGCAAAATTTAATTACAAGAAATCTTAGCTGAACTAAATAAAAATACCTACCGATATATTAAAATTTCGGCAGCCTGTGTGTAGAACTTGTTTCTCTGCCGGCATCCATTTATGGACAAATCTTTTCAAATTCTGCTTGGTTTATTACTTGCGCCATCTACCGTAGGTCAGCACAAATTCTGCGTGGACGTATGGACGTAATGAATGTCGTAGATGTTAATAAACGCCTCCAACGAATTTAGTAGCAGCATGTAGCCCACAACGTGGCCAGATGAAAATCCCATTGTCGAAATTGGAAATAAAATTATTTTGGACAATTATTCCCTACATCATATTGTCATGACGACTACGGCATCAATTTATCTTGGCAACTTCCCCGGCTATATGCTGTTATTATATTCGTTAAAGACTTTTATCAATATGTATGATATTCATTGTGTCCATACAGCCTGTCTGCCTTAGTATAATATCCTACGCCCTACGGAACGCAAACTACTAATAAACAGGCAGATTCAGAGCAGGTTTGTCCATAAGTAGCCGTAGCCGCGGGTAAGATGTGGTAAATGCAAATTACATAAAAATGGGTACTTTGAATAAGGCACATCGATCCCACAGTGAGGAGGAAGGAGTATAATATGAAAATCACTTTTTACCAATATTCCCCATGCATTGAACTCAAAAATAACAGTTTCGATAAAAAATAGCCTTTCACAAGGTACTGAAGTGGCAGAAATACAAAATAACTGTTCTGCTAGTTTGTATAAACTAGGATACACAGATTTACAATCCTCTCGAATATCAAGAGGAGTTTGAGGTAAGATACCAACCGACATATCCATATATCTGGATAGCTCATCCTGAATCACGTTCACTTTTTGATCTTTGGTCTGATTCATTGTTGGACTCAAGATCACATACATTTTTTTGAATTGGTGCCCACACATGTTTAAACCGGTAGCCGTTTAAACGAAGTACTCGATACATCTGTAAAATATATCGTTTTAAATCTAGGATCCAGTAATTAACCATACGTTTAGCCATTCTAATAATTAAATAAGTACTTAATTCCTTGGCGCCAGCTGATACTACTACTACTAATTTTTAATGTAATTCGAAGGCACATTGTACCATTGGAATTACCATGCTAAAGTAAGTAGCTAAAGTAGCAACTAAATTTGTAATTTTTTTAAAGGCTTCAGAACTTTATTACTTCTTTTCAATTTTCTACTTCTAGAGCATCCACAAAATTTATTGTCACGTGTAATGAAGCTCGTAAAATTTCAATATACCTGTAAAGCATATAAATGGTAGAATTCCTGCGTCGTTTCACGCTCACAATTAAATTTTTAATGCCCCCTCTGATACTCTCCAATTAAATGTTTTCTAATTTCGTTAAAGCTTTAGTGCTTCGTTTAACCCAATGCACAACTTTTATAACTTTTTCGATTAATCAAGAAACTTTATTTGACTTCATTAATGAAGTTTCATATACAAAATTTCTTGTGTGTGTCACAATATTTGCACCATTGTCAGTAATCACATATATGAGAGTTATTTCAATTATCGGGAAATGGATGCAGCTGTGTAAGATTCTTCAACATTAATCAATCCTAAAGTAACGGGTGCAATTTGTTTTTCATTTGTGAAGTGTACTTCTTACTATATTCCTTGTGTACTGCAGTGTCACACTATAACTATTTCTCCTTTTGGAGTCTCACCAAATATCTGTTGTCAGTGATATGTATTATACCTCTGACTTAGTTTTCTTACAATAGAGGTAATTGCATCACATTTATTTATGATACAAGTTTTTATGGTGTTCCTTGTTAGTACCTTGTATCTTCTCCCTCGCCTCTCGAGATTCAGCCCTTAGGATTCGCTGTGCCCGAAAATCTCTTTTTATCTTTTTTTTGTTTAGTACCCCTGACACAAGGCGAGAAATAAAACCATTTCTTCTTTTTTTTTTTTGAGCCCCCGGTGACTACCAACCCCCTACTTCACTCGGCTGTGACGTCTGTCCCGTGGCAATATGTGAAATGCATATATACATTATACCTATGTATTCACATAGTATATGTGACATAATTACATAATGTATATGTCGAATTCCACACACGATCTGCCGTCAAACGGGTCCAAAATGGGGTGAAAACAAATTAGGCTGCAGGTTTTTGGGAACCGTTTTTTTTTTTGTTTTGGTCATCAGGAATAGGCCGAAATTGGTGAACACGGAAAAATTAGCCGGCACATTGTTTTTTTGGCCATTATAGGGTGAAATCTGAAATTTTGCTATTTCCAATTTTGTGTATTTTTTTGTGATTTAGGGAGAGAGGTTTTTCGCCCCATCTCTGGTATTTGGCTTATTTAAACACTTCAGTGATCAACATTGGTTCAAGGCTGACAACTATTCATAGTTTTGATGTTTGATTAATAGTGATTAATGGATGACGAATGATTGAAAATAACAAAATTTTAATATTGTGTGTTGACGGATCGGTGGATATTCACCCATTATAGTATGACCCATTATAGTATTTTCATTCATGATGATTAATCCAGATTAACGTTGATTAATGGTCATTAAACATGATTGGACACTACACGATCAAATCATTTTCATTTTCACGTTAATTCTTTGCAGAACTATCGAATGCATCAACCGACGTGTAATGTGACGAGTTTGATTAACCATTTTTAATATGATTAATGGATGATTACCTCAGGGAAAAGATGACAGTAACTCCCGATATTGCTCGATCAGGGTTTAGTGGATGATAATGAATGAGCGAACGATCATGATGTTAGCTAAGCTTAGTTTATTTGACTTTTAGATTATTTTAAGATGTTATAAAATATACTGGTAAATTTATTCCAGTGAATTATTAACTATAAAGACTGAAGTAATTTTAATAAAAACCGTTAACCTATATAAATCAGTGTGTTGTCGATAGAATAATTCAGGGCTTTTCGGAATTCACCGAATCACGTGAATAATAACGTTCCGAGTTGTTAATCATTTTTTACCGTTTATTTAATGTTTTTTTTTTTTTTAGATTTACTCCAAATAATTTTTATTTATGAAAATGTTTGGAGTATTATTTCCATTCCCTGAATTGATGATATACGCTTCGTTGCACTTAGATGAAGTGGGTTAAATTAAATTCTTCATAATTCAATATTCGTTAGAATCCAGACTTGTTTAAGTAATGGAAATGACATATTTACATTTAGCATTTATTAGATATAATTTTTTATTTTGGTTAGAGACAAGCGAACATTTCAGATACGTATAATTGCCAAATACCCGATTTCTTGTTGATAATGTGATTAACGTAAATGGATAAACCATTAGCAGCTCCCAATTTCAATGCAATATTAAACTACCTCACTTTCGAATTTCGAAACAATTTTATTATTCATGAAATGTAATTTTTTTTGTGGTCGTAAAAAACCGTCAATGAAGAATGAAAAAAATTCTTTGCGTTTCCTCACATAACTGCATAATTTTAATCAAAATACCATGAAGAGGTTTATTATTATGTTTATTGCGAATTTATTTCGTATTCTCTTGAATTTCGTGGTTTACTCTTTATGACAGAATCCTCGTAAAGTTTATGTAGTTTTTATTACGTGGGGTCGCGTCGTGGGGAATACTAAAATAAACTGCATTTGACGTAATTAAGAAGAAGACCACGTTGTATGTGCTACATAAACTGTAACCTTTACTTGAACATAGGTTTCCAATATAAAAATAATGTCGTTAAGTTACAGCGAACATGTTCAATCTACCCTTTCAAAATATGCTTATGATGTAATGTTTAAGTTCACACAGGCAACAAACACATGTTACGTAAACTATTCGTATTATTATATAAATATTATCCATCGGAAAAACGAGTGATTTATGGCGAATTTGTCAAAGATTCTTGTTGTTCTTCAAGTTCTTATAAGCTTGTTATAATTTTAATATTGTACCTACAGCTATTAAGTAATTGGCCTATTATTTGTCACGTGGTGATTGATTTTGCCCTATGTTGTTAGGAGATTTGTTCATGGTAGTTTTATTGAACCTCGTGGTTTGGCATCAATCGAAAATATGTCAATTTCATTATCTAATATGATCTGAATATATATCATAAAATATGAATATATAGATTGTTTCTAATGATATTATATCATAATAAATAAATATTATATATCAATGATAATATGTATCATTATAACTAATGATAGTTGTATTACATGCCTGAAATGATATTCGTATTTTGCTGTCATATAGTACTATTACAATTAATCCTGTGTTCTTCGAGAGCTTCTCTTGTCGCTTCAAATTACATTCATACAATTTTTTACCCATGGTAAACTATTGCATTTGACTCGCACATCGCAGGCTACTAATACTCCCAATGCTATAAAAACTATACATACGAACTGTATGTAATCTTCGTTAATTTTCCATTAATTTCTAAAAAATAATACATAATGTATTAAAAATGCCAAACCGCTTCTATCTTCCAGTACTTGACACTATAGACCCAAGACCGTTAACCCAGTAAAATAATTGGACAAAACATTAATCCCTCATCAAACCGTTCATTTAAATGACTTAATTAACATCCTAAACGGCAACTAACAGCGACGATACTTACCGTATGAACGACCCGGTGCGTAACCAGTTGCACTTTCGTGGCGCTGTAGTTAATGTGCTATTCTTGTTCAATTCAATAGAATGCGTATTTAGAATAGCTTCGAGAGCGAGTTAATCCAATTAAGCGAAATAATTAAAGAGAACGTGTTAAATAAATCCAAGAAAACGGGGCAAATCGGCATGAAAACGGTCCATTATAACGCCGTTTTATCGATGGACCTTAAGGATCGTCAGCGGCGTACTTGGAATCGTTATCTTGGCTAACGTCGTAAGGAATCGTGATTGTTTGTCTGTTAAAATGATAATGACAGTTTCAAAACATTTCAGCGTTAGGTTAGTAGTATTAGTAAGAAGATAGCAATCAAGTATGGTTCAGCAACTCTTAAATTTAACATCATCCACAAGTGTCATCTCTTCTACGGATATCATATTAACTTCTTGATTATTTTTCAAAAAAATTCTTATTCTAGAAAGTGTTGAAATGTACGTTTCACTGATATTAGCAACAACTGTTGGCCCATCCCAATAAGTTCCTACCAATGTCCCACTTAAGCCCACTATAGCACTGTACCACACTACGAAGAAGGTAATGAGAAGAAACACGTGTCGGTGGTAATTGTTTCTGGTGATTTTGACGGCTACGTCCTGAATTTTTTCACTATACATTTTTGCTAAAATAGTAGTCTGCACCAGTCAGTTGAAAAGGGTGCAAAATTAAACTACTTCTATTTCATAGAAAGCTTTCCACGTTATTTTTGGAAATTTTAAGAGTTGTAGTTCGCACAGCTTTATACAATCAATGGGAATATAGAAGTACATCACTTTGAAGCAATAATATAATCTCTTTATCTTCGCATTTTTGCCAAATAGAACAGGAATTTGCCATATATCCGTTTGATGTATTTATTGAGGAAATGCTATACTCTGTGGCACCCCATAACAATCAAAATGAATATGAAATAGTCACAATATCAGCACCAAAAAGCACTGCCACAAAAGGGATTCAATTTCCACTTTATTCAATGTCCAACAAATTGGACTAACCGAAATATATAGAGAAGACTGCATCGCCCCACATTAGAATGTGTGCTGAAAGAAAAATTCCCAAATAGAAAAATTTGTGAATATTTTATTGAACTGCGCATTTAAATGATCTAGTTCCTTTTGAGTGGATGTAATACAAGGAAAGGTACTGTCCAAAAATTTTTGAAACCATTACAGTGTTGCCTTCGACAAAAAGTTCAATTATGTATAATCCCCGTCATAAGGGACTTAAGCGCATGTAGATGTGGACGAAAGGATTAAAAATCAAAAAAATAATTACTTAAGAAGGAAAACTGCTAAAGGACGATGTTTGAATAATGTAAGTTTTATTGCAAAATTATTTTTATGCTCATATTGTTTCATTAAATTCCCTTATGGGTATATAATATATATTTGTATCAGCGATTAATAACGTTCGACTTATTTTAAATGAGCTACAATGTAATTATTTTCTGTATTATGTAAATTAATAATTATTGGCCTACATTTTCAGTTTTGCTAACAGAAATACACATTATTTTTTTTTAAATGCAAATATTTTAAGGACAGCGAAATGGTACCTTCGTTGAGTATAGTTCCCTAAATGGGATTTTACCTTTCGGTTACTTCTTGGAATATCTCTATCAAAACACTATATTGTTACCTGTATTAGGAAAAAATCAAACGTTCCCGAATTGGAAACAAATCATTCTACTCTATTCCACTCTAACTAAAGGAAGTAAAAACAATTTTCACCGGCACTTTCACAAGATAAAATCACAAGATTAAAACAGTTACGTAATACGTTCCTTCTATTAGCCTAATAATTAGAAAAACATGTTACTAGAGGACGATAGCTGCTTGCTTGCGTCGTGTTTGAGAAGCTGTCTTCTGGGTTGGTTTGTAGGTGCCTTTCGCGCGTATTTCAAATAAATATACATACTAGTAAAGTTGGTGCGGTTTAAATCGAATAAGTAATAAGCTCTGAAGTGTTTATATTTGATTATTTGGGAGTCTAATTACCTATATAGGAAGGAATAAACAATCCCACAGCATTATATACATTTCTACAGGGTCGATTTGAATTGTGAATTAAGTATGAATTGAATGAATCACACTAATAGTGGATAATTCTAATGAAAATTGTTAGAATTATTGTATTATTTGTACAGCTGTATAATAGTTGTTTCAGCCAGCCACTGTTACCACCACTTATCCTAGTATACTATAATACGAGTTGTGATATTAGAACAATAAATGGAAGGGAGCTCACATTTCCTAAGCCATGACGACTTATCACTAGAGTTTGGATTTTATGTAAAATGCATGTCTTCTGTAGGAACTACATTAAAATAACTCAAAATATTTAATAAAAAATGCATACTTTTAAAACTTTACCTGTGGAGCCCATGTTTCATTCGCTTAGTGCATAAACCCAATATTTAACAATTTTTGAAGTAAAATGTTGTTGCTAAAGAATAACCGATATAAAGGCATTTGCGTTTATGTTGGAAAGTTCTTCCTGGAACGCTTTCCACCTTCTTGGAATTCATTGTACCTAAAACGACCTAACTACTTCAACAATGCGGTGCTCAGTCATTAACAGGTACCTACTCCTTAATCCTCAGATAATTAAATTAAACCCAGCATACTTTTATCTTGAACAGTGCTTCCCGGTAAGTTTGCTCCTTTCCTGGAATTTCTTATAATTCTAAAATGCTCCGTAGCCGAGTCCCTAACAGGTAGTGTGGTTTTACCAGAGGTGTCCAATAGGATTAAGAGATTTTGGGAAGTGACAGATACAACCCATCATAAACAGGCCCTAATGAGCTGATAGTCGGAATATTAATATGCAAGTTACGACATTGTATTTACCTAGTTTGCACTTTAAAACTGTTTAACTTGCATTTCCGTTCTTATGTTATAAATACGAGTAAAATAGAAAAGATTGTCAGACTATTGTTGTTAGCCTTGCAGAATAAACGTCTCACGTGTAGAATTTCGCTTTTTAAAAACCCTGTCTAAGAGTTCAACATCGTAATTTGCATGATGTTTGCGTACATCACGAAAAGGATCGGACTCACAAAGCGAGTTGAACTCTTGCCGAGGAGAAGCCATGAAAAGCAATTATCTAATACTCGTATAATTGTAAATACGTACTAATTTAGAGATTTTGTAAATGCTAAAATGATGACTTTATTAACTAGTAATTCTAACGTCTTTTATATATGAATGATTAATGAAAATTATACGTAACGTTTTGTTTCAAAATAAATTTATTTCATTAATCTAAAAAAAAGGCACTGGGTTGGGTCTATTTATGTCATTTTCCATTCACACTTTTCCAGGCTCTCTGGAATACCGGCTTCTCTGGATCGTGACGCACTATCTAATGGAAAATCTCTATAAAAATCCTAATGCTGTTTCTGCTGAATGTTATATTTTTTGAATTTTATCAAAACTTTGCCCACATATGACGCATAAAATGGTGTTATATATTTTGAAAACCCCAAATAAATCCCCCCTTTAGTATCGTAATCCTGCCCCCTTTTTATTCCATTACGCAGAGGTTATTAAAAAAATGAGGAAATGAAAATCGTTTCAAAGTCAAAATTGACAAAGAGAACTGGAATAAAATAAATACTCTGTAAAATCTTTTACCCATACAAAGCACATTAGTACAGTCACTCACAGACTACATATTATTAACCTTAAGGTGGCAATTTATAGATTTTTCTAATGTGACGTCAAGATTTTATGGTAATCACTCAGTTACTTGCCCTATTTTTACCTGATCATAACGACGCATCGGGTACATTTTTCTTGAAAGGATGAAGGATAATACGTTAATTCGCAATCATCCTTACTCTTACTAGTTACTAGGAACAATTACTTAACTACTTGCACACGATTTTGTGTGCTAAATATTTAGAAACAGGTAAAAACATTTTTGGTATGCTCGTATGTTTCATATATGAAATAAAATTCTAAAACCTCCAAAAATCCTCCAAACCTCCTAAAATGCTCCAAGAGACGAGCGGTAATAGTTTTATAGGTGCCATAAATTGCCGGTACCACTGATAAAGCGTTTGCTCCCGGGAGCTCGGGAAACGCTGTTAGTGGACACCCTTGGGTTTTACACACATATTTACTTGATTGTGAACTTTCAATGAAACAATATTAAAACATAATGCCGAAAGTGAAAACGAATCTAGTTTCGATGTGGATCAAAAATTATCCCGAATTAACGTCAGAGAACGAAGAAATGTTCTGTAAAGCGTGCGCAAAAATGGTGAATATTAATTTTGAAGGTATTTACAACGTGGCATTTACAATTATGCCTTAATAATATTAATATTATTCACACTATTTATTTACTGTATGTACTTGTCAAAGATACTGAAAATGTGCATTAACGATTTCCTTTTCTCATTCAAATTGTGGGTTTATTTTTATTCGTATTTCTTTTATTTTTAAAAGAGATATTTAAGTAATCTAAATTATTAATTAATACTTTAACTTTAATTATAACTAGTTAAAGTTTGTTTAAAGCTTGCCTCTGAGCGCAAATCACAAGTAGATCAACACCTGAAGACAACCAAATATCAAGAAAATTACAGAAATTCGAAGAAAATAAAATCCTCACAACTTTCGTTAAAGCAATCATTTTCGCCGCCATCATCATCAAAATTATTAGATCAAAAAGATTTCAATTTTCAATTATGTGACGCTTTCATTAGTGCTAATATCCCTTTGAATAAGATGCATAATAAAAAAGTTAAGTTACTTTTTGAAAATTTTTGTAACAAAATTTTGCCGCATGAGGGTGCTCTATGAAAAATGTGTATAACTCTATTATACAACGGGGTAATATTAGATGTTAAAAGTCGTATTAAGGACAATTATTTTTATATTATTGTAAATGAGACTTATATTGCTAATAGATATAACGTAAATTTATTAGTAGGCGTTTTAAATAAGCATTTTACCCCAATTATTTTCTACAAAATAATTACAAGAAACAAACAGCTTACAAATTCTACGATTTGTTAATGAGAGTTTGATGACATTTTTTCTTCCGATGTACTTCCCACTAAAAGAGTTCTTTTGTTTGTATGGTGAAATCAGGAATAAATTTGAAGGTAATCTATAAAAATCTTATTCATGTTACATGCTTGGCTTTTGGTTTAAATAGAATTTCTGAAGAAGTTCATTTTCAGTTTCCATTAATTAATTCGTCAATAAACAATGTAAAAAAGGTATTCCTAAAAGCTCCGCTTCGGGAACAGGTGTATAAGGAAAAATTACCGAATATTCCTTTACCTTCTCAGCCGGTCATTACCCGATGGGGTTCATGGTCAGAGGCTAGCGTTTTTTATGCCAAAAATTACCAAGGAATAAAAAATATTGTTTCTGAATTTACGGATTCTACTATAATAAAATGTAAATCTTAATTTCAAAAACGAGGAATAGCATATCAGTTGGCATATATTAAGCCAAATGTTAGATTTTTAAATAAAAGTATCATTGAGTTAGAAAAAAGAAACATGCTGCTGTATGACGCAATTGATGAAGTAAGTAAATGTGAATCCCTTGTCAATCCCCATGAAAAAATATTCGCGCTGACATAGAAAAAACCGTGCTAAACAAATTTAGTAATGCTATTGCAGAAAATGAGGGCAATCAAATTATAGTCGATGCAGCTAACATCTTAATAAATAAGAAAATTTCATTAGTATAATTCCTGAACAAATATCGTCATTAAAATATGCACCTATTACGTCTGCAGACATAGAATCACCGCCAAAAATTTACTGTTGAAAATTTTGAAAAACATTTTGTGATTAAATGGCATTTCAAGATTACAGATGATGAAGTATATTTTTTTTGTAATTTGTCTTATAGAAATAATATTTTATTTGTATAAAACCAGTGTTTATCACGTTACATTTAATGTATTGTAGGTAGTACTGTATTTTGCGGTTAATTCTTTTAGATTTTACTTATTTGTTCCTTATTTTACATTTAGCATATTTAAAATGATGTAGATCATTAGGACTAATATACATGTTGGAATTCATCTATATTATTGTTCATTCGTTATATTATATAGGTAGTGGTCAATTTTTTATATTATAATAATAACTTTATTTCGATTATCTGTTGTTTTCATTATTGATGAGTTTAAAATTTTCAATAATCAACATGTGGTAAATACCAGGTAGGTATACGGCTTTCTCCTTTTTCCTTATATAAATGTAACCAACATGTTTGCAAATTTAGAAAGTAAAATCGATAATTCAACTGATTATGTGCATATTTTTGACAAATAACCATATTTTAATCATTTTTGTGTAAAATGGCTAATTAAAAAATGAAAATTTTTATGGCATTTTTCGCATATTTATCGGATGAAATACATTTTTTGCATAATTTCATTTAAATTGCCGTATATTTATGCGCATATTTTCAATAATTTTTGTGCATAAAAATCCGAACTTTACTTATATTGAATTTGAAGTTCAACTCATTTCGTTAGTGTTGAGCACCAAAAGTATAAATTAGGAATAGGGAATACTAGAAAAAGGGAAAGTACATAACCCAAATGGGTTATTAAGGATATCAAATATCATACTCAATCCGGTAAAAAGCCTAAAAGAAGATGTGACTTTCTTCCCTGTTTATGTTGTTTGGGATTTCATCAAACCGAAGTCTTTTCAGGAATACGAAAGGATTACTCTAAAAATCAAGAGTTTGCAAAACAGGACAATAGACACATTTCAATAAATGATGCTTGACAACACTTTTGTTTCCTTCCTTTCCTCTTTAGATCAAAGGCAATATCCAAGCCGGTACGTTACCTTTTGTTGGGAACATTATATTCGCCGATAAATTTTATTACATATTTCTGGGTTAAAAGACTATCCGGGTCAATATGACTCTAAGGGTTGATACTTTGTAAACGTGAATGATTGTGTCGGTACTGTGTCGGCTCAAACGGAACCAAAAACTCACAACCCAGTTTCATAGTTTTAAAAACAAAATCATCCAACTTAGATTTACTAATATTGTTGCGTTGTTGTGGATTCGCAAATAAGGAAGACGGGGACTTCGAACTACAACCATTTCTGTTTTAGCCACAATAACTTGGGACGTAGAGCCAAATTCGTTCGACAAGCACATGTATTTTATTTGAAGTTTTAACGCCGAAAGTCTGACGCACTCTGCTTATGTCGGAAATTCAGAAAATTTGTAATAACTTCCAATCCACTCAATAAATCAAAGCCAAGTTTGAACCACGAATAGTTTGATATAAAATCCGCAATTCCTGAAAATTTGAAACCAAAGTGTCAAGGGGTAAACCTGAAATTGATTTGGGGATAATTTGACTCCAAGATAATATATTGGGATTTTTACGACTCTCATCGACACTTTGAAATCGAAATGCTGTTTTTTTAGAACTTTAACAGGAAATAATGTTATACACTGCTTAAATGAAAGAGGAATGAGGAATTGAACGTTGGACTGAATGCGAAATGGTTGAAGAGAAGGTTACTAGTCTGATGTTAGTGCGGGAATTTATTTTTATACTTGTTGCTAAGTGAGAGCTGTCAAGAAAAAGCAAACAGTAGGACTTCCTGTTTAGCTTTTGATGAGTAAAATTCGGTGAGGAATAAGTCATTAAATCTAATTAGCTGGGCTATTAACTTATGAGACCGAAAATTAGTTCTGTGGCCTGGTTAAATCGCAAGAGTTAGAGCGTATAAGTTTAGTGAATCTCAAGTAGCTTTGGGTGTTTCGTCGAAAGACATTTTTCAACGTAAATTCGAAAAGCAAGGGAAGTAGCCTGGAATTTTGAATTTGTATACTTCCATAAGTGTAGGGTGTGACCGTTAAGTAACTCAAGTCTTTGAAGAAGAAAGTTCCGGTAGCAGCTTTGCCGTGTCGCCGTAGGATCTCGTGACTAAAAGTGCAGTGAGGTTTTTGAAAAACCTGGACAGGTATGAATATTTTTTGTCGTCGTGCGTTTAAGTGTTTATTTGATCAGTATGACGCCATATCATGATTTTTGGGGAAATTAACAGGTTGATTCAATTTTTTTTTTGGGAGAGTTATTATTACTTATTACTAACTATCTAATTGTGAGGGTTTTTGGAAAAATTTTAGATAGTTAGATTTAGATTTTAGAAAGTTAAATTTATTTAACTGATCATGTTGAAAGAAATATAAAAAATAATGTTTTTCCACTTAATAACTTATCAATCAAAATAATATATATGTTTATTGTTTCGTAGGGCGACTTTCGATTATTTTAGTGATTTAATTTAAATTTTACACCGAAAAACAGCAGATAGTATGTATTATAACAGGAATTAAAAATTTGTCGTCATAGAACAAATATATAAAGACATTCGTTTCATTAACAACCAGCCCTCGCGACACACAAACGCACGCACGCACGCACGCACACACACGTACTTGTAAAAACTTGTTAAAAGTCGCGTTTGTTGCTCATTTATTAAATAATTTCAACCTTGTGTTGCATGGATTTTGTCGGCATTCTAACTGGGCCTCCTTTGGAATGACAGTTACCGTGTGGTTTATTGAAGTGCAATATATTTGCAATATTGCAATAATAATTGCATAATAATGCAACAAAATTAACCTATGATTGCGTTCGTCTCGTGTTAGCAACGAATATCTATGTTGACGTTCCATTTTCCATCTCCAAGCGAGTCTGTTTACTCGCTTCATATCGATTATCCATTTTTTTTCCTTGGGTGCCATATAATGGCTCATTAAAAATCCATTTTATATCGTGCACGCTCATACACTTGTCGGAAATGTAAGTTTAGTGAGTGCAGCCAGCGGTCCGTGAAGAATACCATGATATTTACACCATTATCCGCTTTTTGTGTCGATTAATTAGGAGCTGGTGTGCGTGCCTTCGTTGCACGAGAATTTTTTCAATTCCTTGAGGAATATAAAGAAAACAGATGTTAAAAAGTTAAAGAGAGTGGTAAATTATGATTTTGAATAAACTATAATCAGTAAAGTTTAACCCCGTGTATATTTAAACTTCACTTGGAATGGTCAATAAATAATAACCCATGATTATATATTATTGACTTTTATTTGAGGTAAAAGCCTAAAGCTGTATTTTTCTTTGAAAATATTTCCTAGCGCTACTGTCGTTATCGCCTATGTTAATGCCTGATCTACTAGCCAATTACTAACTAAAACTGATGGAAATTCATTAGAAAGGAATAAAGATCCATAAAAAATTTCTATTTTAATAGTCATCCACAATTACTTGATTTATGTAGGTAATTAGATACTCACAATAAAAAATTACCTAATGCAATTTATGGTACGTCATTCTGTAGATTACGTCAAGAATCATTTTTTATCTGCAGCTGGTTCGTTATATTTGCAGTAGTTATTTTTGAATGTAGGATGACTGTCCATACGCATTCATATTCATGAATTTATTTTTAAATAAACACTCAGAGTGTGTGCACTAAGTGCAATTCCTAATTTTTCATGTGTAACCTATTGCTAGACTGGCAAATAACTTTTAATGAAATGAATATTTCTTTTTGAACAAGGAAAAATTGTTACATTTTTATTTCCACAACAAATACATTATTAATGCATAGAACATGAGTAAATTGAGAAAACGGCATTAAATCCAATATTATTCAATCATTTTAATTACGACTTGTCTCGTTTAATAGGCAAAACGAACATCTTCAACTTCTATTCTTCACTGAAATTAACATAATTTATTCAATAGGATTTGATCCGTAATCAATTATGTTTTTGCAACGTCATTGTTGTCGTTTTAAATATACCAACCACTGGCTTTCTGGATGTTTCACAAAAGGCGAATTGAAAAGGTGGAATATTTTAAGAAGGCAACGAAAATTCCGATAGCACACTTTCTTTTTGTTCAAATCCGTGACAAATCGTAGTGTGGACAAAGCAATTGTAATGAGCCAGCAAAAATCTGTTAGGTAGAACAGAACTAAAAGGGATTTAACTACATTATTATGATTTTTAGTTCATATATATAGGAAGTGGAATTACCTCATATCAATATAATATAATGAAAAATATAATGTAATATAATATTATATATAATAATGTAATAAAATATAATGTAAATATAATATAATGAAAAATCAATAAACAAATCAAAAAAATTCTGGACCCCATTTCTTTCTTGGATGTCTTGAGAAAATTAACACAAACTTCTCATCTCGTGGATCATGAAATTTTACCCGCGTCATTCTTTTTCTTCAACAATTATACCCAAAAAAACGGATTTTTTTTTCGATTTTGTGAAAAAGTTGTGTACCGTAGAGAGAAATGTATAGACGATTTGTGTGCTATGAAATGATGTACAAAATGAGCTACGGTATGTTAAAATGGCTCTATAAACCAAAACGTTATTGCCGGTTATAAAGAAAAATAAGCAGTTGTTCTAATTGTTTATAACTTTTAAAATTGTAATGAAAACTTTATCTAACTTCTTAAAATTTTGAGTTTTTATGTAATTAATAAATGTGCAAAAAATAGGTCCAAATGGTAGAGTAGTTTTTGCAAGATTGTAATTGTTTTTCCCACTTTTATCAAATATATACATTTTTGATCGGTTTTTCAGAGGGCTGATCAACGACTAATACCATTTTAAAGGTCGCATTGTCTTAGTGAAGTCTTCATGTATCATCTACTTAAAAAATTTTTTCGCTATTTATTTATAAAAAATAAATAAATTTAATGCAGCACGCCATTTGAAAACATGTTGGAAAAACGCAACATAAACGAAAAGATCTTTCTATGACCAATAGAGCCGAAAATTGAAAAGTTTGGTAAAGTTTTGATAAATATTTTAAACGTTATAAACATTTAAGAAACCCTTACCTTCCCTTTTATTTTGTATTAACCTTTTTGTATAAGAGCGATTTTAGCTTACCAAAGTACATTTTCTACATTATTTCATAACTTAACTCGAGATCAGGTATGTGAAGAATAGGATCACTAAATTAATTGCAGATATGAGACTGGCAGAACCACATTCATTGAGAGAACAATTGTTTTGCTGTAGGGATCTTAATATGTAAGTTACAAAAAATGATGAGGTGTTATATCCATTCTACACTGCTCTAGGGAAGAGAGGCGTGGATATTATTTGAAACAACAGAGAAAAGAATAAACTCTCTATAAATATGGGTCTAGAGGAGAATCCTCCATATGTATTTGGTGGACGACATCTGAATTCATGGAAAGAATGAACATCTGGAAAGGATACGGCAGCAATAGAATCTATATTGTTCCAATTAATAGCTGAGCGGATATTACAATTTACTCCATATGTCGGAAATTCTCAACTGAAAGGTACAATACATCTCTAATGGCTTATAAAACTCCTTTATATCTGATTTTGGATTTTTAAGGTAATTCTTTTATTTAAAGTTAATTTAAAAAAATTATTGTCCTTTAAAATCAATATTTTAAATTAGTATATTCATATTCGCAACAAACGATTAATTTTAGATTATTTTAATTGAAATACCTTTTTTTTTACAAAAATTGCATTCATTATATGTAACAGTTCATATTTGTTATGTTGAATGGAAATGCTACAGCTCCGCTACGTTATGTACTTTATGCGTATAAAATAAAAATTTAATTTCCATTTTTAATATTTACTGTATTTTATGTCAGCTTCAAATGATCATTCCTTCGTATAAATTTTAATTGCTAACAGTATTTCCCTTATGTGTAAATATAAATTGCAAGTCAGCGTACAAAATAATATATTATATATATATATGCGCAATTTGTAGGATACGAACTACTGAATAAATCCAGGTATACTAGATATATTAATTAATCGTAATTATTACGTACTGATGTTGATATAGACCAATCTGAGTACGCACGATTTAAGTAACAGCTATTTATTGTTAGTTGCGCTTGTATGGCTGTTAACGTGGAAGTGGAATAATTATGAATTATGATAATATAATTGTTTCACCCTCTACTAGAAAAGAAATCCAACGGTGCATAAAGGTAAAACTATTAAAGCCTGACATGTGATCGTTCGATATATCGCGTTCACAATGGAAAGAAACATCCTCGACCGTTTTGGGAAATTAAACAGAAATTTCCGGTTAATCAAATTTATTACACAGGAAATTGAGTCGCTGTTGCGCGTTACAAAATATTTATAAACGAATTCGTGGACTAATTGCCGCCACTTGTTGCAGGGGAATTCGCCTCTATCGATTCCATTCTCAAGGGAAAATTAACAGGTCGCGGCAGAAAAATGTTATAACATATGGCCAATTTACGTTTGATTTATTAACGTTAATCGATTTATTCCCCAAAGAACAATAATACGTGAAAAATAATTAAAACGGACTCGGTCGTCCATTCAAATTTAAATCTCCTACTTTAATTATACCCAATGAGAATCTAGTTCAGTCTAATTAAATTAATCGATTCCACCGCAGTCGACATAGACAATTCCGATTTTGACTGACAAGGTAACTTTAATTGCCTCCTAGGTAATTACGAAACCTTTTCAATTAAAAGAGCTCGTACCATAATTCAAACGGGCATAATTGGAATAATTTGTACAAAAACAATAGGATACTTTAAAAAATTAATAGCTTTTTTGCTTCAAGGATTGAAAAAAATACTTAGTGCACATAGATTTGTTAGCGGTAGGTTTTTTTCGAGTGTTTCATTTATCCATTTCGGTCCGCCCACATTTCAAGTCCGTCGAGCAAAATTACTAATGGACGTGAAAAAGTTATTGGTGGATGTGTGTTTTAAAAATTACTCGGGGGATTAATATTTACACAATCTGTTAAATTTACATACGCTGCGGGTCGATTTTAGTGTATTTTTTCATTCGAACAGTGGGCTATTGTTGATATGAAATGGCCATATCTTTAAAAATCTATTTTATACAAAAGTATTTGTAGTTGCGTTATCTGGAATCTACCGACATCTTACATAATATATGTGTATTTTGATTAGATATTTTTAATTCTTTAAAAATAGCGGCCCAGACCTACGAAAAATTTAATAGTTTCAAATGTTTGTCTAAAAAATCATCTTTCAAATAAGAATATTTGAAAGCCATATTAATGTGGTGGTGGAAATAACATGGTGGAACTAATAGTTTGCCAATTCTAGATTTCCCTAGTTCCGTCATTGTTTCAGTGTGCTGGTTGTACATAATATCAGTTAGATCCGCCATTTTTCAGTCTGAAACGTTTATCTACATACGAAATAATGCGGTAAGAATGTTTAAAATAGTTTAGCTGTCTGATTATGCAGGTATATTGGAACTTTATATTTCGAGTAACACAAAATTGCAGTAGTTAACTATAAAAATGGCAATCTAAACTATACCTGGGAAAAATTAAACTGAAAACATTAAAGGGTATTTTAAAATTTTAGCAATAAGCATATGTCTCATTTTTACAGATTTTACTGAATTTACTTATTGTTTAAAAAAGTAAATATCTAGTTGAGGAGAAAATACCGTTCACTTCGAAAAAAGTTGCTTGAATGAAAGTTTCCAAAGTTTAGTCTCAAACTAACACAGTTATCGAATAAGCTGATTTAGCTTTTACCCTTCGTTATTAATTCAAAAACAATATTAGGTACGAGCCGTAATCGTCGGAGACAAATAACACACGTTAATAATCCTGGTAAACATTTTTCTTATTAAAGTCCGACCTTTAGAATGGCAATTTTTTTAGTAAAAGAGGACAGCATTAGGGTGCTTGAAAAAATAATTTTAACTTTAGGAAATCAGTAGTTTTTCAGACAGAAAAGTGAAATATGAGACGTTTCGCCAAATTTGCCGGTTTTCAAAGTGGGACTTATAAATGTTTTCTTATGTTATTCTCATTAGGTAAACGCTAATAGTAAAGTTTTATTATTCAACATTACGCCGATATTCAAATTTCGTGAAGAGTGTGGAGAAATAAGTGAAAAAACGATTATAAACCATGCGAATTTCGCGCCTTTACCATTGCGAACTTTTAAATGCGGGCATGCTTAGCGGAGATACGGTAATAACTAAAGGACTGTCGTCGTTTATTATACCGTATGCATTTATGTTGTGCTTTATAACGTTTGTATATGAAAAAAAGGACAGAACCAAACCTCCTCCCCTAACTCTGCTTTCCGGAGGATTATACACAGGAACTGGTACTTTATAATATTTCTAAAAGGAAAAACAAGTAGAATTACAAATTAATAGCGTTTCAATGCGTTGCCCTCGGTCGATTAACCACTACCATTTAAGTGTCATCGTCGTATGGCAACCTTGCTATTATTTTGATGTTCCAAGAAAATTGAATGGAAAATCCGATGAAAATGGATATGTCCATAAAAATTTGTTAATTTATATGTGTTATTGTGAAATATCGTGTGAAAATTAATTACCATTACATACTTGCCATTTCGGTTAGAAGTCGATGAAAGATTTATGATGAAAGATATTGCTGGTAAAAATTTGTCATCAGCAAATATATTTCCGTTGAATGGGAAAATGCCATTCACCATGAAACCAACCTGTATATTCCTAAGTGCTACAGGTGTAACGGCATTGCCTCCTTGGTTACATGTAGAATAAAATTGATATACACTACATGCTAAGTGCGTTTCTTGATATCATATGTTGTGATGTTAAATATCATATGTTGTAATGTTAAACAAACTTTATAGTCGAGAATATGATGACTCTCGGACAATCTTTCAACTATTTCACATAAATCGAGTTAACTTAATGCTTACTTGCTGATAGTAATTTGATCAACCGTTACACATGCACTTTCATTTTTGACAAGGTACTGACAAAATTCCACAATTTTCAATTTTCACCTGTTTGGGCGTCATACAGAAGTGAAACACTGAAACTGTCTTTGAAACATTCGTAAATGTGGATAGGTAGAATTCGGAATGTGGATTTGGTAGAAAAATGAAAAGTGTAAATGGGCCAAGTGCGTCTTGTTGTTTCAACAGAACGAACTGAGAGTGTTAAAAAACATCTGTGAATAAAATAGTGTTAACTTAAAATTGGTACCTATTTTAAGGACTTCATCTGACAATCCGAGTGTGGTGACGTTTCCAATTAAAATCATTCATGGATACTCTTGATCAACATCCAGAATATTGTGGCTTATTATGTTAATCCTTAGTATATCTAGTACGAAGAGCGTAGATATCGTTTTAAATATTAAACATTATTTTCACCATATGTGTGATAACCAAAAGTAACCAACAGTAATGTAAGTTGTGAAACGAGTTTATAACGACATGTTCGGGTTAAAAATTTTATTGAAAGTTTAGAACAACGGTCGAACAAAAGTCGCTTTGCTCTCCTATTTCCTGATATAAGCATTTAGGTGTAAACAATTGCAGCACGTTAAGTAGCTCCTTTACTATTAGATTTGAATAGACCTCCACGTAATAGTTTAATTGTTAGCGATTTTTGGAAAATAGTACTATGTCCATTTTGTAGGTCTTTACATTTTGTATTCCTTAGTACAAGAATAAATTTGTAAGTAGATATACTTCAGGAATTATCCAACATCTGTCATCTATTATAGTTTGTGGTGGAATAACAATCTTTGGCGGAAACGCTCCCGTATAAAACCCGCTACATATTTTTTCGGATACACATTTTGTTACATATTTTTAAAATAAATATAATTAGATACAACAAAAATTTTCTCGACGTTCTGCAATACATATGAAATAGTACGTATCTTATATAATGTCTCTTATCAACAATTTAAAGTATTCACATTCATTTAGGATCGAATGTGTAAATTTCATTTATAGCCTATATATCGTTGGATTGTAATTAACATGTTGGTTTATATCACTTTTGACATTTTACTAACATATATGTGAATGGATATAATCCAATTAGGTGTGATACTCATTTCTTTAAAATACAACAAAATATGCCTGTATTTTATTTATAAATTTTTCTATGACATATCGTTTGGAAACCAGGCAACATGAGAGTCAACTAATTAAGCCTCAAATGGAAATCCTAATTACTGGTAAAATATATGTAATTAAATGACAAAATTCCAACTTGCGAGAACGTAAGTTTTTGTAATCCATTAATACTGAAACCCATTAAAGAAATTTAATTTAAGTTTAATTTTATTTAAACCAAATATAAATCGTATAACACAGAACAACAAAATGAGAAAGTAACATGTTATCAATTGTTTACGGAAAAAAAATTTTTAACGCATCGTTGGAAAAATATGAGGATCATTAGAAGAATTCAGCAAAATATTAATGTATTATAATAGTGTAGCTCCAAGATTTTACGCCTTACCTACGGTTCACAAACCGATTTTATCTATGAGACCAATCGTTATAGCTTCACAAAAGCTCCTATCTGGAAGGTTGCTCCTTTTGTAACTAAAATTTTTACAGATTCGTAGAATTCAACTGCCACCTAAATCTAAACTAATGGTTTAGATGTTGAAACCTTGTTTACCAACATACCTCTCTGGTTTTATAATCAATTGACTAACATTGGCTTAGAATTAAAGAGAATTTTCCGGTTTCAAAAATGAATTTAATAATACTTTTAGAATTCGTTTTTAACACAACAGTAGGTGGTAGGAAGCCCGATGGGATTTAAAGCTAGTCCCTTTTGGACACATTACGTCATGAATGATCTTTTAGAAAACTGTATTCCTAAACCTAGTTTTCAGTTACCTTTCCTTAGGAAATATGTGGATGACATAATTTGTGCAGTCCCGATATGATGAAATCCCTGATGGATTAATGGTTACAACGGCAAAGGAAACCAACAACAGCCTTCCTTTCCGCGATAAACAATTGATTTGTGAGGAAGGTAATAAAATAATTTTAGATTAGCATAGAAAATCGTCTAAGTCTGACAATACATATGAAATTAAAATTAACTTGTCAGTTTGAAGAACCGAGTTATAACCATTTCGCATCCTTCTTTAAAAATAAAAAAGTTATACATCCTCTATGACCGAATGAAATAAGATTAATATTCAGAAAAAATGATAAAGAAACTTTTATACTCTACACCTAATTTCGCTAACCCTCTAGAAAATGGCAACAACAACCTTTTATCATGTAATACTCTTCCACTACTAAGAAGTTATTTATAAATTATGTGGGTGAACAACCTGCTGATATGTTTGCAAAAGCTCTGAGTGGAGATTTGAATAAAAAACATTTATAGAAATATTGTTTAGGGCAACTCAATCAATGTTAGGCTCATGTATGGTTAGATTCTTTTTATTTGTACACGTAGTTAATACCTGTTAGGTTCTTCGATTCTTGATAGGGTGGGTGGTAAGTAACAAGTGTGTTCTATCATATAAACACTAACTGTTGTTTTTAGGACACGTTTGTAATTCTTTACCGTTTTCAGTCATTTGCTAGAAGTTTGACTATTTAATAACAGTATCGGAAATGGTTGTATAATACAAAAAAAAATAATATATTTTTACATATTTACAATTCTTACAATAACTAATTTTCCCGCCAGTGTTTAAACCGCGTTATTTTTTGAATGCTTTTACAGTTCACTGGGTTTACCAAAATCATTAATAGTGACACCAGAACATCTTGTTCAAAGTTTTATTTCTATCCACTATGACAAAATGTATAACAATAATGCAGTAATAAATAATTTTTAGGTGCTTTTTAAAGTAGGGGTTATTTACAATTAAATATTTTTTTTTGGGTTATTCAATACTTTATTGTTTTATGATCCATTGTTTAATTTAAGAAAGCTTCTGATTTCGGTCAATAGTTAAGTTAATTTCCAATTATCCCACATACGTGTATTCATACTTTCTCCGATTCGCCGGTGGCCGTAACATGTGACATGACAAACGAGAAAACCCGCACATGCTTTGGATTTTTGTCAATTTAGCGAAGGAAACAAATATCTGTATATCACTTGGCAGTCAGGCACCGTTACAGTTCAGCGGAAGACATCAAAACAATTTTTTCAACAAGCAATAAACTATACGGATTAATTCAACTTTCCTAATAAGGCGTGATTTACATTCATTTTTGAGCGCAAATAAACCTCATTATTTACTTGATGTTCTTTTAAGCTCGTTTTATTTATTGCCCATTGCGCGCCGTACATCTACAGTATTTTATGTTTATTGACACTTTACCTGTGAGTAAGGTGATACCTTCTTATATCAGTAATTATGTCATTAAAGTAAAATCTACCGGTATTTATTGTCACGATAGGATTTCCGCTCAAACGGAAAATGTAAATTCACTGGAACTATTGCTGTGGAAAATTATTGTGCAAAATAAAATCGTCTCATGTACAAAACTAATAATTTTAATCCTACATACTTGACGGTTGAGATATCGAAAACAGATAAATTCACCGTATATATATTTGTATATAGTTGATGCTTCGTTGAATACGTTGCAGATTACTCCAAAGTCTAATGTAATAACAAACTTTTTAGGGATATTTTAATTTTTTAGTTAGTTTATAAAATGGCTGAATTTTTGTATTGTAGGAACTGAAAAATTATTCAAGTGTTCTGGCGCATGGAAGCGATCATTTTATGGGTTTTAGGAGATTCATCTTTAGAAAGTTTTGAAATCGACTATCTACGTTTATTATTTTCAATCAACTGGATATGTAGTATCGAAATATTTTATGCGAAATGGTCGAGTATCATGATTAACATGAGGTATTAAGCTAGTGTTTCAATTGGGAAGATATTATAAACCTTTATAACGATAACATCTCAGTTTTGATATGCAAATTACAAAGGGAGTAATTGAATAAATAGTATTATGAATTACTGAAGTAGAATATTGAGTTAAAGAAATATTAGACAGCGAATAAACCCTTTGTATCAAATTTCTTAATATTCATGTATTTCAAATAATTTCTCGTTCAATATTTTCAGTCTTCAAGCCTTGAAATGCAAATTAGTTCACGAATTTTTACCGGACATCTACTTTCCATACAGTGCCCTCCTAGCAGATGAGAAATAGGTGTTTAAACCGCAGGAGTGCTAGTCGTAATCGCTAACAATAAATTATAGAAATTAGACGTCGAGTTTTGCTCTTGCATACATTCCGTATGCATATTATGCACACCTTTGTAAAGTTTGCTCATCATTAGTAACGTCTTGTTTTAAATGTCATTTCCGCGATTATTTTCAAAAAAATAAATCAGATATCTTATTGTCTTTATCTTAACGCATACAATTAATGTTTGTTCAAAAGTCAATTACCCTCACAGTTAAATTTAATAATTATATGTGGAAAAGTTCATGTACATCCTGAAATAGGTGATGAAGTCTATTATAAGATGTTATATTCTGTATGCAAATTGTTATGGACAGATTTCTTGTCACTTTAACCCAACCTAACCTAACCTAACCTAACCATTGTTATGAATATCAATCAACATGTTGCCTAATTTTAATTTAATTAATATTAAAATTCTCCGGAGCATTGGTATATATAAATGTTACAATTGGTGTGATGACAGGACATAAGTGTATTGATTCAATTTAATCAGTCTTAAACCGTGGTCATCCACTAAAAATCTTACCAAGTGATTCTCATGAAATCAAGTTGCATGCTAGTCTCATTGGTATAAAAATAGTTACAGAAAACCCACTCTGAACATTTCGATCGTTATGGTTTTTACGTGTAAATCGTAATATTAGTAACAATTTCTTTAAATTTCATTCACATTTAATTCTACGATCTATACTATATTTCGCTTCAAGGCGAAGTAATATTAACGAAGTGCCCGTCAAACTCACTGGCGCCCTAGTAATCATACAAGGAGGGTAAATTATTACAACCTTCCTGTTGAAAATGCGAAACGCCACCGACATTTCGATATCCGACCGCTTAAGCGACGGATTTCTTCTTCCTTCCTTTCTTCGGAACTTGTGTTCTGATACCGCTATACCCGGTGGCCGCTTCACAATTATTGAAAAACAGGTGAAAAGAAACAGGGACTGCTTACGATAACTGCGATATTTTTTTCTTCTGTATATGAAAAATATTCTCTTTTGACGGATACCTCATTAATATTACTTCGCGTTGAAGCGAAATACAGTTCAAGAGGAATTCTACTCTACGCTTCAGAAATAAACATGTCACGAATTATTTTGAACTAAACCAACGATGACAAAATAAGATGGGATCCATGGTTAGTATCACATTGGTGAATAGTCGTGCGGCTAAATAATTAATTTTTATAAATGCTTTGAAGTAATCAACACACGGCACTAAGCCAACGCACCAGTAATGAGTTTAGCGAGTCCCCCTCGAGTTGAGATGTTCGGTTTTAATAAGTATATACGGTCAAAATTTTAAATACACTTGTTAATTCTACTGTCTCTGTTATTCTTAGAAGTATTGGCGAACTCTAAGGATTGAGAAAATGTAGAAAAAGCAGACAGAAATTTAAGGCAACCTAATCGTCTACTTTCAACAAAGCAAGATCATAGACAAAATTTAAACCTACTAGATCGGTTGTTAAAAACACCTCCTTCGCAATAAACTCAGGAAAAAAGATTTTAATATATAAATAAATAAAGAAGTAATCAACAGTACAATATAATAATCGATTCTAGCTTACTGGTTCACAGAAAATTATTCAGGACGATGACTGAACTACACGTTTAAATTGTCTAAATTCTCTGGATTTCCAACAAAAAAGATTCAAATATTGTAACTTGAAAAGTCCCCAGAAGGTCAATTATGTCCCATATGAAAACAGCGCTGGTCTTCTTGTGACTTGGATCGATTACAATAATTAATTTGGTGCCATATAGCTTCCGAAAATATCAAAGTCAGTTGTACATTTCCATCGCTAATATTAATTTTAGGGCTATGGTTTGATGATTGGTAAGGAAACTGGTAGAAACTATCGATCGTAGCCACAGGTTTCAAGCCATGCAACACATTTTCTCCTAAAATCTTAATACACTTAATCTAAAAATGGAAACAACAAGCCATACTTAGTCAGGGTAGGGCAGATATTAATTTAGAGGTCAAAAAATGTTGCGTTGCTCTTAAAAAACCCTATAAAAAATAGAAGCGATAAGTTTGATGTTACATTAGTTCTTTTGTTTCATATTTGTAGGTGTGTATGCGTATGCGCGCGTGTGTTATGTGGGGAGTTGTCCCAAGTTTGAAAAATCACGACCGAAAGAAGCTGTTGGTTCTGTCGGACCAGGTACGCATCGTACTTCTCGCCTGAGGCCAGCAGGTAAATAATACCTAACGTGTCTTCTCGAATTAGAACTTTTATAATCTGCACACCTGGTCGCACTGAACGAAATAACTGTAAAACGCGCCGCTTTCGTATGTTAATCGAGACGATCTCAGTTTCTGCTTGTGAATATTTTTTCTCTCTCTTCAACAGTCGAAAGTTGTGGAAAACTAATTGTTGCATCTCGGGACAAGGTTATAATTACAGGTTTGGAGGAAAAAAATGTTGAAAATACTACCTGACCAGGTACTGGATGGCTGAGGTGTTATTTCGAGATTTACAATGGAACTTTTACGAGTCTAGGGGGCATAAATTTTAGCTGTAGATGCTGTTTATTATAGTGACAGGAATTCACAAATATAGTCTATAAAAATATTCAGATTGAACTGGAAAGTTATTAATAAATCAAAGTAATAAATATTAATATAAATGTCTTCTTCGGCGGAGGTATCAATCGAGATCAGGGAATATATAAGCTCATGGGATGACAGACGATTTTAAGGTCATTGCCATCTATGCAACTGAAATAAATTTAAAGATATACGTATGTATATGCAATCAACTTAAACAAAAAGGCAAAAATTATATCGTGTAATGTATCGCTCTCGCTATCCAAATAACCAAAATATCACAAAATAACGTCATGAAAGGGATGCAAGGTTAAATGCGACTTAATTTTTTTGAGAAAGTTTTTGAGGAGGTTTTTGTTGAACATGTGTTTAAAAAACGGGAAGTAGCAGTGTTGAGCAAACTTGCAATGCACAATACTAAGTACAAGAGCACTGAGTACGCAACATTAGTACAAGGCAATTGGCCGGTGCAAGGAATGTAAGTGAGACAAGTGTCTGGCGAAAATGAAAAAAGTGTAAGTTCTATACATATAAATTTCAATTCATGCAGGAACTAAATGAAGATGAATTGATCGTCGCTTATAATTTTACGAAATCAAATCTGAAACAGCAATGGATAACGTTAAATTTATATTTAAGGCGTGTTTTTCCGATGAGTCTACCTTTTCTTTTAACGTTTAAATTAAATTTAATCCTCACAACTCTCTTAAGGTTGTTCGATACAATAAAATATCCGTATACCATACAATGCAATTTTCTGTAAGCTCTAGAAGACAAACTAATCAGTCAATCATTAAATTTCTTTCACTAGGCAGTTCATATTGTGTATACGAAAAAATGTGCGAGAAGCTTTTGTCAATAATATGTTTAGATTTTCCAGAATTATGATTTAAATATAGAAATAACTAAATACTGCTGTAAGTTGCATGTAAAGACTAAGAGGCAATGTCGGGCCACGCAGAAAAATAATAATGAAGTAGTTGTTACTGACAGCTAGAGTTATTACTCTAAATTTTTGTAATTATTAACTGCAGAGCTAAATTAAATTAATGAATGACGCTCCTCCACAGCCCCGCCCGCTTTGTGATAAGCCACTTTAGGGAACCAATAGCTTAGGTGTGGGAGGTTTCGACTCGACCACGGTGACCGGACAATAAAATTTATGACCATTATTCTCATTCGGATACCTCGAATAGATATTTTTAAATACTACACGAAATCACTAACTTTCACACCATAAGGGAGACGACCTTTCTTTATTGCTGATAAAATACAATTTCGATCTCGTTTTTCCAAACATGTCATTTTTATGAAGTCTTTCTTTATACAAATCATTACTTGAAAATAACATAAATAATAATAATGGCACTTATACACACGTTCGCAAAGGAATACAGTAAATTTCAATTTTTACCATTACAAATTGTAATGTTCCAATTACAATTCACATTCTTTACCTCTACAATCTTTACCTTTTTTCTAACATATTGCTCATATCTTTCGTTAGCACATATATTTTATATGTTCTTCCAAAGGCTTGAACACTTTTTTATTTCATAGTAAACTCCCCTCAAGTGAATTTGTAACAAGTAAGTGTTTGGTCGGAACAGAAACTAGGAACTGTAAACTAACGAGGTAAATTTATCATTCAAAATGTGTAATTGAAATATTTCCGCCTCGTCTGTTATCGAATATGATCATTAAAAATAAAATTTTGAATCAGTATGAACCAAAGTTATAAATAATGAGAAAAACTGAACTATGTAACATTTCAGAAACTTTTATTATTTATTAATTGTGTAGTCTTGAGTACCTTGCAATACCATTTTTTTGAGAAAGGGTCACTACAAAATGTAAATAAGGGGTATTACAAAAAAAGCTAGTTTTAAAAAAAAAGTTTTATAACTGCTCCGAAATTGGAGGCAGTTAAATAGTCTTTCCTTAGTTCATGCCATAGTGTGCAATTATGTTGCTCTCTGGTAGAATTCTCTATATCTTTAAGCTTATCAAATGTTGAAACCCTATCCTGTAGTTTTGCTAAAAAGTTAGATTTTCTATTTGAAAGCTGCTCTTCCGAAATGTCTGGTTATACTGCATTCGGTCCATAATCAAAATCTGGTCCAGAACTCACATGCCGAATTTTGTGTGTAACGTTCTTTCTACTACTGTTTTGTCTGTTAAGGTGTTTTTGCTGTCTGGATTTGAATACTTGTTGAAATGTTTTACCACCTCTCCGTACATGCAGATGCCAAGCTGGATCTGTACAGTGTGAAATTGCAGCCGCATATGCACGTGCTGTATAAGAAAAACTAGTAAAATTAATTCTTTTACCCCCTGTACATTTAGCAACTTGCGCCATATATGGCGCAACACAAGTTCATAAAAAAGTTGATACCAAAGAACACTAAAAAAACACTCGATACGTAATGATTTCCCGTTGTCGCTACAAACGGCACCGTAAGAGTTCAGATCTTATAAACATCTGTACCTCTTAGATTGTATTGCAGTTCCGAGGATAATATATGGCACCCGGGTGGGCTGGCCTTTATACTCTTATCTTTTATTTCGGTGTTTCTGGTACTACCACCATCTAGCGGTATTAGTTTGTCCCTACAAGGTATCGAACATCCTTAACTGGGCGAATTCAAATCCGAGGATATTTCGCCAGGTACATTTACAAAGGCCATAAAAATTAGACGTTTTGGCTGGGCATTGTCATGTTGGTCGTTTTATTCCTCCTGGAAATTTGACACCTGAGACGTATCTAAATTTGCTCGAAAATGTCGTTGATCCTGCTTTAACTAGTGTCATAGGGAAAGACCCTACAGACATTGAAGAAGAAGTCGCATTCCAACAGGACCCGCGAAATGCGTGTGAATATTTAAATCAAAGGTTTCTAGGCCGCTGGTTAGGACGAAGAGGTGTAACTAAGTGGCCTCCTCGGTCAACCGATTGGAGTCCTTTGGATATCTTCTTATGAGGACACATAAAAAGTCTTAAGTTTATATCCCTCCACTCGATAAGGGTATTTGGGTACGGAGAGTATTTTGTTTTTCATTTCATTCTAAATCGCCACCAGGGGGCGCTGCAGCAAATCAACTTCTCTAACGACCGAACAAAGCTATAAAAGGGTATTTGATCACGGAAAAGTTCCCCGGAAAGATTTCGTGCCATTTAATCCCAGTTGGAGCGTCAATCCAATCTTATCAAAATTTTTTCACTTCATATGTAAATTTTAATTGAAATTTTCCTTATTGTTCTTTATCTTTCTCTTTATCTATTTCTCTCGCTCTCTCCTACGTTGATTTTATTTTAACCATAATTTGGAACACTTTGAGCAAATATATTATATAATGTGTTTATCCAAACTCTTTCATTTGAAATATCGTTGCTATATTTATTTAGCAATGGTTAAACGGGCAGTGACCGCGAAAAGTGTGTGAAAAAAGGCAACCGTAAACACGTGTTTCTCATTTTTGGTCTTCATCAGTACATCAGTATACATCAGTATAGTGCAGCCTGTTCAGAAGGGTTTGGAGTAAGTGAAGGTGAAACATACAACAAAGGACAAAGCTAACCACACATTTGTGATTTCTGCCAAACATCCGAGGATTGTTGGTTTGTTAAGCGACACCACGGAGGCAGTTATAGCCACTAAGGTGATGATCCAAGCCCAGGAAGAATATATGAAAAGAGAATAATTTCTCTACCTCATAATTACCGCACTAAGATATTGCCTACACACACAAATCAATCAATCTGCGGTTTGCCAATTACGTTTAACTAATGTTATGCATATATTAGTCCTACCGAATTATTTAACTTTTCAAAGGAACGTAAATATAGAGTAGTATTTTAATTCATGTAAAGAGCTTCGGGCATTTAAAACAGTAAGTTATTAATTAGGTACGGCAATTAAACTTTTCTTATGAAAGTCGATAAATGTTTGTCAAATCTATGTTATTACACAGATAAATTCAACTCTTTTACGTAATATATTCAAATCCGCTTATAAACTCAATTTTATTGCCACCACTATATCATTAAGGTAAGTTCAATACTCCGTAAACTTTGAAAAGAATACAACGGAAAAACTACAAAATCTTTTAAGTAATAATTCCGTACAAGTATATGTGTATACAGCTTTAGTGATTTCCTGAAGTACTAATTTTAATTAGATAATTCTTTACATGTCTGTAATAGGAGCGCATGTATGCATGTGTTCCTGTATTTGAGTTGAAGTCAATTTCTCGAAAGTTAAGTGAAACTGAATCGTGTGGTTGTTTGAAGATAGTCTTCTAACACACAAGATGTCCTGTAGTGTCTAAATGAGTCGTGTTGAAATAATAAAGAAGTTTTGGTTAATTGGTCCTAGAATTTGAGAAATTAGCGCCACTTATACATTGATTAACATCTTCGCTTGTATTGATAAAAATCATGTAGAAATGCTAATACATTTTATTGAATAAAAGTAAATGTAGCCAATTTAGGCCTAGTTTAAATACATGTGTTTTACGTAAATAAATATATTGTGTATGAACTTACTTATTCATTTGACATTAAAGTCATGACATTTTGAATCGTGACGATGCGATAATGTGACAATAAGATGGTTTTTACGTATAATTGATGTCACGGAGCTTGGTCGACATAAAAATGTTGCCAAATCAATTCGATTACAAGTATGTCGGCAACATGCGAATTAAGTAACCCAAAGCAATAGGAATAGGTAGTAGAAAGAGGTAATAACAGTAATTTAGAAAAAATTTGTAATAAATTTTAATAATAATTATTTAAATTGATGTTTTTAGGTATAATTATGTGCTTCTAATCTATATGAGTTTAATAATTTTAAGCGATGACAGAATAAATTAATATATTTATGTGACCAGAAAGAAAAAGATTTATGTAGAAAGGTTGAAATTTTTGAAGTTGTGATTAATTATTATTAATTATGATTAATATATTTATGAGATTGCATACGAACACGTCTGTGTTACAAATTGTTTGTTTAATTTGTTTTTTGTGGTGTGGAAATAGGTTTATGATCCATTTTGTTGGGTACAGGTAGTGGACCCTTTAATTTGTCGCCAATAACCTAAAAAATACGCTGGACAGATGAAAATCTTCCATTTTCTCTGTGGCTCTTGTGAGTCTTGTGGTTTGTTCTTCTCTAGTAAAAGTGTGTTTGTGTGCTGTATTTCTCAGATTTGATGAGGTTTTAATTCCTTATAATTATTTGCTTTAAAACTTGATTTAATTAATATTCATTCGTTTCTATTTTATGTGAGTATTAGTAGAGGAAATAATTCAAAATTTTTAAAAAGTGATATAATCAAAAGACACTAAAAGATAAAGTTTTTCCACAATAAATGAGATAAAGGTAAAAGATTAAGCAGTATGAGCTCCAGGTCATACCTGAAATGGCATTCCAATAGTGTTCCTTGAATTGAAAATTACGGTGACACAATATCAAGGACGACTGCTTTGATGGAGGTGAAATAAAGAGTAAAGATTAAATAAACACTTATAAAAAAAATGAACTTTCTCGTAACTTTTTGACCATACCTTGTATAAAAATAGGTCGATACGTATTATCAGTCGTGAAAAGATGCAAATAGTTTGTATTGTTATGTTTATCACATTTGGCCTATCAGTTTTCTTACAATTTAAATAACTTAGGGGAAAAATAGGGGAAGTGATTTCGAATCTCAGAAACACAAAATGAGTTGCTTACCCCCAAGAAAATCGAGATGCTATTTAATTGAGAACTTAACCATGCATGGTCGCTCTTTAAAAATGTTGAAGAACATTGTAACCGCGCGTATCCCTACTCTTAACGCGCTGCTACTTTACTAATTAACGCACGCTTGAAAACGGTTCTCATTTTTTAAGATAAACTATGACTTAATTCAATTAATTCCAGTGACATTCAGCGCAAATCCGATTCATATCTCTGTCGTGACCTAATTGCAAAAGTTAATTTATTCGTATTTTACCCAATAACGTTTTGCATATGTTCCGCTAAAGTGCAAGCCGCTGAAACAGAAAAAACGTCCGTCGGCCGTATAATCGATGGCTGGGAGATCGCTGCGCGTATAAATGCGAATATGAAGATGCAAACGTTTCCGTGACTATGGAAAATCAGTACGTGTTCGTCCGTCGTTGGTTAGCAGAAGTATTAAACTATTAATTTTATCGAGCTTTGCTTTTTATCGGTTGGACGTAGATTTCGATCTTGATTACAAGAAACTAATGTTAGGAGTTCAGGAATATAATGTCTACGTATGAAATCCGCTTTGAAGAATTTGACCTTGTTTTCAGTGTAACCGTCTTCGAGCATATTAGATTCTTTCATGATACAATTTGTTACATTGTAAAACACGGTCAACATTCTTCTTCAGTCACTCCGATCTCAAAAATGGCAATTTTTTAGTAAAAAAAGGACGGTGTTAGGGTGCTCGAAAAAATGATTTTAACTTAAGGAAACCAGTAGTTTTTGAGAGAAAAAAAAAGGTGACAAATTTCGCCAAACTTGCCAGTATTCAATGTGAAATTTTTAATTTTTTCGTATGTTATTCTCATCGGTTAAACGCTAATAGTAATGTTTGGTTATTCAACTTTACGCCGACATTCAAATTTCGTGAAGAGTGTGGAGAAATAACTGAAAAACGATTATAAACAGGCGCGGCTTTCGCGCCACCGCTATTTGGAATTTTAAATGCGGGTGTGCCTAGCGGATATACGGTAGTGGCTAAACGACCGTCGTCGTGTATATCGTCTCTTGTTTATGTCGCACCTCCTTGTAATGTTTCTACAAAAAAAAAAAAACAAACAGAACCTATCGTAACCTATCCTAAGTCTGCTTTTCGGAGGATTTTACACAGAAACTGGTACTTTATAATATTTCTAAAAGGAAAAACAAGTAGAATTACAAACTAATACGGTTTCAATGTGTACTCTTCGGTCGATTACCCATTACCATTTAAGTGTCATCGTCACGTGGCAACGCTGTGATTATTTTGATGTTCCATGTTAAATGAATGGAAAATCAGATGAAAATGGATAGGTTCATAAAAATTTTTAATTGATATGTGTCATTATAAAATATCTTATGAAAATTAGTGCGACACGCGTGGAAAACATTCCACGGACGTGACAGAAAAAGAAATTGGTGTCCCCTCATACTTGCTATATCGGTTAGAAGTAGACGAAGTAGCTGTTCGCGGAAAAGTGAGGTTAGATGAAAAATTTTTTCTTCTCAAATAGTAAAAGGAAAAGCGAAAATTGAATGCGCGCATTGTTTTCTATGACTTTTATTGATCAGTGGTGATTTTTTTGGTGAGTTTTCAATTTTCATGTACTAAACCTCTTACGGAAAATCACATTTCCAAATAGCAGTAACTTTTGAGCAGATTATTTCCCAAAATTTTTATTGATGTTTTCGAACTAGTTATTTCATGTGCTTTCTAGTCATTTATCAAAATTTCAAGTGAACCAAGGTAAAGGTTTGACTAAAAAACATATAAAATAATTGTAAAATCACATGTGAGGGAATCTTGTTTCAATTATTTGAATTAAATGAACTTTAAAATGTAATTTAAAATTATTTAATTTTAAACTAATTAATGTTACTGTCAACGGCAGAAAATCCTCATGCAGCTATATTTTAAAACATGTACGTAGTGTAACTGAAGGAATTCTTAGTCCGCGGTAATGTTCACCTACTTCTAAACGAGGAAGGTTACCTATGCACGTAGACCTATTTAAGAAGACACTTGTAAACTATTACTCAATACTTTCACATCGAATAAATTACACGTATCTAATTCGACTTTTCATCTTCGTTGGCACGTAGCCGAAACTCTTTTAACCTGGATCAATATATGACCGCATACAGGTAATTTGGTTCCCAAGTTAATCAGGGTCAAAAGTTACATACCAATTGATTCCCGCAATTTTTGGTTTACCTGATCTTTGAGCGTAAATGGGTTCCCAACATTTTTCACTCACCTGAGCTTATTTGTAAATTGGTGCCTTGATTGATAGAGGTATGTAATGAAATAATCGGGTAGGCAAAAGACTATAGCGAATTTCGTAATGCCAGCCTAGTAAAAATTAGAGTTCGAACTTTTATGTGCCAAATTTTTCAAAAATAAAAAAATAAACACAATCGGATAGTTTTTTTAGTTTTTTTAGGAATATGTAAGTATATGTAGAACAACCTAATTTCTATGATTGAAAAATGCACTAAAACAAAACTAAATACATTAGGATTATTATTAATCGACATAAATAATTTTTGAATTATCTCATCCTCTACATCTCTGTCTCATCCAACGAGGAAAAGAGTGCCATGTTCCTCCCCTATTCAACCGATAGTTATTAATCCTAACCTCGACTCCTCCTGAGATGAGCTTAAGGATTTATTTGGGAATACATATGCGGGTATTAATTACACTCAAAAATATAACCTCCAAGAGGATATTTGTCGTTACGTGTAAGGAAAAAAATAAAAAAAAATATAAAATAAAATTTATAGAATATTTGAAAAAAATCTTTTATATTACTTTATTTTAATTATTTATGTTCATTTGCTGTTGCTATTCATCTTGAATTAGTTACACTTACTTTTATTTCGGTTTGCATTTCAAATTAAGTTGCATTTATCTTGTTATCTTGTTGTCATATTTCGTAACCATGCAAAGTTTACTCACACCTCCTCGTGGCCTTTGCCGGACAATGAAATGTTTTAATATTTTATTTATTTAATTACTTATTTTAGTTATTTGGTTATGTTACTAACTTTTATGTCAAAAATCAACTCCAAAATAATGTTTCCAGTATATAAACCCCGTCATAAAATTTCGTTAACAAAGTGAGTCATATATTTCTTTAGTTTATATTTCTGGGTTTATATTTCTTTAAATATGGCACGCCTATGGATCGGTATCTCCGTCTTTGTGTGGCGTTCAGTTGGCTATTAAATTTTATTGCTTTTTTTTTAACTGGACCAATTCTGGCTGGAATGACTGTAGACATCTTTTCAGAATTTTTATCATCCACCTGCAGGTCTATTAGTAAAGTCAGAAAGAACATACCAGTAGTTTCCCAGCGGTGACTACGAATTCATCTGTCATCATTGCTATAGTGTTACATCGCATTTTTAGTGAAATTGAGGCTCCCAATTAAGTACCTAAACCTAGGACATATTTTCTCGTAATGTTTCACGTAGATGACTTCCTGGTAGAGAACACCTGCATTCATACAGCGAAAACGGCATTCAGCTGAAATATTGCTCGTATTATGAAAAAAGACGAACCACTACGTACGTAAATACCCGACAATTTATTTATAGCAAAAACAAATCATAAGAAAAGAATAAACACGATGAAATATAACGACGTTATACAATGCTGGATGCTCGTTAACGGAACATCAGATGTTTACAATAACCTTTCGAAGACTTGTTTTTTTATTTCGGCGATTTAATATCAAGGACGGTATCTAAACGCCGTTGACAAGCAGACCAGATACATGTCCGATTAGACCCACAATCCGAACGAACTTTTATTTAACGTAATTACTCAGTGCAACCAAGCATGTGATTGGGAAAATTACAACCGGAAACACAATCGCTGGAGAAGGATTACAGGAAGACCATTAAAACACGTTTATTTCGGTTAAAAGAGGACTAAAAATTACTC
The DNA here is from genome assembly GCA_963576515.1 of Cryptocephalus primarius. Classification (NCBI taxonomy): domain Eukaryota; kingdom Metazoa; phylum Arthropoda; class Insecta; order Coleoptera; family Chrysomelidae; genus Cryptocephalus; species Cryptocephalus primarius. The sequence goes on along the minus strand of OY754940.1, from coordinate 12,141,759 downwards.
TTAAAGAATAATAAATCTTTAAGTGTAAGAGTTTGTGGAAATAATGTGACGTGATTGATAAAGTAACATTATATCATAAAAGCAAGTATTCAAGTCAGAGTCATTCAGTTCAGTTCATTAAAATTCAATGCACTTGAGATTTAGCTTTAAAGAAATCAATTAATACAAAAGTCAAGGTTTTCTATCCATCACATGAATTGAACTGAAATTACAATTATTCCACTCTACAAATTTTCGATTGGTAGTGTCAGCTGCATTGATCACTATGATCAGCCTTCATAGTTTGGGCTCCAAATCCTGTTCCCGTTCGTCACTCCTTTCTAGGGCGTCCTAAACTTCGCCTACCCTCTGATTTATACAGTAAGGCCAGTTTTGGAATAGTCATAATCCATTCCTAGCAGGTGTTGGTTCCATTTACTGCTGTGATTTCCAATTATGTAATTGCCTGTATCTTGTGTTAGTCTGTAATAATCTTGTTAGAAAACTATGGCTATTTATAGCTTCACAACATATTATGTGAGTCTCACTTGGGAACACATTTTTAAAAAACATCCCCTAACGTAAAATTGTTTACCGTTAAGCTGCTATGCAACACAACATCTTTAGAATCTGGGTAGTAAAGACCTATTTGGGGAAAAGCTTTCTATTTTGTTAATAATGGCCTCTCCACAGAAAACAATGAAGTCACCATTCTAGACACGCTGAACAGATACATATGCCCTGCTGGATTTCAAATGTGTCCACACGGTTAATTGAATATCCTGAAAAAAATGTAAATGAATGTTTTTGTCTGAGGTTGTAATACATACGAAACTACAGCATTCTAGTCATTCATTTTGTCACAGACGAGACACACAACGTCAGCATCAAATATTGATGACTGAAAGTTATTTTATTCGGGGAAGAAGAGCAAAAATAAATCTTACCTTTAAGAACTTTAATTTTCCTGTTTTAAACTAAGTCACCAACATAAATATTAATCAAAGTGGGTGACACAAACGGCACTTGTCTATCTGCTTGGTTAAGGTAATGGTTATGGTTAGTTATTAAAATAACAGTCTGTTGAAATTTTGGATAGTTAAGTTTTCTGCATAGCATTTTTGGTCCAAAGTTTTCTTTAATTTTTGACGGTGAACCCTTTCAAATGCGTTAGTGTAGTTTTTTATTTCAGTTTCCAAGTTGTACTGTCGCCTTCTTTTCCACTTTTGAATCAGTTTTGTTCTTCGAGTAGAGTTTCCGCTTTTACTTGAGTTCTTGTAGTGATTATTTTGGAGTAGATTTCTCACCCAGCATTTAATAAACTTTTACCTCGACATTTTTGTGCTATTTCTATGGCATTTTTTTAAACAATGATAGTATTTTTGCAAGAGCGCATTTTTTAATATAGCATGTTTTCCAACACATATTGCCTATTGTAATAATTTGAGTTTTAGCAGTACATTTTCATACTTGAAAAGCTCTAATTTTCTAGTATTTCTAGGAGTACTTAATCGACGTTCTAATTTCCTGTCACATCATACTCAGCATCATAAGTGGCAGGATTGTACCCTAGATTTTTATATTGATTGGTCCGTTCTTTTAATAGTAAAGTTATATTTATTTCAGCTGATTCCTTTTTTCTCCGGGGGGGGGGGGGGGGTTGCTAGTCCCCAAGGAGGGCCGCCTCGGGTGGAGGATAGTGGAACGCTCGTCATCATATGACGGGTACCGGGGCGATAAAATACCGGGGTGAACCAACTAAAATGGGCAGGAGCAAGTCGGTAAGTTCTAGAGAAGGCAATATTCCTAGAAGAGGGTATCCTGAAATAAAACCTCTGGTCCCCAGGATGGGGGTTGGGCGTGAGGTCAACAACCGCACCTCGTATAAAATCCATATTTACGAATCGATAAAATTTGGCTCGGTTAGGGATGGATTACAGGACGGCGACAGGATAAAGAACAACAGAACGGGAGGATTACAGGACGATAAGGACTTTTCTACTGCTGTTTGGAATATTTTAGGTTGGTATCGGTCAGGAGCGGTTAATCAGGGGATAAGTGAGATAGAGAAATACAGGATCAACATGACACGAGTTCAAGAACTTCGGTGAATAGAATCAGAGAACGCCAAAAGCTGGTCCTGGACAGTAAGGTAGACAAGAAGTTGAATGCGGTTTCGTAATAAAGTCGTCGAACTTCTCTCAAAAACAGGAAGACCCCCATAGAAAGACGGTCTGCCATGATATTGTGGAAGTATGGAGGTGTTTGCCTTATTGCTGAATCCACTTACGTGTTCTTAGGATCTGGAGAGAGGAGGACTGAAGAAAGTGTACGATCTGCTCCAAACACAAAAAGGAAACAAGCTCGATTGCAAGAACTACAGGGGAATTGCCCTGTTAAACACATCCTACAACGTATTTTCCCTGGTACTCCTGAACTGGCTTACACCTCTGGCAAGGGAGATGATTGGGAGGTGAGCTTTGTGGAGCAGATCTTCGGTCTAGATTTTTCGTTTGCAGATTCTTGAAAAATTTTGGGAGTTTAACGTAGCCATTCACCAACTCTTTTTGGACTGTCGACACTATTTGTTGAAAGGCTCTTTGGCATGTCATGAGAGAGTGTATATTTCCGGCAAAGCTTACATCCTTATCCGGATGTACGTGGAAAACTCCTATGTGAAAGTCCGAGTTGACAGAAAGCTAGCAAGAGTTTGAAATCACTACCGCCTGAGGCAAGGAGACCTGCTAACCTGTCTGTTATTGGTCTTGAAATTGTGTGTCCATTGGTGCCAACCACTGCTTGAACCAGGGCTTGTTACTCATATATTGATGTGATGTTGGCGTAGTTGAAAGAATTACCCTTGACATGCGTTGTCTGCTCTCGACGTTCGAAAGGTCGACACAACAAATGGAGCTGCTCGTCAATAAGGACAAAACCAAATGTATGGTAGTGGGCAGAAAGGTGGGTCAAAACGTATGTACGAATGACTACAGATTCGAATGGTGAATCTTTCAAATATTTATGGAAGGTTTTCGGTTCAATTTTGGGCTCTGGTCCGCAGACCAATTTGGACCAGATATGATCTGGTCGATGGAATTTGAGAATGAACGCATAGCTAGAGGAGCTCCACGACTCACAGTGGGATGAGTGAAGGCCTAGAGGCTGAGGTGGACCATCCACGCTGCTTGGGCAACAAAGGGTAGATTAATCCATCGAGCTTTTTTAGAGAGATCTACTCACTCCAAACCGTTGGGAAGGACCTGCACCGTGGGGCAAAATATCATCGAGAGGGACCTCCAGAACTGAATTCTCGAGGTCTAGTTCCGAGATAGGTGGAAACAGAAAACCCACCTAGAATTGTGAAAGCCAGCATAGGTGGATGGTGCAAATTGCAATATCACAATAAAGAAGAAATTCCCTACTTGGATTCATGATTATTCTGACCAAGGCAGCTCAAGAAATTTCCCGGCAAATATCGTAAACGCGCCTAAACCAACCGATATTTATGACTAAGATATGCAAGGATCATACAAAGGGACGATTTCTACGACTCCACTCAATTCAAACATTTTAACCCGCACATCTTTTTCACAATGTTAAGAGAATACACCCACGATTGCATCATATAACCCCAATAGGCGCTACAAGCAATGAACGGAAAAATGTGACCGTTACTTCAACTGTATCAGCAAGCAATAGTTATTATTATTATTATTATTATTATTATTATTATTATGTAAGCTATAGTACCAGTACAAACTATTAAATTGCGTGCCCGAGGGGAATATGAAAAAAGAATTAGAAAAAATCACCTGTCCTTTACTCTAAGACAGCAACTCGAAAAGCGGAGGGAATTCAATAGAATCATCCACAATGTATTTATTGATTGAGGCTAAGCATTAAAAGAGATTCATTGTGGAATCCAATTGCAAAACTCTTCCCCCTCCCCCAAAAAAACTTATCCAGCTCATTATAACATGTATAATTGTGAGTTGACAATCATCCATATGGAATCATCTGGAATAGGCAATAGATTAAAGTAGGGAAGCAGGGAAAAGCTAGAAGGAACAGCGCAAATTAGAACAGAATTGTGACAGTAAATAGATCAAAACTACGCTAAGATATACACAACACATTGATATTGTTGGAAATAATCAGTGCAAAGTAAATCTTTAGTAAAATAGAGGTAGATGTAAGGAGGAGAGGATTAATAGTTAATGAGAAAAATACTAAATCCATGCGTATAAACAGACATGCATCGATTTCCCCGGAGCGACAATCACCGTAGACAACAATGTCACAGAGGGGACACAAGAAAAAATCAAGGTGACAGAATTCTAAGAGCCCAACGTTAACCTCGAAAACTGGAGTATACAGATCAGTTATCAGACCAATACTTAAGTATGGATACGAGACTTAGACAATGACAAAAGCAATGCAAGTGAAACGCCAATATTCTGGGCAAAGCGTCTCCAAAAGGTCTTCAGACCCTACCACGACCTGAATATAAATCAATTCTGAATCCGAACTTTGCTGACCATGTCCATCGGTTTCCCAATATCTGTCTCACCAAGCTAACGTGATATGTGTATGTAGGCAGCAGAGGTATGCAATGTATGCACCAGTAGAGGGGGAACAAGAACGCTCCGATAAATGATTAGTTGTTGTTGTGGGGCAATAATAAACGTTTTACCGAAGCGTTGGCTGCTGTGTAAATAGGATAAAAAGACCAGAATGACCGAAAACTCCCATTCTAAAGAATAAGTAATGATAACTTAATCAGCGACTGGGGACGCCACGGCACAAGGAAGTCGAGATTGGGAGGAGAACCGACAGGGAAAAACCTTTAGGATGGCCAAATATGTGGTGGGGAGGCAATATCAAGTCATATTCGAAATTAATGGGAATACCTACCGACATAACTGTTATGGACAACGGTGAAAGTTGGCAAATTGTGAACCAAGTCACACCCTGGGTTGTAGTGCTGCAAGAAGGAAACAAAAATGTCTAAATAAAACCAGACTTAAAATTATTTCCATTTTGGTATAGTATTTTGTTATTTTAATTTAAAGTAACATATCTATTTAAAGTGAACTTAGCAATATAAATTTACAACGATTTCCAATTAGTCAATACTGGTAATAATGTTGTAAGATCGCATCCTACCTACTTAATCTCATTGTATATGATAAAATATTATAGTGGATGACTACAGGCTAATATGTACAACTCTTTTTTGTCTTCTCCCTGTTACTTGGATTGGATAACAAGGTATTTATGAACCGTAAACATCGAACTAATTGTCAGCACCAAATGCATTGGTTTTTAAGGACTCTAAAATTTACACACGCTTTGAGAATTCGTAACGTTACTTCCAACTTCAATTGTGTTTTTCCCTATTCAATAACGCAGATGTAATGCATTAAATTATATTAATCAGTAAGTGAGTTGTCCCAGTTGTATGTTTTATTGCAAAGCAGAATAAATTACCCTTTCGATGACAAGCAGCGAGTATTTTGTCTGGCGGACGATTTATCGGTGTAAATTTTTGAACATGCTAAAAATCGCAACCTGGTCACCAGCAGCCGTGATAAATGTATCTCCTGTTCTATTATATGCTAATTGCAATATTACAGCCGTGTGTTTAGAAATAAGCTGTGACAGGGGGAAATTTATACGTTTCGAAACGTGTACGTACATACATACGTGTAATAAATGTATGGGTGATTTCTTCGGTGCACCGTTTGAAGCTAATTTTATGACTATGTGAATAAAAGTCTGTACATATTTCCATAATGTATGGTCTTATAATTCATATGAGTATCATGTGGTATTTATAAATACTTATACTTTTCTGTCGCTAAATAACTAGCAACCTTGCATTCAGTAAATAGCTTACCTTATTAGAAGCCCATTGAGAAACATAAACTGCTACCTAAACTGGGATATTGGGTTCTAACGTCATGAAAGAAATTGTGTACTCAATTTAAGAATAAAATTTATGTTTGTATTTTATTTCAAAGTGTCTACAACCAGAAAAATAGAAATTCACTATAAAATAAATAATTCATAAATTACCTAAATGTTTTTAATATCTATAGAAATGTTCAAATGGATTAGTGATTAATTATATTATCAGTATTGCGTAGTGAACTAATTTTGCATGAATTTTACTGGAGTGAGTATTTTTGAAATTAAGAAAAAAATCGGAAGATATTTAGAGTGGCATATTTTACTTCTGATAAATAAAATGTATGATAAATACGAAAAAACTTTATATAATTTAAACAAGCCATAAATTTATAACACGTAAAGGGATTTTATTTAGAAAAATGTATAAAATCAACTCTCCAAGATGGATTGCTTCTGTAAGTTTCTTTTACTGATGTCAAACATATCTATCTAAAAAATAATAACATCGTGAGTGTTGACGACACAAGATACAAGTATCCATATTTAGCGGCAATCAAAACTACCGAAATAAAATTAGCATTTATTAGCAACTTCAACGTGCCAAATAACGCGTGTTTATTAATGTTTTAATAAATTCATAATCATGATCGATTTTATTAGTGGTTTTTAATTCAACACGCAACAAATCGAACCCAATTACTAACATCTTAAGTACATGAAAACGTTTCCATGTCGTAATACGAGCAATTAGTCATTTTTGAAATTACCCCTTTTTTTTGATTAAATTTTTACATGTAGCATTCCAATTATGTGACATTTAATACAGGTAACGAATTAGCATTATCAATCATTAACTTTTTATCGAGTAGTGAGAGTAGGTAGTATTTGAAAGATAATATCAGCGGATATATGCTAATTCGCTTCCAATTATAACTAACCAGATTCTATTTAGATGTAAAAGGATCAAGGTAATTAATATTAACGCAATGATTCCTTTAATTTCGACTGAAAAACTTATCTGTTTAATAGAGTAGTTGGAATTATGTAATTAATTTGTCTTTATAAATATAAAATCTGCAATTGAAATGGCGTATGAAAATCTGAAGCTTCCTCTTAAAGAATAAATTTCATTTAGGCCAGTAAATCTAGAAATTGATCTAGCAAATTTATGTACTTACAATTATTATTTCATCAATAGATATGGGGTTATTTGAAGGTAGAAACTCCCTTTACTACTTACTTACGCCTTATTTCGCCAGTTGGTACGTGGAGAGTTCAAATTTCTAAACCAAAAACGCTCATCGCGTCTTGGAGATATTTTTCAATTTCCTCACAAAGTGAGTGAAATCCTTAGTATGAGCTGGTATGCACAATATATGGTCGCAGTAAGGTTATGTGATATTCCGCCAGTTGATACGTGGAGAGTCCAATGGAGCTAACTATTGACCGAAATGGTACCTTTCATTAGTATATTTTGGTGGTACATATAGTTCAGGTGAACGCGATTCTGACTTTTGGATTATTTTCTTTGCTTTGGGTTCGAAAAATGACCGTTTAATTAATTAGTGAAATTGGTTTCTTTTACTATTATTTCTGTCGGGTCTCTCTCTTCACTTTTACGGGGTCCGGCTGGAGTATGCTCTGGATTTTTCTTTGGTAGTCAATGGTGATCATTACTACCGTCGCATTTCCTTTTATGTTTCCAGGATGGAGATATTCTTGTTCCTGTTTAGGTCTCTTATCGTGGTTCTCTCATGATGAGATACTGCTGGCGAGGTTTCTTATGGAAGATTCCTTGTTATTTCTTCAGCTTCTTCCCGTGGTAACGTTCTGATTTCGGCTTCTATAGTTAGCATCATTTCCTCCGTTGGAATGATGTCAATTCCTTGTCATTGGTGATAGCTTGCTGATCGTCCTAGCATCTCTTCTGTGCAACGTTGGTGTAATTAAATACTTGACAAATAGAGCCATTCACATTTGGCAAACGGTGCACCTAAAAGCAGAGACGAAATATGACGAGGCCGCCATGGAAAAAAATGGGTATACGAAGAGAGAGATCCGTAGTGTAGTACTACCAAACAGGAACCGAGATGGTCTTGCACAGCCGGAAAATCGAGTGATGCACCTACAATTTTATAGACCCATATACTTGTTTAAGGACAATTAGAATGATTACCAATAGGCACTTGTGTTGCTTTGTTTTCGATCCGTTACACACGTGTTTCGCAAGGAAATGGGCAATCATTTTCAACTCCCGTTTCACTTCTCACCCTCTCGAGCTGTGCTTTCTGCACTCTCTGCTCTAGATGTCATTACAACTCCTAAGAAATGTTGTGGGGAGAATTGGTAGGGAAATGAGAAAAAGACCAATTTTCATATTTCAACTCACAAAATATATTCAACATATCCTTAGGTATCCAAAAGATTCACATCTGCTGCTGCGCAGAATTTCTTGCATATGCGGGTATATCAAAAAGATCAGTTAACACAAGGATCAACAGACGCAGGAGAAAACAGAGCGGAAAATACTCTTCATGAATGGGAAAACTACAACATAAAATTTTCGCACACAGAAATATGGTTAGTGATAAGAAAGAAAAGCGAATTAGTTTATGACATAAGGTCCTTCAAGTCTGAATTGGTCCAGTTGTAAAAAAAGGAATAAAATTAAATAGCCAACATACCGACACACACAGACCCAGATATGATGTAACACTATAGCGATGGTAACAGATGATTTCGTGGTCACTGCTGGGAGACTACTGGTATGTTCTTTCTGACTATTTATTAATAGACCTGTGGCTGGACGATAAAAATTCTGAAAAGATGTCTATAGTCCTTCCAGTCAGATTTGGTCCAGTTAAAAAAAAGCAATAAAATTTAATAGCCAACTTAACGCTACACAAGGTCGGGGATATCGATGCATAGGCGTGTCATATTTAAAGAAAAATAAAAAATTATTACTCACTTTGACAAGGAAATTTTATGACAAGGTTTAGGTAGTGAAAACATTATTTTGGAGTTGACTTTTTGACATAAAAGTTAGTAACAGAACAAAATAGCCAAAATAAGTAACTAAATAAATAAAGTATCAAAAAATTTCATTGTCCGGCGAAGACCACGAGGAGGAGTGAGTAAACTGTGCTTGGATAGGAAATTTGATTGGTATAGTTATTAGGAGGGATGGTCGTTAGTTGGTAGCAAGATAAATGCAAGTTAATTTAAAATTCAAACCAAAAAAGCGTGTGTAAATAATGCAAATGAATAGCAACCACAAATTAAGCATAAATATGTGAAATGAAGCGGTATAAAACATTTTCATATAATACTTTAAAATCTTTATATTTTTTTTTTATTTTTTGATTTCTTTCTTCACACGTAACCACAAATGTCTTCTTGGAGATTACATTTTTAAGTGAAATTAATTCCCGCATGTATATTCCCAAATTAATCCAAAAATTCATATGAGGAGGAATCGAGGTTAGGATTAATAACTAACTATCGGTTGAACAGGTGCGGAAACATGGTACTCTTTTTTTCGTTGGATGACATGACGAACGCTGTTTTTCCAAATAAGTTTAAAGGAGTCGTCATTACAAACAGTGGGAATATTTTCTAAAACAACATTTAATAGCGTGCGGGCAAAGTTATATTTTGGCAAACAATCCTTTAATGTAGTCCAAACTAACTTTATGCGATTAAAAAAAGCAGTGATAAGGTGGAAAGTTTATTACAAAGTATCCATGTTTCGCAGCTAATTTGTTAGTAAAATATTTCGGTATAAAATGGTGATTTTTGTTAAGGCCTAATAAAACTTTCTTTGTTGCTGCATTTTGAACTTCTAATGTCTCTGTAACTCTGTAAGTCTTTGAATTCATAAAATCTAATATTTCAGCTTTCCTTGTATTGGAATTTGGAAGTTTCTCAAGTTGTCGGGAATGATACGATGCATTATCCATAACAATTACCGAATTTGTTGGAATTTTTGGTATAAGTTGTTCAGCAAACCACTTTTCAAACAAAGTCGCACTCATATCTTAATTGTAGTCAGCACAACTTTGCGTGACGGCTTTTGCTGAAAGAAATAAGGCGTTTGAAATAAAACCGTTTCCATTTCCAGGATGTAAAATTATAACCTCTTTCCCCCTCGAGCAAGGAGCACTTGAGACACAATTCTGACAATTATTTACCCAACCGTATTTGATGACATTATGTGTCTCAAATACTCAGGTTTCATCCAAATAAATAATATTTCGATTATTTTCGCAGTATGCCCAAATGTTTCTTGGATAATTTTGTCTTATTTCAGCGATTCGAAGTGATTCCATAATTCTCATTCGAGAGTCTAATCTCTTATACTTAAATCCGCGTTTCAAAATTATATAGTATTACGGGAGATTATAATGACTGATACTTGTATTCTTTGGAATTTTGTAATTTTGAGGTAATGATTTGTAAAGTCGGAACTGTATTTTCTTTATAGGTAGCGTAAATTATTTGCCGAATGACGTCCTCAAAACCATCATCAATATTTGTATTACAATCCACGACACGTTTACGTTTTGTATATATATAAGACATCAAGTCACTTATATTGAGCTATTTAAACAGTTGGTAGATATTACGCATGTAATTTATCACGACTTAATTGGGACTCTTGGCCCGTCCTTGCGACGGGTATTTTGTAAATTTTGCATATAGAATTTTTATAAAATTTATCCTCTGCCAATCGCCTGCCCTATATTTGGTAATAAGAAACAATTTTAATTCATACCTTTTTGCTGTAAAATAATTTCCATACCGGTATCATTATGTATTAATTTTGTAATTTGTAACTGTTGTACTTTTCCAACGTGTGGCATTCGATCAGAGCACGCTTCCATCGTCAATATCTCGAGGTCGTCCAATAAATCGCGCTCTTGACATTTTACGACTTTATCCAACTCATCATTTAGCAATAATTGCCACCCTGCGAAATGTCTTTTTCCGCTCGTGGCTCGCAGAGCCTATGATATTTACCTGTCAAACGCTATGCGAACACCGATAATTACGCAGGTCGCGATCTACCTTCGGGAATCATTTAAATGTTTATTAGATCTCTGCAGATAATTTAGTTAATTTAATTTATCGACCGTAGGTTGCCTTAAGTCCAAGATAAAACTTTTATTTGTTGTAATTGTAGAGCGGAGGTAATAGGTTGTACAGGTCGTTTGTTCTAGATATTAACACATCATTTTTTTACTCGTTAATTTAAATCACAGTTGTAGGTGATTAATAAAACTTCGAAGGCTGTGGGGTCAAATCTTCAAACCGAAGTCAAAAACTCATCGTGTTTTACATGCATATCTACTCAAGAATTCATTACCGGATTCGATTTAAGGCGGTTGCAGAGGTTCATGGCTAACGCTAATGCATCTCGGCCGTTATTTGCAATGCTCTTTTAAAACAAAAACCAGTCTAAGTAAAAACTCAAATACACATGGCTACTCCGTGACGAGATTTTTTGTTATTCCGAATAAAAACTTACTTAAAGTTGACCTACTTTACTTACTATTTTCAGGTCAAAATTAGATCAAAATGAGAGGAAACTGAAACATTTTACTATTGTACTGATGCAGAATAATCCCTCTTTCCTTTATTATATTCCATTTTGTTTTGAGGCGACAATATACATAACAAAATGTTTCCTATTATTCACTGATTCTTAAAGTAAGAGTTGATTGTAAGTAAAATTATATTTAAAAAAGCTATATTTGAAAAATTATATTTATCTTAATAAAATAGTTATTTCAATACAATGATTGTTAAACTGACGAAAAACAATAGAAAATAATTTTTTCCAATCCTCAACGTACTTTAATTTAACAAAGATAAATTTTTTCTTTGGTGACTTCAGTTCCTAAATATGTCGAAATCATTAGAAAGTGATTCTTTGATAGAAAATCAAAAACAGATCTTTTGAAGGCCGCTTTTTTAGTCGTATTCTTATTTAACATTATTTTTCCACTCCTATGCTAGTTTGGAATGCATTCGATTATTTCTTTTCTTTTTTAAATTAATTAAAGCTTATGCCGTATATGGTAAGAATTCTCACCATCTACTTTATATTCATTTCTTTTTAATTTATAAAAGATTTTGGTTTTATTGATATTTCTAGTAGTTAGACATTTTATTATTGCTATTTATAAAAATAAAGTGAATCATTAGTTGTTTCCAAAAATATGACTCCAAGTATACTTTGCATATTTTCTAAATTATTTGTGGTCGCTAATCATGAATTTGCAATGGATTTTTGATATGTGAAATGAAAAATTTTATTTGCACCTAATTCAATGGGTATTAATGATTAATAAACCACTGAAAGCGTAAATACGTTGAAGAAAGTCATATTTTCATATCGTTCTAATAAAACTATTATGAATCTGCAAGATGAAATACTTTTAAGTTAATTCAATAGGGACTAAAAATTAATTATGACACAAAGAAGTTGCATCGAAGCTTTATTATGTTTCGTAAGTTTATTATGTTTATGTAAAACTAATCTAAAGGTAAAAGGATACTCCAAAGGTTTGTGATTACTTTTTTAAACAATATATCAATTTTACAAATGACATTGTTAACATTTTTACACATATATTTTTGACTTTATTTCTCAGGAATAAATAACTTTATTATTATACTAAGTAGATCCCCGTACATGTTTACATTTCATAGAAGTAATGAAAATAACTGTTTTTTTTACCCTGCAAGTTTAATGAAGGAGCAAAATGAATTATGGTTCGAATACTATGCAAAAAATACATTCAAAAAGTTGCTGCAATAATCGTGTAGTTATCTGGTACGTGATAGCTACGTGTTTTTTTCGTGCATTACATGAGTTTAGAAGAAACGGTACTAAACTTCTTTTGACTAATGTTTAAAATTCAGTGTAATTGAAACTTTTTTGACAGATTTTTTTTAGTAAAAGTAAAAAATTATAAAACAATCGATGTATTATGAAGTTTAAGCAGTCAAAAAAATCTTCAGTTACCTAAAAGTACTTATTCTTTTAACATTAAAAACGGGATTTTTTAGTATTTTTAGTAGAATCTTGTTAGTCTGAACTGTTAAAAACTATTTCCAAAAATCGAAGGAATGTTGTATATGTTGGTTTCGTTGTGTGCACGTGCAGCAGACGCACGGTAGCTGTGACTTGCGAGTGCGCCTACTCTTGCGACTATATCTGTCTAGGTTTTATAAAATATTAAAACTCGTCGATAAGTTGACACAAAGTTGTTCAAGTTTTATCAGCAATATCGTGAAATTGAAGCATTTTGGCACGAGGAACACACTGGTCAAGTTATTTTTTTGATATCTTTTTTAGTTTGTGAGAAAATCGCAAAAAACTAAAATATTGACGGTTCGGTTGCGAATTTCAACCCCTTGCCCGGGGTTACGCTGCATTCGAATTCGGAATCCTGGGGGTCGAAAACATTTTTGCGCTCAGGTTTGATCGACGTAGGAAAAAATCGAGGATCAAGCCTCCATTCAGCGGCCCATATGTGGTCTTTAGAGCGTCGAAAGAGGGAAATGCAGAAGCACAGTCGTAACTGAAATCCGTCCATGTAAACTGCTGCGAGACCGGTCAATCAGCTTACGCAACAGACATAACGATTGACCCGTTTCCCTGGATCGGTAAAAATTCGTCAGAAAAACAATAGCGATAATTTTCGAAATAAGGAAAGCACAGAAACATCGAGCGAAAAGGACAGAAAGAGCGAAAGAACGACAGAGCCGCGAACTAAAACGCGCATTGATTCTCGGTAGCGCGGCATAACAATAAATAGCAGCTTGTTACCGACGTCGATATGAACATTATTACGCTCCGGTATGGAAACATCGTCCGAACGGGCAGCGTGGGCAGCGGCTCCCGTCCTCATTTTTCGAAAAAGCGGCACATTTGTCTTACCGACCGATAGTATATCTGTCGAAATGGACAATGTATACGATCGCGCGGACTTTGCGCCATAGGTGTTAAGTTACGATGCAGAACAATTAGCGTAATAATATGTTTATGTTCGTATTGGAGACAACCTACAGAGGGTTCTTTCTTTTCTCTTTCGCCGGCTCTACCGAGAACATCTTGTAACGATTACGCTCGCCATACTTAAAACACTGATTAAACACTAAATTGTGACAATCGGCTCTTTCCTTTCCCCTTCTCCTTCTCTATTTACTGCAGACGGATTAACCAAGATCGTAAACGTGATTGCGGATAAGCACAACATAGGGAACGGCTGGAACTTCCGTTGAAATCATTTAAGTTCACACTTATAATGTAATATCACGAATGTCGTTTCCTTTCTTGTTTCCTAGAGGCTGTTCTTTCATAAGTCAAAGGGAATTAGAAAGACAGCCAATTTTTACGGATAAGAATAACTGCCACGGTACTTATACAGACACCAGTTGGTAATAATTTTACCATAAAAGATACACATCATTCACCTTACCAATATTTATAATAAATGCTAGCTACAGCTACTCCATTTCAATTAAATTGGTTGTGTTATTGTTTGAAAATGATAATATCTCTAGTACAAGTAGATTACGTATCAACCCTTATGAACGGTCACTTACTAGTTAGTCAATACACGATACTGTAATCAGGAGATCGTGCGTATTTACTTTAACCTTCATATTTAACAGGTTATTCGACCAGAGACGTTTTTGCATGGATAAAATCACGCAGTTTTTTTTTGAAGTACAAGACACTATAGTTGGTTAAGATGGCCGCTAATTTCTTATCAACGATTACAAAACTTCAAGGCCATTATCATTATAGGAATTGGTCGTATTCCATAAAAAATTTCTCATACTCCAAGGTCCGTCCAATTACCTAGAAGATTCAGAGTGTCTGTCGTGATGACAGCGAAGACTGGAGTGGAATTAGTGCTGTTTGGTAACTTCTTTGTATTACAGCTGCAGGAGCCTTGGGAAAAATGGAGAATTTCTCCGAATGTATGGGCGTTACAAGAAAAATTGGTCTACTACACGCTTTAGTTTCATTACGACTGGAAAATTGCTCACCCATGAAGGAACAGATTAATCAGTTGATCGAAACATTTCAAGAGCTTGATTGAACGGGGCTCAGATTGGTGTCGTCGTTCTTGGAAGTTTGTTGCTTGCAGGATTATTTTTACGATTCCATGGTGATGGCACTGGAACATAGCGGGGTCGACACCACTATTGATCCCATAAAGTGAAAATTACAGGATATGCTACCATCTGGTAGCACACGGGTCGATTCGGCAGGTGGGGCGTTCTCTAGCTAAGTGGACAATCTTCAAAAACATCAACCTCAACAGAATACAAACAATAACAGTAACTGATATCAAGAGCACAGAATTGCGTCGACTGTACTATATTTCGCTTCAAGGCTTAGTGGCATTAATGAAGTACTCGTCAAAATCATTGGAGGCCGAGTAATCATACAAGGAGCATATATTAGCTAAATATCATTACAGTCTATCTCTAATTCGTGGTAAAAGACGGTTGAGGAAGAACAGGTAAAGAAATAACTGGTAAAGGAATAAAAATCAGTCTGTTTGTAGTTTTTGGAATATAGACATTAATTCTTTAAGACCAAAGTTTCATTTTTTCTTCTTTAAACACGGAATTTTAAAGTGGGTTTTGTGAAAATTTAGATTTATTTTTTAATTAGATCACATGAAACAGAAAATTCTAGTCTTACTATTTTGCTCAACCACTACTAACTATTTATTTTAGGGGAAATGGACTCATGGCTCCAGCAAACTGAGGTTAGTAATATTCTTAGAAAAATTCGTAACAAATTCTGAGGCGATAAACGCAAGTAGGATTAGTTATTTCGATTATTAGAAAATTGTTTCTTGTTTTGTTCCTCTCAAAAAATGTGTTTCATTATGTTGAATTATTAAAGTACACCACCAAACTGGAAACGAATATCTCAGTAAGTACTCGAGCTATTAGAAATACTCAGCTGTCAAATTTGAACTTTGAAATCTAAAATGAACAAGAGCATGGTAAAAGCCATGAGTTACGTCAAATAAAAACAAAACAGCTGAATATGGAAAAGACAAAATTCCTGCATCAGCTAAATAACCACACATAGGGAATCCACAGTGGAGCAGCAGTCAGTTAGTCATCCGCCGACCAGAATCATGGGTTTTTCATATTTTATTAAACTAACGATTACTTAAATAATTATTGTAATAGAAATTAAGTTAGTCTTTAAAAGGTTTAGTTTCCAAAGAGAAACTAAAATTCGTGATATTTGCACTCATATATTATAAGGTTAACGAATTTAACTATTTTAGGTGGACGTCCAGCATTGGCATGGCCTACTGCCCTGAAAGCTTGTAGTGTACGCTTCTTAGAGAATACCTCAGGTGATGGTAGCTGTAATATAGACTGAGAGGTAAACCTAAAACCAGTGGGCAGACTTACAGCCGAGTTAAAGGAAAAGAGAATTAAAAACTTCATGGAATAAGTCTCCTAAATCATAGTTAATAGGAGGACGACCGTTTTCATACAGGGGATGTAACGACGACTGCAGTTCAACAACGACCCACAGAAAGTATCTTCTGACTCATCACTGAATTGTCTTCCTTTTGGTTTGGCTAACCGAATCTGGACACTATCAATCTTGATGGTTATATTTATTATTCTTTCTATTTTCGAAGACCAAGTGAAACTCTGTGGTTCTCTTTAGCACTGTTTTAGCACCTCTTAGCATAGTTAGCGTAAATATTTTGCGTTTTTTTTTGTTCTCTCAAAGGGATTATTATATTAAAGGGTGATTAAAGAACTTTGTGTTAAGTCTTCCACAAACATGTGGAAACATGCCTCTATGGTCATTTTAAATTAGATCGTATTGAACTGTTGTGACAATATACTATTTTAACTAGAGTCTCTATCAAAATGCATTTCCGCATATATGTATGACAGGAACACCTAGGAAGATAGAAGAGCACTTGTGCATTTAAATCAAGAATATTAATGGAAAATGGAACGAAAATAAACAAGAGTAAAATTACAACTATGGTACAAGTTGTAGGGAGAGACGGGACAATGGAACAAGTTAGAGCTTCCAATACTTGAGAGATGATGTTAGAGGAAATGGGGACATAATGTATTCAATTAAACAAGACAACGTAATGGAGTAGCTATTATATTATACACTGAGGGAATCATATACCAAAATGTGTTTCAAAAAATCCATAAATTAAACAGTACAAATCACTAAACACTCCAAGTTTTACAAGTGGCAGTAAATTACTGAAACTCAATTGAGAACACACGAAAACTTCAAAAAAGATGAATTAAACGATATGAAAAGATAAACACGTCAAATTTTAGAAGTTACAATAAATATGACTATCTGAAATAAAAAACGTAAAGAAACGTAAAGGAGTATCATGAAGTAATAGATTCAAAAGGTAAAAGTAAGATAGACCCCGTAGAATAACAAGTTCTAAGGTGAGCCCCATTTACAAATATTTAACAGTCATTTAGCACTTAAAAAAATTAGGATAGTAAAATGCTGAGCTCAAAAGAAATTTAAGGCCACGCAATGGAAAAAATTAAAGAAAAGATTTTACGTAAGTCGCGATAGTGATCGTCATATCAACCTGAATATTATATGGTCAAAAGAGATTGAAATAGGGTCACATTATCTGCAACTGTTTCATTGAGTAGTGGCAAATTCTATCAGGAAACGGATCTAGAATCTTTGTTTCCATGTGCAGCATATTTTACAGCTTGCAAAACGCTTTCGTTCCACGTAATTGTTGTTATTAAATTATATTATATTTTTAATTTCAATAAATTTAATACAACATAATTTCTGATTTATTTTTTGGTGTACATATGATAATCAAAATATGGTTGAGACGAGTTTGATATATTTAATAAGTGTTTGATATTTTTCAAAGACTCGTAGTCTGAACATTCTTGCCATTTCAGTCGTTAATTCCAACTTCTCGTTGTTAACTAGATTTTACATTATATGTCGGTTTTCTGTGTATCGTTTATATCTAGTTAATATATGTTAATCTTGTTATATAAATATGTTTCGATTTTATCGACTGTAGGCATATGTGCGTGTGTTGATAAATTTATTGTATATCATACCATTCTTAAAAATCGATGTTTGTTTGCAACTTAAAGCTCATTAATGTTTAAAATTAATCCGTGATCTATTCACATAGAATGTGTTAAAATGAATTAATATCTGCAATTAATTAAAGCATTAATTATTGTAACACGTAGAAACTGGTTACACCTTTATATCTCGATATTCATGGGACGATTACATTCATTATGTTTTGAATACATTATTTACATATATGCACCTCAATCACTCAGTTTTTTTTTATAAAGTGCGAACGAGAAAAATTGATCGATGGCGAGATTCATGGCTGTCGGAATATTTGTTTAATTAGCTTCTGAGGATAACCAGTGGACGTTCTCTTCTAATTGACAGTATGAGGCAATTATTAATTATTGTCCCCTTTGCGAAAATTTATTTTTTATGCAGTACTGTTACTTAACTTAATAACATTAGAATAACGTAGATATTAATGCGGCTGCTTCGTTTTTTTGTTTCATTTACCATCTCTGACGGTGGGCCGGCTCACAGTTATATCTGATTCCTCGATATTAATCTAATATCTCTAGCGCCGTTAATAGTGACACCTGGCGGCATTTATTGATATTTATGTCCGTTTTGGGTCACAAATTATGACTTTTTTTCACTACCGTCCGCCGTGGTGCGGGTACAAGGAGAAAGCGCTCCAATGGTTTCGTCGTGATTCACTCGGTGGTACCTTTATTAGTACCGAGTACCATTACGTAACTGCGGGTGGTGGACCAAACTATCCAAAAGACACTTATCATAATTCTTAATGGTACCGCTATCGCTGGAATTAATAGGGAATGCAGTGGTGTAACTGGACATGGAACGCCGGTAGGCTATACTTCAGTTACGATCGGTGTTTCCTAATATCCCGATGGTGTATTAGTCTCAGAATAACCAGGTGGCTAGTCGAATAGAAATTAACTTATCGTAGTGGATTTACTGTTTTTGTAATTGTCATGCATTCAACAAACCTGCCTCTATAGCCACTGAACGAAACCATTAAACTTTTTTAATTTGTGTTTCGAAACGTTGTCGAACGTGTGTTACGTTATTAAGAAAATTATTAGCCCATAAATTACCGTCTTGTGTATTCCTCTATCTCAGTTCCCTTGTCGAATTTAAATTTTATACCAAAACACATAAGTAATCATTTTCCGTTTGAATGGGACCTTCCCCCCTCAAAGGCCCACAAATGTAACGATGTCATGAATGGCGGTTACATCCACTTTGCATTTCATTAAACTCCGGCCAAGATACCAAATCGTGTTGTCCGACCAAGTAATAATATCAATTCCAATACCATTAGAAACAAAAACGGTTGTACGTCAAGCGATATGGCTTGTTCAATTCTTCTTAATTATCTCGTCCTGAGGCATAATAACGTATGGGGGACTGAAGATAGTCTGAAGGCAGCTTTACGAGGTTCTCTATTCCAAAAGAAGTTATGGTACAGTTCCTAGATATAACCGGTGAATAACTTAATCCAGGAGGTTGGGCGAAACTTGAATAAACTATTACATTAAATTGTCAATGTTTCCGGTAATATCACAATATATGTTTAATAAAACTGAATTATAACGTAAATATAACTGCATTGAAAATAAAAAGATTTTGATGACATTGATTTTGTGCTTGCTTTTCAAAAATTACTCGAATTAATTTTCAATTGGTTCTTTTTCCATTTTCGATTTTACGCAATTGCCCTTTATTAAATTTGGACTTCTTAGATGCTTCACTGCTTTACTTATTAGTAAAGCTCGAGAAATATGTATATAAAGATTCCAAAAATATGCATGCAAATATGCACAAAAACCAATCAAAATATGCACTAGAATATGCATTTAATATGAAAATATGCATTTGTAAAATAACGAAACAAGCAGTTTTTTTACTATGAATTTTTATTTGAAGAACTACGTACATATAAAAAAAAAATTAAACTTAATCAATTATTAGGTGTTGTTATTATGTATTAATGAAGTATAACACAGCTATCTCTTATTACTGTGTGAATACTATTATATTTATCGTTTATTAATTATAAATTATTACAAATATATTAACTCTTACAATAGAAATAATACGCTATTGTGGTTTTCTAAGTTGTCTAAAATAAAACCTTGCCGTCTATCTGGCAACATTTATTTGTAGGCCGGAAAACTTCGTTCCACTTCGCAAGATGTGAATGGAGCAAATTGAAAATTATTTATTAGAGATGGTTCCATATCTAAATTATAATCATCGCAGAAATTTCCTTTAATTACATTATTTATATGCACTAGTTTTTAATATCCTTCATTTTTTTCAAACATTAAACAAGAATTTTTCGTAAATTTAGTAATCTTTTCCAAGATGTTTAATATTATTGCGTACTGAGTTAACGACTTCAATACTTTCGTCCAGTGAAAGAGTTCCTTTTTCCAATTTAGTAACTGATGAAGCAGTATGAAGGAAATTTATCTGAATATGTGCTAACTGGCTTTTCAGTAACTGATTTTTGAAAACATTTACACATATATTTACAGCATTACAGTTATCGATGACGAAACTGCAAATTACATCATTAATTTCTTGAACATTATTTGTTATGACTTCGACACAATTTAACCACGCATTCTAATCTATATATCATTTAAGGGTAAACCAATTAGACATAATAAAACTTACCTTTTTGTCGCAAAATGTGTAAAATATATGGTTGTCGTCAATAATTTTAAAATCGGTTGTACTATTTATCCATTTCATAAGAACAGATTTGTTAGCACTTTATTTAAGCATTATCACACACTCCTAATAAACACTTCAATGAAATAAAATGGAATAACAGAAAAACCAAATGCCAGTTTGCTCCTCAGACCTTACATTTAAATGGGAGTAGCAACAAATGATTTCATTAGCTAAAAGCAAGAATCAACGAGTTTACTCCCACTGATAAAACCCAAGGAAGATTTTGCCTTTGAGCACATTTCCCCAGCTTTAATCATTACTTAACTTTAGTAGCCTTTCGAAAACTATTCTTAACAAGCCGGTACAAGCCATTAGTTTTAACAGCCCTTCAATAACAACTCTTAATGTAAGTTTTAAAAGGCAGCCGGCTTAACGCTAAGCTAAAGGTCACAACATAATACACACCTATTTACACAGAGATTTATACAATCAAAATTTTTATTTTCTTGAGAATGCACTCCGAAAATCTCTGAAACTATGCATTTTCAATAAGTACATATGCATTTATAGAATTTTGCCGGAATATGCACATATGCACTTTATATGCATTTCGCATATTTTCCAAGCTCTACTTATTGGTGATGCCCGAGAAACCAATTCGTCTCAATGAAATATGAAGTCTCGTATTGCATCTCTCCATGCATAATTTTGTTCTAAAAGGAAGTTATAACTTGAAGAAAAAAACCATTTATTTGGGGATGAAATTTTGACCTTAACATTCTTTTAAGGAAATAGTTTAATGGATGTAAAGAAATATGTTAATAAGCTAAAGCTAAAGAAGCTAAAGCTTCATGCCCAGCCTTTTTGGCATATATCGTGCAGATTCCGTATTAAGATGATGTATCTTTATGGTACCACTCCTCATGCTTTTGTTGTTTGTAAAGTCATAAGCTCCTGCATGCATTATTCTTTTGAAGAGAAAGATTTTCCTGGCTTTGTAGACGTGTTAGAATTTTTGAATCGATGACCATTTTAACTCTTATCGCATCAAAACCCCCTAACTTGAGTTACGCAATATCGAACTGCATAAGTTTAGTTATTTTTAGGATAATTGTTTAATTTTCAATCGATGAGTATTTGCTTTATATCGTAAAAAGTACTGACAACTTGTTAGTGATAATACTGTAACGATTTTGCACGGAGTGACGTACATACGTTTTTATTCCACTACTGTCAACGTTACCATTCCCTGTTTTTCACATAAAAAGCTACAAATGGTATGGAAACTATCATAATACAGGTTGGTCGTTATAATAATATTTCCACTACCTCTAACCTAGTTTAACTACTAATTTCTATTTCTTTTAATGTCCGAGCAAGCAATATTACATTTATACAATACTATATCTTGCAACGAACCTAATTTTTTAAATCATCATTCAATCAGAAATCATTTGAGATAATGGCACTGAATATTCGTTATCATTAAATGGTTTGAGAAAGTTAGATACGATTAAAAAGAGATAGGAAAAGAGTGTTGAGGGTTTTATTTGAATATACTTGCAACGAACAATAATTTTAGTGAAAGAACAAAATAGGAGGTTTACTACACTTACTCGTGAATTGAAAGAAAAACGACTATATATGAATAAACATATTTTTTGAATTGGTTAAATTTTATCCATTAGTTTGTTTTGACACTTCTCCTAAGAAAAATGTGTTCCTGTACATTTGAGGTATGTGTTGCATCATCTAACTCTATTTCCGTGTTAATTACTTTACTAGCTTTCTTTCAAATAAATGTTCAAGGTATTCTGAAAACCGCTGGACTTACATCTATGCGTAATAAAATTCCCTTACATTCCATATGTACTGTCAATAAACAAGATCAATTTTCCTAAGGTACAACAAAATATCAAAACAATTGCTTTCTATAATCTTGCAAACTATTTTCTGTGATCATATCAGCTAATGTATCAATTTTATTTAACTTACTACTAGCCATTCCTAGATTGAAATTATTTACTTTTAAAATTATTTAACTTTTTTAACTCTATAAAATTCATAGTTATTAGTTTAGTGATGAGTGTTTCTAATTTTTCAGTGTACCATAATATGTCACAGTACGACCAATTAGGGGCACTTTTGCTGAGAACCTAAATACCCAAGAAACAAAAAGTAAATAAAGGTAATAAATACATAAATAGTAACATCTAATCTTCCATGACCGTAAATATTCTGATTGGCGGGATGTGACACATTTACTTAAATTTAGGTTTGACGTTTGTCCACATAAGGGGTAGGCGAAATCTTTAAGAAAACCTTAAAAAAAAATCAGTTTTCAACATTTCAAACAAAATCATATTTAATCAAAATTACCTGGTATTTAAATGTTCAAAATTTTGCGTTATCGTCAAAGTAAAATATGTACCTAATCTATATATATTGGGATATGCATCCCAATGGGCATAATGCCAATTATTTTTTACTTGATATTTATGATCCATGTCTAATTGTACGAATGTCTTTTTGTTCCTATTTCCATGAGCCAAGATACATCTATTATTTGTTCAAACTATAGATAGTTGTAGTAATCAAATGAATAATTCAGACATCCACGGTGACATGGAGACCAAAATATTTAAAACTAATGTATGTTAACCTCAGTCAGTGAATTAAATGATTTTAAAGTATGAAATGAGAGGTGTTAACTAAAATGCTTTTGATGTATTATTTATACACTGAATAGCGTGTTTAATAAAAGTGAGGATATTTTAAATAATTGAAGCCTGTACAAACAGGGTTTTACTCGCATTTGTAGTAACCAAGCCATATTTAGAATTTCCCAAAATATTTTTCTAAAATTCATCTCATCTGATATTGCACAAAAAATATCATTCAACAGGTGTTCATTATTGTTATTTTCGACCTACTGTTAAAATTAATGTTTTTACCGAACGCAACTAGTGTTCTATTAATGAATCTCTCATAAGTTAATAACGAATAATTAATCTAAAATCAATTAATCTAAAATTGCATCCTAGATGAGTTTTCAAGGTTCAAACCCGTTCTTTCTTGTTCAGGACCGTTCAACTGTCATTTCTAATTGGTCAATCTTGAATTACGACGAGAAAAAATCTTGTAACTGTCCGTCGGTATAGATCTCCGGGTTGTTCTTTTAATGGAAACGTTAATGCTAACATCGGTCATATATCTTCTCAATTCGGCTTCGACTAAAATTATAGTGTCTTAAATACGTAAAGTTTATGCTTCAATATAAATTTAACCTTTTGGAAATTATTTATGGCTTCGAAAATCGTTAAAAACACAATTTTATCGACGGTAATTAATTAAAATTGATTTATTCGAATACCGATCGCTTTCAACGGTTACCTCTTCGTCATTTAAGCAGCAAGAGGAAACAAATTTTTACACGATATATTTATGTACTACACATCTATTCATTAAAACGGGACGCTGGAACATTAAATTAGATCTGTAGGAAATTATCCAATTGGATGATTTGAAAGATTATCGGACAACCATTTGCATGTTGAATATTTTAGGTAGATGGAGACGGAAGATTTCAAAATTTTAAATTAATCTAAGGACTTCTAATATATTGACGACGGTAATTGCTATTTTCAAAAGAATTAAAAAGTGCCAGTTTAACTCTTAGTTTCTATTTTTCGATTTTTTAATTAAACGACTTAAATTTCTCAGAACTGATTATACAGTTAGATAGCATAACAAAAGTTTGTGTTAAATGGTTTTCTGTCTAAGGGTTAAATATGTACTGCAAAATGGTAAAGCAAAACTTTGAGTCTTTTCACGTTCAATACAGCTTTCACTGTTGGCTATGGTGTAGGCTTTTGAATTCTAATACAAGGTAAATTCCTTTAAATCCTCTTTTCCGTGGCCTTTATGCACTAAACTCTAGTTTCCGTTATACTTCTTCATTACTTCATCCATTTCCGTCTATATCCCACCTCTTCCAATTAAATTTTTTTTCTAATACTAAGTAAATCTTATACCATTTTTTCTTGACAGTCGTGAAAAACACGTAAGTATAAGTCTTACCAAAGAATATTCAAATATCGAAGGAGAATTATTATAACTGACTATTTAATATTAATCATCTATACATATTTTCTAATACCATAATTGTAATGTTATTATTAATAAAAGTGTGCTGTCTGTTTGACCATACCGTTTTCACTGGTATCACCGGTTTCACTGAAAGATCATTTTCTATATTAAAATTAATATTAATTTACTTAAGAAGTCGCATGGTAGAAGCAAAATCAGTAGCTTTGATGTATTACATGTAACGAAAATGAGAAAGCTCGTAAACAAAATATTGCTAGCTTAATTTCAAGTTTATGACTTGCGAAAGCAAGGGAATGGAGTTTTTGTTATTCGTTGATGCTTCTTCGATATGCAGTTTGAGTTCCAGTTTGTTATTTTCCATTTTCTACCATGTTAATTTAAGGAATATTTTCTGTGTTTGTTTTGGTTTTGTTTTATAAATTTGTATTATTGTTTTGTTTCGGGTTTGTAAATTTTATGTTCTACACAATAAAGGTAAAATATTTACGAATGTAACACTTGTTTGTTTTTTTATATTTAAAATTAAATAGTTGTCTTCACCATAACGAATATGATATTTAAAATGTTAGTATTTTATTTGATTTGATGGATGGTTAACTCAAGCCAATCTCGGTGTCATCAAGAATGAAATGGAGTACTTTAACCTTAATTTTTATATAAGAATTAAGGCATGTTTGGACTATCCTTCTATTTCTTAAAGTACCATCTCTATTCAATGATGATCGGTAATATTTTGGCAAATTTTTCTCTGTAAGAGTTCTTTCGCAAGAGCACTCTTTTTTAAAGAGCATTCTTATTAGCATCCAAGCATGTTCAGTCGCTTACGTTCTTCAATATATCTGCGCGCCAAGCCTCTCCTACCCCTAAATTTATTCATGATATGTTCGAGGTAGGCATTTTTTTCATCTTTATAAAGTTGATGGGGTTACGCTCCTTGTTCATACGTCTCAAGACTTGTGACATGGCCCAAGGTATTATTAAAACCTGGTGGAACACCCACATTACCAAAATCTCAATTCTTTTCATTTTGTGAGTTCTCAACGACCACGCTTCAACCCCGTACAGAAGCATCCTAAATACATAACACTTATACTGTATGTATGCTGCATGCTGTATATTATTTGTGTGTTGAGACTTTTGTAGCTCAGCAAGTTCCGTATTTTCAAAAATCTTCGTCGGGTCATTTTCATCCTAGTTCTTATGTCCACATCTGGGTTTAAATCTTTTATAATAACCCAGGTTTCTCTAAATTTATGGATTCTTGGTATGGACGTCCCTCATACTTTTGTCTCCACTCGGTGTTTCGGATTCCTGCTCACCACCAGGGTTTTTCTTTTACGTGTGTTTATTTGCAGACCCATCTGATCACCGACAGTTGATATTTTGTTTGTTGATCTTGGAACACCCTCAGGACTATCATTAGAACTGATTATCTTGCTCACTCAATGTCATATAAGAAAATTAATGAGAGGTACTATTTTATAATCTGTCTTTTTATATATTTCGCCAGAAGATGACTGCTAGATAGTCGAAACCGGTCGCCGTCTGTTTGTTTATTTTTAATATAGTTGGATGTTGATTATGAGGTAGTTTTCTATTTTTTTATATTCCAAGACCCAAGGTTCGAGATAATCGACGATTTGATTTCATTAAGAACTTTTTAGATACATTATAGTACATGCAGGAAATGAACATGGATTTATTGAGGGCTCTGAGATTATATTTTCTTCAAAAACAAAACTGAGTGATTATCATGGAGAAATAAACCAGGAAAATTTTTTAAAATATCAACTGTTAAAAATATTAACTGCTACAAAAATTAGAAAATCCATCTGTGATTATACACAGCATGTTATTAACAAAAATTCCTACCAATGCATGGAAAAAAGGCGCTAGTCGGGAATGGTTGACAAATCAACATATCCTTTTTTCAGGGATTATGTTTAAAACCGAACTTTTGCATATTGTTTCTCATTAAGTATACAAGTAAATAATTTTTATTTTGTTTCTTAAACTCAAACTATTTTTCAGAAACAAACCACCTAAAAAATATGTAGTAGACGATATGGCAGAACGGTATGGGCCCAAAGTGTTAGGTCTTCCTCCTTACCACTATATTTTTAATCCCAATGAATTAATTTGGGGTATAGCAAAAAAATATTATAATAGGCATATTAGGAGGGACAGTAACAGTGAAAATGACTGCTTAAATATGTGGCATGAGGCGTTACAAACAATTACTCCTGATATATGGAGAAATTGCATTCGACATACCGTGGAAGAAATTTTTAAATGGTATGGGAGGGAGAAGATATTTGACCGCCCAGAAGTCAGTCCTTTAATTATAAATATTGGTAGTAATGATGATGATGATGAAGAAGATAATGATCGTGATGTTATGTAAAAAAAATTAAAATTCCTGGTTCGTTACGTTTACTACATATTCGCTATTTGTATTATGACTAATTTGATTCAGATGAAGACCTATGTATCAATTTTTACATTGTAGCTTTTAAAATGTATTACCATGGTTTAGTTTTATAAATTTGATACCAACTTTTTCGTTTTATTATAAATTATTTTTATAATAAAGTGGTTTTTCATTAAAATACTTGTACAACACATTTTTAATTACTGTTATTTATGCAACCAGCAATTCAATAATTGTATAAGTGATTCGAAAAATTCGAGATTCTCGAAAATTTAGCAACACCCTAAATAGACATGAGATAAAATGTTGATGACGTGAGCGCAACTTTGTTTGCCATTTAGTATACATACTTATTTAAACAGAGATGTATACAATCAAAATTTTTATCTTCTTGAGATTGCATTCCGAAAATATGCATTTTTAATAAGTACATATGCATTTATCGAATTTTGTCAGAGTATGTAAATATGCACTTTATATGCATTTTGCATATTTCCCGAGCTCTACGTATTAATAATGGATTTAATCCGCAATGGGAAATCCAAGTTTCAACGTGGAATTCTTGAAGCCAAAGATTATATCAGTGTCATTTTTAAAAGGCAATTCATTATCATGTCGTGTCTACCAGATAGAAGCCGTATCCGCAATCGGCGATAAATTCGTCAACGTTCGCCTGATCCGAAAGCGGAAAAGTCCCGTCTGTCATGCGTCAATTACTCCACTTCCTCCGCGCACGAAATCTCCAATAGCCTAAACCAAAGCAAAACTAAAACTCAAAACCCATGACCCCAATTAGGCGGCCATTACACAACAATATCATCACAAACGTCGATCGGAAGTGAAAAATTAGCGAGCACGGCGCGGAAAAACGTTAGAGAGATGGGGAGAGAAGCTCCACCACGCGAAAAACGAGCAAGAGAGACAGAGAAACGTTCCGGAACGCACGCAGTTCGTAGAAGCCCATGTTAGCGTGACTGATTGCATAAATCAACTTTTATTTTCATCCACCTCCATACGTGAGCTTTACACGTATATTTGTCATGCTTTTGTTACACACTGTTTTTTAATTAAGGTTAATGTACCGTGCTACGGCGGTATTACGAGGTCAATTTGGGACAACCTATGATTTTCTTACATTTCACGCTCATACGTAACACCAGGAGACTAATAGGGGCGAAGCATCGTTCTCCTCAAGAAAATTAGGAAAACTGACCGCCAACCAATGTGTCAAAAACTGTGCAAAAAAATTCATCAACCAACAGAACAATAAAACGCGTAATAATGCGTTCGTTGAAAGGCATTAATAATTTGTTTAATATGACTGTGAACACTATAAGTAAAAATTGAAGTAGAAGAAATCGAACATGTTGAGAGAGAAAATGAGGGAAACCTTCAGATTTATGGAACCTACAATAGACCTCTTAGTTTTCCATTCGACAGAGGATGAAAATTCTTCAAATGCATCAGGATAACATAATGAACTGTT
This sequence comes from Cryptocephalus primarius, assembly GCA_963576515.1. NCBI lineage: Eukaryota > Metazoa > Arthropoda > Insecta > Coleoptera > Chrysomelidae > Cryptocephalus > Cryptocephalus primarius. The sequence goes on along the minus strand of OY754940.1, from coordinate 12,113,016 downwards.
TTGTATTGTTAGGACGCTAACAAAACGTTTATTTTTTACAGAAGTTGCTATTTGTTTGTAAATTAGTACCTACATAACAACCATATTATTAACTAAATATTTATTTTATTATCAGGAAGAAATTCTTAAAGCTCTGTGGCCTGTTAATTTCGTACATGATTGATATCAGGCTACTACTTCTTATATGGCTTATTATCTGCCATCTTGTATCTTGGAAAATTCTTAAAGATGGGACGATTCCTTATCGGTGCCGGAAATTTTGTGTAAAAAAGAATTTATGAACATCATGCTAATTTTTTCATAGTTGTTTCTTTAAACCACTGGTAATGAAATCACAACTTCTTCAGACAAATTATTAGCCATGCTGGCTCTTCGATGCACTGGATTTATAATTTTGGTTAAAACTGGTTAATACCTGGTGGACAGAAAATGGACCATATAGAGTTTATTTTATAATCAGCGATACAGTGTCGGTCAAAAATATTAAGCTGTATTCATAGTCTGATAATAAAAAGGAATAATTCTTACACGATTCAATTTTAATTATTATTAAACAACTACCAATGTGACTAAACTACAGCGTAACATGGAAAGTAATCGATTCAAAATAAGTGACTAATACGCAGTGATTTTTAATTGACAAGTTTAAATTGAACCATTTTCCTGTTGTACTAATACCCAGCAAGACCGTAGAATATTTGCGATAGAGACGCATCAATCGCCAGACAATATCCAGACATAAAGCGAAATGCTACAGAAGATCTAACTCAGAGTTCCTCCAAACTTATTTACTAAGAATTAGGGTTAACCATAATATTGATTAATAAATACCCGTAAGTTTCTAGTAAAAGTAACTAACTGGAACAGCTAACCGCTGTCCTATAATACTAACATACTTACCTTACACTTATCCTTATATCCTTAATCCTTTCTTAAAAATACGAAACCCAAAGAGTAATTCGAACTCGAATTCTTTGGCTGTAACTAGTACTGGACCTAATACCTATACCAGATCCTAGAAAGTACTAGAATCTTCTGTTTCTTGATCCTGGTTGTTTGAAATGATGACGTTGCTACACGTACAATACGGGTCGTCAACAATTGCTTTTCGATCTTTTATTCGCCTTTGCGAAATGCTTTCCGTCCTGTTTCCATCGCTCCATTCATGGGGGTCGAGGGCATCTTCCCGATTCCCTGCTTCCCTACCCTTCTGAAGTTAACCTACGATAGTCCCCTGAATTTAGGATTTGACTAATACGGGGCTTTTTACTGTGATTGTGTCATTCGCGCTTGCACGAATGAGATTCTTCCCAAGCCGCCGTTACCGTCTCTAGAAGGTTTTAGAGATTAGAAGATAGAGAGATTAGAGATAGAAGAGATATTAGAAGAGGTTATGAATTTCTTATGAGTACCCGTATGCTTTGACGTTCTGCCTAATCCTGTTGTGAAATAAATGTTCGGTGATACGTATAGACATTTTCGTCTCCCATTATTTAGTCCTTAATATGATGGATAACATTTTGGTAAACCAACGTAAGGTTAAAGTGTGATCTGACGCTCCCCTCACAAAGGTCGGCTCTCCGGTATTCCTTACCACTGTGATGTCAGAGATCCATTTCCCAATGTCCTCTCTACGCCCATTGACCTAGTCAAATTAGCATTTTTCGGTTAATTAACAGGCGTTTTGTCAGTTGTGGGGAATAGTTATTAGAAGACACCTATAATAAAACACACCAGTGAATTTGGCTATGTAACAAATGTGGGCGTTCAAAAATTTTTTTGGATCTGCAGGTCAAGAAGTTTTGTACAAATTTTTTGTGCACAGGAAATGTAGGGAATTGAATGGCCTATAATTTGAGATAAGCCAGGCTAAGTTTCCTCAAAAAGCTATTATAAAAAACAAAAAAAAAAACATTAAAAGTGGCCGTTTCTTGCAACGTTAATAATTAGTTTAAAAATGAAGCTTTACTCATTTTTAAGGATTTTAGTAGGAAGCCCTTATGATCACGGATCAAACGCGAGTTCATTAGGTGGGATCTGTAATGTAAATTTTTGTAAATATTTTGCCTACAAAGATTTTGGTTTGTTCTCATCTGGAAGACTTATATTTTCATGTTCTTTATAGGGAAAGTTAAAAAGTTATTTTTTGACTCTTAATCATTTTATTTTAAAATGCCTATACCTTAAGCCTCTACAAAATATATAAAAAAATGTAAAAAATCGGCTGTGGAAGAGCGTATGGTATCGACGTGGATGTCGTAAGCATGAGTTAAAATGTACCCGATTGGGCCTAAGCCTAGAATGGAAAATATTGCGTTAATAAAATAACTTATAAAAGTGAAGAAAAGACAGAAGAAGAAGAGGAAGAAGCAGAAGAGGGATGTGGTGAAAACGTGGTTTATTAAGTGCAACTTTCATATGTTCAATGTATTGAAAATCATAAAATTTTCCACTTTATATTAAATTATTAATTACAATATTTATATATTTAACGTCATAAAAATTTTCAAATTCTGCATATCCCCTTTTTTAAACTCGTTCGACCTTTAGTAATATAATAATAAATAACAATAAAATAAATATTTCCAATCAAGTATACATCACTACTATATAACGAGAGTATCATTTTAAAAACATGACCTGTAAAAATTTTTGATAACCGAGAGGTAAACCATGCAGGGCATAATATTTATAGTTGTTATTTAAACCATTCTGCGCCATTGTAGTTACTTTTTGTGCACCCCCAGATAAAATATTTCGATGACATGGCCTCCCAAACCACTGGACTAATGGCATGTTTTGTGTGCATTCGAGTGGGTCCCTGGATGGTTTAGATTCACAACTGGACCAGATAGTCCAGATACTCTGCGATGGGGTTCTAAGACTTGAAAATAATTTCCTTTTTATTTCAAATGAAAATTGGATCAGATAGGTGGTTTGTCATAGATTTATTGGAAAATCTGTTTCAATTCTTTATTTTTTTTATTAAAACTATTAGAAAATAAGAATATAAACCAAAAAAATTTACTAACCTTTTTTAGAAATGATTGTCAATTTTTTAAATGGGAAAAAGAAAGGGATTGGCATTTTGTTTGGTTGGTATTATTAATTTAGATAATAAAAAAAATGTGTCAATTATGAATTTAAAACGACATCCAAGTAGTTAGTCATATATATTAAGAATTTCTGGTTTATTAAGACAAGATATAAAATATTTTGTTGATGAAAGACAAATGATGTGGATATCAATAGCTTAGCGTTGTTTCGGCCTTTTAATTTTTAATTTCGTAATTGTGATGGTCTCATAGTATTTGTTTTATTTTCCTAATCAATTATGCCACCTATTTATAAGAAAAGTCAACAGTCCAGTAGGATAACGTCTATCGAGACCGCAAGTAGAATATAGAAATAATATTGTAAGAGAAGAAATAGAATGGATTGAGTAGTGTATATAATGTGACCCTATAAGTAAGGGTTGAGTTTTTAGATCAATGAAAATAATAATTAAGAAAATAAATATAAATACATAACAAATGTATGTTTATCCAATGCTTTAAAATAAAAGAACCAGTAAACAAATTAATTATAATAATAAAATAATTATGTCCTAAAATTCTTTTATATTAAATATGTTAAGAACATAAAGTGGGTCAGATGTCGAGGGTGAGGTGTTAACGTGAGGCACGTCTGAGAGGAGTGAGGAGATCTTATGAGCAATTAATTCAATTTAAATATAATTTGTTTAAACGTTGTCTTTATTTTCGTTTGACTTGTGCAATGGTTATTAAGGGAGTAGCCCTTAGTCAGCAATTTCGCCCTTGTGACGTCATTTTCCCCACCGTCTTTCCCCATGTTTTTTCGAGTAGTGGAAAACCCTCGAACTCGTCGATTTCATTTACATTTAGGATGTACATTTTTTCAATAGTATAACTACAACTTCTAACCGAGGGGAAATTTCAAACCTAAAATTTTAAATTGACAGGGGTGTTGAATAATACAGTCCGTTAGTTCTCTATTCAAGTATACCTAATTTTTCAAATTAGCATGAGTACTTTAAGAGGATTAACAGCAGAAAATTCGAAATATCACTCGTGGTAAGAGCTTCCTGAACTTAACTGAACTTTCGTTCAGAAACGGTGTAAACGTAATTTGTAGATCTAATAAGCTATCCTCTACAGTGATTACCGATGTTTCGCCCCCGTCTGGGGCTTTTTTAAAATAGATTGTGCGGTTAAATTCAAATGAACCAGTGAAAATTTCAATTTCAATGGATTTGTGTCAATTATAATCAGTACCGAAATTCACCCATTATACTTCTCCTAATCACAAATCTTTTCCTTCAGGGAAGCGTCAATTAAATTACCTATTATTAACAGTTCATTAATAGCTAATTATTATTAATGTATAATTATTAAATAACTGATGAATTACTAAGATCAAAATTAATTACCTAAGACTTCACTCTATTAAATGTTGAAAATACCCACCATTAACCTCCAGGCAGTAATACTGACGTTGTCTAAAATGTTCTCCAATACTTTGTAATACAATAGGTGTAATTTGTTTGCATTTGCTAATGATACGGCGACACAAACCTCCAAACGATTCAGGCACTGTTGCATAGATTTTTGAACTAAAATGTCTCCATAAGAAGAAGTCAAGTGATGCTATGTTCGGTTAACGTGCAGGAAAATTGTCATCTAAGAAATGCCTCGCATCGCGTTATGTGGCGGGGCACTATCTTGTTGATCGATTAGGTTTTACGTATACAAAAACATTTGTATCACTTTGAAAAGTTTAGGTATGATAAATATGTAACATGTAAATTCTTCATCGTAAATTAAACATTTATTCCGATTTTCGGATATTTCTGATAAAATTACCTTATAAAATATCTATGCGAGCGGCTGATGTCCTAGCGGCTTATGTCTATAAATCATAGTATGGGCTAGAGTTACTCCATTTTACAAGATTTCTGTCCCTAGCGACATCTAGCGGAATTCCGTTGTCAGCACCAGGAATTGAATACCTAAAAAAATGCCTAAGAGATATATAGAAACTTAACGTTTAATAGCACGTACTAATGAACATTTCACAATAAGGGTGATAAATCAGCTACCCTTAACCTATTCAAATTATTTAGCTGTAGTGTAACTAGACTTTTGTTATTAACGAAGAAATTTTATTTTCATTTCATTGCACACACTATATCCCAGTCTTCAGTCCGATTTGAACGTTATGACCATAGCAAAAATGTGCATCCATATGTACCTACAAACATTCACATGTACATACACACATGTGCGTTTTACGCTCGCTTTTATACCCAATTGAATTCCTGAAAAGGAATTTCGACCGGAGGTGGATAACTTCATATTATCGTAAATTTGTTCACAATGTTGCCTTGGTTTTCCTTTAGCCTGAATTATTGTTCTTGTTTTATCGAAAATATACGCACGCACACTTCTTTGCAACGCGTCGTAAGTCAATCTTGGAAAGGAGACCACATGTTTTAAATTTTATTCAACCGGGCAGCACGGAAATAAATTATGGCGCCTGGTGGGTTTATTAGATTACTAAAGCTAGGAACTCGGTGCATGAATCGATATATGTAAGGTTTAATTATGATGTGAATGGGTTGATTGGTTGATCAGATTTTAAAGAATTATACAGTTCCACATAAGTAGCTTTTCCACACATTTAAAGTACTCGTGTTTAAAGTTAAATTGATTAACCTGGTAATTATCTGAAGAATTTAATCTAAAATTGGATGTGAAAAAATAATTAGCTACTATCTTAGAAAGTTATGTTAACAAAATTAATTGTTTAAAATGTGATGAGCTAAATGCATTTCTTGTCCCGTTACAATCGAAACTGAGCACTGGGCATCGAAGAGAAACAGTTTAAGTGTTTGTAAAAAGGTCATTTTCACAATCTTCTAACTGATTTTATGTGTAACATTTTTAGCTACTTTCACCTCCTCCAAACTTTTACAACTAATTCATCATTGTCCATAAAATAATAAACTATCAGCAATCGCCTCATAATTAAGACATAAAATCTAAAACCCACCGACCTACGTACCGAATACGTATACAAGATGATGTGGTTATCTAGCCTTGTTAACATTTCTCGACGCACAATCCTCGAAGTTCTTTATTAGCAACAGTGCTGGACCCGTGTAAACATTTCATTACCTCATACTGGGACTATCATGCGCTCAACCCAATTTACATTAGTGGAATTTTTTGAAAACCTTTTAAGGTCGTTCGTGGTTATAATTCAGAATGAACAGCTACGAGTTCCTAAGTGATGATAGGTAAATCAGACCGGCTAGCATCGTGAAGTCAAATATATTGACTAAATAGTATGTACTAGTCTGTGCCTTCGTATAGTCCAATACTTGAACAAAATGGGCTATTTGCTTCGAATGCCATGTTAAGAGAAAAGGCTCATACTCTGTGGATGATCTAAGAAGCCATTTACCATTTTAACATTCTTTTGTCTTAAACTTTTAATATGGAATATTAAAAAATCGTATGAAGAAATTTTCTAGGTGGCCGTTTGAGCTTAGAGCAAACAATTACAATGGTAATGGTAATTACCTTACTCTGCACTCTGTCCGTCGATCAAACGTGGGCGCAAATATGTTTTCGACCCTCAGGATTTCGAAATTGTAGGTTTCAATCAACGCAACCCCCGGCAAGGGGTTGAAACTCGCAAAAAAACAACAATTTTTTAGGTTTTTTTGTGATTTTCTCAATAATTAAAAAATATATCAAGAAAATAACTTGACCAGCATGTTCCGCGTGCAACAATGTTTCGATTTCATGACACTGCTGATCAAAACTGAACAAAATTATGTCAACATATCGATGAGTTTTAATATTTTATAAAACCAAGCATGGGAAGCGTATATATATAGATATACTCCGGCGGTAAGGAGCGTCGTTGCTAGTGACAGCTGCCACGCGTCTACTGCACTTACACACATCGTAGTCAAAATTTAGATAGGAATGTTTATAAATTTTTTTGATTGTTGAAAATAGTTTTTAACAGTAGATTGTACTACAGATATAAAAAATACCGTTTTTCGATATTAAAAAAGAGCTATTTCAGGTAATTCGAAGATTTTTTTGAGTCTTTAAGCTTCATAATAATTTGATTATTTTATAACTTTTTTACTGTTACTAAAAAAAATCCGTCCAAAAAATTTCAATAATACTGAATTTAAACAGTCAAAAGAAATTAAGTACCCTTTCTTTTAAACCCATGTAATGCACGAAAAAAAACACAGTCCTCACGTAGCAAGATAATAATAATTCCCTAGGCAACTTTTTCAATGTATTTTTTTGCTTAGTATTCGAACCATAATTTATTTTGCTCCTCCATTAAACTGCTGGGTAAAAAAAATTAATTATTCCTAAGAAATAAAGTCAAAATATATATGTGTAAATAATGTCACAACAATGTCATTTGTAAACTTGATATATTATTTAAAAAAGTAACCCCGAACCATTGGAGAATCCTTTCTCCTTCAATTAGTTTTGTTACAACAATATGAACATAAAACATGCTTAAATATAGTTAAACATGACAACGCTTCATCGTAACCCATTTGTGCCATAATTAGTTTTTAGTCCCTGTTGAATTCAATTAAAAATGTTTCATCATGAATTTAAAATATCTCGTGGCAGATTCATAATAATTTTATTACGATATGGAAATTTGACTTGCTTCAACGTATTTACCCTTTCAGTGGTTCATTAATTATTAGTATCCATTGTATTACAAATAAAATTTTTCATTTCGAATATCAAAAATACATTGCAAATTCATGATTAGCGACCACAAATAATTTAGAATTTATGCAAAACATACTTGTAATCATATTTTTGGGGAAAACGAATGGTTCACTTTAATTTTAGAGAAGTAACAAAAAAAATCCAAATATAAATTTCAAGAAATATCGATAAAACCAAAATCTTTTATAACTTAAAAAAGAAAAGAATGTAAAGTAGAGGGTGAGAATTTTTACCACATTCGACATAAGCTTTAATTAATTTCAAAAAGAAAAGAAAAATCGAAAGCATTCCAACCTAGCATGCGAGTGGCAAAATAAAGTAAAATAAAATTACGAGTAAAAAAGCAGCTTTCAAAACATTTTTTTTTTTATTTTCTATCTATTCAATGATTTCGACATACTGTGAAACTGAAGTTATAAAAGAAAATATTTATCTTTGTTAAATTAACGTCAGTTGAGAATTGGAAAAAAATATGTTCCACTGTTTTGCGTTAATTTAAATACTATGTATTCAAATTTGTATCTATAACCACGTGTTTATATCACCATTTTATTAAGATGAATATAATTTTTCAAATACAGCTTTTTTAAATATAATTTTACTTACAATCAACTCTTACAGGCTCTTTTATAAATCAGTGAATAATAGGAAACTTGTTTTTTATATAAAATGCACTGCTCGAAACAATCTTGTTAGCCTGAACTGCTAAAAATTATTTCAAAAAATCGAAGAATTGTTTATATAGTGGTTTCGACGTGTGCACGTGCAGAAGACGCACGGCTACTGTGACTTGCGAGGGCGCCCCTTACCGCCGGAGTATATCTATATATATATTTTTTTTCTTCTTATCCTTGATTTTATACAATATTAAAACTCATCGTTAAGTTGACATCAATTTGTTCAATTTTGATCAGCAATATCATGAGATCCAAGCATTTTTGCACGAGGAACACGTTGGCCAAGTTATTTTTTTGGATATTTTTCTTAGTTTTTGAGAAAATCGCACAAACCAAAAATTGTCGTTTTTTGAGAATTTCAACCCCTTGCCGGGTGTTGCGGCGATTGAAACCTACAAATTCAGAATCCTGAATCCAAGCCTCCATTCTATATATAGCTATATAGAAGCGGTAAATTACATCAATTGAATTGAAATGATCGAACAGCTTCATTCATGTCTATTTTGCAAACAACACTCCATAGGCATTGATATGAGTAACAAAATTTTTAACGATCTAAAATATAAAACCATAGCACCTCTCTAAGGGGGCACACGACACTTGAATAAATTAATATATAACAACCATAACGAATGAAATGTCTGAAATATAAGAATAGTTGTTACACCATGAGGGATAACAGATAACTAGATTGTTATGATTTTTATCTAGCAATCGAAACATACAAAACAATTTGCTTACAGTATCAAAAAAACGTACGTTGTGCTTCCTATGATTTAATGCATAAAAAGTTACTGTATATAAAAATTTGTTATGTAATGCGTCTGTCAATAAGTCACTCATTTAATCCGTCAAACATTAAAGAAATTTCTAAATGCGTGTCATTATCAAAATTTGAATTAAATGTGATGATAATTGACTAACGTTCGGAACCAGGTAGTAATAGTTTGACATAGAAACCCTTGGTTATAAATTAAAAACAGTATTTAATAAAAAAGTGCTATCTCACACTCCAACCATTAGAAAATGAGATAAGATTACCATACATATGAATGTACGACTGAATATAAATTTTGTTCCTGCTTTCAACAAAAGGCCTCTGTTCTATGTCGACGCTACCCACGTAAAAATACCATCATGTATAAGATAACTGGTTGATTTATAATCAATATGTGTTTGAATTTTAATACTTAATCGACATATTACCACACCGTCCATTTACACGTTTCATGCCAGGTAGAGAGGCAGACTTCTGTGGACGCACGTAAAGTGGACAATTTTTGGAGGACCACTTCTTTCGGGATATAGCGGAGAAAGCAATAAATCTTTCAGAAAAATGCTAATGAATAACGGTTAGGTGTTTGTATATTTCCATTTTCTTTCATTTCGTGTTTACATTATTGAGGATATAGCAGGTGGATTTGACCCAATTAATAGTGACAGTTATTTTTAGATTGCAATGTATAATTAAAAATAAGGTAATGTTAAATGGGAACAACAGTGAAGTATGTCAACTGAAACAAAACTTTTGAAAAAATCTTGAATTTTTCCCAAAGACCGCATTAAATTCAATGCTATTTTTTAAATATTTCTGGCAGTAAAATGTTTAATGTTTATTTAAAACACTGAAATAATAATTAGATAGGTTATGCAGAAAATTATATCGAACGTGGTTATTTTGTACCTCCATGATGGATTTGGATGTTTTCTTCGCCATTACTAAAACAGATAAAAAAATTTAAAAGTTTTGGTGGCTTTTCAAAGGGCACTAATCAGCTGACAGTCTACAATCGGTGATTAATTTTTTTTGCAGATCTATATAAAAAATACAATCGCTTTATTGAAAGTTGAAGAGTACGCCTTATTATTAATTTACAGTTGCAGATCCATTTCGTTTTGATCACAAGCAGCTAATCGCTGAAATGAATCTCGGTCCCATTCGAAATTTCTTTTACCTTCACCTGAAACCGGGACGATACGTGTATAAGATTACATTTAGGAGGAAAAAAATACATAAGATATGTATCTCTTAATATACGGCCAATATATCTACACTTATCCATTAAATACCCCTTAAATCTTAAATTTACAGCGTGAAAGCATCTATAAGAGCGATCTGACAAATTTTATTGCCTGCCGCTATATCAATTTCAAATAATAGAGAGTTCGGTAATATTAAGACAAACGAAAAAAAAAAAACTAATTTAAAATTATGTGGACCACATACGACGTCAGTGCATGTATACCTGTAGTTTCAAGGAACCCGTCCCACACAAATATCATATCAAAGCAGGGGCTCTTTATATGAGAGTAGTGACTTGCACACTTCATTTATAATAATACATATACGTTGTTTGTGCGTCTAGTGCTTTTTTCGAAAACATTCGAGTTGTCGTAAGAACCCTTCGGTAGATTATTTTCATTATACAAGCTGAATATTGATGAAGTAATTAAGTAATTTCTGAGGAATTTAACGTATTCATGTGTTAATAGAAGGTGATAACCTGTATCAGTGATTGATATCTATCTTTTAGTTTTAATTCAGTCGAATTATTATTTAAGTAATTGAAGTGGAAAGGGCATTGAAAGGAATGACAAAGTTAGAATATTTTTAATGAGACATCGATTTTAGCTCCTAAAACTGTTACTTCTAAAATGAAACTCGTGTGTATCTAGAAATAAGGAAATGTATTATGTCGACATTAGGAGAATAAAAACGTCTGTATACTCCGCGTGAAATCGTTAAAATATCTTCCTTTTTAGGGTACATTGTTTCTAAATTCTACCTACGCTGAACGTGTAAATTATTATTTGAGGATCAAATCAACCAACTTCTTTAGTATTATAACAACAGATGCAGCACTTACACCGATAATTTTCAGCTTTTCAGAAGCATCGTTTAAATTGTTGCTAAACAACTTTGCTAAACTAAAGTTCACATGATATTTTTCGCAGAAATTTCGAGAGCGATCAAAATTATATTATTCAATTTCCCATTCAATATAAGTGCCGTGTTTAGATTCCCTACGTGTTAGATTCAGTACGTCATTAGGTTAAGTGAGCCCGTAAATAAAATGTATACTATGAACCGAATTTAATTAAAGAAATATTTGTTTATGCTGATTTTAGACCCGCTAATGGTAATTAGTGTTTTTACTTAACAGACAACAATTATTGGGCGAATGTGGTAGGAAACAGCTGAAGGTCTGTCCTATCCAAAATAACCATTAAAAGTAACTGTAAAGACGTCTCTTACGTTAGAAAATACATTTTAATTTGATGCAAAATTTTGACGTCAAAATTGATTTTGTTGCTGGTGCCATTGCCAATAAACAGTGAGTATTCCTGCGCAATAGTACGCCAAAATAATCACCCCTGTATCTCTTGAACTCAGTAGGATGTCGATATAATTCAAATGGCCTATCTTGTCGCTGGTTTATTATGTTTTGTTTATGGTGGGTGCATTTCTTAGAACTATCCCCCGAAAGGTACGCCGAAGTGGATTAGAAAATTAGCATTGTCAATTTGTCAATTACTTAATTGTTTTTCGCTAGTTCGTTTGATCTCTCTGGCTATCCTCTGAAACAGATATGCGTTCTCACTCTTCCAGAAGAAATACAAAGAAGAACGAAGTGATTTTGTCATGCAAACGCTGTATGGGTAATAGAATCTCAGTACCTACCTCACCTATTTCCTTTAGGGTCAAATTTTGGTAAAGATATTGACATGTAATGTGGATAGAATCACTTGTCGCATACATTTAATAGATATCCGTTAAATTATTTAGATTTGGAGAGATTTTTAGATTTGGATATTTCATTGCAAAAATTTACAATTGCATAAATTCTCATTGCAACAATTATGTTATTTATCGATTATTTTGTGCCTTCATATTCCACTCCCCCTGCTTTTACCGGTTTTTCATACCTTTCTTTATCAATTAATAATAGCTGACGTGCCTCATAATTTGTTCGTTATTCTGAAAAAAGACCATTATGTAAACACATGTCGAGGAGTCTTTCGGTACGAGAAGGAAATCGCTTATCTTACGATTTGAAGAAAGAGAGAGAGGCGTGCCTGTTGATTGATTTTCGATCACCCTTCATAACAGTCTGCGCTCGCGAATAGTATCCTGTGTCAGAGGACTATAAATATGGCACTAGGAATTCTAAGAAATAATTAATTGGTGAGTTTAATACCAAGCCATTCATTCTTCTACTGTCGATGAAGTAAATCATAATTTAATTGGTAATTAACCACTGATGTTAAAACTAATTAGTAATCGCAATTTTCTAGATTTAATGTACCCAAACATAGGTTAAAGTCCATTACAAAATTGTTCATAGCACGAATCTTTGCCCGCATACCCTCATTAGCCACAAACCATTAGCGAATTTCTCGTGAAACAAACATACAAAATTGTAGAAACATTGTAAATACTTATAGTTTAAATACTTAGGTACTATTTTTTTCATAAATTAACGATGCCATTTAATATCGCCTTCTTAAAATGCATCACATTAACGACTATAATTTATTTCACAAGCACCCAGGTCACAGGCTACAAAAGCAATTAAGTAGATATATATTTACAATTAATTTCGTAAAAGGAAAAATATCCCTCCCTGTGATTCAGTCTCCCATAATACTTGTTAATGGGGTTTACATGAATTTACGGTGATGCAGCAAGTAACAACGTAGTCAGTTGTGTTCAGCAAAGTTCGGTTTTTATTCGAATAAAGAAATAGCTACCCTCAGCAAAATGTATGATTATATTGCGGAAGATGACGAATTAAGGGTTATTAGTCGAAGAAAATTGTTGAAGTGCCTAAGAGAATTAGGGTTATCGTGGGAAGAATGTAATAAAAGAGTTTTGCTTGTTAACAAAGACGAGAAGACAATATTTAAGAACGATAAAAAGGTTTTCAAATGAGGTAAAAATTATTTATTATTTAGATGAAACGTGGTTAAATGAAGAACATAATATTTCAAAATGTTGAGTTCATAAGAGTATCGTCAATTGGCGGCAAGCATTTTCGCTTTTGGAAAAAAATTTCGTTTTCGCTTTGACCCGTTGTACGAGATCCATTGTATTTCTTGCTTGCTGCTGTGTCAACGGGGAGGACATACCGAAAGTAATCTCATAAACACGCATTTCTAACGGAGAAACGTTTATGATTCCCTTGCGGTTATTCCCATAGTACCTCTGCACACATAGTACTGAGATGTTTCAAGTCTGGTGGGTATTTCGGGCGCTATTCCCTCCACTGTTATATTAGCCAGACGAAATTCGAGATAAAAACGATTGACAATTGTATTAAATTGAATAAATTGTTTATACAAGCTGTGCAAGAAATATGCAGCATTCTACTAATTATAAATTTGCAAAGAAAATGATTTGCTCAAAGACTTTTTTAATTTTTTGTTGAAAAAGTGCCAGCATCTCACTCATCACACGTCATCGGGCCCCATTTTAACTCCCTATTTATTTAAAATAAACACTCATATGCATTTAATTTATGTGATGTTATTTCCATATTTATTTTTCCATATTCAAATTTGTTTGATTGTTGTTTTATTTGAAAATAATAAATATATCAAAAGATTTTTGTTTGTTCAAATGATTTTTATTGATCCATAAACTTCATCTATACTCTACCAGTTAGAGTCTACCTCATGCAAGAAAGAATTATGTTTTAAGAGAAGATTTTATTCTAGTCTGCAATATTTTCTTTGTGTGGCCCTCATACTTAATGAGTGTGCTAACTGTATTTGTCTATTGTCAGTAATTATAGGAAATTTTCAATATTCCTGTTAGATTTAGTCTTCTCTAAATAGTTAAATACCTCAATGTATAGCTCAATAAATCTTTGAGTTTTTATCGATGTGCTTGGATAAACGTCTGTTTAAATACCCCTGTTCTCGCCAATAAAACCTGAACGGCTAATTAAAAATACATAAAAATGCAACAAAGATAATTACAAGCGGATACTGTTATACCGCATAAATATTCAAAATGTTATCAGCCTTTAACTGTGCTTCCTGGTAAAATGGAATTAAAAAACACCTCCGTGTTTAATGCCTTCATTTATTGCCTTATCTTTATTTTTTTACGCCCACGAGGTGATGAAAAAGAAATAAATTTCAGTGCGCAATAAAAGAAATCTCTCTGAAAGATGGAAAGTCAAGATGGAAGATTTTTTCGCATCCATATTGGTTTTGGCACTAAGTAACGATTTTATTTTCTTGTTTGTTATAAATTATTCTCATTAAAATTTATGATTTTCTTCCTTATGAGAAATCTATGGGGAATTTCTTTTAATATATTCATTAATTCCGAAAGACATGTCTGCATTTCTGCGAATAAAATTACTTTTTTAGAGCGCCATGTGAATTATGTATTGTAATCAGAAAACATAATTAAACTTTTTATATTAATCTGCTCGTAATTAACATGTTTTTATGGCTGACTTTTTAATATACATATTTAATCTCGTTACCATAATTGCATATAGTAAACATACACCTATGCACATAATGTAAACTTATGCAATGAATTAATTACGGTTACATACTATTGTTCTTGTACCGGTCTATGCCGTTTGACTAATGCAAAGAATCGGATATGGTCCCACTCATTTATATTCTTTGACAGTAAACAAACTAAAAGGAAATGCATTTCGTTTTTAAATCATGAAAGTAGGATCTGCATTTAGTACCAATCGTTTATTTTTATATTTATATTATTATATCTTTTAATATTTACATATTTAGCGTTCATTTCCGAAATAGGAAAAAAACTACCAAACACTACTTACAAATTTTAGGCAATGCCTTCCAGTTACGGAACTGAGTTAATTCAAATATTTTACAATAACAACCCACAAAGAAAAAATAACGTAAAACGCTCTTCCCGTATGCGTCGTCTGAATCGCACCCTCAATATCGGAGAAATTACGTTTTAAGATGTATTGTGTGTGTTTGTGTGTAATAATTAAGAACAGGAAAATATGCTCTAAAAAATGTGAGAAATATGCATGCAATATGCACTAAAAAAATGTCGGAATATGCAATTATAATTTATTATATTTATTATTATATTATACGCATTTTTGAAAATCCACAATACATCCAATTATTCTTTTCGACTAGAAAAAAATTTAAAATATACATTGTATGTATACATCAATAGTCACTTAGTTCCATATCCTTAACGCCAATTAAAAATAGCTTAAAAATAGATTCATACAATAAACTTTATGTATATGAGTAATTTTACCTACCTACTATATTGGTATTGTAGCGTTTCTACGTACAAAGAGGCTTTACTCTTCTAAAACTACAGCCGTCTTTACACACAGAGATTTTGTACTACACTGACGTCAGTATTTACATTTCACAATTACATAAACAACTCTTGTTTTCCCATAACAACGACCTATACGGGGCATTCGCTACACTATCCCTCCCCGTCTTCAGGGTCGCCCTCGACCCTCGGACGATCTACTTCCACAGCAGTCCATATCAGCGAACTGCTACTGCTACGGGTACTGCTACAGCTACTGCTACTGCAACTGCTACTGTTCCTGCTTCGGCTACGGCTACTGCTACGGTTACGGCTACTGCTACCGCTGCTACTGCTATGGTTACGGCTACTACTACTGCTACGGCTTCTCCCCTTCTTCAGAGATTCCGCCTGATCCTTGCCAAATCCATTTGATTAACTCCATTGAGCGGGTTAGACTGCAAATCTTGTACAAAAATTAATCAGCAGCAAATCGAAATCAAGCAGGCCAATCCTCTTTCTGACCATGAAAGACACCAGGGATGACCAATCCCATCCAATGCTCCAGGTAGAAGAGGGACCTGTCTCTTGAAATCCTCCAAGCAGGCCAATCCTACTTCTGACCATCAGAGACACCAGGGATGACCAATCCCATCCAATGCTCCAGGTAGAAGAGGGACCTGTCTCTTGAAATCCTTCGCTGCTCCTGCAGTTACTGAAATCCCCAGCAACTGCTTCATGGTTCCAGACGCACAACCCAGTGGTCAACCATCACCAATTCTTGTACTAAAGATGAACAGCGCCCGTCTCCCAATATGAGTTACAAATGTGAGTGTAGCACTCAAACGGGCCACGCGCGCCAGCCGCACGCAGTCAATCCATTCGAGTGTTATCCTAAATCTAACTTAGCTGTAAGTCCTGTGGAATCTCGAGTCGCGCCAGCCGCTCAACAACTCCATAACGCCGCACAGACTGCACTCCTCGCCTCTCCGCCGCGTGCCATCGCCATCACTTCTGTACGCCATCCCAGGTCCACCAAAATTTTTCCGCTACTTCGGTTCACCAAATCCCGGACGAGCCCCCAAATTTGTAGCGTTTCTACGTACAAAGAGGCTTTACTCTTCTAAAACTACAGCCGTCTTTACACACAGAGATTTTGTACTACACTGACGTCAGTATTTACATTTCACAATTACATAAACAACTCTTGTTTTCCCATAACAACGACCTATACGGGGCATTCGCTACAGTATAATGGAAGAGGAAGGAAAGTAAAAAAGGTCATTTTATTTGTATGCATATAAGCAATAGTGCAGCGTTTATTTAAAAAAAAAAGTAAGGTAATTTCGATAGCAATTCAATAAAAATTGTCACAAATCAGGAACTAAAAACTTAAGGTAATGACAGTGATAAAAACAACATAATATTTTTTAGAACATTTGAAATAAAAATCATTTAAAAAAATACAGTGAAAAAAGATATGGTTTATTTCTAGAAATTTACACTAACGTTTATCAATAAAAATACAATGATTTACAATAATATACATTTCATGATTTTTTTTTTTTTGTTACATTATACAAACAAATAATTTCTAGTACTTTCTGGAGTAAATTATATCTCTGATGGGTTAAAATATGCTTATATACGGAAACAATTTTTCAACATCACAATATGTAATTGGTACCTATTTAATATTTGCAATTATAGCCGGATCCAGATTAATCCTTTAATTTAAGCCTATTAATACAAATATTAGTAATAATATTAGTAACAAATATTAGTAATAAATTAATACCTAGGCCATTTAATACTTTGTTGATGGACTGTAATATACTGAACCCACCATTTTTGTTTAAAACCTCATACAATTTATTTTTAATTTTATTTCCCTCCGTTCCAGTAACATTTTCTTAATACTATTGACAATACATATACCTACTATCCCGTATGCGTTACCCGGACTCCAATTGTAAAAGATTATAGAGGAAGACGATGAAGAGGTTTACAAATTGTCATCCGCTTGTAATCACAGGTTATTTACAAATATAAACTGGACCGTACTTAGAGTACTTAGGCAACAACAGGGGCTTATTCTCATTGATGAGTCGTGGTGTAAATTTAAATTACATAATAACGAGGTAAAATTGTCTTAACATCTGTAAGATAGAGCCTGAAAATTTATTTAAATGGTGTATTAGAATAACCTCATTTTACTCTGATCTTGACAAGTGTTCGTTTCATATTGTTCAAATGTGGCGGCGTTGATTAAACAGAGAACTTTAAATAAATCAAGAAGCAGGTTAGGTGAAGAAATAGCAGTGGATGAAGATATGGAGTGTGGCGAGGGACCAGAATTAGGTAAGGAAGAATTGGAAGAAGAAGACGACATAGAACCTTCATCGTAATGGCCTAACATCATATGCAAAAAAGAGAAAAGGGGATGATTTCATTTTTTTACGGTATAGAAAAGATTAATTTATCTGTGATCCTTTAAAAATTCTGGTGTAGTCCAAATATCCCAGGCGACCATTCGAAACCATCTCCTAATCGGCAATAAAACAATTTCACCTTTCTTCATTCAACAGATAATTTATGACCTTTTATTGGGGTCTCATGTATCACGTTTACTGTAATTTTGTATCAAATAAAATGCGATGTACTATACAGGGGCATTTCAGAAGGCGTTTACGAGCTAAATTTTCGACAATCGACGTCTTTCATTGGGACACCCGATCAGAGGAAGGCGAGAGAACTGCTTAGTTGAGTCACATCTTGTGCGACTGCGTGGCACTAGCAGGAACCAGGTGGACAACCTACAGGGTAGACAAGTTCTCTCCGGGAGAAGCGAGGAACCTCTCGCTTCTTCCTAGGAAGCATAAGTACCATCATGGGAAAATGCCACTAGGCTGAGACCAATGCGGCGGGGGATGACACAATGGACTCTAATCTAAGTGTCGCTTGAAGGCAACCCAGATTCTTTCATTCATTCATAGGGTACCTTTAGTAGCTTGTCTAACCCAATATAGAACTAACCCCAGCTTATTTTTTAACTCAATTTTTATGTCTTTCCTCAACCAAAGCCAAGGCCAAATTCTCTTCCTTCGGTAATTTTTCTCCCATCTGTCCCCCGGTGTCAAATATCTAAGACTAATAGATATACCAACTTCAATTTGATGACTTTTCTCTTGACCAATGAGACCTTAGTTTAGAGTCGCCATTATCGCTACTAATTCATCACGTACATTCGAATTCATAACATGAGTACTTATTCTGGCAAACATAAAATACTGGCGACAATTAAGAATTCACATATTTCTACGCTTGTCAACAGACACCACATGATATAATCCCGTTCTCTAATGGTCACATTCTTAAATTGACTGGGTACAGATTTTTAAATTTGATCGATTAAATTGGGAACTAATGTCGCCTAAGTTTGAAAATAATGGGACAAATAGTTTACAAGTTGTTTCTTAACCCTTCTTAATCTCAAATCTTGAAGAACCTTAAACAAAAATACGAAGGACGTAAATTTCGTACTTATTCGCACAATAGTTTCGTAACATCTGTAATATTTAATCTGTAACGTTTAATAAACAGTTGTTTATACATACTGTGACTTTTCTGGCTTGCTCGGTCTACAACTTGACCCACTAGGTCATTTGTTATACAGGTAAAAAAAAAACAGAAATTATATTTAACAGGTTGTTTCAACAATTTGACAATAAAGGGACGGTAATAAGAGAAAAAACTCTGCATCCAACTGTTAACAACATCAGAAGCGAGGGGAATTTTCCAAAAGAACGGTTACCTGCATGGAAACGGAAGGTGAATATGTCGAAGCCGATAATGGATTTCTTCATTTTTAACCTTCCTGTACTTGTTATCTCATTTTCTGACATCAAATATCATTTTTTCAAGAAGTAGAACTTTATGTAATAAATAAGCTTTCATCGTAAAATTAATAATAATAGCCATATGTAAAGGACTTAGGCGGACACGCTGTATATTTTCTTACAAAGGAGATTAGGTTTAAATTAGAAATTTCCGATCATAACCAGATTGTTTTTTTCTTTGGGAATACCACTCATCCAAATTACTTATCTTTGGTTAACGGATTAGTAACCGTTTCTCAAAATACCATCCCGCTTTTACATTATCTGGGATTTTTTTACTAAGCTGATTGCCCATTCCAGGTACTCAATGATAGCTAAATAATACACCATAAATTCTACACCATAATGTTTTTAATGATTGAGTAATTGTTAATTGATGTAATAAATAATGTTAGTTGATTTGCTACTTATCATTAATTAACTTATTAACCTTTTTTCACCTGAAACCCTTTTTTCACTAACTCTTTTCACCTGAAATGTATTATTATCCATCATCCCTCATCAGACCAATATTAGTTTAAAATTATTGGACCAATATTATTGTGCAAATATTGTTTTACAACATGGAAACAATATTATTATCTAATACTTAGCAAAATATTATATTTGGTAATTCGGCTTTCAATATAAATTTAATATTTTTGAATAATTATAGTCAGAATTAGGCAGCTAACAAAAATAATTATTCATAAATCCAAAATTGCATGACGGGTCTAAAGTGGAAATATAATTAATTTTTCATGCCGCCTTAGAGGTTAAGATAAAACGGAGTGTCGCCTTGATTGTTTACCTCCCAATTATTTTATTATTTTATTGCGGTATTTGCTAAAATGTAACGTATTTTCGAACAGCGGCCAATTATCCTATTGAAACCCCCTAAGTAGAAATTATATAGCCAATTATTTCATTAATATCGAGTTACGTGTGATTAGTGTTAATCGAGGTCATACATTGATACACGATGACTTTCAACATGATAATTATATAGAGATCTTTCGGTATGTCATGAACATCTGTTTTTCCCATCTTCACTCTATAAATTACAGACAAAATGGCTTTCACTTTATCTCAATTGTTTCTTGTGTAAAAAGATGTCTTTATTGAACTTTTCGACATGGAAGTTCAAAGTGCTGTTAACTAAAAAATAATTAAGCCTTCAGATTTGGGAACAATCGGGTTGAGTGAATAGTCGCTACGTACCGTAGCAGTAAAACGATTTCTTACTATATACTACGCCAGGGAAAGAAAAAATAATGTAATATATGCAGTGTCGGTAATTTAGAAATCTGTTTCCGCCCGCTCCTCGCTACATTTCTCTGACACCATAAATAATCCTCCTATTCGAAAAACTATTCCTATTGCCCAGCTTCTCTCTTTCTAACTTTCGATGAGCGAAGGCGAAAACATCACAAATGTAAATCGACCACAACACCGTTTCAGACAAGTAAGAAAGCACCGTATCTTCCATATATACGAAAGGGATAAATGAGTAGAGCGCCCGGTATGGGGCACACAAAGCCAATTGTGATGTGAATATGGCGAGAATGTAACAGCAGGTACGATATATCATCGAGAGGTTAAACCTTTTAACCCTCGGATTCCTGGGTAACGATGACGTAGCGGTACACCGTATCAAATTATCCCACTGAAAGGAGCCATCAATACTTGTTTCTCCACCATAAATTGATACGTCAGAGATATAGCGCTATACAAATGGAAGAAATAACATAGAATCATAGAAATTAAAATTGTTATAATAGCAAATAATAATCGGGTGGGAATTAATATAACTTTAATATGTAATATCATGCCACATTTACATAATAAAATAGATATAAAAACAAATATAAAGACAATAAATATCTAAAATATAAAAACCTAGTAAGTCAGAGTTGCCTTAGTTTAAAAACAAAATTTCTTAAAGGAGATGCAGCCAAATTTCTTCGCGTTGTTAAAAGAACACTCATTTATTTATTACATGAGTTTTCGACAATGGTTATTGCTTCATGAACTGTTGCTGTGAACAATGCTATGAATTAGTTGAAGGGGTTAACATTTAGGGTACCTATAGGGCTTCTGAGTAAGTTATGATTGATAGATTCAATTCTGTTCAAGATAGGAAAGTTGTGTGTCTTATTTTGTTTTTTTATTGATGCCGGTTGGGCAGCTCATTGCATAAACCGTCAATTTAGTAAATTTGATATAACTCGCTATTCACTCACTTTTCTTTAGCTAAATTTTGACAGCCCATTGGTCCTATGAATACAAATCAAATTCGAAAATCTAAATGTAAACCGTTTAGGAATAAAGTTATCAGATGACGAGAATGAAAATTACTACATAGCAATAAATCTTTTTCACGATGTACACTTCTTAGAATTTTGATGGCCATAGTTGATTTCTCGATTTATGTTACCAAAATTAGATAAGGGAATTGGATATCATGTGCAGAGGGACATTATAAATATGGTGGATGTACATAAAATTCTGATTGGCTGAAAAGCAAGGATATTATATTTGGTGTTGTGAGAAGAACATAAAATTCGATTGAGGATGTGAGTCATGAAGGACAAAATTAACAAGAGAATAAGGATTCCAGTTTCCGACTTGGGGCGGGGCGCTTGTGTTGAGGAGAATTAAGACAGATAACTTGCTAATTAAGCAATTGAGGGCAATCTAAATAATTACCGCTTTTCATAAAGTCTAACAATAGTATTAAACTCATTGATTGAGATTACTTAACACAGCAAAAAAAGTGCCCTTCGACGAATCTGTGAACATGATTTTAAGTAAGGTGGATGAGTGACTTTTGTGGTAGGCTAGAGAGCGACATCGAAGCCTCCAGCTCAAAGAATTCTGTGTAGATGGCCAGGGCGACTTCCAAGGCAGTGAAAGCTGCCTATTCTCTCTGAGGCAGCGAAGTCATAGCAGCCTTGCCCAGTAAAAGCGAAAGGACGAACAACAGGTGTAGTGTACCATGTGAATTATTAACATTCCTGGCCAGGTCGCAGAATTAAAACTGATCAGTTTATTATTAAATTTGGACGTCCGACTATCAGCTGTTTGAAAATTAATTTTGTTTGCAACAGATCAAGTTTACGTCTAACTAGTTGTGTAAAACTTTGCATGGAATGTATCTTTCTGTTTAAAATTTGTTTAAAATATTTATAAATGAATATTTAGGAGGATGCATGTGTGAAAATTTAAGTTGAACCGAATGAGAAACGATTCACATGTGTTTGTTTTGTGTTCTGTACGTATTACATTCCTAAGCCTCAACTTTGCACCGAGCACTTTCATCAATGTAATTGTTCACGAAATAATCAGTTATTCTGTTACATTTGGATTATTTGGTTGATTTTATGCTACTTGAATTTTGCGAAAGAATTTCCAAATCCTTCTGGTCTTAAATAAGAAAAACCGAAAAGACAATGCACCCACTTTCCACATTCACTACCATTGCCTTTATCATTTTTCTGGGAGCTAAACTTTGGATTTTTCCAGACTAAGCTTTTCCAAGGGGGAATCTGCATGTAATTATTCTTGAAATCGACTAAGATACCGAAATAGCATTATGTATTGCTTTTCGTAATCAGCAACAATGAAATTTCATTGAAATATTAAACCAAAGGAATTACATTTCTCTTCAAGCAAAACAAACAAATTTTGGTAAGTTGTAGTTTATCTTGCAACATACAGAAAGCAACAGTTATGTAGTGTCCATTTTCCATGACATGAAGAGTAAATAATTGTAGGGAATGAGGTAATCGAGACAGATTTAGTCGTTTTTGGTAATACGCATTATTACTTACATATGCAATATCCTTCCTAGTAAGAGTGTTCAAAGATTCAGTTTCGCGTAGAACGCTTCATTGATGACGGACGCGCACTGAAAACTTTTCCCGCTTTCCTATTGCTTACTGCATTGAGAATTTGCCTTTTAATTGCTGTAAGATTGTATGGGTTATGAAACTCATAACCTGGTAATTATTTTTCCTCTCCAAAGTGAACATTTTTACATTGCACGCATTATCACTCCACGTTCAGAATGTTTCATCACTTTTTATAGCCTTTTTCTCATGATATATAAAACCGTAAGTAAAGGTTTCCCCTTTTCTTGGGGAACTTGGGGAAGCTTGAAACTTGACGTGCACTCATGTTTCAAGTTAAACAAGCAATTAATGCCTCCACATCAAAACAAAAGTGACAGAGTCAAACACTGATTATTTCGCAGTCATTGTTAGCATTAATCCCTTGACTGGCCCTCAATTCGTGGAAAGTATAACGGGGTCGGTAACGGATGAACCTCAATTCGTGATCCACGGTTTCGGTTAATACCTCTCAGAGTTAGTCGGTTTCTGGTAGCAGTTTAGTATATCTTTATTGTTTCCATTACTAATACCTCTGGCGTCTAGGAAGGGTACGCCGTACCTGGTACGGACTGTTCCCTTTCTTCCTTAAGATGAACTGAATTCATCGAAGTACTTCATCCTCTGTGCCTTTAGGGATTTGACAAATTATGTCGATTACATATTTTTTCGAAAAAGGTACCTCAATCGGTAATAACGGTAAACAGCTGTTAAGTAAATTATCCGTAACGTACTGAGAAATGATTGGTGAAATTTTAGCTCCAATATATGTGGCCATAAACTTGGTTTTATGTCCGACCATTAAAACTGAAATACTTTGAATAAAAAATCATTTTTATAGTAGAATGCAACGTATCGTTTCTGAAATCACAAACTTCCTTCATATCATTCCAATAGTCGTTAATTGATTGTACTACTAATTGAAATGAAATGATGATAAATAGCTTAATCACGTCAATACCACTTATAACAAAGTTATTTGCCAATTGAAAATTATTTTCATCTTGTGAGAATTCAAATGAGTCTTTAACAAGTGAGAGATTTAAAGCAAACAGTGGTTTCAATAATGGATCTGACTGACACTTGCAGTTTGTGGATCTTGGGTAATACGTAGAATTTGGGACCTAACAACTTTTTAAAAGTTTTTTTCAGAAATATTACCTGAACTGAATATTACTTGTTCATTTATAATAGATTGTGTCATTCAGTAGTAATTGTGAATATCTTATATAATTCTTTATATATGATTTCAGGGACTTTGCCTTTATCAGCCATTTTAACAATAAATTCAGAATGTTCTTTAAAAAACAATTTTGAACTTTTGTACTAATTGCTGAAGTGTTGAAAGAACTGAATTTATATCGTAAATAATTTTTGATTACATTACTAATTTGTGCACTGCATATATTTCTTTCGCACTCGTTCTTACCGATTGATGGTGTACTAAACATCAGTACGAAAATGCTCATAGAATAATAGAAATAGAAAATATGTAGAAATCTCACCTAACCATATATAGAAAAAATTTTGCTAATCATAGGTATGCAAAATTTTGGACCCAAAGATAATAGTTTCATTACATCACGATGAATATCCAAATCAGTAAGGTTTTTGCCAATTATTTTTTGTGGTTATTTTTAATTGGTGTTGTGATGACAGGTAGATTTCCCTTCAGTTGTTGCTTTTTATCTTGAAAACTTGTCCATCATAAGTTACTAACGGTCTTTATTTCAATTCTTGACACATTTAATTGGGTTAGAAGCTTGTTAGTATTCTTGTTAATTTAGTTTGTTACATATGTTCGTATGGATCAACCCATATAGATATATTAATATATCACTTACTTTTTGGGTTTCCTGAGGTTGACTGGTTCCTCAGTGAGAGTGGGGATGCCTTCAATTTATGAGTAGAAAATTTAACACATTTTTCTTTCCTACCACTCTTTGTATGTGTGAAAAATCGTAACGTTCTGTTTTCATGAGCTGTGCCATACTTGGTCATAACCAATTTAAAAATAAATAAAAATGTTTACATCACATGATACACATGTATCATTGATACCGTCTGTTACCTAACGCTCAGTAGGCAATGTTGTTTCCTAACCTTAAAAATAATGAATATACTATAAATAGTGAGTATAGTAACATAGAAACTTATTTACCATAATTATTATTACTTATTTACTAACTCCCTTATTAATAAACGTATTTTAAAGTTAAAATGGATTTTAGCTTAAAATACGTTTAGAATATTTTTAACAGATGTAACTACAGTTTTGTTTCCTATATTCTTAACATGGAGGTACCTCTGGTTACCTTATTGAAACACATTCTAAGAGCATTTTAAGCTTAAATCTATTTTAACGTTAAAATGCGTTTATGAATAAGACCGTTAGGCTTTGTCGGGGAACACTCGCTGCGCACGCATGTGTGCGGTGTGTGTGTGTGCACGTGCGCATAGTTGTGTGCGTGTGTGGGTGGATGGACTGACAATGTTGTAATAAAATATAACTGGAAACAATGTTTGCGTTAACATACCTTTAAATTGTTTTTTCTTGCATTTAACGTTAAAATGCGTTTGTGAATTAGATCATTATTGTTTTAATTCATCTACTCTTAATATCGACTTGTGCTATTTTTATTACTGTTCACTGATGTGTAATATAGGTGGTTTTAGTATTAATCTCGTTTTTATATACAATGAAATTATATAAAATTATAAGTATATTTTTTAATATTAAGAACTTTAACTATCCTATACCATTGTTCACAGTAACAGTATATAAAGTTAATAAACGTTGTTGAAAATTCTTGTAATAAAGAATAAGAGGAAGAGAAAGCAAGAAGAGGAAGGAATAAGAGGGAATGCGTAGGTGTTTCGACCTGTTGGAATAGGACTTTCTCGTCAATATACGTAAGGTATGATATTACCTAAAGTAGGATCAATGGCATCTTTGAGAAAATCTAGACCTATCTAATTTCCAGATAGAAAAAAGGCCAGCCAGGCAATTTTCGAAAATACCAGTACATTCGTTGTGTACTGGCTTCGTCTTATATTTACTGTGAAATACTGAAAGTTTCTTACAGAACCTTTTGTACCTCAAATTAATTTTTAAGAAAATTGTTTTTCCCATGTCGCAAACGAGTCAAAAATTTAAATTTTATGTAACGCAGATGGACTTTCCTTAACGGTAGTCGACTGGGTAGTCGATAATTACGAAATTTTAAATTGGGATCATAGTTCATCATACACATAATATTTACTAAACGATTTTTCGTTTTTCCACTAAAATTTCCAACAAAGTCGCTTTTTCAGTTCTTTCTTTCCCATGTCTTATCCCGCTCAGAACATCAATTATTACATAATATTTCCAGCCTTGGAGGTTTCCCATTTTCAAGGAACCATTACATATTCAATGAGAAATATGATACGCCACGATTTTTTTTATTATATTAAATAAGCGCGTTATAAGTGAAATAAGGAGATAACTTATGAACTAGTAATCACTACGATACTTTCCGTAGATGTCCCGTTACGCGGAATTATTTTTAAGCTGTCCATTTACGGACCATAAATCCTTCATTTGAATAACTACCGTCTTTGATAGATCTGAATCAGAAGAGAGCAGATATCAGCACTTATAAAACTCGAAGTGTTATTCGCAAGATTTATTGCAATATTATGTATAAACATATTCCCCAACATATCTTGAAGATTATATATTCATATAAAATAGTGTGCCATTTAATTATGGAATATAGGTACCAATTATTTACGTTTAAAAGCGTTAAAATATTAGGCAAACATCGTGTTTGTTTCCAGTGATTGATTAGGCAGACAACCCCCAAAAGGTATGTTCCGTTCTAAAATTGGTTGTAAAATTGGGTACTATCGCAACTAGATTAGAAAGCGAATTCCACTTTCTTAGTTGTGTAGATACAAAAACATATTTTAGGATGCTCCGATTAACTTTTGTGTGCTCCAAAATAAACTGATTGAAAACGTTGTTTAAACCAGTGCGGATCATTACTTCAGGAATTTGATTGACAATGGAAAGATTTTGCAAAATGTTATTACAATCCAGCAACATGATTGACGTAGTTTTTTTATATATAATTGTGTCATTAAAACGACACCTATCTGTTTATTGATTAAAATATATACAAAACTGCCCTTTGTTAGCAAAGAAGGACCAGCGATAGTATTTAAGGAATCCTTATTTAAAAGACAGATATTGGTTTTGTTCCCTGTGGATAAGGACAATATTCAATTAGTTTAAGTAAATTGTTCTCAACTCATGTTGTTTGTTTTTATAATAAATCTTTTAATAAACGTATCCAGAGAGTTGTGAACCATCATTGGCGCACATAATAGGATCAGAAGGCTTTAAAATTATCACTGAACATCTCATCACTGTATCACTGTACATATTTAGATATGTGGGGGTATTTGTTTAAAAGTGAGAGCGGCAAAGATTTACTAGTTTTGGAGAACTTTACATTCTACAAAACTAATATTTTGAAAATCGAAGGAGTTTTTTCGAGGTGTACTCAAACCAACTGTAATGCAAAAGTGTTTAAAATTTGATTGTGATGTGCTCTGAAGCGAATTGGTACACAATCATGACTCCGATAAGAAGAGATTAATTAGAAAAATTATAACTAACTCTTGTAAAAGCAATGTACAAGAAGACATTAGTGAGAAATCTTCAAAAATTATATGAAACGCGCTTATTCCACATTTTCATGAAACTGTTACAACGACAGATATAAGTTATATAAGAGGAAACGTGTATAACTGTCGCTAAAGGATTTTTCCTGATCCACATTCCTCAAACATGCAGTGGGTTCAACATTGGTTAGATTCATATACTCCAGAAATTAAAACGAGCACAGGTGAAAATAATATTCGTATTTTGGCGAAAATGAATACTTTACATATGGATCATACATTTTCATATTGTACGAAGTATTATTATCAATT
Source organism: Cryptocephalus primarius (assembly GCA_963576515.1). Lineage (NCBI taxonomy): Eukaryota > Metazoa > Arthropoda > Insecta > Coleoptera > Chrysomelidae > Cryptocephalus > Cryptocephalus primarius. The sequence continues at coordinate 12,084,498 of OY754940.1, read as the reverse complement.
ATTCATAATTCATGAAGTGCGGGCAAAATGGACCTTATTTTCCATTAATATATTATGTAGTACCGGGTGAAATTACAGGTATATAAATCTATTTTCTTTAATAAAGCTGAGATCCTTTGAAGCATTTAATACTTTATTACGACCTCATAAAAAATGTGCTGATTTTAAAAAAGCTACACACAAAGCAATACTCTTTATTTGGCCAAATACAAAAGAAGTGGATGCCACTTTCATTTACACGAAGCCTGGTACAAAAAAATTCACTTGGTTTAACTGCAGAATATAAAAATGATTCTTAAGTAGGAAACTGGTTAAAATGTACTTTTGGCCTTACGTATTTAAAACCCAAAAAAGTAGTAGTTTGTTTCATAATTGATTTAATTCCTGTGAAGCCAGGAAACTAATTTGTATATATATATATATATATTGTAACGTTTCTACGTACAAACAGATTTAGTTCTTCCGAAATTACAACAGCCTTTACACACAGAGATTTTGTACTACACTGACGTCAGTATTTACATTTCACAATTCATAAACAACTACTTGTTTTTCCCTAACAACGACCTATACGGGGCATTCGCTACACTATCCCTCCCCGTCTTCAGGGTCGCCCTCGACCCTCGGACGATCTACTTCCACAGCAGTCCATATCAGCGAACTGCTACTGCTACGGGTACTGCTACAGCTACTGCTACTGCAACTGCTACTGTTCCTGCTACGGCTACGGCTACTGCTACGGTTACGGCTACTGCTACTGCTGCTACTACTGCTACTGCTACGGCTACTGCTACAGCTACTGCTACTGCAACTACTACTGCTCCTGCTACGGCTACGGCTACCGCTACTATTACGGCTACTGCTACTGCTGCTACTGCTATGGTTACGGCTACTACTACTGCTACTGCTGCTACTGCTACAGCTATGGCTTTTGCCACTGCTACGGCTACTGCTACTGCTAATGCTACGGTTGCGGTTACTGCTACTGCTACAGCTACGGCTACTGCTACAGCTACGGCTACTGCTACTGCTGCTACTGCTGCTACTGCTACGGCTTCTCCCCTTCTTCAGAGATTCCGCCTGATCCTTGCCAAATCCATTTGATTAACTCCATTGAGCGGGTTAGACTGCAAATCTTGTACAAAAATTAATCAACAGCAAATCGAAATCAAGCAGGCCAATCCTCTTTCTGACCATGAAAGACACCAGGGATGACCAATCCCATCCAATGCTCCAGGTAGAAGAGGGACCTGTCTCTTGAAATCCTCCAAGCAGGCCAATCCTACTTCTGACCATCAGAGACACCAGGGATGACCAATCCCATCCAATGCTCCAGGTAGAAGAGGGACCTGTCTCTTGAAATCCTTCGCTGCTCCTGCAGTTACTGAAATCCCCAGCAACTGCTTCATGGTTCCAGACGCACAACCCAGTGGTCAACCATCACCAATTCTTGTACTAAAGATGAACAGCGCCCGTCTCCCAATATGAGTTACAAATGTGGGTGTAGCACTCAAACGGGCCACGCGCGCCAGCCGCACGCAGTCAATCCATTCGAGTGTTATCCTAAATCTAACTTAGCTGTAAGTCCTGTGGAATCTCGAGTCGCGCCAGCCGCTCAACAACTCCATAACGCCGCACAGACTGCACTCCTCGCCTCTCCGCCGCGTGCCATCGCCATCACTTCTGTACGCCATCTCAGGTCCACCAAAATTTTTCCGCTACTTCGGTTCACCAAATCCCGGACAGGCCCCCAAATTTGTAACGTTTCTACGTACAAACAGATTTAGTTCTTCCGAAATTACAACAGCCTTTACACACAGAGATTTTGTACTACACTGACGTCAGTATTTACATTTCACAATTCATAAACAACTACTTGTTTTTCCCTAACAACGACCTATACGGGGCATTCGCTACAATATATATATATATATATATATATATATATATATATATATATATATATATATATATATATATTCATGCGTTCGTTGTAAGCGCCAAAGTTTCCTTGTCCAATAAGGACCTGTCTCAGATTTGCCTTTTGTGCGTATAGTTCTCCCACATTGCTATGTTTCCTATTAGTTGTTTCGTCCATTGTCCCTGCATCTCATTTCTGTCCCACCTGTCCTGCTATTCAATCATTGTTCGTGCCCTAACTCGGCGTCTCCTACTCTCTTTATCTGTGCTCAGATCTGTGTTTGTCAGCCCCCGTTTTTCTATCAATAAATCTGTTGGGGATATCCCAGTGATTACGTATAAGGCAGCTTCCGACTCGATCCTGTACGTGAAAGCCGATCGGGGAATCATCTTTCTATGTATTGAGGCTAGTTTATTTGTATAACATTTGTATTTCAACATATTTTGCCAAACTGCTGCACCATAGGGTAATCTGTTTTATAATATTTTGTATAAGAGTATTTTCAAACTTGAGGGCTCATCTATGTGTGGCATTAACCTCGTAAGTAGGGCCGCTTCCTTTTCAGCCTTCTCAATTGCCATATATTCCTACATCGTTTAGATACACCTGTACCTTCAGATATCTCACAGATTGTTTCGGTAGTATTTACATGTCGGATAATTAGAACTTGACGGCTTGCTTCTCCCTTTTGACTACCAGTGCTTCGATTTTCTTTGGTGCTAAGGACAGGCTTGTTTCCCAATCTAAACGTTGACGATATGCAGGGATTCATTAGTGCTCGTAACTAGCTCTTCTTTGTCATCAGCTCAGAGTGCTGCGAACATGGCGAACCCACTGGCCGCAGCGACGTGTGCGTTTGAAGTCGACTTTGTCCTCTCTATAATAGAGAGGAACAAAGAACTTGTCGAGGAGTTGCGACAACTGTCCGTGCGAGTCAAAGGACTCGCCGCGGATAATGAGCGTCTCATGGCGCTCCTGAGGCAGCAACCCAGCTCGGACGCGTAGGAGGCTGAAGCGACGGAGGAGGGCGACGTCACGTCGACCGAATCCTCCGCCGAAGACGATGACGAGACTGGAGCCAGGGCAGAGGAAGTTCGGAAGCCCAGGACAAGGAAACGCAGGAGAAACAGGCGTAAGGGGTCGAGCGCAAGCTCCTCCGACGCCGACGTCCTCAAGGCGCCGAAGAAGACCACCACGCCCCGCTCGAGGCCGAGTAGGAGCCCCGACAGGAGCCCCTTTAAGGAGCCACCAGCCGGAGCCTACCGAGGACCACCCCGAGAAGGAGCCCCCCGACGCCGACCACCCAGGACCGTCAAACGGATCTCGAGACAGCCCAGCTGCCGGTCTCTCCAGGACGGAACGGGCCAATCCACATGGCTGAGTCGTGGTTTTCTGCGGTTTCCCGCGACCGTAACCAGAATTGGCAGCCACCTCCCGAGGTATTCAGAGGGCCGCAGCCTTCCCCTTCACAAACTCTCGTACATATAATGTACCACAATTATGTTAACTTTTGTATATTGTATTAACTTAGTTAGGACGATGCCATAGGCTTATTCTTGTATATACGTAGCGTTAGTAGTAATGTAGAGATTTTAAAAGTCATCAGCATACTCTACCAGAACAAGGTCATCCGCAAATGCAATAGTGGTCGCTTCTACCATGTTTTTTGCTTTTAACATTAGTCTTTCGTATTCGGCTCTTATGACTAGATCGTCAACGAAATGCAATGTAAATAACTTTTTGTTCGGCTGTTTTAATATACATTTATCGACATTTGCGACGCCACGCTTCTAGACATTCTTTAATATAAACTTTAAATAGGGTAGGAGCAATTCAACATCCTGATTTTAAACCTTATCACAGTAATTATATGAATTGGTTCCGATATTTCATTTTCTATTTTCACTCGTCCTGTCATGTAACGATGTAACTATTTACTTTAAGGTTTCCGCATGTATATTTCGAATGACTTGTTTTTGCATTGTTTCCTACAGTTTTTTGAGACGAACACTGTCATAGGCCTTGAAAGATCTGCAGAAACAACATGGGTATCCGTGTTGTGGGCGGTCTATCATAGATTACCTGTTGTAGAATAAAGACGTAGCCCATACAGGATCTTGCAAGCTCTAAATCCACATTGTTAATCAACATCGCTAAATTGGTCGTCTATTCGCTCCTTGATAATCTTACTATAACTTTAGAAGTGGCCTTTTGAGCACTAATTTACCCAACAGTTAGAACACTTCATCGTATCACCATTTTTGTAAATATTGCTAATATAAGCAGCTGTCCACTCAACTAATACCTGTCGTTCATAAAGAACGCTCTTGAATATACTGGCTAGTATTTCAAATATCACTTCCAATGTATAGTGTCCGAATTTTACTCCCGTAGGAATTTCAGCTTGTGAATATGACTATTCCCAAGCGTCGTATTAATCCAGAAGTATTCATATCCACTAGTATTCTTAGTGTAGCTTTGATCAAATTTGCACATGAATTGTTTCAATCCGAGACTTTTCGCGACAAGATCTAACTTAATTGAATATTTTAGTTATTGGCCTTGTCTCGATCTCATTTCGGGACGTGTCCAAAACTTTCCCGATCTGGTCCCCTCATGGATTTTTCCCTAAATTCTACTCGGTCCCATTCCCACGCAGAGAGCTCGGTCTCGTCGTGTCCCTTCGAGCTCGACTGCCAATTCTAATTTATTTCCCCGGCGAGTTTAGGCTGCAATTAGTGTAATCTTTCTTCCGCAGCGTGCTCGTAAATAATGACTTCATTATTTGCGCTACCAACGGTGCACCAATCACGAGGAATCGCTAATGCGGACGGACAATGGCGACCGCACAATATGACTTATTTTCCGGGACAATACTGGCATGTATATGGTACACTGTGTATGTGTAGGATACGGTGACGTTGTTCAGGTTGTTAGGTGGACGATTAGGGTTACATCGATGATCGTTTTACGTGGTGCTACTGTTTTGTAGTCATGCTTCATTTATCACTGAAGATATTTTCATTGTAGGAGATTGATTGATTTGAATGTCTTGAAGCAAAACATAAATAGGGCGTGCTTTTCTTGCGATTTTTACTTTGTATTTACAATCGGTATACAAACCTCCAAAGAATATGGTAGTGCTTTTTCATCCCATTGTGAAATGGAATCATCTGACAGATTTTTTTCTAGATGATAGAGCATAGACAGATGATAGATTCTTTCTTACAGTTATTTCTTACAGTTTTTCCACATTTTAGAAAATGGACATTTGCCACGTTTATTGAAAAGAGAATTAAGAAAGCACTATCCTGTTACTACAAATATCTTATTATAAACCATCCAACTACTTAAGCTAATAGATCTAAAGTTTTTCATGGATTGTCGAGCTTCGACGATCCAGCTGAGGATTTAACTATAACTTAAGAGCGTAAAAATACAAGTTACGTTTTTTGTATATTTGCATAAATTGTGGCACTTCATTTGTGTGAGACGTGCTCTTTTGTATATTTGTCGTTTTATTTTATAAATTTTACGGGTTGCTCATAACATGGGAGTGAAATTGAAATTGTCAAAATGGGTATTGTTAAAGAAGTTAAAGTACGTTATGTTTATGTTTCAATATGTCATTACGGTTCATTGTAGTTTGGTGACGTCATATTTATGCATATGCCGCGGCCACTGTATCCCATCCCACTTAAGTTGTATTAAGGTAATCACATCAAATGTGTAATATATTAAAATAATCCCTATTCCAATGTATTATTCTTATGATTATTTAACATTTAATTGCACTGAACTCTTATGTGCCCTTTAATCTATGAAAATGTATGCTGTTTTGCGGTTACATTGGTCGTACTAATTGTTCTTGCAACTCCATCGGGAGTATTTGGTGGGTAGATTGAGCTCAATAACTATCATTGCCGGAAAAAGAAGAAAGGTTTTCAGATATTCCTTCAGATAGCAGCCTATCTGAATAAAAAAGGAACCTCAGAGATTAACAATCACTTTCCTAAACCGTTCACGAGCTATATGCTTTAACACTGAGAAAGTAAAACCGGTTCATTGCTTAATACTATTGTACCAAAATATTTTCAGTCTTCCAACACTTCTTTTTCCTTCTATTCTCCCTTCCATTACTTACTGTAGAAGGCAATACATTCCTCCTCTGAGTACTTGTCCTAAATATGCGGTGTTCCTCTTTTTAATTACGTAAATGTTGTCTCTCCGTTTTCATTCTTCTTAACATTTCCTCGTTAGTTATTATAGATATCGAAGAAATTCGCAACATCCTTCTATAGCGCCATGGTTCAAACGCTTCAACCGGTTTATGGTACTTACTATTAGAGTCCACAAGTCCACTCCATATAATAATGTGAACCAAACATAACATTTCAAAAATCGTAATTACAGGAAAATATCGAGATATTGCAACATTCGAGTGGTGTGGTTGTTTATCTCACAAACGACTACCTTGCTATGTCTGTACGTGTGTTGACTTTGATGTGTGCATTACTATTCTTGTTGATGTTGCTTCCAAGGTACTTAGAATCATGAACGTTTTTAGTTGGTTCTCCATTGAGCAACTGGTCACCATGGAAATTGTTTTATCTTTTTACTACCATGAAATTAGTCTTTTTAAGATTGATAGCCCATTATTGATTTAAGCCCATATCATGAGTAGATATCACAAAGTGGTTTCAGTAATTCTTGCAACTCCGATACGTTTTTTGTGAGTACAGCGGCATCATCTTCTTATTTGATGTTATTTATAACGTGACCATTGATAACAATACCTCTCTTTTCTGCTTAGCCGCGCCTCTTTAAATACGACTTCTGAGTATATGTTGAATTGCGTCGGGGATACTATGCACCCTTATCTGTCTCCTTTTTTATTGGTATTTTGTTGATCTCGCGTTTATTTACTCTTAGAATTGCTTATGGCCGGCAATAGAGTTGTTTAATGAGGCGTATCCAGTCCGATTACCTGTAGATTCACAATCAAAAGATTATATTTAACACAATCGAAAACCCGCTCGAAGTACATAAAACATATGAACACATTCTGTTGTAGATCCCTGCATCTTTGTATAAGAGCCTGCATTAAAAAAAGCGCGTCTCTCGTACCCAAACCAATTCGAAAGAGGAACTGCTTATTGTGACATTTGTAGTAAATTCTTTTTTATATTATTTTAAGTCTCATTTTATGTGTGTGGCATATTAAACTAATAAGCCTATACCCTGAGCATCTCTTTGGATTTTGTTTTTTCTGGAGAGATGTGAATACTGACTCCAACCAACCTTGTGGAATTACAGCAGTATTATAGATATTGTTGAATAAACCGATAATTTTCTTTAGTTCCTCTTTGCCAATAATTTAAGTAATTCCGATGAAATTCCATATGGATCAAAAGGTTTTGCAGTTTTAGCTTGATTGATGGCATGTACAACCTCGGTTATTAATATTGATACACCTGTGTTAGCTGCTTCCAAATCATTTAGAAATCTAATTTGAAAAATTAGATCTTAGAAAAATAAGGAAATAAAATGTTACAAATCACTGTATTGGTTTGCCATGTATTTTTCCCAGACCATTGTCTTCTGCATTTCGTCTAGTATGAAATGATTTTGTTCGACTTTTAATGTTATGTTTTCTTTGGTTTTTGGTGAAGGCAAAAATCTTGTTAAACTTGGAGTTCTTCGATTTCGATGATTTCATCCATCCATGATTCTTTTGCTTTTGCTCTCAATACCAACACATTATAGAAGTTATCCAAGTACTGAAAATAAGTTATACAAAAATCTACTTTAGCATTAAGTAAGATAGTCGATGGGAAAATTATGTAATAGCTATTGAAACTAATTCAGACCAATGAGTTAATTTCGGTATTTAACTCTGCACTCTCCGAAATAACTTCTTCGACGAATTAAGTAAGAAATTTAGGCCACCTTTCCTCTGTTCAACATTCGAGTTCCTTGAGTCAGCGCAAAGAGGAAATCATAGCCAAACTAACGTTCTCATACAATTTATATCTTTTATCTGGCCGTATCCCGATCTGCGCCATTACAAGTAAGATCTTCATATCGGCCACAATAGAATTGCGGGCTTTACGGCTCTAACACAGAACTTGTTCATCGCTTTAAAATTTCCCATATCGTAATTTTCCCCCCATAATCGGTGCTTAGTGTCGCAATCGCTAACAGCTTCTTCATTTTAGTGCCTGGCTGAATACGGAAGAGTGTCCAATGAAGAACGTTCATATTCTCATTAGTCGTTCCCACGAGTCGTTGTAAATGCTAAAGAGGTAAAGTTAAATGCTTGTTGGATTCGAAATAACACAGTGAAACTTTATTCTTGGGTTGTTTAAACCTCTTTTGAGATTGATATTTTAATACAGATATCCTTATGGGTATTCTTGGAGTAAATATCATAATCAAATAGGCAGTGAAACACAATAGAACAGTGAATCAGACAAAATTAAAAAGCAAGGAAAAATGATCAAACTTGCAATTATAATCAGAACATATGGAACATTATAAAGTTGCAAATATTGGGTCAATATTCATGAATAATATACATCACATGTATTTAATTTACACTGCCGAAAACTATCAGTACTATTATTAAAAAAAAAAATATATTTGTAATTGTTTTCGTTCGTTCGTTTCGTTTGTAATTGTTTTAATTAACAAATTTTATTTTCTGTTTAATGAGGACATTTCCAAGAAAACTGCTATAGATTGCAGAATGTTACAGGTAACAGCAACAATGCTCTTAGTTTTTCTATGCTTCTGTATTACTTTCAAAACTTTGTAGGTATATTTCTTTTACAGAATTTACAACGAAAGCTACACTACATATTCTATTTTTATTTCATTCTTGTTCCTCAAAGCCACAGCAGCATGTAAAAATATTTGCTAGAATTTCGGACAAAATTTTAGTAGTATCACCAGACTTTTTTTAAAATAATTTATATTTTGGAAGTGTTTCTTTACAAAATGTATACCATCATATATAATAAATTGGCTCATGTATACTTGAAATTTGTTGCTTTTTGGACTATTTTAGTAGAGAAAGCTTCATCTGGTGAAAATGAATGTGTTAGGATTGAGAAATTATCGTCTCTCAATATTTTTGGTAGCTTTCATCTTACAATTCTCAGTACATTAAAATATATTCCTAATAAGACATAATAAAATAAAAAGTAAATGGACAGGCCTATAAAAATAATTCAAATTCATAAACGTTGAGCTACCAGCAGACTAGCTCGTATAATGCCTTTATAAATAAAAATGTCAAATAATTCAGTATTATTTTAACACCAAGAAAACTTCCATGATGTTCAAGGATACAGGTCTTTACATAATATTGTAATTTTAATTCACTTTTGCTTAAGCACTGAATCAAAAGATATTCCATCAATGATACGTAATTTAAGTATAAACAACTTGTCACTTAAAAAAAATTAATGTATGGAAATAAAAATGAATATTTGGTAGCGCAGATTAAACGCCAAAATTCTTGCATCAATATGTTGAGATATTTTTCTGCAGTTTTTTAAAGAGCAAAAAAAAATTAATTTTGGTAACACCTTTTGACCATACTTTTACCTCCAGTCTTATGAATAATTATCACTGCTGACTGGGTTGTGTATTCGTTTTCTGCAAATTCCTCTGAAGAATCTTATGAAAAATTATTACTGCTGACTGAGTTGTGTGTTCGGTTGCTGCAAATTCCTCTGAAGAATCTCATTGTTAGTAAGAAACTATCACCATTATTAAAGAAAGCTGCGTGCATTCAATCTGATTACCCGTTATATAATAGCGGCATTAAACGTCTTATATTGAGATGAATGTGCACTGAGGGGTACTGTTTTTGACCCCCCACAGGTCGTGGACCCCCTTTGAGTAAACGGTCGGCAGGAAAACAGTAGTCAGCTTGATATATCGATCGTAACCGTGTCATAACAGGCCAGCCGATAGATAATTCGGAATTTTATTTTAATGAAATTTTGTCTAGTGTCGAGCATAAAAATTTTTATGGTCACTAAATTGTTTTTAACGCCTCGGACATGCGATAAGAGGAACCGGCGTGATACTAAAAAGTTTATTGGATTCGTTGTGTTTGATCGTCTCGGATTTGACACCGGATTGAATTGGAAACTTTCATCCGGGGGAAATTAGAATTTTTAATTTAAATAATTAGTTTTGAATGACAGGATGGCATTTATTTACGTTGGGTTGTCAACTTTTATTGTCGGCTTGTGTTAGTAGGTACTTTTATTGTTACATCTTGGATGAAATAATAAAAGTGCCAGTAAAGGAATAATTAAAATTGAGTTTTATCTTATCCATCTTCTCTTTATTTTATTAACGTTTCTTGTTTATGTGATTCTATTTAGATGTTTAAATGGTTTTGTAGTGGTTCCAACTTTCGAATGTATAACCATACGAACTCAATTCCTATACTATACTATACTAAATTAATTACCAATTAGTTCTGTTAATTATTCGTAGTGTTCGGTGTCAAAAATTATAGCAGATCATATGTCAGCAGAAGTCTGCCAACATCGATGTCGTCAGTTCCTCAGTGCTACTGTCACCCATATGTTGTAATCGCCCGAAAATTGTCGATGATAATATATCGAGTGGCTTGAAAGTTAAAAATCCAATAACGTAGGACGGTTCATCAAAGGAATTATCCTTTTTAGTACCTCATTCTCGATTGATTCCCTATTTTTAGAAGCAGCGTCACCTTTTCCAGAAATATTATGATTATATTTTTATATTATATGTTATTATTGTTATATTATATTGTTATTTTTATCCATTGAAAAATAATCATTTATCTGCCGTTGAAATGCATGAATAATCCGATATGTTTAAATATTATGGACGTGTTTTGTAGATTAAAATTCAACCTGTCCAACCCTCTATTTATAATCTACTAACTTACCTTCACGAATTATTTCATGCCACGTCATGTGTTAACACTTTACTCCCTTGTTGGTAAATTGTGTTTATTCACGAAATTAGGGAAACATTTGCTTTTGTATTCCACATCGTGTTTTAATACTTTAATTATTATCCAGCTTAATAAAAGAGCAATTTTTTACGTCAGATGTACCAATGTTTCGGCAATAACAATTGCAATTCAATTTGTATGTGTTCTACATTTATTCTCCATACCTCGGGTAGCGCGTTGAGGTGCAATGGATCCCATCGTTACTTCACAGTAACCTTCGTTTGTTTTGGCCCTCGAATAATTTGTCGTCTATCGGTTTCGTAACGGCGCTTAGAGTTAACAAGATCTGATGTACGTTAACATACGTTTTATAAATATATTTCATTTCTGTTATCCGCGTCACGATTTATCTCTTGTGAGTGTAGCAGAGATACTATGCTTTGGCCCTCACAATGGCGATAGATTTCATGCATCGCATTCGACCTAAATACCCCGAGGATTTGGTAACGGCCGCCTGGCAATAGACAATACATCATGTCCAATGGCCACATTTAGATAAATTGTTAAATGCAATGATGTGGAAATTCTGTTGGGATTCGGTTTGCGCCAAACGCTGCGATAAGAAGAGAACATATAGTAATTTAGTACGATACTGTAGTTTCCTAGCACCTAAAAACGAAAACAGGTTACACGAATGTTGGAATATTATATTGTTTAATGAGCTGCCACAGGCTCAATGCATGAAAATTAATATTAAGGCTAGAAATAACATCAAAGATCAGTGGGATTCCGTCTAAAAAAAAAAAATAGCTGTAGTGCTCAATATCTGTATTTTCATGGATGAAACTTCAATATGTTTATGGGTTCTCGAACTTTCTGATATTCTGTAGGATCAAATTGATTAATTGCAAGTTTCAACTCATTTCGTTTAAATTTAAAAAAAAATATCACAATATTTCAAATCGTTATTTCAAAATGTGCTTTAATAGTTGTTAATAATAATAATAACTGTCATGTGTTCGATTTAGCTATTACTAATTTTACTCAATTTTAGTTTGAGTGTGGAATTTCTCCCTATCAATCGTTTACTCTACCTGTATCAACTAGGTAACATTGATTGTCCACTACTTCGATCAAGTCAATTTCTTTCGCTGTTTTAAACAGCTTTGAGTACCACTATAATTTCAAAGTACCTTTTCTTTGACCATTTACCGACTTAAGATCTGCACCAACCGATTAATGGCACTTTAATTTATGTTTAACGCTTCCACATCTTCAATCACACACGTCCGACTACTAGTACGGCTAATGACGGTAATTTTCCTCTATGGAGAGGTAAATCAAACCTATCGTTTTCTCCTTAGTACCTTCACCATGTAAAAATTAAGCGTAAGTGTCAGTGGGCGTATTAGCACCCGTTGATTTAACCGAGTTTATTTAATAAATAGTGATAACTTTTGAAAAAAAAGAGGAGTAAGAACTTGGAGACTCTTCGGTGTTTTTATTAATATTATGATTGTAGGGTTCGGGATAGATGAATCACCGGGATAGATGAACTGGTCCTGAAGTCCCATGAAGTCTGTCCTTTTTGTTAGGTTTTGTAGGTACTTCTTTCTTATAAGATAGATTTTTTTCCTGGTTTTTGTGAAAAGCGTTTTTTGTCGACAAGTAGAAAACTTTTTCAAACTCCCTTAATATTTCACGTCAAATTAAGTTAAATATCGAAATATTTGTTGCATTATCCCAAAAAGAGCTTCATAGAATATCTAGTCATACTACTTGCCTGACATATGCCTAACAGTACGTTACTGAGTGGTCCATTCAAAGGTGAGCCTTCTATACCAGACCATTAGGATCAGGAAAATTCTGGATTGATGGATCAGGTAAAATATAGGGGATAGACGAATAAGGCGATAAAGCATTTAAATTGTATAGCGCGAAATAAAATTTCATGTGTAAATTATCGCCGCTATTAGCTTTTTATCTGAATTAATAAATACTTATTTTTTTTGTTACAGGAAATGATATTAACGTATACAGTTGCAAGGATATTAGGGTATGGGAAATGAGAAATGAGGGTGCTAACGTTACTACTAACACTTTTGAAATCCCGAAAAACTGCCCTAAAATGGCGATTTGTCGAGAGTGTCAACTAAGGGTTTTACGGGAAGTGTGGCATTTTGGGCATCTAAAATTAAAAGGAGATTGTTTAACACATTGAAAAGCTTCTGTTGTGTGATTTCACATCTGATAAGAACTCAATTCGTTCCATGACTATCGCACTAGCAGGAATAATAAATTTGATCTATTTCCATTTCTCGAAACCCATAACATTCAGTGTGAAATGCGGAAGACATTTTTTTCTCTAGAACCCACGGACTGAATAAAATTAGGAACTGAGTACTTGAGCTGAAGGGTTCCCAACAACTAAGGTGTTACACCCGACCACAAAAATAACATTAATTTAGAATCATGCATTTAAAGTCAAGACAAGTATGCTCAGCAAAATATTTGGAGGGGTACCATTACGAGTCAGTCAGATGGTATGCAGGGGTTTAAACTGTGGATTTATGTAGGATGAGTGACTTATTTGGAGAGACATTTGAACATGACACAGTTGGTTGTAATGTTGTCTAGAGGGAAATGTTTTTCCCTCTAGAACATTTAGGTGGACACGATAGTCCGCCTACAGCTAGCTCTGAAATAAAAAATTGTACTAAATCCAGAGCTATACTATAAGATTACACTTCCACCTGTTTTAGAGGGTGATCTTTATGTATTGTAATGGAACAGATCGATTTGCAAGGACCGTACGATTATGACAGACCAGATGTTCTTCTTCATGGACAGAATAAAGAGATTCTGGCTTATTATCGACATGGGGATGCTTCTGACTCAGAACGTTGGAGCAACACAATCGAAAAATATATAAGAGAATAATGGAGAATGACAAATGTAAAATCCTGCCTATAACAATAGAGAAAGCAACCATCTTGCAGATCGGTCAAATGGTTCGGAGAATCTTAAACTAGAAGGCCAAGGACAGAATAATAATGATAACTGGGATCAAAAAAAGTGGTAAAATTTATTTGAATTGGTTTTATTTTAAGGTACTTACTTCTCAAGTCGTTAGAAATTTTAAACTCCACACAGTTGTACTTTAGCGCCCAGAATGGTATGAAAAAATTTAAATGTCCTGAACTTTCTTTTCCAAATTGTTGTTTATTATCTGTATAATTGTTCGTTTAGTTTAGTTTTGATTAAAAGTGTTAATTTAACTTTTAAAAATATATTTCCCAAATTTTGTGTGGTGGTTATGTAGATATTTCCATGATAAATCTAAGTCAAGGGAATACTTATAGTGTCTAATAAAAGAGGAAAACATGTGATGACGCCATTACTCGAAATGCAATGTCGATTGCGACTACGATCCATCCCAGAAATTTCCTGATAACGATTTAATGATGCCGCTATCAATGATACACCATAAATTTCAGGACCGGTGTTGATAGACAGTTTAGTCTCGACTACCTCGTGACGTAAGCCATTTTGACAAAAAAATATTTAAAAACTATTACTTTCCATTAAATAGTGCAGGTGCAGTTAAAAAGATTCGAGGTATTTGAAATTCGATATTTAAACTAGTAATCTATTTATCAGTTGATATATGTACACGTTTTTCAATGCAATTCAGAAAGTATCTTACTGCAAAAGAACCTTTGAGTCTCATACATCAGAAATTATTAATAATATAAACTACATGCTAACAATGAAAATCTCATGCGTCATATAAATTATTTCTACATCCTGTTCTTATGCATATGGTTGAAAATAAATGTTTTCACATTGATTTGCTCTATCGCCATTACTCAGTCTCACTCATTAACCTGGATAATAAAATTCAAAATACGATAAGCGTTGGTAAAAGACAAAGCAACAATTATGGATTAGTTCTGCATAAAATTTGAATTATAATTGCATGTCAATTAGTACAGAGCCCCGACGTTGTTTTATAAATTCGAATCTATCCTGCTTCTAATGGTATTGTACGTCGGGGCGGACGTTAAATAGCGAAAGGTGAATGTCGCGTTCGTGAGTCATACGCGGAATCTCATTGCTCTTACTGTTAGCTCAAAGTATAACAAAGAGCAAAATGAAAAGTACTTCATTGAACGCTTTCAATTAATAATTTTTACCAATGACAACTAAACGTTGATTTCAGAACCTCTAAGCGACGTACTTTTTTATGCATAAAGGTTGAAATTTTCGAACTTACATATAAACATAAGCGTTTATGCATGCATCAAAAATACCATTACCGCCAAGCATCCCATGTTCGTTGTGGTATTTGCGCCGAATTCCCGGGTGCTCTGTAGCTTGCAGAACTTGTAGCTTGCTACCGCTGTTGTTATTTTAGTTTGACTTTCTGATTACGATATTATCAGTAACAAAAATTATTCATAGAATATACTTTTTTACTTCGTTAAAATACAGATTCAATTTGATGGAATGACGTATAACAAAATTTCAACTTCCTGTTAAGACAATTCGTGGCGGTAGCAGCAGGTACGAGGTCAGCAGCAACTCACGGATGGTTTTTCTGATAACTCTAAGTAAAAGGATGAAAGTAGTTTCGTCAAATGTAATCCGAAATTAAACTTAAGAACGTGTAATGGGTCCGGTGACAGCGCAAACCATATTTGTACAAAACTAATTAACGAAATGTTTTGCACAACGTGCTGGTTCATATTTTATTCGCTACAAGTTAATAATTATTACTTTAGATTATCGTTAAAGCGTAAAAGGTTGCAGGAAGTATTAGTTAAAGACGGACGTTTGTGACATACATCATATATTTGAAAACTGGAATACAGTCATTAGACATTTATGAACATAAAAAACTGAAAAATTTTATCAAACGCCAACGGTAATTGGAATTTCGCTGAGAATGATTTAAAATTAACTGCTTTAATAACAAATTGCTCGTTCAAGGCGTAAAAATAAAATCGAAGTATCGAAAATGTGAAATAATCTGAAGGTTGACATGTTGGTTTCTTTTGATTTTTTGATGGACCAGTTCCTTGCCATATTTTAAAACAATGTGCAAAATCATTGAAAATACCGTAGGTGTTTAGTATAATTTATTTATATCGTGCGTGCTAATGCCAAAGGGAATGCTAAATGGAATATCTTTCCCACTGCTGCACTTTTTCCTTTGGAAAAACACGGTAACACAATCTATTTAATTAGATTTTAAAGGGGAGTCTAATAATTTATCCATTTTATATAACGACTCGTTAGCAGATGACGTAAAGTAATTGATATTTACTAAATTAGAACAATAATATTATAGTGGTAAGTATAGTTGTAATAAGTATAATGAAACGATATATTACTACAATAAGCACAACTTGCTGCCCACAATTTCTAGCTTTAACTGCGCTAGTTGATTAGTCCTTTAAGTGATAATAAATTGTTTGAGAACTATGTTACAACCCATATCAATTCAACTCTTTTTGAGGTTTTCCGTCACATTTCGTGTTGAGTAATAATTCGAGATTAATTTGCTGTTTACTATTGATTTTACGGCACTGATGTAAAACGAAGGCAATCCTGCAAAATTTAGAAATCTTACAAAGAGACAAATTTTATAATTAAAAAATAACTAGCGGCAATATATTTTCAATGGTAAGGTTTTATTATATACACACATTTATTAGCTATAACGTAAGACATAATAGAAATGACGATCGTTACGAGTTTTACGTATAAATAATGACAATAAACTTAACAAATTGCTCACAGAATTATCAAATTGTGTTAAAAAGAAATAATAATAATAGTCTATCATCTAACAGCAGGAATACAAAAAATATAGGATAATTTTATCTTAATTATTGAGCCAGAGGTACATTACTTAAAGTTAAACTCATGTACCGACCATTACCGTAAAGATGAAACTTTTATATGAAATAAGTCAATCTGAACACAGTACTTATTAACATTGCTAAACATCGATAACAATGGAGATTGACAGTGTTGTCTAGTATTCGAAAGAGGCATATAGGTAAGGTGCACACGACTGTTAAGCCTTGGTACCTGAGAGGCAAATCACAAATGAAGTTATTAATTACTTTGTAGACAAATAAATTCCCAGAAGCCACCCTTCGATCACTTAATGATATGTTATTAAATTCATAACACAGGTCTTCATATGAGTAATTATGATCCAGATAAGTATGGTATTTACGAAAATATAGCGATTTAAGGAATTTTTTGCACACTTTCAATCATATCACTGTACCTGTTGTATTAAGCATTCCAAATAATTGCACAGTATTCAAGCCTACTACGAATAAACGCGTTATAAAAATTTATTATTGCCATACTTTGGAGATGTTTGGTGTTCCTAATTAAAAAGCCAAGTAAACTAATGGAGTGCCTAGGTAATTCATCAACATGACTACTGAAATTGAGCTTAGTGTTAAACAAAATTCCAAGTTGTTTAATACTATGGCAGCGCTGGAGCACATTATCATTAGCCTTATAGGAAAATATTGCGGTTATAACGGGAAGAGAAAATGACATAACTTTGCATTTCGCCAAATTCATTTGTAGATTATTCCATTGATACCATTTTGCAAGGGAAAGTGTGACGTTAGAAAATGTAGTAATTACTGGGCCATAAAAATGATGACCCACACACCAAAAATTTTGGAGGGAATACTGAAAAATAGGCTAATATATCTTATAATACTTACGCAAAATCAATGTGGTTTTGTGGCTGAGAGAAGCTACTCAGGTACTACTCAGGCGGTGAGAATAATATTAGAAAAAACTACAACTAACAAGGCAAACCTCCATATGGTCTAAGTAGATTTGGGAAAAGCTTTCGAACGTGTCCTACGAAACCTCATCTGAGAAGCACTCAGATAGCTAACTAGAGCCAGAATTGCATCATCCTCCTACACGACATGTATAAATTTGTCACCGGTTAAGTCTTAGACCCCGCAAGCAGATAAACGCCATTTGAGATTCAAATGGGAGTACAACAGAGTTCCATGCCTATTCCATTAATATTTAATACTACCATGGATTATCTCACAAAACGCTGTCAAAAACAATTGCCCTGTTGTTGATATTGCACTAATCTCAGACAACCTCAGACCAAGAGATGTACTTGAAACGAATGGCTTTAAGGACGAATACAGATCACAGATCGAGCAACTCCGATAGTGTCACTAGAAGACACATAGCTACCTACGTTGAGGCAATTCAAAAACCTTGATTCCATAATCAGAAACGATAGCAAAATTCACAATAATATTACCCACAGAACGATAATAGGGCGGACGAAAAGGGAGACAACACACAGGCATCATGTGCTATAAGAAAATGCCCCTTAAAGTTAAAGGTCAATATACAAGACAGCTACTATGTTGGCTGTTTTATATGGGACCGATTTTTCCGCATCAAGCTAGCAACATTTGAACACAACAGAGGCGCACATGATACGATGATCTGCCAGGGTTACAATACAAGACAAAATTCGAAACCAGCATGTAACTGCTTCAAAGTTGCCACGATAACCAACAAGGTAAAAGTGAAACGTTTACAATGGACAGTCACATACAAAGTCACCCATGGTCACCATGCATTCGCCATATGGTGAACTTTGGTCTAAACATGGCAACGACAGAACTTAAACGTGGAAGACCACCCACCACATGGCTGACGACGGTCGAAAAAGACGAACACTTGCTAAAAAGCAAAGCCCAAAATCGTGCTAAATGGAAAACATGAACAAGGAAAGGCGACCCCATCTAAATGAAAAATGGCAGAAGACTAAAATATGGGTTGCTTCTGTTTATCTGATTAGATTTTCGACAGAAATCTCAACTGACGCTGTTTGTTTCAACTGCCAAAGTGCATTTTCTGTTAATCAAATAGCAACGATGCAACGATTTTACGGTGTAGAATATAGAAATTATGTATATTACCGACTGTGTACAGTAATATTGCTTAAGCATAATTACACTTTGTTTATCGCGTGAAGTGTTTCCATTCGTCCTTATGATATTTATCTCGAATCGTGATTTCGGTCGAAATATACAACATTCTTGAAAATTCCATTGGAGCTATTCCACAATATTCAAATGGTTGCGCAAAGTGCCGGCTCGGTGTGAATTTCTTTTAAAATATAAGGGTATAAGGTTATCTCGAGGAAATATCTATATCATGGGTTTTATGGCAGCGCATTTTGCACGCTGATTTATCTGTGACAGTGTTCGACTAATCTTGATTTTAATGTACGGACGTAGTTAACAAAGCGAATCTAAACAGATAAAGTTACGGTGTCGTAACGTCTCGATCGTTGAGAAAAATTATAGAGCTGAATGTTACCATAACCAATTAGAGAGAGAAAGAGACGCAGCGTGTGGGATTCTTCGATAGTCTTTTCTCCTTTCCGAAATTTCGATCTAATCTAGTTTTATCGAATTTCATCTTGTACATTTAATGGTACTATTCGTTTGTTTCTTATCTGAAACTCACACTAATTTCATACTTAGTTACAAGTTGTAATGGACCTCAAGCCAAATATTTAAAATTGGTTATCATTGTAAAATTGTTAATTAGCATAGGTCAATATGCCAACGAGAATAAATATAAGAAATGAGGAGAAATACAGGGTGGTTAAAAAAAATCGAAAGGTCTTACAGTTTAAGAAAAGATTTTGCAGGCAACATCTATCTGCGAATTAGGCGCACTTTTTAATGAATTTCTTTGGAAAATGTTACATGATTGTGTAAAAATCTTTCTTAATACATGCTTTAAAATGGAAAAAAAACACGTATGTATTAATTATATTTTATGTGTCTATTATAGCATAGAATTGCAGTATTTACCTTCTGACCCTTGTTTCATTACAAATGACCATCAATTGGAACCTTCTGTGACCCCAATTACACCTTCTAAGTTTAATAAACTCAATGTGTGCGTAGTTAATCGATACATCTCACGATTATTCCGAAATCATTCACAGTAGCGGTCACCGCATCAATGGAAATCTTATTAAGTTGGATTCTTTAATGAAACGGGTTTTATACACGATTTATGTTGTTAATTAATGCACCATAAAAGTCTTAAAGTCGAAAAATGTGTTAATGATTCATCGCAGTAATTATGGCGATTGATTATTCTTAATTTGTTCGAGGCGATGGAGTAAGTGAAAGGGTTTGTGCAACGTTACTTTATTGAAGATTCATTATTTACTGCGTCCGTATAAATATCGGCGACGAATGCCATTTAGGAAAAATATGTTCAACTTTAATTCGTATTTTAAATTCGAACGTAGGAGTTATTTCGTAATAGGCATGTATATAAAGAAAGTATCGGAATTTATGCATTTAACGAATTCTCTGTTAAAAGTTCTTTAAACGAAAGGTTAAATTCTTGTTTGATTTACCGAAATATAATACATACGTTAAGTAAGGTAAACAGGTATTTTATTTTTTACTGACGTTAAAAAGTAGCGTTTTAAACTCGAACGCTTAACACGTAAGGAAATGCTTTTTGAGACTGCTAATCACTTTTTAATATAGAAAAACGAATAAGAATCCGCGACCACCCATACAAAACGAGAACATGGTAAATTTTTAAATTAAGTTCTCTAAAGACCACCTTCGATGAACACTTACACACCTTACATTTGCAGGCTAATTTATAAAAAACATTATTAAATCACCCATTATTATCATGGTAATAATAATATAATTATTGTGCATTATTATACAAAAAAAGTAAAAATATGTTTATTTTGTAATATTACATACTTAACATCAAAAACTTCTTTTAAATTTCACATATATTAACGTATTATATGAATTTATTGTACTTCGTCCTTCTTTATTGTGCCGATAAATGTGTTACTGTTTTCTTACATAAATGCAAATAATTTAAAAATTACGTCAGATTAATATAATTTCTTTGCGATAACAAATATTTATTACAAGGTTTAATCTTATTCCATCTGTCATCATTAAGGTAACATACTGGTATATACATAATCTTACCTTTTATGTTTCATATATCGCCATAAATAAAATAAAAATGTTAAAAACACAGTTTATAAGAAAAGTATTCGGCACTTAAAAACACTTTGTTACATAAATCTAATAATCTAATGGACGCCAAGAACTTTCAAATACAAAAATATGGAAAAATTCAAATTTATTTATACTTTTATGAAAACCTAGCCGCGCCGTTATGTTCCGCAATTGTCAGTCACACTCTTTCTCTTTAATTACACTTCGGAATTAGTCTTCATTAGCCTTTACGTTTACCTTGGCATATGTAATATTTAAAATTTCGATTTAAGTTTTATTACGTTAGATCCGAGCGTTACGAACTTGTGCATTTATGCCCCTTATAAGTAACGTTTCTGTCTTCGAGCCAAATTAATTCCTATTTTCTTAAAAACAATTTAATGCTTGTTATGCTTCCGGTGAAGTTAATAGGTTTTGTTAATTAGATGGGTGTAATGTGATAATCACTGAATATTAATCGGAAGATTAACTGATGAATGGCTTAGCTAATTAATGTGTTTAGAAGAATATCACATATGACGAAATGATTTCATGGTGGTGTAGCAATTGGATTTCAACTATTCCAACTGAGTAAGTACTTCATTTTTATATTTACTTACGAGTAATAATCGTAATTTGCCCAAAGAGGGTTATTGAGTAATTTTATTGAGTAACATTATGATTTATTTCAAAAAATAATAAATATAAAATATTACAAAATGCTTCTGGAAGATAGGGAATGATGTGTGTTGAAGAAATCTGGTAGGTATAGAGTACAGAAATTGTGTGAATCTGAGAGTTTATGTGTATCACAAAGTTCGAAAAATTACGAGACGAATCATATACGAGTTGTTATTTCTTTGTATTTCAAAATGCTTCTTTAAAATAGTCTCCTCCGTGCTCGTTAATCCTGAAATTTATCGATAGTATCCTTCGTAGCGCATATCGCACGTATGCCTAAAGATGGTGGTTACAAGGAGTCGTATTGCATTAATTCCCGTGCACATAAAGATACCGTTCGCGACTTTTTGCATATACCCAAAGTCCTAATGCGTTCGTGTCTCCCACGCGCCCTACGACCGCCGCTAATTTTACATTATCATAAATATTGTATCTGCATAAAGTAACAATCTATTATTTTCTCACGTAATGAAGATGTGACGCGTCGCGTGGGCCGTTATAAGTTGTTCTACCCTCTTGGATGAAATGTATAACATTCTTGTACGATTGTTTGGTGCGAACGACATTTTCTCCTCGAGAACGAAAGAAAAAGTGCAAGTACATATATACGAAGATGATATAAGCTGAGAAAAAAGCGAAAAAGCGCGGAGTAGAGGATCTCGCAACCGGATCACTTTCTCCGAGAGACTCACCTGTTTTGGAATCTGGAGCAGGTAAGAGTCTCTACGTATGGACAATGTTAAACTTAACAGATGGCCCGACTGAACTAAAATCGTTGCGAACGAGAGAAATGCCGGGATTGAAAACTGAAGCTATGCGAAAAATGAATTTTTAAGCAAATTACGCTGCAAGTCGGCAAATATAGATCCATATCAAAGTCTATTTGCGCAGTTACATGTTCTTAATGGTAAAAGGTGAATCTAGGTAAATTACACCAACACAGTTGTTGGATGTGTATCAATCTTCGAAACAAATTTCATTCTCCAAATGTAGATTTATTCATTTGGAAAATATTTCATTTTCCAAAATTCGTTTAAAATACTAAAAAAGTCTCCTCGGCAGAGGTTCTTTATTATTGTACGTCGCATTTTATTTGAGACAAAATTACAGTAAACTTGGTACAAGACACCCTAATAAAAGGTCATAAATTATCTGTTGAATGGAGAAAGGTGAAGTGCTTTATTGCCGACTAGGAGATGGTTTCGAATGGTCGTCTGGGATATGTGGACAGTGCCGGAATTTTTAACACCAATGGACTATTTCTTGTGGGGTACTTAAAAAGCAAAGTTTTTAAGGCCAAACCGGAAACATTGATCAGTTATAACAACGAATAAACAGGAGTGTAGGCTGACATCCGCCGAAGAAACTGGAAATGTCCAAAACGAGTTTCAGTTCCGTTTAGGATACTGTCAGTTAGTTAATGGACAACATTTATTGAGGAAGAAACAAATTATTTGGGTTGATATTAGATAGATCAGTTATTCAGATTTCTTTATTCTCGAATTAGTTGATGTTCATTAAATATATTTTAAACGACAAAGAATAAAAATATATTGTTACGCATATGTAATCTTATATACCCATATATACGCTTTAAGAATAGTCATGAAAAATTTGGTACGCGCTGTATAACATTTTCTTTCATCAAAAAGAGCGCAATTGAAAACATTAATCGACCTGTCCGAGCATATTTTCAACAAAAAAAAATGTTTATGATTTACCGAATTTATTTCTGGTTACAGACTCGCACTGTATATTAAATATCATTTTTTTATAAAAAAAATCGTATTATACTTTACATACTTGAACAAGCACTTATTTTTTTATATATTTTATCTAGTTGGACAGACAATTAAAACTGGCATTGACATTGACAAAATAATAAGACAAATAAATCGATTAACTTATTTGTTATCCTAGCATCAGATGTTATAATCGTATTGTTATAATTTATAACAAACCATTTTAACGTAAATTAAGGATCTCACAAAAAATTATTTTGTAACTGAAATTTGTGTAATGCCAACAAAATACAATTGTTTTATGCTTTCAAAACGCATGATTACACTGATACAACCTTGCAGTAAAATTTTTAATCAATTTAAATTCACGTCAAGTAAAAGTTTTCTTTGGACTTTTTTCTTTTAAATTTAAACTTATTTTACCGCAAAGTTGATCGCAGGACTCGGTTTCCGTGAGAACACACTTTACTTGTCGGTGAATATTTAAATGCGGTTTAATTATCCTATTTAAGCCATGGTTTCTTCCTTCTAGGGTAATATTAATGCGGTGCGTTAGCTGATGAGAGATCCACATTTCTTTGGTTATTGTTTTATTTTCTAATCATTGCTCAACGAAATAATAATAAAAGTGGTAAATTTTCGAGTAACTGGAAACGTTTCCTGTTTACATAACCAACCTTTAGCAATGTTTTCGACGTGCGGGTAAATTTAGGCGTTACACATTTTTTCTGCGAGTGAGTTAGAATTTATTGTTACCAGGAAAATACTTATTTATGGAACTAATTGTGCTTGGCAATAATCTATTTTATTAATATTGATTTTCAATTCTGTATTTTTTGTTTGTTGAAGAAAAAAGGATGTCATAAATTTTGAAGACAGCAAATGTTTGGTTATTCGAGAATTTTGATTATCCGAACCATTCGAAGCTACAGTAGTAAAGTGACGCTGTACTATGTTTGATATATTGACAGAGTGCTATACCAAATCGGTAATATTAGTATTCAGGGGTAGGATTCAAATACTCTGCACGTTTCGAAACAAACGACACATCTAATTACATATGAGACTGTTTTCACCTCTCTGGAACTTGATCAAAAACTTTAGTGGGAATCTTTAAAACAATAAAAACAAAAAACAGGCAAAATAATAATGCAAACTTAGCTCGCCATAAGTCTTCGTTTTTATCTTAGTATCCTGGTAACATGGTACCATTTTTTTTCGCTTTTGATCGGTGGCTTTTCCTATGCTGATCCACTTGAAACCTCTTTTCGCAGGTAATCTTAATGGCATCAATACATATTATGTGTATGTTTTACCTATTCATTTATTAAAGAAACCGGTCTTAAGGCTTTCTTAATTATGTTGACCATTAGTTAGTTGGGACATTAACAAAGTTAACAGACATTAACAAAGTTAACATTATTCGGATAACTCTGTTTTTATATTTATTTATTGCGCTATGAACTGAAGTAAACCAATAATATTTAGCTAATGATTCCTTTTCCTACGTAACCAGGCTTAAAGCCAGCATAATAATCTCCCACAGTCCTGCCTCTACAGTGTACACATCATCCAATAGCCCAATCAAAAAAAAAAAAGAGCAAGTAATCCGTTTCAGATTGAAACCTTTTTATTATCAAAGTTTAGCTAGAAGAGATATTTTCCAAAAACATCAGTTTAAAATGACGGCGCCATTGTTTAAATATAGTTTAAAGTGTGAAAATTGCAATAAATGAGTTTTTTGAATGTATTAAACATACATATAAGAAGAAGTATTAAAGTTATTTTTTCTTATAGCTGCTTGAACAAGGCTTAATTTTAGACTTACCAAAAGAAAAATTATAAATAATTTATTTAAATAATTGCAAAAAACCATCGAAATTTCAATTTGCAATGAAAAAAAAAATAATATAAATTATTTGGAAACTTGCATAGAAAGCTGCCTTTTGCGATCAACAATATTCCCTTTTATTTTATAGATTTTAAATATTAAAAAACCATTATGTAATTAATTTTTGTAATGAAAAATGTCCTTTGATGTGTATATTAAACCATTATCATGCCAACAATTATTTTCCTCAATAATATAAAAGAAAATTGTTATTTAGAAATACAATAATTGTTTAAAACAAAGAAATATATAATTATTGCAAAAAGGGTGGTGCAGCTGTTAATATTTTCACGTGCTACCCCAAATTAAAAGAAAGAAAAAAACGTTAAAATTGGCTCGTAATTACCCGGCTCCACGGGCTACCCGGCTTAAATATCTCAAAATTTTCACTTTTTCACTTTTAAACGCTGCTGGCTGATTCCTCCCACCACTTTGTACATATAAATTTTTTTTGAGCACGGTTTTGCAATCGTAATTTATAGAATAAATATTTTTCGATATATACAATGGTCATTGTGAAGTTAACGTATTGATTTATTTACTCCTGCAATTTCAAGTTTTTATGTTGATTAATAAATAAATGGTGAATTTTTTAAAAAAAAATGGCTATCTCGGTTGAAAATGGTCCTAGGTCAACTTGTCAATTCGTGAACAATTACCAAAAAAAGAAATGTCAAAACGAAATTAAAATAAATTTATACCTTTGTAATGTTATTAATCGAAAACCAAATAAACAAGTTAGACAAATCTTCAAACTCCATTTTAAGGGAGGGGGTTTGAAATTTAAATTTCCCATTGAATATTTTGAAAATATAAATTAAGACGAAAAAATGAGCTCTTGTAAATTTTTCTACTATGGCAGCAACAACCACTCTTTTAGGTTGCAAAAATACACTTTTTAATAAACAAATGGAATAATTCATAAATTAATTAATATTTAACCAAATTTTAAGAGGATCTTGAGGATAGCAAAAAGCAAGTTTCAATGCAAGTCTCCAAACAATTTATGTTTTCCTTTTCTTTGTTTATTGCAAATTCAAATTTCGCTGGCCTTTAGCAATTATTTAAATAAATTATTTATAATTTTTCTTTTGGTAAGTCTAAAATGAAGCCTTGTTCAAGCAGCTATAAGAAAAAAAAACTTTAATACTTCCTCTTATTTGTGTTTATTTAATACATTTAAAAAACTGATTTTTTGCAATTTTAATCATTTAAACTATGTTTAAACAACGGGGCCGTCATTTTAAACTGATAGTTTTTGAAAAAGATATTTTCTTTTTACCTAAATTTGGATTTTAAAAAGGTTTCAACCTGAAACAGATTACTTCCAGATTTATGTGTATTAAGATTTTACTTGACTGGTATATATATACGGTAATTGGTAAACTGCTTGTATGATTACTCGTACGCCTATGAGTTTTACCTACGGGTACTTACGAGTACTTCATTAGTATTACTTCGCCTTGAAGCGAAATATAGTATAATACTACTTTTTAAATGGACCAAACTTTTAACGTTTACCAATTGCCTGTTAATATCTTATACGTTATTTAGATGTGGTAGAGGGGAGAAGACCAACCAAGATTATGAATGGCATAAATTGGTTCCCCTAAAAGCTAATGGTGTTAATGATTGAATATAAAAATAGTTGGCGAATATCGGACAATTTAGATAACCACGAAAGGGGAACTGACTCCTACCACAGAACAGACCCTGACGCAAGTCCCGATCCCCTAATCGCTAAAAACCCTAGGATTTTTTTTTCAACGCAGAAACAGAATTTTTTCTTTTAAATATATCAAATAAATTGTAAATTTTGTCTCGAGTGTTTTTGATATCAAAAACAAAAACAAAATGGTGCGTTCGAAAGCGATCATCCTGATTAAATTGATACGATATTAGAGCTTAGACGTAAAAGGAGTCGTTACATCTGATACACGCTAAACAAACGCTAAAAAGATATTTATCCGCACTTTGTCGTTAGATATTTTTTGTCTCTAACACCTGCAGCGCATTAATATCCATGCTTCGAGAGAAAACTGGATCAGATCGCAGACCTTCTGACAGTTTTTATGAATCAGACCTTATCTCTCCGCTAGATGAATGAAATAACATTTCCTCTTCGTGAAGTGAAAAAACTTCAAAGAGCGTTTACAATAAATCGATTTTATAACGTAAAACAGACGTCGTTACACTTTATCAAAGGAATAACCTCGATTAACAATTCCAATTGGAACAAATACCAATCATTCAAAAAGCTAATGGCTGCCATCATTCAAAGCTTGAATGTCACGCGAATTTGCATATAATAAACGATTTCGACGAACGAGAGAGCCGAGAGAAAATATACATAATTAAAGAGGCAAAGAAGAATATTTCATTATATATTTTGTAATTTGCAGTCGTAATCTTGATTGCAATTACAAAATACGACCAGCGTTTACTGCGTCCTCCTACATACCGCTTTCAGGAAATAACAGCAACAATATTGCTAACTTAAGAGAACATAAATTATTGGGCTCAGTGAGTAATACACCAGAAATGTCTAATTTATCACCAACAATTGTCGGCGACGATTATACCCACTTATGTCCACCATGTCTACTTATAGTATTATTACTAGCACACATTTAAAAAATGATAATTCATTAAAAATCGTTGAGGCTTAATGATATACTTTTAACATTTGAATATATCGCAAACGTGGGTAAAGTATTTAAATCCCAAGGTGCGCGTTATGCATTCATCGACACGTTCCTTCATCCAATAAACTAATAATAATACATAAAAATAGTACGAGATAACCATCAGGTACAAACCACCTATTATATATCCTACACAAATAATAATAATGCGTATGTGTATTCTTAGAAAACGGACCGTGACATTTTAAAGTGCTCTCACTATCAAATGTTTGTTGTTTCAGATTCACCCACAACAATAACATGAAAAAGGCGTTCGACTAAAGCATCCTCAACATCGTTTTCGTAAAGAGAAGAATAACTGAGAATATTTACACAGTAAGTTCACTTATCACTATAATTCCATTGTTCGTGGAACTCAACCTAAAGTAGCACTCCCAAGAAGTATTCTGAAATCAATCAGAATAAGTAGACATGTACTTTTGCGCATTAATATTTACCATAATAATTTAACTATAAAATATTTTGTCATGCAGTACGTTTATAAAATTCACCAAAATGTATAAAATAATTTCCCAAAAAGATTTTCGATCCCATACAAGTTGTCTTGAAGAGTTGTGACTGAGGAATTTTAATAATACTTGTAATTATTCTATTTATCCTTACCCACGATTTCCTTTTTAATTCCTTCGAGTTTTTTAAGAGCCATTAGAAATTCACCATCTCCTTTCAGGATAATTTGTTTGTATCAGGACTAGAAGGTTATTTAAAAAGTGTAATTTACATTAAAATATCTTTTTATAAGAAAAATGCATTCTCCTATTTTCTCTGGCGTATTTGAAATTGTAAACATTGCAATCGATTGTAAACATTTTGCTGAGATTAGCACAGGTTATATGTAGTTATATATCATTAATAGGTTTAATTTATCGGCTATACGTACCCATGTTTGTCATTTTATTATACATTATTAAATCATATATTTTTATGGCATATATGGACTTATTGTCCAAGAATTCTTTTCTCCTTTATCGTCAGCTCTTTATTATAACTAAGTGTTAATATCGCAATGTCTGCATTATAGTTTATGAATTATTAAAATCTTTCAATCCTTGAAAACTACCCCTAATAAAAATTTTAGAATTTACAGGTATAAGCATGTTATGAGAGCAAATCATGTTCAAATATATATAACATACACTTTTTCATGTTGTGGAACATAGTCCATGATATACTACTTACGTTTAGACTCTTCTAAAACATACCCCAAAATCAAATTTGAAATATTTCACCGCTTGGGGTGTTTCAATGGCACATTTATAATGCATTCGATGACTGTTTGTAATAGAATTTGTATAAATTTATAAAATAAATATTCTATTATATTTTAGGACATGTTGTATGATATCTTACAATGTTGAAACCATTAGAATCAACCCCTAATAATTAAATCATGATGATATGTCAAACAGTTATCCATCAGCAAGTGTTCGATCAAGGTGTTCCGTTTTTTTTTTCACGTTTTTTGCGTGAATGTGTACCAAGTAATAACAGAAAAGACATGTGATCTTTAGTTTACATACATACATATAACAACATAACGAATGACAAGTAAGCAATCACATGGCGTGTTCCAGACATACTCTACGTCATCTAACCAGGGCATGATAAAAGAAATGAATTGTCAAATATAATGTGCTTACTACTATAAGAAATAATATAATTCAAACTTAAAAAAATTTGTTACTATAAACAGGTCTAAGAGCTGACACTTAAAAAAGGACAACATAAATTAAGAAAAACTTGGAAAAAAGAAATCGGTGGATATAGTGAATATTGGTAAACCTAACTTGATCCAAGAATTAAACAATTTTCTTCTTAAATAGATTTAAGAGAACTGAGTGACAAAGATTTGAATGGCTCCTAAAAACAAATTCGTATTACGTGACATGAATGTCTGAGTCTATAACCTGATTTTTAAGCACAAATAAGGAGAACTCTTAAAGAGCATGAGCTTGTCAAATAAGCAAAGGGTCTGCAACTCACATCGATTTTTCATATTCATCCAGCCCAGCTCATACAATTTATGCGACCATTGATCAAATTTCCTTAAACTCTAAATGTATCTTCAATAGCAGTTCTGAATATTTTGCATTCTGATTGGTGTAGCTATTATCCTTCAAATTAATAGCAGGATGACAAACCGGAACACAATATGCAAAAAGGGAGAGAACGAGAACTTCGCATAATTTAAGTTAAATATTCCGATTTAAACAGTATTTGTAAATATAAAGTTTTTTTCAAACTTAAGTCAAATAGAATAAATGGCTATGTATATTGAATAACTAAGATCCCTCTGAGTATAATTTTCCTAACGGAATGGAAGCAAGAGTATGAGATCAAAATGGAAACTATACATTGTTTAAATATGATTGACATTTTATTGAATACCCTATAGTGTATGGTAATACAAATTTCATTCTGTATCTATACTAACTCCCTATTTCCCGTGTCTTTTCCTATTTTGTACAGGTAGCTCTCAAAACTTTCGAATCATTATACTACTTTGCCCTTTTTTGATTCTCCATTTTTATTTACAACCTGTGTAAGACCAGTGCGATTAGTACCTCTTCTGAAAAATATGTAATTTGTAGCAACGTTTGAAGTAGATAAGAGATAGATAAGAGATAAGAAGTGGAAGAAGTAATGGTAATTCAGTACCAGCACTAATTTTTTTCTTTCAAAATGTTTCTTTTTCTGCATTGCAAATCATTAGGATGTACTTGGTACCTTTTATTATATTTGAGAGCAAATTTAGTTGACTTAGCACCTGTAGATCATGTGTTGCACGGTGACTGGGTAAATTCTAAGGAGCTTATGTTACATAGCGAGCAAGTCCCAAAAGGTTATATGTGGGTTTTGTCCCACAAGTCCTTTGGAAAAATGTCTTGTTACCGGGATAGTTTTCGACTGAAGCAAATCCCTAAATATTCGAAGTCACTATGGTTTGCTAATTGGTGATTTGTCTTCCTTTTTTTATGTAAATGTGAATTACTGCGCCATCTTTTCCAGGTGTTTGTTGTCTCTTTGCACTGTGAACAATATATAAAAAGGAATAATTACGATTTTCGATTACCCGCAGGTAACATTAGCACTCGAGCCGAATCCAATTAATAACCAATGGAAGGGATAAAACGCCCGTGATTTATAGTAGAAACTCATTAGAACCCGCGGAGTGAAACCCACCCACACACCACCCAACCGATTCATCACTTCGACCATCTCGCTTCATATCGTATATAAATACGTAATTTACCATTATGGGAACACTATGAACTTTTGATAACAATGATTTCCTCGATTACGAACGCCCATTAACCCAATGCGTACGAGGTGGGCACACAGACTGTAAAGGTTTCTTATGGCTCAGGGTACATTGGAGGTTTCGTAATGGGGAATGGTGAAAACGAAACAGATTCTTAGATCGCAATCTACGTAGATGTCTATCTGATTGGTTAAATCAAGTGTGAAAATAATCCATACCGTTATTGACTGGTTTCAAAATAGTTAGAGAATTAAATATTCACCTACAATTCGTATCGTAATTATCTTAATATGTACAAATATCGATTTGAAAAAAGTTTTGAAGTTCAAATAAAATTGTAGTCTATTGTGATTGTTTAGAACAAATAAATTTAAATATAATAAACATTGAACGAAATTACATGTACTCAGATATGTATTTAAACCGCAACGAAATCCAAAACTGAGAATACGAATTACAGATATTAACATACTGCTGTAAAAATGAAGCTGGCTAAATAAGACAATTATTTTACTTCATCAGAATTATTTCACAACATAATTACACAATAACAAGAGTGCCTAGTTATACACTTATTTAATTTTAGGGTTTGAATTCACTTTGGCTTAAGGGTGGAAGCGACAGTGTTGAAAATTGTTCCCCCTCGAAATAAAAATTGACTTGTCTCGCCAATTTTTCTAATTGTCGTTAGTTCTAAAGTTAAACCCGACCGAAAGTTTTTAAATTGTTAACTGGTATGTATCGCTGGCCACGGAAATGGCCATTCATTGAATGTCACGTGTTTTACAGCGCTCCATAAATATTAATCCAACTCAGAATCGATTTCAATTACCTAACAAAATTTTTTATTAAGCTTCGGAATCCGCGAGTCGACTTCTCCGAATTGATCTTTCCGGTTTCAGTTTGACTAGAATCGGATTAAAACTGACAATGCAAATACTCCCCACTATTAAGGTGAGTAGTCTTATAGAAGGCCCGCAGCTAGTTTGCCATCACGAGTATGGCATTTGAGTATACAAAGCTGATGAGGCAATGTTTCGAAAACAATTATACCCAGTCGTTAGATATCAAAGGCCGGCTACGTTGGACGCTTTGGATATTTTAAAATACGAAAAGATGTAAGAAAAATCATACAGTGCCGGCACTGTCTAATTAAGACGAAGAGTCGATCCAGTTTAGATTCAATTGAATTCAATTCAATTCGCCTGTTTGAATATTTAAAATGCAACATTTTCCTTTCCATGTTCAGGAATTAATCAACAATTCAACATCAAAGTTATATGACAATACAGAGTCAATTTGTTCTTTCATATTAGTACTTCTGTGATATCTGAATTTTTAATCCAAATATTTTGTGTTTTTCACAGATTTGTTCATTTAGTACATATCCAAAATGAAATCCCAGATAATTAAATAGGTTGCAACATAGCTTGATTTAGTATTTATTTATATGAAGAATTTCATTTTAGACACAACGCTTTTGAAAAGGAAAAGATGGATTTACTTCCTTTATGTAAATCTTTCTAACCAAAAAGTTAATTGTTGCATAAAGGCCCGATACAAACCTCTCTTGTAAACGTCAGAATGGAGGCGAAAAAAATGCGTTCCTCTATGAATGAATGTAAAAATATAACACAAAGGTGAACGTGTAGGTGTACAGGTCAAACTTAATGTACACGTTAGACGCCTGGTTTTTATATGTGCGCGATTTATTTTGTTGTTTTTTTCCAAGGATAAACGAGAAAGTACCCAGTTATATAAAAGAGTGAATTTACAATGAAATGTAAGCATAGTAAATACGTTTTTATCAATAATTATTTGCGCAGTTGATGGTTCGGGAAGTAATATCGTCCTCTAGCTGCGTATTTTGAATACACTTTAAATTGTCTAGCGCGTTTTTTTCAGCTGCTATAAATTTTGAAAAACAATATTTGTAAATAACACAGGTAAATATGATAATCCCTTAGTGGTTCGGAATAGTAGAAAGCGGGTGGAATCTACTTTGATATCAAGGTGATTGATATTAAGCGTTCCTTCTTATTTATAAAATTATACAAAAATTTATCACTCTTATAAAATAACCGTTATGCAACAGGGAACTGAATACTTCACTGCAATCATGAGTTCTTATACAGTTTGGAAATCCTATTAGTCAGTCAACTAGATAAAAACTTCTCTACTTATACTTTATTAGTTATGCAAATTTTAAGATTGTGGAAAGGTTTCCTCGAGTATTGGAATTAAGCTCCAGACATCAAATATAGGAAACCACCATTCCCGGATTATTGAACATTGTGATCATTGACCCAATTACCAACAGCAAGCTTTCTCTTTGATTTATTTCCATGTATTCTCTTTAAATCGTGCATTTTAAACACTGAACTTCTCGTGTTGATGCCATCTTTTAATTTATCTCGCAAAGCCTGCACATTTTCGGTCCCAGTAATGAGCTCACCGCTTACGTCCCAGCTAATCATGATTCGTTATTGTGCAATTATTTTAACGGTATCCCGTTTTGAACTCTTGAAAATAGTTTCCTCGAACTGATTCATTATTCATGTTTATTATTCTTTTCTTAAAAAAAAACCCTTGCATGGTTCTAAAATTAAGCCATTATCATACGCGCGATTATCGCAAATCGATTTATGCAAAATTGACCGGAAAACATGTCACTATGTCATTAAGTATTACCTGAGGGAGAACGCTAACTATTAAAAGGGATAATTGATGTTAATTGTGGAATAATTGAGGTAATTGTAGTACCTTTAGGCTGGCTTTAAGTCCGTGTAAGGTCGTTTTCGATAGGTATAGGTGAAATGCACGTTTCGATGACTGTGGCATTTCAAACTTATGATATCAACGGGTTCCATTTTGAAGTGTTAAGACTGAAATTTGTGAATTATTTGTTCTATGTAACACTGTATAATATATAGTTTCAGGATTTTCTGGCGTGATGTCACAATGCACAAAAGATAAAAAATGACATATTTTAAAAAGAAATCGAACTCGAAAATCCAAGACAGCTGGTGTTTTTTTAAATTTCAACTTTACGCAGAAATCAAAATGTACATAAAGAGTGTTTCCAATGTTTTCCAATAATTTGTAACTCAAAAGCACTGGAAATCGTCCGGTGAATCACTGACTGCAAACGACACTCCAATTTACGTGAAGTCACTTGTTAGTAAGCCTACTTAACATATATATATATATATATATATATATATATATATATATATATATATATATATATATATATATATATATATAGGAAGTAAATAGTACTTCGGAAATATATAATAATTAGAAAAATATGATAAGCGCGCAGTGATATGATACGATAAACTTTCCTTACATCATATACAGGGTGTTACATACAGTATTAGGTACATTACACAAGGAAACGACTGTTTTCTACTACTATGTATTAAAAACTAAAACTCAAACTGACAGAGTAACGACGTCTATGAATATTGAAAATATAATGAATTATGAATAATTTTTGATGGTTTTTGCCCCTACATTGATAATAACAAAATATCATTAGTAATTTGGCGATTCAATGTGTCGAGAAATTCGTGAATAAAAGGTCTGGGCACTTTACACTATTTACAATATGTAAGGAAAGTTCATCGTATCACATCTTATTCGAATTCTTACTCTTATTTACTATTTGCCCGCTTCTATATTTTAGAAATTTTCATTCAACAAAATTTCATTTCAACAATTTCAACATTTCATTTTTTCATTTCAACAAAATATTTACTTTGGTTCAAAACAAAATCATTAACTGTTTACTTTCGCGTTCATAGATTCCTTTATTTTTTGGACTAATGTCTATTTAATTACGATAAGCTTTCCCTTTAAAAAGAACTGTATCTATTGTTAAAAGGCATTATTATCACTTTTCTCTCTCATAAGCAGCCAATTTGTAATTTAATGTTGGGTAAAATTTCAAGTCGCCTCGTAACTTCCCTTTTCCATGAAATATTGGGCTTGATTGCGGGATCATTTGCAGAGACTTGGTGAAGAGAGGATTCCCAACGTCCATTTAAAGGGATTAAATTAGGGAGTTATGTGACTACTACGATGTATTCTATTAATGAATTGAACAAATCCAAGGATGTAACGTAAGTCGAGGTCCACGTCCGACGATAGGTACCTTCCTAAGGGCCTTTCATAAAATCTAATAATAGACTCAACATCTGTGCGGAAGGAAAGTTACCGAAGTGAAAGGGTCGCAAAACAGACGCGAAAAGTGATAGGATTCGATTTTAGTGATAACGATAACCCAAAAAGTTAAAAAATGAATAACGGAGATCCAGCGCGAAACGCGAAATCACCAAAAATCCAAAGTGAACAGAATGACTCCACGGACAACAAACGCTGCCTATCCCCCGAGGACCAATTCAAGCGACCAAAAACGACCAGCTTTCTAAGCAAGTATGTTAAACACCTAGCTGTACCTACCCCGATAATAACAAAGAACAAGTACCAACAACCTACAAAAGACGACGAAGACGATCAGAACATGGAGACCGAAGACGAAACCTCAACAAGCCACATGAGTAACCAGGAGACCACCTCAAATAAAACACCAACTAAACCGAAGACCAAGGTACCACCCATCTTAATTAACAAAAATTTTGAAAACCATAACGAACTAATCAAAGAACTGAATGAGAAACTTACGGGGTTTTCATTTAAAATTCACCAAGAACAACACACTCATCTTTGCCCAAGACGAAGAACAATACAGAAACCTGCTAAGAGAACTGGACGAGACTGAAATTGAGCATCATTTTTTCACCCTCCCTAAAGAAAAATCTCATGCATTTGTGATACGCGGCCTGGACACGAACCCGACAACGAGTGAAATTAAAGATGCCCTAGAGGAAGAACAAGACATTAAAACAAGAAAAATCTTTAAAATGAGGAATACATCTCGCCCTCGATTCCTCATGACAACTGATTCGACCATCACACTCAACTGGCTTAGCAGAAATGTTAAATTTCTTCTCAACACAAGGATCCACTGGGAGCGGAGGAGGACGGAACGTCAAATCGTGCAGTGTCATCGATGCAAGCGTGGGGACACGCAACCACAAATTGTCGACACCGATACAATTGCCTGAAGTGCGCCCAAGAACACCCTACACACACACATGCTCCAAGCCCAAGGAAGAACCATCGAAATGCGCCAACTGCGGCGAAGACCATCTCGCCAACTCCATCACCTGCAAAGTGGCACCGCAAGGGAATTAAATTAGGAGTATATGATTATTAGGATGTAATCTATTAAGGAATTGAATAAATCCCAGGAAGTAACGTTGGTCGACGGCAACGGCCATACCACATTGAATACGCCAGTTCTCGTCTGATCACTGAAGCTAAGCAATGTCGGGCGTGGATAGTACTTGGATGGGTGACCGCTTGGGAACACCACGTGCTTGTTGCCTCCTCTTTTGTTTTGTTGTATCCCTCTATATCGATACTTTTTTTAACTAAAGCCCATTCCACGAATTTACGACTCTAAACCATCAAATCATCGAGCGCTAAGATATGACCTGCCGGAACCAGAGGTGCGCGACCAATTTGGGATAAAAGTTAATTCCGCCTACTTTTTGAGAATGATGGCAGGTTGATAGTGAAATAAAAAACAATTCCTGAAAGGAAATGAAATATCCAACCCGAGTTCCTCCACCCCATAAGGTGTTAGCACAAGTAGAGTTAATCACTAATACGTATATAATTAACGCGCCAAATTAACAAATAAAAAACGAAGCGTTCCAATTATATAATGGTATTAACCCTTCGGGATTTTATTAAAGTATATCTAAATAATACTTAAGCACTTTGGGATCATTCAAATTTTTTTCGTTTTCAGAGTTGAAAACAGCCATTTTTGCTATTGGTATTTGGCGAAACAAAACAAAAAAGGCAACAGGCACGTGGTGTTCCCAAGCGGTCACCCATCCAAGTACTATCCACGCCCGACATTGCTTAGCTTCAGTGATCAGACGAGAACTGGCGTATTCAATGTGGTATGGCCGTTGCCGTCGACTAGCGTTACTTCCTGGGATTTATTCAATTCCATAATAAAATACATATGGAAAATACATCCTAGTAATCATATACTCCCTAATTTAACCCCTTTAAATGGACGTTGGGGATCCTCTCTTCACCAAGTATCGGCAAATGATCCCGCAATTAAATCCAATATTTCATGGAAAAAGGAAGTTATGAGGCGACTTGAAATTTTGCCCAAAGTTAAATTACAAATTGGCAGAGTAACTGCTTAGGAGAGAGAAAAGTAATAATAACGCCTTTTAACAATAGATACAGTGCTTTTTAAAGGGAAAGCTTATCGTAATTGAAATAGACATTAGTCCAAAAAATAAAGGAATCTATTAACGCGAAAGTTAACAGCTAATGATTTTATTTTTGAACCAAAGTAAATATTTTGTTGAAATGAAAAAATGAAATGTTGAAATTGTTGAAATGAAATTTTGTTGAATGAAAATTTCTAAAATATAGAAGCGGGCAAATAGTAAATAAGAGTAAGAACTCGAATAAGATATAATACGATGAATTTTCCTTACATTCAGTTGCATACATTAATTACAATGAATGTGTAGGGCTAATTAAAATTCCACATTTTTCTACATCTCCTGTGATTTCTTCGTATTTTTTATGGCAACGTCCTCGTTCACCCTACTATACAAAATAATAGGGTGTGTTTAATTGTTGTTGGTACAACAATTT
The DNA here is from genome assembly GCA_963576515.1 of Cryptocephalus primarius. Lineage (NCBI taxonomy): Eukaryota > Metazoa > Arthropoda > Insecta > Coleoptera > Chrysomelidae > Cryptocephalus > Cryptocephalus primarius. The sequence goes on along the minus strand of OY754940.1, from coordinate 12,046,484 downwards.
CTTAATTAGTTTCTTTCTTACACTCGTGTCTTGTAGAAGCCGTTTTTACTAAAATTGATACGTTTTTCACCTGTAAATTTGACAACTAATGCCTTTTGAGCTGCATGCTTCCTGAAATAAATTCCTGATTAGAGTAAATATGTAAAATGTTATGAAATGAAGTTTGCAGAATGACAGAGAAAGTACTTTATCGTTCACAGTCCATCTACGTCCTTTGGAAACCCTGTTAACATTGCGAAGTTGAGAATCAATAAATTTCTCAAGTTGAATTTTGATTCAGATATATATATATATATATATATATATATATATATATATATATATATATATATATATACCCCCTATTATAACTAGTAGTTTGTAATGTGAATATTTGTGAATTTCTGTTAACTACAAGGTTCATTGAAGGCAAACAGTATTGAATTGCGCATAGTGGACATGTATTATTGACTTTGAAACGGTAAAAATTCACCACTTAGTCAGTACTGGAACGTCACATCTTACTGATACCGGCAGGCTACAGGAATAGAATTTCTCTCTCCTGGTCCAAGGGTACGCTGAGTGTGCAGGCAATAATAAAGCAGAGAGGTGGCCTATTATACTCTCATAGACTCTAGTCCTTCTCACCTGCTTCCCACCACCTTGACTAGTATAAACGAAGAAATCTCCCTTCCAGATCAAGATCAAAATCAAGATGGGATGAGAAAATAAGCTGCAAACTCGCCAAGGAGCTTCTAATCTATCTTAACGGGGAAACAGCTAAGAGGTTTTTCCTATAACGATAATTCTAATCATGATGGACATCCGTAACATAAATGTATATTTCTCAACACTTTCTCACACTGATATTTCACTTTCTGAAAACTGAATTTGTGGGAAAATTTTATTTAAAGAAATAAGAGTTATCAGGTCGTAGAAGTAAAATACACCATATATTTTCTGTAAAGGTAGATAGACGATGAACTTTAATAATACATTCATGACATATGCTCTAGTCAGGAAACTATTTTACGAATTATGCAGCTGTAAAGTGAAGGTGAAAGACAGTAAATCGTATTGAAAGGCATTATTGCTAAACTGCCCTTAAAGCAGTAATTGCATTTAAATTCACTTCTTTTACCAAGTAAAATTGTTACGTTAGTTTCAAGGAGCTGGCTGCAGAAATCGCTAAAGCACTGTGTCTTTTTGTCCGTCAATTGTCCGTTGAATTTGTCCAAACGATATGAGATGTGATTAAGTACATTGTATTTGTTGGTTTTTTAATGATTCGGAAGCAGTATATCTCTGCAAAACACCTGGAATTTAAATCTGTTAAGGAGAAGTTTTGAGCTCGATCATCTTATGTTTTAGTAATTACTTTTTTAGTTGATGTAATGTATGATGAATAGATTCATAATTTAAATATCGATTTGGACCTGTTTTCATCCTATATATGCTGGTGTTAAGATTGTTATACTACCTTTTTGCTATTAATACGTCCATATAAAATAACTTGTTTCCATCCATTTCTATGAAAAATGTGGTTGGGTTTTCAATTAAAATGGTCTAAAAATTTACTTAAAATTTCCATTTCATGTTGCCTTGGGACAAATAGTATATCGTCTACGTATCTCCACAATGTGTTTTGTTGCTTAGGGTATGTGTACACATGATTCATTTCAAAGCTTTCCATAAAGATGTTATTCACAACTGGTGACAGTGGTGATCCCGCCATTTAAAAACTTTATTTGTAAAAAGAGGTATTGAGTTGTAATATCTTAATATATACATTACTTAAGAAACATTTTTTGGACTCAAGGAACCTTAATGTTTAAAGAATATAAACGATAACATGTTGTATGTAAACATGTAAAATGAAATCGTAGAAATGTAAAGCCAGAAAAATCGATCCTATATACATATATTAGGTACAATCCTGTTCATAAGTATCTCATGAGAAACAATTTTAAAACAAGATTCATATCAAGTTTTCACAACTTCAATTTGTACTGTCAAATTAATCCATTTCTGTTAACTCTATTTCCAGTCTACTGCGAATATTCTATTTGCATTTGTTAATACCATACAGAACAAATATTACCACCTTGCATAATTTCGCATATGATTAATCCTTAAATCCACGTACCTATATGATATAAATAAGTTCTGGCGGCACTTCCTGGAGATGAATCAAGCATTCGACGGTTAACGCCATCAAAGGCGCAAACCATTATGACAGATGGACCCACGCACCGTAAAGGTGTGAAACGTTAGAAATTCGCGGCCTGCTAGACGTATAGAGAACAGGAATCGGGTGGGTGTGATGAAAAATCAACACCGAGAAGAAGAAACTTAACAATAATGCGGGAATTATGAAACTCCACCAGATAACGCCGCGTGAGAACGTCTGCCAGTTTTCCTGCTAATTTGCCGGTATGCAGGAGAATTTTTACCGCCGTTGACGGTTTCTCATTTGGTGTTACTAACGTAGGCATATTGAAAAAAGTAATAAAAGGAACGTGTCGATGTGTACTTATGAAAATGTTTTCCTTTTTGTAAATCATATAGGAATTTCAATTGCAATACTGTATTAACCAAAACATAAATTAAATTAAATTAGAATGTACTTATGTTACAATATCGTGGTCACTGGTGAAAAACATTTACGAGTTGCTGCAAAAATTAAAAGACAAGATTACCACCATCCATAACCTACATAATATTTTTTTGAAGTGATGATCCCAAATACTTTCACCGTTGGTAAGAATCGGAGGTCAACTTTCGGTAATACCCATCTTCTGGCTCATCAGATTCGTAGTATCATAAGGACTCCAAAGATTTACCCCAAAATAAAATTATATACATAGTTTGCCTGCTGTATTCAGTTTCGGCCAAATCAGGAGTGTACCGGTAATATCGGCAATACATAGCATGTGATACTTCTGGTGAAATAAGCAATTCAACTCCTCAATATCAAACTATTAAACTTGTTATTAATCAAAAAAAAAAAAATTGTGGATGAGTCTAAAGGAAATAGGGCAATCTCGAGAAAAATTGAATAAAACAGCTTTGTCTGTTGACAAAGGTCAAAGATTGATGGTTACACATATTGGTGGTGAAAATTATTGTGTAAATATTGGTTTATTAGAATTTACCTCAAAATCCACCAAAGATTATCATGAGGAAATGACTGCGGACGTACTTGAGGAATATTTTGCTCAAATGTTAACTCACATGACACACAATTCAGTCATAGTAATGGATAACAGCAGTTACCTTTGCGTTTACTGGAAAAATTATTGACTTTTGTGTGTAAAGGGGTAAGATAATTAATTGACTAAAAGGAAAACAGATCACATTTGATAATTCGATAATTTAAAGAACTCAACCATCTCGTTAAGCAACACAAACAAAGTTATAAAAAATATCTAATTGACGAAATGGACAAAGAACACGGGGTAATTGTATTTCGTTTATGCCGATATCAATTGCACCCTATTGAGTTAGTATGGGCACAAAAAAAGGGTGAAGTAGCGAGAACAAATACTATACTCAAATTAGAAGATTTAAGATTTTGCACGAAAGGAGCACCTGCGGAAAATTGGAAGAAATGTATACAGCATGCAATGAAAAGGAGGAAGCGAAGTTATGGAATTTAGATCATATAGTTAATGAGCCCGTTATGATTACGACTATGATACATTGTATATATCTAAACCTATTGGTATTATATTTTATTGTCTTATATTTTATATATTTGTATGGTTATTGCATATATATAGTGATTCTGCTATGTTACTGACATTCTTTTCTTCTAGATGCATTCTTATTTATACCTAATCGAGCGACACTATTCGAAAAGTTTTTCGTTTTCCCTTTGCCATATTTTTGCGGCTTCCATAGTATTTACTACCTACTTCTTCATTAGCAGGGAGGACACATCGAAAGTAATCACATAAACACGCATTTTAACGAAGAAATGTTTTCGATTACCTTAAATTTCCTGTACTTTTTTGAACCACTCAACAGTGTTTCCGGCGCAGTATTGAATTTTTAAAGAGGAGCTATGCTATCAGCTATTTGGAATGGACTTTTTTAAATATTAATTGCGCATAACGAAGGATAAAAAGAAGAAGTCCAACTAATTGGTCATCAAAATTTCTCGATCTCAATTCATGCGATTTTTAATTTTGGAGATACTTAAAATCGATGATCTATCCCTAGCCGATAGACACCCGAGGTCAATAGATTTAAATTCAAGGTGCCTGCGACGATTTTAAGAATAAATTTGGAACTTTTACTATGCTTCGGAAATCATTAAGTAAACGAATAAATTTATATTTTGAAAGTAATGGGCGTCACGCAGAGCAACTCTTGTAAATTTAGTTACAAAGTAGTAGTTAGTAAAGTAGGGGAACATCCGAAACCTTTTGCATATTTGTATAATAAATCACCTGAATTTTTATCTCACTATTGAGATGAACGCAATATCAGAATATATGCGAAATTCGTCAAACATCGCGTCACATCTTCAATACTGGAAAACCATTAAAAATGTTTTCAAAACTGTATTGATAAATTTCAAGGTTATAGTTAATTCGATATTATAAATTATATTTTATAATAAAGGCACCCACATACCGTGCGGTGGTTGAATGCCGAGAAAAAACGTATCCATAAAAATGCTTATACATAAATTTGAATACACAATGCGAGCGACAATATCTAAATCACTCTGTTGACAATAAGTGGAACACGATTGAATGAGATGCTATCGAGTCGATTGGATACTGTCTGTCGAGAAATGGGTTTCCAATTTTCGACATACGGTCAGATATTAAATGTCAGTGTTAAATGATATATCAACCAGGTCTGGGCTTTCTATGGTTATCCAAAGGTTGTGGTATTTATTGTAAGATTGAGGATACTACACAAACTACAGATTTAGCACGAATAATTAACGAAGTATTGTTTATTTTCGTTCTTTGAATTTGGGTTTTACTTTTGTAATCAAGACAAATCAATACAAATTAATATACCAGGAAACCTTTGAGCCATGAAACGAATTAGATTCCATGTTAAAATCAGCTTCGGTGTGAAACAAGATATACGAAAAAATATACACATGTACTGCCAAAAATAATAAAAAATTGAAGGTAAAAATCGTGAGATTACACCAAGTTTCGCCCTTACAAACGTTCTCTATTATTTCTAGTGTGAGTGTTCAATGTAATTTCTGACTATGTCTGACTATGACTATATACTCTGTGGTTTATTTATTGAACCATTTATTTTTACCCCTAAATGCAATTAAAGAGATATCGTATAATTAGCTGCATATTTAAAACACCTTAACCAAATTACTAGTAGCAATAGTAGCCATGGTACACGAATAAGCTAACCAATGATTTTTCAATCAGTTGCCAATCATTTGCCACTAAAACATACATTCCACTGAATGTAGAAAAACCTTTAATATGAATATAAGGATACACAATAAAATTTTAAACGGCTTGTAAATCACGCGGTACGGTTATTTCCTGTCAATCAACCTTTTATTCAATGCCGAAGTAAATATTGAACAGGTTGAATGGCACAAGCGTTTGCTTTACTTATCACCGTTTGTTTCTTCCTGCAAGTTGAAATTTCTCGATAATTTCATAAACGCGCACGCTTACACACTTTACATTTATGTATATCAACCGCACCTTTGGTACATCACAGATGACACCGATACTCAAGTGTGCTTGTGTGTGTGTACAATTGTTTACACGTACTATTCAGGTTATTTGTGTTTTGTTATTTTGGTATTTGCTCTTACAATAATATTGATTGAATTTTAATACAATAAGTTAAGAGATATGACTTTATTTATTCCCAAGCGATACAGATGATGTATTAATAATAAAAGTTTCAGCCGCAATTGCAAGTCCTTCCTTCTTAAATATTTCTATGTAGGTAAAATATTGGAAAGTAGTGGTAGTCAATAATTTTGTAAAAGCATACCAAGTGGTTTTAAAATATGGTAACGAATTCTCCTCGTTTGTACGGCCATCGAAGCCAATCGAATGTTCCACAGACACTCCGGCACCTGGATAAAACCTTAAAATATAAAAAGGCGACCGAGAGATAAGTCGAAGTCAGTTAGATTCGAACATCATCTCCAGTGAACGATATCGACGAGCGCACGTAAATAAATTATTATGAACCCGAGAACGTTACAATATATAAGAACAAAAATTTTGTATTTGAAGCTCACATGTTTCACGAGTGTTTCAAATTTCTTCATCTAAATAATTAAACCTAATGTAAAAATGAACAAAGTTCTCTCCTAACATCTGCGTTCCTAAGTTTACGATTAAATTATTTAGACCCTTCTTAAAATAGGAAATATGAAACCGTCTTTAAATATCGACATTAATTAAACATTTGCTCTAAGATTTGAGCCAGGTGGTAACTTCTCCCTTTCTACAATCAAAAAGTATTTAAAAAAAATTCACAATGCGCCAGTAAATAGAATGTGAAGATTCAATATATAGGACAGAAAATACTTTATGTGCATTAAATTTGCTAAAACATTTACTTGAATCATATCCCTTCTGGAATCATAAGATCAACAATTGTGTACTGACGACTTAAATTTGTTAAAAGTTACAATCTTTTTGAAAAAGAAATCTCACTTGTATGCTAAATTCACAATCTTGATTGCAATATTGATCAAATCAATTTATGAGAGAACGTGGAATTTTTATCTCGCGTATCATAACGTGAAGAATTAAGCATTATTTATGTAAACCGTTTGAACGACTTCACGTCTTATACCACCAATTTGCATATATCATGGAAACCATTTCATTATACGGTACATAACACAAAACACTTATAAACATCTGACTATGATTTTAATTACAAGTAACCTAATTAACTGGAAGTGTTGTCAAGGCTGCAAGGAAACTCATTTCACATTGTAATTTCACACGAAAATATTTGCTTTGCACTTTAATAAAGCTTACGAATCCCTGTAATTTTTAACGTCTAAATGAGAATTAACTGCATTTCTCGCTTGTCCGTAATATTTTCATGTGTAACATTAAATTTTAATCGACGCATGAAGGACGATCATGATTCCAACAGATGCAAAAAGCGATATCCTACGAGAATTGCACAACGTTTGTTATAGGATTTTTCGAAATTGCTAAGGTTATTTCTTTTTAACGAACTTAATGAGATACCTTGCTGAAAAGTCATTATAAAACAGATCGTATTATACCGAGAAAAAAATAAATTACTATTATTACATAGGGATAATTTATTTTTTGCGTACTTGGATTGTTACGATATCAAAAAATGATTGTGCTTTTTCGATAAGAATGTATCTATACATGTCATATCTTCACTGTTGTGTTCAATTGTAATTTCTCTAATACCTGTAATAGTCGAAACTGACATACTTCATGTGTAAATACTGTTGAAAAATTATATTTTACTTAAATTATGTATGATGTGAGCTATTTGTAAGGGGCACACTTTATATAAAAAATTGCAATACTATGTAAAGAAATTTTTGTATAATTTTATCACAAACGTGTGCACCATCCATTAAACAGGCGTTGGGGATAGGTCATGAATTCACTTTTTATTTAATTGGGTAATAATATAGAGACTTTTGTTGAACTCTAGCATGATGTGTCTGACATGTTCATCTGACATACCTTTTCAAAGGATTTGCTGTATTCATTTAAAATCGGCAACCTTAATGTGGAAAAGTTCAAACCAATTTTGAGATCGTTACAATTGAAAATCAACAACCATAACAATCGGAATATCTGTCGCGTCTGATATTACAGCTATTAAACATATTCGTTTGATTTCATTTATGTAGCTTACATATCAAAATGGACAGTGGCGTAATAGCTCCATGGGCCTTTGCACGGGCCTTATATTAAATAAAATATTAACTTGATTGCAGTGTACTCTACTGGTTTCTTGAGAAATTCGAATGGAGAGAAGGGTTTTAAAGTTGAACACAGAAGTTTTATGGCATCTCTAAATTTTTCAATTCTAAACCTAAACTTTATACAGATTAAATTATATAGGAAAAGATTCTATAAATATTTCTGGAACAGTAAACTAAACCGTAGAAATTGTCTCAAAGTCAAATGAGGAAGTTTCAAATAATATGATTTTAATTTTAAACGCTCCAAAGAATTCAAATAAAAAAATTTCTTTTTCTACTATAATGTTGATCGGCCACAATTACCTTAATCTAGGGAACTTAAAGATACTTAAATTTTTTACCATTTTCCGGAGACCACAGAAAACATCTAAATTCTTCTAAATGGTCTTAAATATATTCTAAAAGATTTCCTGTTTTATTTTCAAAAGTTTGCTATTCCGATTCATGCTGAAGAAAAAATATAGAAGTTGATTAAAAATTTAGGATCGCCAAAACAGGTTTTCTAATCTAAGAGAGCTACTCCAGAGGTTGTCCTTACTTTCAATATTCCAGACTGCCTCGAAAAGAAATCTAGAGATGATTTACAGAATTTCAAAATAATTTCATTGTAATTTTATACGTTAGAATGGGAGTAGAATACAAATCATACAGGTTCCTCTAGAGCAGCATAAAGCAGTATACTTGTGGCCACCACTCAGCTCGAGATGTGAAATCGCGCGTTCGCGCTATAATCGAGTCCATTTTTCGCACGGTTCTCCAAATGTATATGAGAATAGAAGATAGTCAAGTTGTACGTTGATGCCCTCTTTCAAAAACCCCTTGAAAAATGAAAATTGGCCCATCCCAGTTAATACGTCGAATTTTGCAAGATTTCGGTGTATATTTTTAATAACGCAACGTAACTACAAAACCTATTCATCCGACAGTATTCAACTTTTGCATGATTACGGCAGATATAATAACGTAACATTTCACGCAAAATTAGCTCTTCAGCTTTAATCTGGCAAAGCTGTGAATTTTTGAAGAAGGGTGCATTTTAACGGTTTTTCCAAGTTTTCTCGGTGAAAAATTCTTCGATCACCTTTTAAAAACGCTCATTTTGAAGGTCTTTTAATTCTCTACAAATCGTCTCTACATCATATTGCATTTTCGTCAATAATTTTCGTGCTATGTTAAAAAACCAAAAAAGACCTGTTTTTTTGAATTTTTATTGTTTAAAAAGAAAAAAAAGCTCAGATTTGTCTAGATTTTGGATTTTTGTCATCTTTGATCCATTTTAAACAAAGTTTTCTGGTTCGTCGTTTGTTAAATTTTTTCTACCAAAAAATCTATAAACTGGGCTAAAAGTTATTGGGCTGAGTTAACAAGCATGGAACGTTGATTGCATCTAGTATATTCTCAAGGATCCAATGACTCTTCAATTAATACAGGTCGATTGATACAAATCTTAATCCAATTGTTAGCTCATTTCAACTCAATTGTCAAAAAATTCTCGGAATATAGCCTCAGACATTTTAATAATTGTGGTTTATATTTATCATAGCTGGTGCATAGTAGAAGCAAATATAAATAGTCATGCATTATACAATTTCGTGTTACTGATTGCAGCAATCTGTTAAACTTTTGTCAGCAATTTTTTCTAACACTTGAACGAAGGGTGTGATGTGAATAGAATAACGAATTTCATCATTTCTCAAGAAAATTACAGGCGCATATAAGGACACGTGAGGGTATTATTTTGAAACTCGCCTATTTCGAATTTAAATACCTGGAATACAATTATTATTATATAATATATTACGGTTAATATGGATTTATCGTTCTCCTTAAATGTTTTAGAGTAGCACTTAGTTTGATAAATGCAGTTTCCTTTTGAATTCAACAACTAATAATTACCACATTACACAATCAATATATCAAAGATTAACGTGATTTATTGTGCCAATACATGTCTTCGTATAAGGTAAATGCAATTTATTACACATTCAATGAGGCCTTCCTGCCTTAATTTTCTATTATTATAATAATCTGTTTTACAAACCTCACACAACAATCAAATAAGTTCTCACTAGTCTTTTAACCACTGCAACATAAACTAAACCCATTCAGAGATAACTAATTCAATAGACATAACGGAACGAATTTAATTCACAGTATTTACGGATTATATTATGAACAGTGGAAAAGTAGAATTGGCTGATAGCGGAAGGATAAAAAATAATAATAGGAATATAGGCGTGAAAATGCAGTTTATTATTAATTCAATAAAACCTTTACGCTCTAATTTCTTATTATTACATTTTTTATAACGGTATTGTGAGTCAAGTTCTGAAATGTCTCTACAACGCAACAAAATGATAAAACTAATTTAATTAATCTATATATTATAGTCTACGCTATTAATTTGCCATGATATATAATTAAATTAAATGGATATATTTTTGTTAGAAATGCTTAATTAATCTCCTATGTGATGAGGGCACGTTACTTTTTCTTTCTGGACACGTGATTAAAATAGAAAAAAGTGGTATTTTTTCTTGAATAAATATTTTACTGCCGACATTATCGATTAATTATAAATAATAATACGGAATTCGCTAGAAATTTTCTGATAAATGATAAGGAATATGATTAAATACTGTGCACTTGTAATTATAGGTTTTAAACGAATGTCTGTTTCCATTATAGACTCGAATAAAAACCAAGATTTTCCTTATTTCATGTAATAACATTTGATTTATTTACCTTCACATTTTTAATCACAAGTTATTCACGTTTTTATTTGTAATCACAACGTTCCAGTATTGTTCGCATTCTTGTTTCTCTTTTTTACAATTAATTATATTTATTTCATTTGTCAATGTCAGGATAATTCATACGGTTGTGTTATTTGCTAATATTTCAATGTCGAAATTGAAATGTTTCTTAAGTAAATATTTTGAAATATTAAACTGAATTATTTAAATTAATACTTTGGTTACTAAATAACTATATATTAAATTAATAATTCTTTCGGGTACGCTATTATTTTAAACGTTGTCGAAAATTGCTCTTAGATTACAATAATAACCATAAATCACATCTCCGTTAAAATTTATTTATACACGGATTAATTCGTCGATGATAGAAATATATATTAAATTTTTCAAATTATGTATAGGAAAGAAATTAAACAGATGTGAAATTAATTTCTTAATGTTTGAAATTACAATTATTGTAACAAAACCGGATAAATCAATTAACGGAGAGAATAGGTGCTATATAATCAGGTATGTACTAGATTTTATGAAAATGAGAGCACATTTGGGACTAAAGAATCAACTTAGATTTCAGGGAATAAAAGAACAGTAAAATAAAATTTCTAAAAGTCGGAAAATTTTGTCCCACTTCATAGTACTTGTTCAAATATTCATCAGATTGTATAGGGTATAAAAAAGTTATACCTAATGGTTAAAAATAGAAATTAATAAATGATTTATTAAGACAAGTCAGTACATAATAGCAACGAAATTACTAGTTCATTGCGTTTTTAGGGTATATGCGTATTAGAAAAAAATTTAAGCGAAATGTTTATAGAAATTTTTAATTTCTGTAAGTATCTAAATTATGAACGTTTGCTAAGCCGTAACGGTGTACTTCTAAAAACAAAATCGATATTAACGTATCATCTTTCACTCTAAACTTTATATATGTTTGCGTTTCACTATATTACACTATCATCATTTATGGTAAATACTTATTACGTGTATATATGCGTATTGTTATTGATAAATAAGACTCGGATTATATGCACCAAAAAGTGGGAGAAATGTGCGCATATATATGCACTGGACTAAATTGAAATATGCAGTATAATATGCATCATATGCACAATAATGTGTCAAATATGCGGATAATAAAATGTATCTCCGCATATTAGCAGAAAATAAGAAATAACATCCATCGTGGTATTAATAATTTATTAAAAATATACACATACACATATATACATAGCACAGCAAAGTGGTTTACAAAATAATTAAATATAAACGCATAATTTATATTTATAAAATAGTTCATTTTGATATAAGATTGTGAAAACAGTTGACATGTTGACAGTATCACATGTTTTTTCTATATTATCTATTTGGAATGATTGCATTTTGCTAGTTCTAAAAATTGAAAATGAACGCAGGACATCTACAGAAGTTATACTACTACTACTTATACTAACCCTATTTAAACCGTGGGCTAAATATGTAGTACGAATTAATCCAGGGGATTTTTTTTTTATATTGTTTGATGCTTTACATATATATGGGGCAGCATCAGATAACATCAAAATTATTTTTTCTGTTGGAATTGTTTTAGGAAGGGAAAAGTTGGTTAAACCCTCGTGTATAAATCTAGTGATGGTATTATTATTTGTCTTTTGTACCCCTTTTGCAGTAATTAAATATGATTTATCACGTTTGTCACAATTAAAAGAGCCAATTAACAGATTTGCAACATATCGACCAGTCGAGTACGTGGTTACATCTAGTTGAAAATACTGTAACGAATTCTCCCTTACCCATCGCCCATCGAACCTATTGGAATATTCTCGATATTTCTCTGGACAAGTCGGCGCCGGCCGGTTCCAAGAATTGTTTAATAGCTCTAGAGAAATCTCCAAGTAACACCGTTAGGATATAAAAATGCGACCGAGAGATAAACAGTCGAGTCGAAAACAGATGTTCCTGTAAACAAGCCGACCTCCGTCGTAAAAACCAAATCGCATATAAATTTACGTTTAAATGAATTAGAATAAGTCCGTATTGTGTTAGTGTTATTCAAATGAATTACGATTAATTAGTTATAATCAGTGTTATAATTATTATGGACCCACGAACGTAACAATATATTAAATTGTTACAGTTTGACGAATTTAACTTTTAGTTTGTCGAAACACCCGATCAACGTAGTTTTTTCTTAGCGTGCTTTCGTCTGGAACTGATCACTTCATGTACTTACCAAGAAAAGACCGAAAATTGGGATCATCGAGTTTCGATAAAGGTATATCTGCGCCGATGAAAGTTTCACACATATCAAAATAAAACTTCTGCTGCTCTGTCTCTTTTCCGATATTAGAAAATGATTCCACAAGTAGACTTTGCGATCTGCCAGCCTGTGATTGAAATTGTTTCGTTTTGGTCACAAGTAGGGTGGTTTTTAGGTGCTCATCTATCAAAAATTTTCTGTCGCAAGACACCTGCATTAAAATAAAAAACAAAAATTACAATGTAATATATTATTTTCCCTTTTTTTTTCAGCAATCAAGTTTTATGTTTACATCAAACTATTAGTTTAATTATCTTGTTTTTAATGTTTCAATTTATACTTACATTTTTACAGCACGCTCTGCAAAACACTGTCTTCGGACTGTCTTCTTAAACAAGTTGAGGATAAAATTTTATCCAAGCAGAGACATTTGGGGACGAACAAAATTCCTGATCATTACGAAGGGTTGCAATCATTTAGCGGAACTATCAGATTATTCGTATTGTCCCTAACTAATTTATAGTTAATAAGTTAAGTATAGTTAATAAGGTAAAAACACATTTATGATTCGAATTTTATTGCTGTCGAATTCTATGAGGCTTTTCCAAAATAAAATTATTAAATTGAAATCTGAAAGAAAAGATAATTAAAATGTACAGGATTATGCGTAAATACGCATCTTTTAATTAAATATGCAGTTGAGAGCGAAATATGCAAAATATGTAATTTTATTGTTTTTTTTTTTTTTTTTAATGAAAAAAAGTTTAAAAGACCCTATAATCACTTAATACGATGAGTATATCATCTTTAACAGAATATGTATTTTGCATAAAATCCGAGCCCTATTGATAAATATCAATAAATAAATAGCTTATCTGTACACACACTAGTAGATTAGGTTTCTGCAGAATTGCTAACATTTAAATATTTTAATTATAGGAAGGCGAAATAAATCTGACATTTAACGTGTCAAACTGAAATTGCATCTACAACAGAATCGTGTCCGTATTATATTAGTGATGGCCCAACCTATTTAAAATGTTACCATTTCATGAAAGCGTATTGTCTTGGATTGCTCAAGAAAAACACCTGCAGATTTGAAATTGAGAATTTACCAATCGAAACACTTTCGGATTTATATAATAGGAACATGATACATTCGTTTCTAACCGAATATCAAGTTCACAACTCGATTTAATAATATTATTTTTTGACGGGTCAGTGCATGAAATTGTCGAATATGTTATATGTTCACGTTTTATAAGGCAGTGTAGTGTCATGTAAAATCCCGTCAAAATCAGTAAGACAAGCAGACACAAATGAGCGAGCAGCTTTTTGCTTTTAATACGTTCTGGTTCATGTACAATGAGTCTATAAACACCCACACCGAATGCAAGTCAGAATATAATTTATTTTGAAACAATAGTACACGATCTTAATGCAACCATTGACTAAGTAACAACTAAATACATGACATGGCATGTGTACAATTAGCATACAAAGTTATACCAACATTCGATGGTATATTAAATGTTCTAGAAAACGTTTTTATTAACGCTAACGATGTCGTGTGCAATTTTGATCATGCTTTTGACGACCCACGGGGGATCGGTTTAGTGAATTTTAGATTTTTAGTATTTGTGAGACAATATAATTGTTACCATCAAGAAACGGCATCATATAGGGTAATTAGAAAATTATAATTTCCAGGTTGCATGCGATTTGAATTCTTTCTAATGTGATTCTCTGTTCTTTCTAATGTGATAAAAATTTGCATCTAATCAAATTCTATTGCAACAGCGACACACGATTCAAACAGTGAGAGGGTGGGACTCAAACTTTATCCATTATAATATTTGCAAAGACGCAATACAATAAAATATATAGCCATCACTTGATTAATTCATGAATAATTCAAGTACTAGTTTCGCCATTTTGCAGCTCATTTCCTACGCAAAAAATACAGAAATCTTATATACTTGCTAATTTTCAACATTCAATTATTTGGTTGTTAAGTGGAATGATGCTTATCGATGAGTGGGACAAGTTTGAAATGGCATTTAAAAATTTATCCCAATAGTGATGCAGAGGTTAATCTCGTAAATGGAAAAATTATCCAGTTAGCATCGTTAAATTATAGATGGCAAATCGTATCGAAATGGAAAGTTGTATATGTTCATTTTGTAATCGGAATAATCAGTTTAAGAGATAACTACTTGAAAGTGTGAGATGTGCTTATAAAGAACTTAATTGTATTTCTGTTCCTATGCAAGTACGCGATTAATAAGTCCTACAGAAGCGATCGTTAAATAAGGATGATTCGTTCGTAAACAAATACTTCTCTCCATATTTGTTTCTAATATAAACACTTTTTGTTACCACTTTGTGAATATCAATTTTACCTAACAAGTATTTCACAATATTATGTTAAATAACTACCAATAAATATTTTAACAAATAGCGCCTCACACAACATAAGGTAAAGATATAAACTTCGAAAAAGGAAAAACTTATAAATGATCCTTTATTAACACTATAGTCAGTAGTAATTATCAAATCATTTAATTCAGCTCCTAATTTGTATGTTTAGTATTTATTGATTTTATTCGATTATACAGAGTAGAAACAATTTTTGCAAACGTAGTACAAAGTTTCAATGCAATGAAAAGTGCAATAAACACGACGGGTGGTGTCGAAGGGTGAAGGACTATTACTATTACAGGGACGTCTTCCTAATGATATTAATTTTAGCATCCACATTAATCATTTATTTCGTCATTTTTACAAATGATATTTATGCGGTAATTAATTAGAATAGTCAGGATTAATCAATTAGTCGATAACTAATACCTGCAACTAGAATTATAATTTCATTTCTTTCTCTTTGTTTATATATAACTATATAGTTCCAACACCCTCATAATAGACCTATTAATGTTTAGTGGGTATAACACATCTCTGTATAAGTTCTTTCACCAGGCTGCTCGTTATCACCCGTCGTGTTCATTTCACTTTTCGAGTGTTTCAGGTCCTCGAAACTTTTATAGCTCTGCATAATTTTTATCAGTTAAATACGGTTCGACAATACAAACGAATTTTTAATGGGTAAAAAGTCACGTATAATATAAAATTACTTGGATATTACTATACTGGTAAGATATACAGTAAGAGTATACTGGTAGAAATGCCTTAGCCTGGTAAACGTTATGTTAAGGCTCGCAAATTTGACATGGGATAATGGACGACATTAATTTTTAATGGATTTGAATGAACCTCGGAACAAAAATTAGCTTCGGAAAATGTCTCGGTTAAGTTTGTGAACGAGCTAACTTGTCCAATGAAAACAAAATGGCTGCCCATTAAATTTAATGTAAATCCGTAATTCTTTTGTTTTCGGTCTAAGGCGGAAATGCTATAAAGTTTTATTGTAACGCTTAAAATTTCCTATTACCCTTGTAGTTAAGACTTTTTTATATAATACAAATTATATGCGATAAATTAAAATTTCCATACTACAGCAGAACTAAAAAGCTATATATGTCATTGGATGAAGTGAGACAGCTTATTAAACGTAACGTTAAGACTCATTTTTTCATAATATGACAAAAGTACTGACATCATTTTTGTTTCGGGAAGAGCGTAATGCACGAAATAAACCTCTCTAACGAGCCGTGCCATCGGAATTTTTTTAATATTTTATCATATAAAGTAGAAGTAAAAAGCAACAGGTGCCAGTGTGTGAAAGAGCATAGCTTCGTAAACGTCATTATGTTACAACTTTTACACCTTATGACAAAACCACTTTGTTTAGATTATTTTAAAACTATTGTGAGGAGTACTTTGGTTACGAAAACCTTCTGCGATTGGCAGTGCCAACGGTTTCTTTTTTAGTTTCACCTTGACTCTGTTACTGATCAACACCTCTACGAATTTCTCCTCACCGGAAGCAGGCACAACAGCCGGTAGTGGAAATGGGAGTATCTTCCCTGTCCTTGCCACATAGACTACTCTTGCTGGTTTCCATATCGTTGAAAATTTATTTATTCCGTATGCCGCTTTCATTCGGATAACCCTGGCGCATTCGGTTAACATCTTCGCCATTAAAAGATGAACGTCATTGGTACGAGGGCCCCTGCTCCAACCCTCCCCTTCCAAGAGAACAACAGACCCCCAGTAGTTATTCAGGTCGTTAAGAACGTCCTTTTGGGCCCATCGAATTAGTTCTTTAAGTGAGACCTGGCAATTTTAACTCAGCTGTTATCTTCAGCATCTGAAGTAGATGAACATATTTAGGAACACTGTTGCGGAGTAGTACCCATCTACCTATTCCGTTAGGGCGGTATTCTGCCGAGGTTTTGATTGGAGGGAGACGATCTCCTGACAACAGGTGCAGGTGCCATATGTTGGAAAGTATAACTGATCAGGTAAAAGTAAATTTTGACTTCCGAGAATGTTACATAGGGAGTATTTGTTTTTTTTTTTTTTTAATTTAACTTATAAACAAAGTGTGTTTGCTATTTTGTCTAATTTTTTTGAAAATATATATTTATTTATTAGTTATGTTACGTGTAACAGAAAAATCTCCTGTTATTATTTTCACCCACTGCGAGTCTGTATTTTCCTCTAGTTACTTCTGGAAAAAGGCCTTTACTTGCTCCCTCTAGACAAGTTTATAATAAGCAAAGAGAAATTCGTAACACGTGATATCGACAATATCCTTTTTATCTGTAGGACTATTTAAGGACCCGTACTTTTAATATAGACAAATATTGGGCCGTTTTGTTAGATGTTTAACATATTATTTTCGGATGGAAAATTAATCTCAAGTCTACTGCATCCTTATAAACAATCCTTTTCTTCAGAAACATCTCTTCAGTTTCTAATCATTAACAAACTAGTAGTTATTTCGGCTACACATTATTTGACAATATTAGTCAAAATTGACAATATGGCAAGCCGACGTATTAGTCACTCGAGGGTCCAACTACAATTTTATAACTTCTCCTCAAAAAGTGAAATGTATGAATATCAGATTTTTCTGAACCAATTGAGAATTTAATCTAATTGGGAAGTGGCACACTATTTCTGGATATATAGTATACACATATTATTGACGATCTTTATAATTGTAATTGTAAATCGCAAGAATTTTTAAATGAATTAGAAATGATGCTTCAAGCATTTCTTGCTTGATTCGATCTGACTGGTTTACTTTGCAAAAGGAACGATTCAGAATTACAACCATATCCCATGTATAGAGCGCCATAAGATAGGCAATATGTGAGGCTTCTGATTCAAGAATTGTATCCTAACCGTCCCTAAACTCAAGATTGTCCCGATATTAACGTAGATAACTTTCGGGATAGATGCTTACATTTCTTTCCGGGACATTTTTCATGGTCTGAGTAAATCTAAAACAGCAACCTATACAATACCTCCAAATTAACATGTCCGCCGATATCACCATAACCAACACAGAAGAATCGTACTTATTATCCCGATTAAAGAGGAAAGAAGGGTTTTACTACTCTAAAATATATCTTGAAAGCGAATCAGTTTGCTACAATTTACTTTCAACGGTAATATTTTGTGAATATTAAAAAAAAAATTTAACGTGTCCATTTGTGGACGCGTGTTGGAAACGAAGCTTCTAACGCCTTTAAAAACGGATGAATTTTAAGCTTGATTAGTTCTCCGTATGTAAATTAAGCCAATCATTAACGCACCTTTCAACAGCGTGTAACAATATATTTTAACTTGGAAAAATTGGTGGTTATGCAAAAGTGTTTCCGTCTGCATTTGACCGTTAAAATATTTTATGAAACCATATATTAGTTACAAATTGTCCTATTTCTATCGATTTTAGGACGTATTTAGGATTTGGGTTGTGGTTTTCGAGAGAATGGGGTGTTTTCTTAAAAGTGCAATGTAGCTCACTTGAGACCTACAAAATACCTACGAATTCTACCGCCTGAAAGATCTCGATACTTCAAACGGTCCGAGTGATATGAAGGGTGGCCTCTGTAGGTCAATTCCGTTAATGCTGTTGTCGTTGTTCTAAGGAAACGAGCAGAGTTACGAGATTAATTTAGCGTCGAAAAATTAATCATATATTAGCTACAAACTGCCCTATTACGATTACATTATGAAAGCATGTGTATCGATTTCAGTGCGTTTTAAAGATTTGGGGGTGGCTTTCGTGAGAAAGGGCTGGTTTCAGAAAAATGCAATGTTGCGCACTTGAGAAAAACAGAACAATTACAAATTCCTCCGCCTAAAATAATTCGATATCTCAAACAGTTCGAGTTACGCAGGGTGGCTACTGCTAATTAATACTTGTTCCGTTATTCCCTGAAAACGAGAAAAGTTACCAAATTAATTTTAGCGGCACAATTACCTATAAATTATGCCGCGGTTGTGGGGATGTGAAATGGACGTTCCCAGATATCACTATAGCCAAGAACCTGTACCACCTCCTTAAATTGAATCGATGGACTCAATTTACGATACAAAAACAATTTTAAATACACAGGCGTATAAATTTAAACAGTTTCAATTTAAACCTTGAAGTATAATAAGAAAACATCTGATTACGGAATATCATCAAATAGCTTATTGCTAATTAAAAGAGAGCACAACCTGTTAGAACACCTGAACCGTTTGATTGCATTGCAAATTTCGTCAGAAGATGTACAGTAGGTTAAGGATATTCTTGAACAGCTGCAATGCCTTCATTACTTCAATAGAGGAGTTTAAAGCGTCTTTACTAGCTAAATGTATAATTTACGTTCACACTGTCCAGTCACTTCAATGTTACCAGTCATAACATAAAAACGTTATTTATCTCTTCACATTAAACAGTGAGAGCAAAAATAATAGAAAGAAATTACAACGCGTTACTCGAATGATGTCTACAAATGGTTATGGGATATTACGCTAGTTAACATTTTCAGATAATTGCAGTTTCACGTATACAGAAAATATTTTGCTCGAGGACTATTAATGAGGACTTCTGCATAATTTATGTTCAATCATAAAACTTCATAAACTATCTGCAACGCTCAGTGAAACAAAAATAGGCCCAATTAATGTATCTGATACACAAATGTAAATAATGACATATGTAATTATAGTGTAGAAATTAGGTCAATGAGAATTTTAAGACACCTAAATTGTTTACAGAATTTATTTAATAACTACCTTTGATACCCAAGAACGACAAACATATCAGTACAATTATAATTTAATAGGGCCATAATTGATACTATTAAACATTTAATAATTTTACTTTTTCTTATATATTTCGTACAACTTTTGAATAGTTTTACTTCTCACACTCAGTTATCAATTACTTATTGCGTATTTCACCACTGCGACGTTTAATATAATTCCATCCAAGAGATAATTCGTATTCAATCAAAATTAATCATACATATAATCGTAGCTTATTACCATTTCATTTATCAGTTCCAATGGATCAACCACGGGCGATATGTCACTTGTCAAGGTTTCCCGTAAGGTGAGTATTATTCCTTTCTGATAATTAAATCAACGCCATTCCATGACTTCTTTAAATAGCTAATGTCGACAGTAATACCGGCTGTGGGAACAGTATTTTTGTATGAGAACATTGATTAATTGAGATTTAATAAGCAAGCGGATAATAGCTTAATTTGCTAGTCGGAAACTGGTCGTTAGAAGACGCGGAGGTGATCTCGGGATTGGATACGATTTAGGTTTTACTTATTGCCACTACAAGCTAAGTATTTGCAGTAGGAGACCGTAATTATCCAATTATTTCTCATTAACAGGTAATACCTTAAGGGATTTTTCAGTGTTAGGTAAGTAGGTGCGTTTAATTGTTCCTTAGTCTTTACAAAAGAATCTCATTCTTCAGAATATTTTATTAGCACGATTAATTTAACTGAAGCATGTGTTAATTACTTTCATTAAAAGATCCCCCGAATGGATCCCCACCTTGACGTGGTGGCGGGGCTTAGTACGTCGCTGGGTACGCCCTCCTTGGAGGGCGGATAAGGCGTCGGATGACTCAGAGGGATCCCCCAAGTCAAGGTGCAAGCCATCGTACCGAGGACTGCATGGCACTGGGGAAGCAGTGCCAAGAACGATGCCCTTAGAATACTTGGCGATCTTCCATTGTAACCAAATCGCGTTACCCCCATAACACGGCTCTGTGGGGACGGACCTTTTTTCAGATGTACTCGTGGGACCATTCATGGAAACCAATAAACAGCAAATAAAGAAACCACCCAGTGTATCCGAGGAACTCCCTAAAAAGAGGCCCTCCGTGGCACAACGCAAGAAAGCGCGAAGGGAGAGAAAACTGTCCCAGAGCAATTCTGAAGAGGAGAGCAGAGCTGCAACACGACCTGCTGCCCGTGCTACAAGTGGGGGGATTCAACGCACACTGCGGTCCAAAAGTCAACGGTCGGACGGAAGTACTCCCACTCAATCTGCCCTTCCAACAAAGAGGGTAAAGACGGGAACGAGCTACAGCTCGGCGACCGTCTAAAGCCTGACCTTGGTGGTAATGCCTCGGGATTACCCCGAGGATATGATCACTAAGGAGCAGCGCGACCTGCTAGAGCGGGCCCTTGAGGGGCTCCTCGACCAGGTCACTGATGGTCGGTTCCCTCGCTGCGATGCGGTGAGGTGGTACCGTCCTGGCGCGCCTAATAAAGCAAAACGAGAGTCTCCGCATCGAGATGTGGAGGGTCTACCACCGCAGTGAGCAGAGGGGCACAATCTTCTTCACCCTGGAGGTGGACGGAATTTCCGCGAAGATACTGGAGACCCTAAATCTCAAGGCCTACGCACGCCTTAGACACGTGGCGTTCAGACGGAGAACTAAGCCGGCCGAATTACCGTGGAGGGCACCACCCACACCCAATGGGGTCCCCAAAGGGGACTCAGTAGGTGCAGAATTTGGCTAGCTGCCAGGACCGTTTAATGACTGGGGTGCTAGACATTTTACAGAGCAACTTGCAGTATGGCAAAGCGGCGACCTGCTTAATAGATCGCCGCATCTCCATGGGGCACACAGACCTCTATCTCCTACAGGAACCGTATGCTTATGCGGGGCATGTTAAAGGACTTAATACAGGGCTTCTCTTTTACAGGGCACAAACTGACAACCCCATCCCAGTTGCTGGGGATTTCAGTAAATGCAGGAGCAGCGGGGGATTTCAAGAGAGACCTTCTACCTGGAGCATTGTTTGGGATTAATCACCGCTGGTACCTGTGATGGTCAGAAAGAGGATTGGCCTGCTTGGTTTCGATTTGCCGCTGATGAATTTTTGTACAGGATTTACGGTCCAACCCGCTCAATGGAGTTAATCACATACATACACATGCGTTCTGCGGTGCTTTGTTTCGTTTTTTTTTTTTTTTAGATCAACTATGGCGAGATTCCCGGAACATTGCCTGGAGAGGGCAACTGGCCCTCAGTGGATAAGTTCTGGTGGAATTTCGGAAGGTGAACATTGTCTGAAAAGGAGGGGAAAACTGGCTCTAAGTGGAAAAGCTCCGGCGGGATTTCCGACCTGAACTTCGTTTGAAAGGGAGGGGACAACTTGCCCCAGTCGATAAGCTTTGGCGGAATTTGCGAAGGGGAACATCGTCCGCAGAAGAGAAGACACATCCAACGGAAGACTTCGAATGAGTATTTCGGTAGACGCGTTCACTAACATGGTGTGCTATCGAAGAAGATAATCCGAGGGTCGAGGGCGACCCTGAAGAAGGGGAGGGATAGTGTAACGAACGCCCCGTATACGTTGCTGTTTATGTAAAAACAATTTGTTTACGTGATTGTAAACTTTAATGTTGACATTAGAGAAGAGTAAAACCTCTTTGTGTTATTTGCGTGCAAAAGTGCTACAATATTTATAAGAGGACGAGGAACGATGGAGATCTCATCTCCCAGCTCGCCTCGAATTGATATTTTTTGGTATCACTATCTTGCAACTTTGAATATTTAGGCGATTTTAAAACTTATTTACTGCTCTAGTTAATGGTGGAAGGTAACAATCACTTAAATGAAGAGTCTAACGTTTAAACTTTTAATAATTTTGTAGATCATTTGATTTACCCGTGATGGGTGCAATAATGTTTCAAGTACGTTTTGTCTTGCCGTAAGTATCTTTTAAGCTGATCTATAAAATGACCACTCCCTTCCGTACTTTGTATATTCTGGTACGAATTCTCTAAGCTCTCACTAGGTGGCATTACAGTATAATCCACCTTGTGTTAGTTCTCTCAGACCAGTGATACACTGTCAAATTAAACTAGATTATTGCTACTAGTTTAAAAGATGACCGCAGATGGTGACAAACTTGCTTAATTTAAACCAGTTTATATACAAATGACAACGAGACATGATGACAATAAATGAGACGAAGAAAAAGAAATCATCAGCGAATGGAGGGTTTTCCGGGCTGTTGGGTCGTGGTCGATGTAGGATTTTTTGTCCTAACGTTTCGCCGAAACGTTATTAAACGACGAACTGACTTCACGTCGTTTTAGACCATGAATCGACTCTGAAGGTGATTACCGATGATGTAAGCGAAACGTCAAGAAGAAAAATCCTACATAGACTACAACAGCTCGGAAAACCCTCAATTATCTCCACCATCCCGGCTGTGAAAGCCTGCACTCTAGTAACAAAAGTACTATCCATCGAAAAATTTCGATCCCCGTTGTGTGTCATACAATACATACACCACCATGACACACAAGCAACAACACTGTATTTTTTTGAGATAATTCAATAGCCAAATTTCCGGCAACATTTGTCGTGAAAACTGGTTTAAAGTCTATAAATGGGTTTGTGAAACTCATTTAGGTTAAATGAATTATGGTAGCGGTTTGTGGTCAGGTAAACTAGAAATTGTTAATTAAACTAGTTAGACTCTGATATTGTGTCATTGGTATAATGGGCACTCGGTGGGCGGTTTATTCTACCGGGCGAATCATACTTTCCAACTTAAACAAATACCCCAAGTTTGTGTTGGGAATACAGTGTGGCTTTGAAGATGGAAAGGCTGAAGGATTTCTCTATGTAAAATGTTTCATGTAGAATATTTTGAGATATCAGCGTGCAACGCAGTATGCTCACGCTAATTTATGGCTTTTTAATTTCCATTAAATTGTTGTATTCGTGAATTTCGTTACTATTGCAGCTATCATAGCAGCATATAGGTGTTACCATTTTAGGTATTACCAATCATGTTTCTCTTATTCCTTGAAGATGAGAATAAATTGAGCGCACATCAGCATATTGATCACATGAAACTGAAACTATCTTTATTTTTGTCGTTATGGTAGTTGCATGATGACGATTTCAAGTTAATTTAGCACATTTTCTTCATTACAACATTTTCACGAAAAAACCTTAAAAATGCAGGCATTCAAACCTAGCCTCTCTTCAACTCAACTAAAATAAATTTTGTTGAATTGACATTCACCCGTCCGTCATATAAGAGCAACTCAATATCCAATACCAATATATCATGCGAGTGGCGATACACCAACTCACGTTTGAATTGTTGTTCTTCTCTGCGCAAAGTTGTTTGTTGTTGAAGTTGTTGTAAGTTTTGTATGTAACAAAAGTCAATTATTTTTATCCAACTGCCGTGTCGTCAAAACAATCCAGGCGACTTTCTCCTACTAACCCAGTTATTTAAACGTTCGAAAATAGTATTCTATTATCTCCCGGCAATCTTCTAGGCAATTACCCAATACAGTAACAATACTTCGTACGATCTGATAAAAAAAGCGTATATATAAAATCATTAAATGTCCTGCACTGTCAAACGCTCACCAAATCAACAATAAGACCGTTGCAAATGACTGGTATTAGGGTCCCATGGAAAAGTCGAAGGTTAAACCGACACAAAAGACTGATGAAATCGCAAGAAATATCTGAGGACCGCATACAGAGTATTCCCCGGATTTGAATATTATTAGTGGGCAATATAAAATCCATTAGACTCGAATTTTCTACGTGCTAAAAGGAACTTTCTCTCTATCTCTTTCCGAACTCGCGTGTTCGACGATGGTTCTTTTTTATTTAAACTATGACTCTCTGTATTACGTGGGAGTCGTCGATTAAATGTCACAAAAATGACGCCCACGATTTTCAGAAATTTCCAAATGAGTGTATCTCTCAAAAGGTGTTACACAAACATTCCAGTATACATCGCTTTATGTTTATTATTCCTTTCATGGCTGAACGATTTTCCCATGCCGTAATTAATCAGAAACTATTGCGAACTAGAGAAAAAGCTGCCGCCCACGGGACAGTGGGTGGATATTTATAAGGGTCAATCGATAAATTTATAGCACGGAGGTTTCGATAAAGCGTCTAGAAGTGTAGCAGGTTTCATAATGTCTTTGAGGGAACTGATCTTGACGCGTCGCGTCGATGGTATCAATTTTGCTCAGAATTAATTTAGTAATTTAATCCTAGGTTTTAATAAATTTTGTTTAATTTTCTGGTGAGCAGATGAATTAAAAATTGTAATTTATTACTAGGGCGCATTCATTGAATGGGAAGTCGACTATACGAGGTATCTAGAAAGTCGACCGGTATAGAAGAACAACAAATACTAGGGGTGATTTTACGTCGATTAAAAATCTATGTCTATTTTCGACTATATCATCTTTTGTCTGATATACCCACATGGTGCCTAGCACAAGAATCGCAATTAACATGGAATAACCGCTAAAATAAATTATTTGTTTGATAACTTCAATTCTCATAATAAATGTTGTGCGTATAGTTTAAACCATGTACTTTTGTAAATAGTTTCAAACACTATATTACTTCATTTTAAACATCTATTTTTTTGATGAATTCACTACGATTTAATAACCTTATACCCAGTTCTATTTTTTATGTTCATTACTATAAAGATATTATATACGAATTAATTTAAACATTGGTCAATTTAACGTATCTACTAGAGCTACTTTTTTGAAATCTATTATAACTTTTTCGGTTTACGTCAAAGTGTTTCTACACTATTAAAAATTCAATGGTAGAATGAGTCCAACAATCCAACACCACCCTTCTTGGTATTATTGAATTTTTCATACTCCGTAATTTTCCACTGGTGATTACCCAAATTTTGACTATTGAGTCAGCTCACATAATATTAGGTCAAATAATAGACGTTCCACTACATTCAATATATTGACAGAGAGTTATATTAATTAAATCATATTAATTAATTAAAGGCTAGAAAACTAAACAACAGAGAACTTCATAACAACCGCCTAGAACAGGGAGATGGAATATCCTCTCTACTCTTCAAAGTCGTACTGGACTTGGCCATTTAGAAGACTAACATTAGAACTAAACTTTTTACGAACCGAGAACCACAAAACGAAGCTTTGCAGTCGACATTGACATTGTGAGAGGGAGTATAGCCAAAGTTA
Source organism: Cryptocephalus primarius (assembly GCA_963576515.1). NCBI lineage: Eukaryota > Metazoa > Arthropoda > Insecta > Coleoptera > Chrysomelidae > Cryptocephalus > Cryptocephalus primarius. Next base: position 12,020,071 of record OY754940.1, on the reverse strand, counting down.
AGGAGAGCTTTTTAAAGATATAGGGCGAAACCAAAAAAGTATGATCAATATTAACTGAGGACAAAACCAAGTACATGCATGCCAGCCGCAGAGCCTTCAGAAATAGAATCAGTTAACACCATGCACAATAATCCTAACTCATAACATCAGATAAAGGCATCACAGAGGAAATTAAAGCAAGAATACGGACTGGAGATAGAAACTACTTTACCATAGGAAAACTATTGCAATCGAAAGTAATTTCGAGAATTTCAAAGTTCAAAATATACTAGGTAGTGATAAAACCAACCGCTTGCTAGGGCTGCGAAACGTGGACTCTCACAAAATTTGATGAACTACTACCCCAAAGATTTGAAATGAAGTACAAATACGCACAAGCACCGTACAAGACTTAGCAACCAGACTTTATCGTATGCGAATAAATGCACAAATAGAACGGCTATATAAAAAATGCAAGCATAAAGAAATGCATAAATGAATGCATGATTAAATGGAATCGTGATGCTGTTAATACATTCTCACTACACACACAAACTTCAAACCATACATAGAGAAGTTTTTGGGGAGCGAAACCATCTTGGTTATATCGATTGTATATTATATTCCTAAGATGCTGCAGAGTAGTGCAGCAGTGCCCCTGCTGAAGTAGTTTTTCTTTCCACCACAGATACAAAAAGGTCTTGCTGGTTTTACCAGCATTGGTACAAGCCAAATTAAAAGTAATATGTTTATGGCGGTTGATTTTGCGTCTGTATCGGATAGCCATAAGAAAATAGAAGCCATTGAGGAAAGTCAACCTTCAGTCTTGGATTTTCGTCGGATTATTGAAAACGATGATTTTCCAAAACCAGGACCGAGTAATTAACTTACTGATAATTCTATTAAGTCAAATAACCCAAACCATCAACACTCCGACCTATATCGAACATACGAACCGATCCAATCACCTGCTGTACACCTATCGGCAAATTTTACACAGCCAATTCTTTTTTAACCCTAAGACATAAGGGCCTGATGCAAAAAGATGTTGTAAAGAACCTTAATCTGCGATACCCAGTGGTAACTTTTAAAATACGTTTAAAGAATAATACCCTATTATCGCTTGTCAAGCAACCAATATTCCTACCAGCTACAGGAAAAGGAAAGAAAATTGCCATCCGCAAAAGGAAAACACCAGAGAAAGGAAACGGGGAACTCTCCCGGAAACGAAGAAAACGAGAATTTGTCAACAGCAGACAGCAATTTTTGTGATGAAGAAAACTGCTTTTGCCCCGTTCGGCTTAGTGTCTAACTGTATTTAACCAAGTTACTTAAACTAAACAAATTAACATGTGCCGATTAGCGCACAAAAAAAATAAGAAGTGTTTGTTTGAAAATAGGTTTAAGAGCCTTATATAATTTTCGACCATTGGTCTCTTGTGCAAAATGCGAGATGGCAGAGAAGATGCTTACGAATATACCAATCGTGGTTCACTGGTGCTTAATACCACAGATCATGTTAGGTTATGTGGTGAAATAACATCCTTATAGATGGGTGACTTCACCTCAATAGGACACCTCTTTGAGACCGCAAATGTTACAATGCTAGTCCATCGCTTAATCGTGATGTATTACCAAGTCAAATTTATGGTCCAAATGGCTCCACATGAAACGAATACTTTTTGGAAGTAAGTAAACTGTCTTCAATGGACAGATTTAAAATATTAAACCGAAAATAATACCAACGTGGATATTATGTCGCGACAGTTTTAGGTATATACACTAAATACATTAATTCTCTCCCTGAATATTTGTAGTAAGACCCGTGGGTGCTATTTTACCTACCTGTCGCCTTATAGTAAAGCAAAGTCATCCCTCCATACATACCCATTGCAATATGTGTACACATTCATTTGAATAAGAATAATGGGGTTAATTTCTGTGTTTCTCTCATCAAATTAATTTTTCTGCTTATTCACCAACGTTATGTCGATCTGACTGTTATTAATGAAACGGAATGGTGATTTTTAGTTGTTACAGGACTGAAAACTAGTGGCGTTGATTTCCATGGACCCTCGCTCAAATCGACTGGTCCGATGATCGCCGTACACGTCCACTGCAGCGTGTGCACGTTCCGATACTTCTTCTCTGTATTTTTTCCCTTAACGTTTCTGTTCGAAAAGCTGAATGGAATATACACACAATGGAATCAACGCCCACTGAGATTATTATTGTGCGAACGAAGTTACATGGACACGGCTGTGCACGCCCACGCTACGGAACTTTTTATTATTAATTCTTGTAGGAAAAAGCAAACATCACTGTTGTATTCCTCAGAGGCTTTGCCGGAGAGCCGCGCTTTTTGTGCACGTTGATGATTTGTTGAAAAGCTCAATTAATATCACGGAGCCGATCATCGTCACCGTCATAGCCGAAGTTGAAAGCGGGGATTTCTGCCGAGGCAGTTGGTCGATGGGATTTCTTTTGCCGAAGAGAACGATAGCAGACAGTTATTTGTAATGGAATAGTTATTTTCCATAGCAATTTTAATATGGATGTACATTATCACCGACACCGATGTAGCAGATACAATGACGGACAACTTTGTTAAGCAGCTTTTAATTTCCTTTTTAAATTGCTTCCAACACATTTAGACAAAAGGATAGCTTTTATAAATGTAGTATCCTGTAAAAAATGTTATTTGAACCAACAAATTATTACACCAACCATTTCTCATAGTCATAGATGTAGGAAAGTGTTGGTATTATATTAATAAAGTATTAGTAGTATGGACGTTTTAAATGACTATGTTTGATTTGTATTGATCAAAAACTGTGACGAGTGTTGAAGTAATTATATTATTGCTCTTGCGACAATTTTTATATTGAAAACAACGCAGATACGTTGCAACAAGCATTAAACATGTTCAATGAACCATCTGAATGCTTGGGAGAATACAACGCTGATATTTTGACACCGACATTTGACAAAGTAAATGGACATATACAAGGTGTTCCGCATCGTTGCATTCAAATTCCTGGGGGGTGTAAAGTGAACTTAATCCGGCTCATACATTTTATTTTTGTAAACAATTTTTGAAACACTTTACACTTGATATTAAACTATAGACGTATGAGAGCTATTTTCTGATCTCCTCAGCAACCCTCTTCACGGCATGTGCCACGCACGTTACGTGCCTTAAATTTTAGAAAAATATTTTTTAATTTTTTTCCGCCTGTACCATGTAGGGCGCTGCATCGGATAATATATGTAAGAGCATATTACTGGGAATAAGTTCAGGAAGAAACAAATGTGAAACTTGCTTTTGAACAAATATTTACTTTTCTAACTGTTTGGTTAGCACTACGTTGTTAAGAACTACGATCATCAGATATGCTACATATTGTTCTAGTGAAAATGTACTATCTACCACCAGCACATATTAGCCAATGAAAATTAGAAAAACAAGTGCCCAGTTCAGGACAGTCACCCGACAACCAATAACTGAGTTATTTTCGGTAAAATGATTGTCTAGAAATGAAGTAGGTATAAATCATGCTTGACATTAGTAATCAATTTATATTTAAAAAGAAACGTAGTTAAAAAATATCAATATTTACGCTTCTCCGCATATAAATAAAAAATAGTTAAAATAATTAAATAGTAACACAAATATACTTATGGGGTTTCAAAACCGGTTCAAAATGAGCTTTGGTAGGTTATTCTATTTATTTAGCTGCTTAAAAAAACAGACGGAAATTCATCAAATTGGGTTTATTTCAATTATTAATAACGTAAAAAATAATCGATTAGAATTATACTTCCCCGTAAGAATGGGTCTTATTGTACTTTATAACTGACAAAAATTTCAAAGCGATTCATTTAGTAGTTTCTTGCAACATTAATATTGTTTACCAAATGATCATTCTTTTGCAATGATATTATTAGGCATAAACAAATGGGTCTGTATAAATTAAAGTCTACATTCATAACATTTTTTAAAATGGAATTCCTCAAGCCAGTCTTGACATTGACATTGTATGAATAGATTAATATTCACTTATTTCCGTATCTTTAAACCTCTTAAAAAGAGCTATTACCTACATATCGGTATAAGGAGAGAGAGCAAGGAAAGTAAAGATGGTAGTTTTATTTGTATCTATATATGCATTAATGCATAGTTTATTTTAAAATAATACTGTAATTCAATTTCAACGGCAATTCAATAAAATTGGATTGTCTTTAATTGTACAATAAGTTTTAAGAAATTTTTGAAAAGTTGTGTTCCCTAACTTATGCAGTAGAATATTACAACTTAAAATTAAGTTTCATAAATCATGTAAAAAAGCTTCCTGTCTGTTTGAATTATTTTAAATACTATCTTCTATAAATGGCTGGCGTGCTTGTTTACATTATTGGAAGATCTGTCTATTCTACCTAAAATTCCCGGATAGATTTTTCCAAGAATAACAATAACTTTTTACATGTTTCTAAAACTCAGATGTTATATCGAAAACCTACCAGGTTCCATCTGATTTAATTTTAGTAAAAATAAAATTGTAAAGTATGCTTAAATATGCCTTAAAATATGAAAATATGAACAAACATATGCATTTATAGCAAAAACTGTAAAATATGCATTATATGCACAAGAAAAATCTACAAAATACTATTTTTTACGACGACAATAGAATATATGTAATGATAATTAAAAATTATACTGACGAAACGTAATATGCATTTTGCATAAAATCCAGTCTCTAATGATGACTACATAATCATGATTTGTAGTGACATCGGTTTCTACATAATTTAATGGAATAGAGTTGTCAAGTATCAATACAGTATGGCGGATAGTTTCAATATTCACATGTAGTACGTTTTAATTCATTATTTATCGAAAGTATACTTCTCCGAGGAAAAGCACTAAATGGGGGTGGAAGGTATGATTAACAGTATACGTTGGTACCAATAAAGTAATTGAAATCGAGGAGTGGTTTAACTAAAGTGTGGCCAAAATTCGTTTGCTCTAGTTTTTTAAAAAAGAATTAAAAAACTTTGAAAGGGGGTACAGGAAATGATTTCCTGAAATCGATTGTGGTTAACTGGACATCTGTCAAGTTCTCTTATTTTTTCTCTTTTTTTCTCTCTTTAACTCTTTTTTTTTGTATAATCTCAAAACACATGTCACTCGTTTATACAAGAATATCATATGGTACAATGTGTTCTTGAATTTTGTGAGTATAACCTCTTTTTGCCTCTCTCCCTATTAAGACATATTTTCTTCCTTTCCATGTTTAATTGTTGAAGACGGGTATTGGCTACTTGAAGCATGTTCACCTTTGAATATTTTTAATTTACAAGATTATCCGAAACTTACACCTTGTTATATTTGATAAAGCGAATTTAAATTTTTCTCCAATTAATTATCCGTCAACCTTTGCGATATGGACATCTCTCAGAGAAAAAGTAATTTAGATTTTTGTAAAACGGTGTATGACGCTAATAAACGGTTGGAATTCATGTGTGGATTCCAATGATTATTTTAATACGCGATTAGAAAGACTTGCTGGTTGTTAACAAGCGTTACTATCAGCAGTCATCGAACATTCGCGAATGGATCCCATCCCTATCAACTACTCTTCATGATCGACTCGTCTCTAATAGGCTCTAAATTAACCGTGTCTGAAGCTTTTAGTATCGCCATAAATACTCCAAAGACCGGTTGAATTATTCATTTATAAATTCGGTTAAATGTACCTGTTGTAACGTACGGTATGATTAATTTTTTATTAATAGGCTACATAATTTAGCTTTGATGAAGTGTAAATCACTCGGTCGGTTACGGGAGTTTTAAATGAGCTTTCAAGTCAAGAGGAGGAGAACAAAACGTACGGTTAATGAATGGCAATATGGTAACGGGCTCTCTGCCTACGACTACTTTGACTTAATGACCGTAGACGTTGAAAAAATTTTAAAAGCAATACCGTAAAAGGTCCAAATACGCGGATTTTTCTATTGAAGGTGTCTAGACCACCTAGAGGTAATGTTTTAATTTAACAGTTTTGAAACGAGAAACAATAGAGTGATCATTTCTCTTTTATTCTAAGGGAATGGTAGAATGTTTCGAGTAATCAATATTTCTGAAATTTTTTTATGAATTGAGTAACACATTTCTTATACTTCCTATTAAACTAAGTTCGGTGATTTCGGTTCAAGTCGAGCAATAATTGAAAATCACAAAAATTGTCCATCCAATCAATTGAATTTTATTTTATTTCGCGAGTTCAAACTGTTATTGATTTGATCATATCTAGGAGTTGCCTATACTAGCTATTATATTGAATTTGATTGTTTGCATTTTAACTAAGCAGCATTTGAATAAAACCAAAAACGAGTCAAATCAATTTAGATTTCTTTAGTTTTCAATATACAGTATGTTTACTCTCCCCTTTTTTAAAGTGTTGAACCCCTCTCTACTCAAGACAGCGCACCGTGTCTACCGATGGCTCGTTTTAGAAGCTGTCAACTGGCTTAATAACGAACTCAATTAAGTTCACTGCCGACTCGTAAAAACCCTAATTGCTAATTGACCATACTAGCCAAGATAAATCTAGTTAAAAGCTACTTTATCAATTATAGATCGTAAATAGTGAGGGGTATAAATGACAATTCGAGCCGAATTAATAGCGACAAAAACGGAAGAAGTACACTTACATACTGTATTTATAGAGAAAGAGACATGGAGAGAGGGAGAGATAGAAAGAGAGAGAGAAAAAGAAGAAAAACAAAATGTAGGAAAACTTCAAAGTGCCTCGCGCGTTTAACGGTATGCCGTAATTTACTCCAAAGAAATTTGTCTCATAACGTGAAATATTTGTTTCCAATTACATTAATAGGGCACTCTACAAATATGGTATAAAGTAACTGACAGTCAGAGTCGTTCGTTCAATTATGTGATGTTTGAAAAATAAGAAAAGTTTAGATCACTCATTATGAACTCGAACGACTTCCTTAATCAGGGTATTTATGACTTAGATGGAGGTATAATTGCCTACACTGGGAAAACTACAAGATATAAGAAAGCTGGTTTCATGTTAAATTAACACCATTATTGCAATTGTTGATTTAATATTTAATAGTCTATTAATGGTATATAATGGTTAGTTTATTTATAAATTTCCCTAATAAAAACTAGTAATCATTGATGTAACAATACGTACGAACGTAACGAATTTATTAATCTCGTCAACTATTATAAAGCAATAAGCTCCCTTTCTCCAAAATATTTAGTGAGTCATAGTAGAAATAAAATTGAAGAAAATAATTGAATAATTCGCTTGATGTAATAATTATTTATTAACATTAGCAAAAAATGAACACCTACTTACCACAAAACACTAATACAAGTGTGACAAAAACGAAAACAAATTTTAAGCTATACATATAATAAACTCAGAAGAGCAAAATACCGTTACACTGATCAGTTTAACACTTAAATACCTGCCTACATAAGTAATATTCATACCTGTCTAGGCTTTTACACTAGGCGTCATAGTACCTATTAGTACCCTAGTATTAGTACCTTTCAATTGAAGCTGCCATATAATACCGGCATTCTAGGCGGGAGACATGAAACAGGAACACATTCATCTTACGAAAGTAACTTAAAAATTCCCGTTACTACCCTTGCATTCATATTTACTTTAAACAAAGTCATTCAATGCAAATCCCAAAGACTATTTAAGATTAATAAACTTATACTCCCGAACCTTTGTACCTTAGCCAGGTCACAAACTAATTTTCGGTCTTACAAACTAAGGTTTCTCCCTCTTTGGTTTCAAATTTGCAGAAACGAGGTTTTTTTGGCTTTGATCGATTAAGTCGATTGTAAGTTATTAGAAATTTGCGTAATACGCGTAAATTTGCGTAATACGTAATCAGAAAGCGCCAAGCCAGTTATAAATTTAACTAAGATACATGAAAATTTTAAATTTTTTTGAAACAATTTTTATTTTTTGAAAACAGATTTACTTTATTTTCTGAGTTTATTCCGTGTTTTGCAGTCACTTGGTATGTATGACATAACGAAATGTATGTAGATTAGAGACTCGAAATGATTCAGTAAGTTTTTAAAATGGTGATGTGACAAATTTTTTTGAGAAATTTGAGAAACAATACTCCTCCAAAAGTCATAATATCTCCCATGACGCTCTTTGTAGTCATTCAACTCCTGTGCTCCCTTTGCCTACAAAGATCACTTTATTATAGTAATAATCAGTAATGTAGTAACAAACTCTTGTAAAAACATAAAATCACTTGCAGTACCCAAAAATACTTCGAAGAAAGGACTGAATTAAAGAAGGTGAAAAAGGCAGAGAAAAACGGGACGTATAAATTGCCGTAGGGGTCCATTAGTCACTGTATAGATTATAGAATACGGACGATGGTCAATATTAAGTAGGTAAGAAATCGGTAAGTACTACATAAAATAATTTCATATTTTATTAAAACCCTTTTAATTTCTTCATGGGTACTGAGGGTTCAATACTACAGAAAAAAATTTTACATAACTCAAAAGGTGCATGTTCATGGAAATAGGTATAAACGAGGAGAAATATTTCTAAAACATTGTTGATCAAATCTACTTTTGGCATGTGAATAAATTAAAAAGAGAGCATTTATCCTCGAAGACATTTCACTTTTCCTAAAGTTTTAAAATATACGTTTCACATTCTCTTCATTTTTATATATGTCTTGTATTGTACATTCAGTAAAGGCTTGATGAACACCTTCTCCTAAAATTCAGACAGCTGTTGATCATTTATTATCTTGTAAGTATTAAACTATCATTATTCTTCATATAGCCTATATATAGGCTGTAAGTTCTAACTGTTACTATTTCTTGTTTCAAATCCTTGTTGGAATCGTAAACACCTATTGTCTTATGGATTTTCTAGTGATATTCCAAATATAATAGGTGCTTTTGATGAAAATGTCAACAACGAAAATGTAATACTGCTAAGAAATTTTCCACTTTCAATGAACCAATAACTA